>CM032453.1:47974183-48298062 GCA_019049505.1 Pachyrhynchus sulphureomaculatus | reverse complement strand
ATCAAGTCCCGCGACATCGAGCACAGAGAATGACAAGTTCGTTATAAAATGACACGAAACATCCAAATGTGGTTCGCTTTGTCCGAAAGTTCGTTATAACTGGGTTCGTTATAATCGATAAAAATTTGCATTGATCTTATGGAAGTTTTTTTCGTGCATTATAAATAGTTTTTTTTTAGCGGATTGGGTGGATTTTAAACTATTCCAGTAGTGAAAATGCCCGAAACGTCATCGTCAGGGCGAAACTCAAGGTGGTGTTTCTTTTAAACAAATGAACTAAAAAGGCCAAGAAATAAAAAAAATGTTATATATATATATATATATATATATATATATATATATATATTATATATATATATATATATATAAATATATAATTTCATTTTGTTCCATCACCTTCTGTCCGTTTTCTAGCACCACTATAATCCCACCACTGTGGTTTCCGGGCAAAACATAATAGTCTTCATAAGCCTCTTTTAAAATTAACCTAACACCATTAAGGGAGTTCCGCAGAGACCGTAACAAATATGTCAGTAGTCTGAAGGTGCAAGGTCCGGGTTATAAGGTGAATACATAAAAACTTCCCAGACAAGCTCTCTCAATATTTGTGAGTGTGGTATGGCGTTGTCATCGTCGAAGACGACACCCTATTTGTTGACTAGTTTTTTTTTAATCGCTTGCTTCAGTCTTATCACTTCCTGACAGTAGAGTACAGAGCCAACAGTTTATCCAGGCTGCAGCAGCTTATGACACATGAATCCCTTCCAATCCTACTAAACACACAGCATCTCCTCTTTTGTCGTCTATTCAGGCTTAGTCATCGTTTGTGGAGCTTCAATCTTTTTCAACCACGATCTTTTTTGCACATTATTAACGTACGTGATCCACGTTTCATCTGTCGTGACGAACTGCTTCAGAAATGGTTAGATTTTGTTACGTTTCTGTAAAGATTTGTAGATGAAAATTCGATCCATTAAATGTTTTAATGTCGAATCCAGTCCCGGTACCCAAACATCGACCTACTTTTTGTAGCCAGCTTTCTCCAAATGGTTTAAATCTGTTTGATTATGGATGTTTAGTTCCTTGGCCATATCATGGCTACTTGAATGCCGTTCTTACTCCAGTTTAGCCACAATTTTATCAACTTATTCTGTTATTGATCGACCAGACGAGGAGCATCTTTATTATAAAAATTTCCACAACGAAAGCGACTGAAATATCTTTTAAATATTGGTTTTTGTAGGGTATCTTGACCACAAACAGCACAAATTTCTTTATGGGCCTGCACAGCATTTGCGCCCTTATCGGAATAAAATTGTAAATTTTAGTGAACTATTGCAGAAATTTTATTCTTTTTTGAAGCGCTCTAGATTAAATCTGAATAAATTAATTCTGACAGTTTTTGCATATCTACTGTCAGGTGTCAGCTTCCAAGTAACAGTAAGTATGGCCCGATAAGCCTTATACCTGAGATCTGCCATGCTAAAGTTATTTAACGAAAAAAAGGCTTAACACTTTTTTGACAACCTAGCATACATATGCGTTATCAATTTCACGGCTGTGTATTTAAATAAACTGTGAGTTTCGCAGGGTTGCAGCCAGATTATAAAGTATTTTCTAGGTTATTCACAAAAAATAATACTCTTTTACTTAGGATGTATTCAATCCATCCTCAGTCACTCGACAAAACGGGACGGTAGTTTAAAAAAAAGGCTATAAAAAAGAAAAAATTATTAAAAAACTTACTGTAAGTGAGGTTACAACATAAACTAGGCTCTTCCAACATTCTTCCCTTTTCAAAAAAAAAAAAAATCTTTTTTTCCTTTTTCACCAGACAGTGTACATGTAAACAACAAAAACATTTTAAAAGGAAAACAGTTACCATTTAAAATATTCAAAATGTAACACCATAATATATGTATACACTCAAGGCGCACAGAGAGCGGTACACCATTTTTTGGAGATGTTTGTTAGATTTAGAAATCTCTCTTCTCTTCTTCTAGAGAGTCACTAAGCTTATTCATCATGGACTTTACATCACTCTTGCGAATTTGTCATATATATAGAATTTACATTTACACCAGGATATTGTTTTAGGATAAACTATGGTACTGTTGTTTAGTAAATTTCACAAACACAACAAACGATTTTTTTGATATAAAATATTATCATTTCTACTAACGGCCCATTCTTAAATTTTAATCTTGATTATTTAAAACTTTAGTATCATTTCTGTCAGTTTTATCATATGATTACATGGGTTACGGCTCTATTATCGACAACTTTAACCGATTCCTTACTCACGTTTTAGTTTCAATAGTGTCTAAATTATGTATAGTGCCCTCTTGAATCCCCTATTGATATGCAAGTATTTTCTGGTAAGGCTTAGGTTATTTGGATTACTATCCCAATAAACGTTAAAAATTATTACGCTCTGTTTGCATAGCAATTGTAGTGTCTTTATTACACTACATTAAATGGAAAAAATTTGTAACAAAATTACTTTTACATTTGCTGATAACATTATTCGTTTTAAAGTGGCACTTAAATGGTTCGATTTATAAAGTGAATTAAAAAGTGCATACACTTAATAAACTAACTGAAATAATACGATAAAGAAGAAAAATATATAAATAAATTCTTTCTAAAAGAATATATTTTTTATCGATATAATCACAAAAGTAAAATACATAAAATTATTAAATATTATTGAATTTATGTTTAAATTTTTCATTTAATTTTATTTAATGGTTTATAGAGAGCGAATTTTTAGATCAAAAATTTTCAATAATCCTCTCGAAAGCCTGTATATCTACTTTGTACTTATGAATGAAAATAAAATTAACTTTCCGAGAATAGTAGCTTTTCGTTGTAGAAAGCTGCAATCTTCGTTGGAATTGTATCAGTTCTTTCATGATCTAGGTTCCGTTTGATGTCCGTTATAGTAGTAGGAGTGAAGCTCTACTTTGAATAACGGTCGGAAGTTGCGTTTCAATTCATTTAAATTCTAACTGGGATTGATTTTTGTATTAAAATTGGTAATCGCAACCCTTTAAGAACTTCAAAAAGCAGGCAATCATGAATACTACTTACGTGCTTAAATATACTTATGGATTAAGTGATTTTAAAGGGGTTGAGAATCCCTCGACGACTATGAAAAGTTAGCCTGTCCAAAATACAAGCCTAGGGCACATCGTGAGGATGTAGCTACACTTGGAGTTTTAACTCAGGCATATGTTTCCTGGATATAGGCAGATCTTAGGTAAAAAACGTGCCTCCGTTTCTGTTCTCAAACTTTTGCAGATATCTTGGTTCCCAGCTTATTGTGACAAGGATAGTCAAGTACTATAGTGAGCGGATGTCTCAAAATCCTCTGAATACTGTCTCCCCACAAACTTGAATGGGAACTCTCATTCTTTTTAAAAAATTATTCTAAAGTAGTCGCTATACTAGTATAATGATGGGAATCTGAAGATATGTACCTCGAAGCTAGCTCCTCGCTTATTTTTTACGACAATTTGTGGCTATAGGCTACAGGAGGTTTTCGGAATGGATTATTTTAAAGTATTGATTCTACTCCCCGCCGAATAATCTTCGGTGTGACCTTCTTCTTCTCCTCATTAGTTAAATAAAGTGTTTTGTTCTACTGACAAAAGATTTTAATATTTTTAGAGTTCCATTGGAATATACATAGTGGTTATAAAATTAAAATAAAATAGGTCTTGATTTAACCCTAGCCATCCGTATGAAAATTTATCAGGACATCTACCCCATATTAGTTCAACAAATTATTGAAAATCTGTAAAATAATTGAGCTGTTAACATATATGCTACTCAATCTAATTAAAAAAAGGATAGACAGAGACAAATTTAGGGAATTTATAGATTGAGCAATATTGTAAGAAATTGATCTTTTGAGAACTTCCTTTTCATATATAGGAATATTTAAAGTTTTCCCAGGCAAATTTAAATTATGAACGTTAATTCTGGAAGTTATTTTGTTAAATAAGAACGAAACTGCTTACTACTTATAGGACTCTGGCACTTTGAGATTGTATTTCTCTAAGAGTACCGCGTTGGCTTATAGTTTTAACCCCAAAGTACTTGAAATTGAATTGAAATGACTTGTTTAACTGCTAAGTCATTTATTTATAGTTTGCATCTCCTTGATTCCCTATATATTACCACGCATTTTGTTTTCTGATTGATATTTTCACAGTATAGTGTTGAGCTGCTATATTAGTCTCTGTAGCTTATCTTCATTGTCTGATATTAATACAGCATAGTCGGCGAAACACAGTATATTGATATTGTGTGTGTCCATTTGGAATCCTGAATTTGGTCTTATAGTTTCAATTATGAGGTACAGCCGCCGAATTAAGGGGCTAGGTGAAACTCGCTATCTCTCTGCCTTCTTAATAAAAATGTCATCTATCAGTCCTTTTTAAAGTGTCTATTCTATTGATATTTTGATTATACAGATCATCTATTATTTTTATAATATTGATCGACATAGCCTGGTCTTTTAAAATATTTTTCCAGGCAAATTTAAATTATGAACGTTAATTCTGGAAGTTATTTTGTTGCATAAGAACGAAACTGCTTACTACTTGTAGGACTCTGGCACTTTGAGATTGTATTTCTCTAAGAATACCGCGTTGGCTTATAGTTTTAACCCCAAAGTACTTGAAATTGAATTGAAATGACTGCTAAGTCATTTATTTATAATTTGCATCTCCTTGATTCCCTATATATTACCACGCATTTTGTTTTCTGATTGATATTTTCACAGTATAGTGTTGAGCTGCTATATTAGTCTCTGTAGCTTATCTTCATTGTCTGATATTAATACAGCATAGTCGGCGAAACACACTATATTGATATTGTGTGTGTCCATTTGGAATCCTGAATTTGGTCTTATAGTTTCAATTATGAGGTACAGCCGGATTAAGGGGCTAGGTGAAACTCGCTATCTCTCTGCCTTCTTAATAAAAATGTCATCTATCAGTCCTTTTAAAGTGTCTATTCTATTGATATTTTAATTATACAGATCATCTATTATTTTTATAATATTGATCGACATAGCCTGGTCTTTTGAAATGTTGATTATATCTCGTTTTTTGGCACGACTAAAAGCCTTTAATAGGTCTATAAAGCATAAGAAAGCCAGTCCTGTTGTCTCACCAGAAATATTGCATCAATCATTGCCTTAGAAACCTTGCTGTTCCTCTTCAATTTCGATGTTTTGCTCCAGCTTGTTTTGGATAATCTAATGTTTTGTGTAGTCTACGTTCGGAAGGTTACAATCTACATTTAAATTGGACAACCCAAATACAATAAAAGCCAGAGTATTTCGATCAGTGCGTACTGCCGGTATTCACATATGGCACTGAAACATGGGCTTCAAATAAAAGTATAATAAATAAACTCCAGGTAACCCAAAGAGCAATGGAGAGGAGAATGCTAAATATTAGACTCCAAGATCGCATTCCTAACATTGAGATTCGAAGAAGAGCATAAGTGACCGATGTAATACAACGAATATGTATATTAAGGTGGAATTGGGCAGGGCATATGGCAAGAATGAATAACAGATGAACACGTCGTACAGTTGAATGGAGACCTAGAGAACACAAAAGATGTAGAGGTAGACCACAGACAAGATGAACTGACGACATAAAAAGATTAGTGGGACACGATTGGATGCAAAAAAACAAACAACAAAGCTCATTGGAGGACAACTTGAGGAGGCTTACATCTAACTATGGATTTAATAAGCTAATGATGATGATGATGATCGCATTCCTAACATTGAGATTCGAAGAAGAGTATAAGTGACCGATGTAATACAATGAATATGTATATTAAGGTGGAATTGAGCAGGGCATATGGCAAGAATGAATAACAGATGAACACGTCGTACAGTTGAATAGAGACCTAGAGAACACAAAAGATGTAGGGGTAGACCACATACAAGATGAACTGACGACATAAAAAGATTAGTGGGACACGATTGGATGCCAAAAACAAACAACAAAGCTCAATGGAGACAACTTGAGGAGGCTTACATCCGACTATGGATTTAATAAGCTAATGATGATGAATGTTTCAAAATTATTAATGTAACATTTCTTACAAACTCATATTTTTAGTGGTCCGTACTTATACACTTATAAGATGACTTCGGTGTTTGTCCGTCTATCTGTCTGTCCATCTGTCTGTCTGTCTGTCCGCCTGTCTGTCACACAAGATTTTCTCCGAAATTATTTGTCATAGAAAGTTGAAATTTGGTAATAATATAGGAATTGATGGCCTCATCAGAGCCGTGTAGTTTTTATTTTGACTTAAGGGGTTAGTTTTGGAGGGTGAAATCGGAAGTGAAAAAAAAATTTTTACTAGGTCGAGTGTGGTGTCAAATGAAAGCTTGTGAAAACACGAGTAAAAAATATATACTTGCGCGCACTTTTCTTTGTAATATTTTTAAAAAATCGCGAAAAATCGCTGTCCACCCGCCTTATCTCGAAAGTACTTATCAAAAAATTTTGAAAAAACTCTGGAATATTCTCCACGGGGTGTAGATTGAACGAAAATTATCACGAGTGCATTACCTTTAATAATTTATTTGATATATATATAAAAAAACAAAAATTTCAAGGTCATCAGTTTTCAGTAAAGATTGAAAACAAACTTTGTTGAAAACTCATTTGGGGTGTGTTTTATGAAGTCACTGATTATTTTATACCTCGGTAACAAAATTTTTTATTTTAAACGCAATCAACGTACGGAACACTAATTGCGCAAGTTCAACTTGCACTTAACCGGTTATTTAATTCCACAACTAAGTCTTACGACTTTATTTTTTATCGAATGTTTTTAATCTCCTAAATTTCACCATTACAGCCTAAATTTCTTTTTGACCCATTAATTTGCAGAACTCTCTCAAGAGAACAATAAAATCATTTTTCTCGCAGTAAAGACTGAGAATAAATTATGAACTTCTTATCATTTATGAATGGCGAAAAAAAAACTGTTTTTTTATTGCTATAACTTGCCGTAAATCTTACTATCGCTAAATTGCAAAAAGTTACAAGGCGTAATATTCATTTTCTGCGATGAGAAAAACGAATTTTTTACTTGCAGAGGCGGCTCGGAAAACTTTAGTATACTTAAAAAACACAATAAACTCGATACTTATTAAGAACTAATAACAGAAAAAATAGTTTTTTAATTTAATTGTGTTGGTTTATTGGTCGTATATTCAAAAAATTGCTGCTTTGCAATGCAGCAACGCAGCGTTCTACGTATGTAGACTCCTCAATAAATGTGACACCAGAGATGCAACTAAAGCAAATAAATTGAAAAAATATATAATGTGTTGTAGGTAGAAGCGATAAAAGACTAGTGTGATGCGAAGAATATCTTGGGCGATTATAGCATAAAATATTTTATATTTTACCATAAAAATGGATAATCTTTACGGACGAAATACTTAATTTTAAATATTTAACTTAACTCAAGGGGGAAAGTTGAACATTTTTTTTAGTTTTAGTCAGCATATAAAAACAATTAAATAACTTAACTTGCATAAAATTTCGGAGGCATTTTAAGAGAAAAGAGGTTTAAGTTTTGAATACATTTGTTCATTTCCGATCCACAAAACTATGACGAACAAAGAAAAAATCAGTAAAATGATTTACCCCATACTGAATTTGGCTTTCTTGTAATATAGAATATCGTATTACAGGTCCAATATTCAAAGTTGATACATAAAATGGTAGATACCATACTTTATAGTGAAGTCTTAATCACCAAAATTGAGCAGAATAAAACCTTGGGAGTGTAATGGCGTTCTATTTTCCTGTTGAGAAACTTATCGTAGCATTATTTACGTATCCTAGACCCCACTTACCTCTGGCAGTAAGTGCAATAGCACTGCCAAAGATAAATAAGAAAAAGTACAGGATGTAGAGTCTTATATTAAATCGAAATACATGTTTACAGCAGTCAGGATAATGGCGAAATAAATAGCAATACAGTATTCAGGATAAACACTTATATTACTCCATACTGTTTCCTACTCTCTTTCTGATTTACATTATCGATCTTCTTGAAAGGACCAGAAACCCAATTTACAGCTTTGCAGATGATAGTACGCTTATGTCTTCATTCACTTTGAACGTATGAAAATCGGTTGCTGGTGCACATATCCGCAAACAGCAGAAAGTCGTTCAACTTAACAAAGACAGCTTGGAGCATTCAAAAGGTACTAGGCAAGTCGGCGTTCTACTTTGGCACTAATTATTTAATATTAATTAAGACAATTTCAAAAGATTTTCACGGGATCCGAAATTGAGGCTGCGTCGAGGAGAGACAAAATTAAGAAAACTGGTTTTGAATGTGTCCAATGAAACCATTTGATAACATATTCATGTTCATAAGGTCAAATTCTGAAGCACGTAGCAGAAACTTTTGCTAGGCGATAATCACGTCACCAAGCGGCTCGCTTGGGCCCACGATAAGATACTAGAGTGGCTCTCACAATCGCCGGACGCCAACGCTATTGAAAACGTTTGATTCCTTGTAAAGAGAAAGGTCAAAGGAAAGTCTGTGAGGAATTTGACACAGTTGTCTCGCGAGAAAACTTTGGGATCATTGCCGCGAGAATATGCCTCGAACGGCATGCCTCGAAGATGCTAGGCGATTATTGAGGCAGGAAGCAATTGGACAACTTACTAAGGTAATTGCGAAGTTGTTAGCACCAAAGAATAGATTCATGAAGAATACGAACGGACACCTTCTTACTTGACAGCCTGTATTTCGTGATCTACTGGCTTGGACACGAGTAGAAATACCAAAATCCTGAAAGGTAATTTTTTCACAATGTAAAATGTCCATTGGCGGTTTTGAGCTTACTTGCATGAACACTGAAAAGTTACTAGTAGATTTCATAGACACAGACGTTTTATGTTATAAATACTCTCATTGGTAGAAGCCATAGGAGACTAGTACGATGCGAAGAATATTTTGGGCGATTATAGCATAAAATATTTTATATTTTACCATAAAAATGGATAATTTTTACGGACGAAATACTTAATTTTAAATATTTAATTTAACTCAAGGGGGAAAGTTGAACATTTGTTTTAGTTTTAATCAGCATATAAAAACAATTAAATAACTTAACTTGCATAAAATTTCGTCAGTTTTGAAGGGGCGTTTTAAGAGAAAAGTGAAAAGTTTTGAATACATTTGCTCATTTCCCATCCACAAAACTATGACAAACAAAGAAAAAGTCAGTAAAATGATTTACCCCATACTAAATTCAGCTCTCTTGTAACTTAGAACATCGTATTACAGGTCCAGTATTCAAACTTAATATATAAAATGGTAGATACTTTATAGTGAAATCTTAATCACCAAAATTGAGCAGAATAAAACCTTGGGAGTGTAATGGCGTTCTATTTTCCTGTCGAGAAACTTATCGTAGCATTATTTACGTGTTCTAGACTCCACTTACCTCTGGCAGTAAGTGAAATAGCACTGCCAACGATAAATACGAAAAAGTACAGGATGTAGGATAACTACTTATATTAAATCGAAATGCATGTTTGCAGCAACCAGGATGACGGTGAAACAAATAGCAATACAGTATTCACGATAAACACTTATATTACTCTATACTGTTTCCAACTCTCTTTCTCATTTACATTATCGATCTTCTTGAAAGGACCAGAAACCCAATTTACAGCTTTGCAGATGATAGTACGCTTATGTCTTCATTCACTTTGAACGTATGAAAATCGGTTGCTGGCGCACATATCCGCAAACAGCAGAAAGTCGTTCAACATAACAAAGACAACTTGGAGCATTCAAACGGTACTAGACACGGCAGAGTTCTACTTTGCCACTAATTATTTAATATTAATTAAGACAATTTCAAAAGATGCTTCAAGATGAATTACATTTATACATATATAAATTTAAGACAGTTTTTTTTCTTGGTCTTGCTGTCAATTTAATAAAACAAGGTTAGTTTTGGTTTACGTTTCGGTTTATTGTATTTAAACCATCATCAAAATTTATGTCTAGATGGATCTTTTGACACTAAATTATTTACATTTTAACACTTTTACAGTTTTCTTTATACGTATAACATGGATACAGTATGGTACCATACTAACAAAATGGAGTAAAAGCATATTATATTTCCCAGAGAATATTATGTCGAGTTTTTCTCATGTTTTTTCTGATAAATAAGTGTAATAAAGTGCCCCCACAAAGAATAATTTTTGAGCACATCACTTAGCTCTCTGATGGAGAAAATGAAATATTTTCGAAAGCTTGGCGGAGCTAAAAACTTTTTTAGTTCTTTTCCAAAAACCGCTTACCTCAAGAACATAATACTAGTGTTTAACTAATCGGTCAAGACTACCCTACTCCTCTGTATATATATATATATATATATATATATATATATATATATATATATATATATTATATATATATATATATATATATATATATGTAATATATATATATATATATATATATATATATATATATATATATATATATATATATATATATATATATATATATATATATATATATATATATATATATATATATATATATGTATATATATATATATATATATATATATATATATATATATATATATATATATATATATCGGTTTAATTACTTACAGTCTGTCAAATAAGAACGTGTCCGAGATAATTTATTTTTGGTAGATGTGATTCTAGCTATTCAACAAAAAATTGGTAGAGGGATCCATTATTTACGACGCATTTTAGTAAAAGTATCAATCGATTCCAAAAGTTCGTCGAAATCACGTGAAATCCAAAATGAGTCATTTGTTTGCGCATTGGTTCGAGGCAGTCTTTCTTTGCTCCCATCCAAAGGGGCCTAAAATTCTGCGGCCGCTAAATATATTAAAAGTCGGTGTCATTTGTGGGGAAGTGAGTAAATAATATTAGCGAGAAGAAAAATGTCGACAACTTGTCAAAACGTGGCTCAGTAGACAAAGTCACTCCGAAAGAAGAAAAACGAATCGTGTCTTTGTTTTCACGGGGTCCGAAATTCAGGCTGCATCGAGGAGCGGCAAAATTAAGAAAACTGGCTTTGAATGTGTCCAATGAAACCATTCAACAACATCTTCATGCTCATAATGTCAAATTCTGAAGCACGTTGAAGAAACTTTTACTACGCGAAAATTACGTCGCCAAGCGGCTCGCTTGGGCCCACGATAAGATACTAGAGTGGCCCTCACAATCGCCGAACGCCAACGCTATTAAAAACGTTTGATTTCTTGTAAAGAGGAAGCTCAAAGGAAAGTCTCTAAGGAATTTGACACAGTTGTCTAGCGAGATTCGAGAAATTTGGGATCGTTGCTGCGAGAGTATGCAGACAGTCTCATCGACAGCATGCCTCGAAGATGCCAGGCGATTATTGAGGCAGGAAGCGATTGGACAACTTACTAAGGTAATTACGAAGTTGTTAGCACCAAAGAATACGAACGGTCACGTTCTTACTTGACAGCCTGTATTTCGTGATATACTGATCTGGGAACGAGCAGAAATACCAAAATCCTGAAAGGTAATTTTGTCACAAATACAATATGTCCATTGGCGGTTTTGTCATCATTTCTTTTGAGCTTACTTGCATAAATACTGAAAAGTTACTAGTAGATTCCATAGACACAGACGTTTTGTGGTATAAATACTAGCATTAAGTTAAGACTTTTAAATATAATTCAAAATTTTATAAAGTATTTTTGAAAAACCTATTTTTGAAGCGCACATAATAAAATAAATATTGAAGCTGTGTTTTATTTTAACCTTCGCCACGTGAACAACTATTTGGATGTGGCTTAAGAGTGTGTGGTAAAGATTGCAGTCCAATTCAACCTTCCCCTTATAGAAAGTTTCTACTCAGTTCCAAGGGAGTATAGAGAGAGGCGCGGAATTCTTTTTGCTTTTGTAGCCCTTTTTCTGCACGTTGTAATCGCTAGAGGCAAAGTTCAATATAGTAAGTACACTAGTCGGAAGTGTAGTCGATAGATAAAATTGCGAGCAGTATACTACCAGAGGAGAATTAAAATTATCAACTGACTCAAATATAAATAAGACTACTTCTAAAATTTTTAATCTTTGACTATCCAGAGGTTTTACAGAGCTACCCCAAACTCGAGAATATGTAAATTATCTATAAGGGTTGATGGAGCTCTTACTAAACACGTGCTTCATTTTGTTCTTGTGGTGTTCGAACATAGCAGGATCTGAGAAGGGATACCATGTAGTAATTTCAACTCGTGATATTTAAATATTTTTTATACCAGAGAGAACGCATACGAAACTTACATCATATTCGTAATGGTTTAGACTGCTCCTAACACTTAAGTGGATTTAAAGATGTGATTTTTTGGGAATGAAACGGGAAGCATCACTCAAGATAAAGAGAAGGTATAAAAACTCTTCAAGTAACGGCTATCAGTATGAGCCTTAGTGGTGCCTTTAAGTGGAGTGTCTACAAGGACCCTTAAAGGTATACAAAACAAATAAAATAATTTCGACGTATCAGGCGTTTAGGTAGATTTATCAAATTATTGCAACGCATCTGCCGTCTGAGACGTGCAATCCGGTCGAGTAAACTCACGTGAAGCAAACTAATTTATTTTAATATATTAGATACCTATGCACCTGATGCTTCAAGACACCCACGTAGAACAGTGATACATTATTTTCTATGTAGTAGTTTTGATGTCTCTTCAAGTTTTCAGTAATAGTAATACATTCGAAATAATTTTACTGATAAAAAAATAGTTTTCTATTGTTTGAAAATTCAGCAGACAGAAAAAAATGACAGGAATAAGAATCAATTGCACACACTATACCTACAGTCCCTGGCCAAATTATTAGACGCACTGCAAGATTTCATGTAAAATATTAATTACCGAGTGATATTGTACCGTTTTATTATTTTAAATTGATTTGTTTTTTATTTTTATATTATCCAATCAATTACCTATTTATTTGACATAAATAAAACAGCATTAATTTAGAAAAGCATAAGTTTATTAAGTTTTAAAGAAAAGTGAAATTAATGTTAGTAAAAGTCAATATTTAGTTGAGCCACCTTTAGCCGCTATCAAAGCTTTAATTCTGCGCGGCATGCTATCAATGCAAGATTGTACTGTCTCCTGCATTTGAGGATGATGATTCCACACATGAATAATCTTTTCTAGGAGCTGGGTTTTGTTGGTAATCACATCTTTAGCCACTTCTCTTTTCATCAGCTCTCACACATTTTCAATGGGGTTCATATCAGGGCTATTACCCGGCCAATCCAACAGAGGGATATTTTTTCTGCCAAAAAAGCTTTAACAGACCGAGCAGTGTGGCAGGGAGCTCCATCTTGCATGAAAGTGAATGGTTCCCCATTTGGAAACCATTCTCTGAGCTGCGGAATCAACCGGTTTTGTAATACTTCTTTGTACTGATCTTGCCTCATTATTCCTTTGACGACGTACAGATGTCCAGTGCCCTTGCCGCTGATGACTGACCAAATCATCACTTTGGTGGGATGTTTAACCGTCGGGACGACACAATCAGGATGAAACTTTTCTCCATGACGACGACGCACATACTGAGCTTTATTCTGCAAAATTTCGAATGTGCTTTCGTCACTGAAGCAGACCTGTCAAAAATAGGAAAAAATATATAAACTTCCATGTTTATTTGCTTTATTTAACTGAAAATGATAATAATGTATCAATTATTGATTAAATTGCTGTATCTTACCGATCTCCAGAAGTCCACATCTTTGTCTTGCCATTGTTTGGCCCACTTCAGGCGCTTTGCTTTCATTGCAGCTGTTAACTTGGGCTTCCTGGCGGGGCGACAGGCCTTAAAATCAAATTCTTTCAATTTTCTTCGAACAGTGCGCTCAGAAGCATTTACGCTAGCATCCTGGAGTTGTGATTTTATTACCTTTGTGGTAGCAAATCTGTTTTCAACACAAATTTTCTTCAAACATCTCTCTGACCGTGGAGTGAAAATTGGTTTTCTACCGCATCTTTTCTTTCTTTTCGGGCTTAATTCCTTCCCTGACTCAATTTTCTTTTTTATGCGTCGTACACTAGCTTCAGGAACCTTCAATCTTCGTGATATTTCTCGGTTTGTAAATGTTTTCGCAATCACAAGGGCCTTCACTTCAGCTTTTTTACGTGGTGAAAGATCGCCTTTTCTACCATAAGGAAAATAGTCCAATTACTTTTTTAAAACACTGCATACAAAATAAACTAATAACTTAGTAGTATAAAACTGTTAAACAAACAATCACAGTCCATAAAGCCACAGAAACACGTCCGTACCTGACTCGATTCCGATCGCGACTGATACAGGTTTGTAGTTGTTTACGTTCATGTATCACTTTGTCAACACAGTGTTGCCACATGTTAAAAATAAATACAAATATGTAGTCTACAACAATTCTTTTAAATAAAAATCAATAATATTGTAGTTTAAATATACCATTATTGCATAAAAACTCTTAAGAAACATAAAATTACTAAAAAAAATACAGTGCGTCTAATAATTTGGCCAGGGACTGTACATAAGATGGATAAAGGTATAACTTTTATTTATAGAATTTTAGGAAATTTTAGCAATTAAACATTTTTCGGCTACTGAACTGAAAATATATGGATTTTAACTTTAATCTTTTGGTAACGAAAGTAAGTTACTTCAGTCGAGTTGATCACTTCTCGTCTTTATCAATCAATCAAAAACCAATGTTTGAGTTAAATTTAACTGAAAACTGTAATCAAAAAGGTTTCCATATGACAAGGACTAGTTTTAAATCAAAAAAGGTGATGCTGTGTGGTTGGTGGGATTGGAAACCTACCCAAACGATTAATTCTGTACTCTACAGTCAGCAAATGACAAGACTTAAGCAAGCCATTAAAAAAAATCGACCAGAAGTAGTGAACAGAAAGGATGTCGTCTTCCACTATGACAACGCCAGATCACACATATCTTTGATAACTTACCAAAAATTGAGAGAGCTTGGTTGGGAAGTTTTAATGCAGCCACTGTATAGCCCTGACCATTCACCGTCAGACTGCCATTATTTTGGTCTTTGTAAATTTCTCATCTCTCTCTCTCTCTCTCTCTCTTCAAATGGTACTAATCTATTTCCAAAAGAGACCTATTAGAATCACTTGTCATAATTTTTTTCCCAGAAACCACATGGTTCTACAATGATGTAATAAAATTCTTTCATATATATATATATATATATATATATATATATATATATATATATATATATAAACTCCTGGACAAAATTAACGCAACAATCTGAAAAATAATTTATCTTTTTCTTATGTCAGTTTTAAAGTTTATCGAGTACTTGAATAGTAGGCTATGCATATTTTGTTTGGTTGTTCATGACAGAAATCAAAACAATTCGTTTAGATTTACAGTTTTAAAGAATTTTTTAGAAGATAAACAATTTTCTGTAATAATGCGATAGATTTTCTTCGAGTATGGCGAAAACCAGGAGAGAGGTTTACTCCTTGCAATATCTTTGCAAGGATTCCATTCGGCGGTGGCTCTGTTATGTTCTGGGGTGGCATCTGCTTTGATGCTCGCACAGAGTTAGTTCCTATCCGTACGAGATCCATGAATGCTGACTACTATCTTGAGAATATTGTAATATAACATGTGATGCCTTTCGGTCATTTTGTGGGGCCCAATTTCCTGTTTATGCAAGACAACGCTCGACCTCACGTGGCTAGGGAGGTACTCGATTATCTTAATCAAGTTGATATACCGATTATGCAATGGCCACCAAAACGCCGATAGAACATGTATGGGATCACCTTAAGAAAAATGTGAAACGTCATATACCTGCACCTAGAAACCTGAGGGAACTTGAAAATGCAGTTATCACAGAATGGGAGCAAATTCCTCAAGATTTCATCCAAAATTTAATTAGAAGCATGCCTAGGCACATAAACGCTGTCATCCGAAGTAGAGGAGGCAAACACACGCTATTAGTGTCCCACTTACACCATTAATTTTGCTACTGGTGTCCCAGTTTATTTTTTTCATTATTACATAAATTCAACGATTTTGTTATTAGGTCTTAAGAATAATTTTAATTCGAATCTTATAGAGAAATTTGGTAGCTAATTCACTTTTAAAGTATCCGAATAAGTTTTTTCTAACTTTTAGTGTAACAATGTTCATAAAAATTTATTAAAATTAATTCATTATAGAGATTTGTATGATTTAATATATTGTTGCGTTAATTTTGTCCAGGAGTGTATATATATATATATATATATATATATATATATATATATATATATATATATATATATATATATATATATATATATATAGCAGATTGACTCTACACAACTATTAACACTACGACATCAAACACAATATTTTTGCACTCGACGTGCGTTTCGCCAATGATGTTAGCATCATCAGGAGCCATGATTAACTATCGATCCTCGCTTCTGACAATGCTAACATGCTTAACGAAATACGTGTCGAGCGTAAAAGAAAATAATTTCGTTAACATTCAAAATAACTAACAATTATTCTCAATATGGACACATTTATAATATTATATTTCCCGACACCTCACTGTCCAGGCTTTCAAAGCATTATTAATCGTATTCTGGCAGACGTTCATTACCTTATCCCAAAATGATTAATGTGTTCGAATTCTAATTCGTTTATTGTTAGCAAAACTAACAACCATTTGTGAGCAAGCATATTATCTTGCAAAAACAGCACCCCTTGAGATTCTTTTTTCAACATTTTTTAGCAGAATTTAATGAATAATAAAGAATACTATTCTCCTCTCAGTGTTTTGCCGTATTCTAGGTAATCTGTAAGAAGTATCCCATCATTTTTTTTTATGGGTCTAGCATACGTACTGCAGGGAAGTCCTTAAAGCGCTCCAGGAGCGACAGGTGTGCGGGAAAAGCAATTCACGTTGTTCTTGAATCGCTGGAAATTGTACTCGATGGGAAACACAGTCCTGGGCAAATTATTCCAAGGGGATGATGTTCTTAATATAAAAGACTGCTTGTAAAGCGTTGTACGCGGAGTAATAAGCTGAACCTCATACGGATGTGAAGTATTAGCGCAACATGTATTTCTAACATGCACCGCTCTTAAACGGGCTACATCCTTCGAACACTTTCCATGAAAATACTTCTAGAACAGACTCGTCAACCGTTCTTCGATGTTCCAGCGAAACAAGGCCGGCGGTCAGTTCCGGGTCTCCAATCATCATTGTTCCAAAGCGAAACTCCTTGGGGCGAGGTGAGCCAGTACGCTTCTACTTCTTCGACCGTTTTGTTGCGTCTGGCACATAATGATAGAACCACATTTCATCCAAGTTTAATAAATCCTCCTTAAAACCGCTAAAACTCACCTTGTATGTTGTGAATCTCATTTTTTGTCGGCGTTGAGACATTCAGGGATCTATTTAGTTGATGATTTTCTCATATTCAAATCAGACACGTGACAACGTGAAAAACACGTTTGTAGAAAATTTTTAGAGTCTGGTATATGTTTCAGCTCAATTCGTCGATTTCATCAAGCACAGTCTCAACGTTCTCTCGGATAGACCCAGAAACAGGTCTTCAGCACGGTGTTCATTAGTGATGTCGCTTCATCCGCTCTTGAATTTGCAGCCCAATATTTTTTGGTAGTGGCTTAAGAAGGACATTGTTCCCTCAACGAATTAAGCATTTTGTTGTAAATTCACAAATGTCACTCATAACTTCTTTAAAACTTCACTATAAGTAATAGCACAATGTGTGTATGATTATTTACTAATTTAAAATAACATTCATAGTAACCGCATTGGTTTTTGACAATGGGCAGGTAGTCTAGGCTAACTAGTTATCAGTACTAGTAGTCTAATATTTGGTACTAATTTTCGTTTTAGATTTTACAAATGAAGTTTTCAGGCATTTGCTGAAATGCCCAGCCCAACTGTCACTCTGCATACAAGTCTGGCCACAATTATTCTTCTTCTTACGACGCGGTCTCCTTACGAGGGTTGTCGATTCATACAGCTAAACGAACCTTAGGAACTGCTGCTCGACAAATATCACTCGAAGCAGATCCAAACCACCTTCTACCGTCCTTCAGTCAAGAATTCTGTCGTCTTCCGCTAGATCGTTTGCCCTTTATTTTGCTTTCAATAATTAGACGTAGCAATTCGTAGTTTGGGCTCCTCATTATGTGTATTGAGTTTTCCTTATTTTTATAGTTGTTAGTAATTCCTTCATTTTTTCCTTCTTTCCAGTACTTTTGTATTTTTTATTTTCTGTACCCAGGAGATTCGAAAAAGTATAAATGCAAATTTCAAAAGATCCCAGACCCTGAGCCAGGGTCAAGGGATGGGAGTTCGAGAATGAGACTTGTGCTTTCTTGGGTCCCACCTACCCATTTATATTGGTTCTCAAATATTTAAATGTGGCGACCTTTTCTACGGTATTGTCCTGATTTCGAGGAATTCTGGTGGTAAATTTTTCTTTGTTATTATCATCCACTTGGTTTTTCTTATATACATAGTTAATCTAAATCTTTCGCTAGCTGTTACGACTTGATTGATCTTTGATATTATTTGCTAATAGAACAGTATCATCAGCATATCGTATGTTGTTGAACGTACTCTTATTAACTGTTATTCCTTTAATGGTTTCATAGATGGCCTCATTAAATACAGCATCAAAAAGATTGAACAAAAGTGGTGAGAGAATGCATCCATGTTTTATACCTTGGGTTATTTTATGCCTTCAGACTTTTCCAGCTCAATTTTAACTTCCACTGATTGATTCCAGTACAGATTTTTAATAAGGTTTAGATCTTTTTTGCCTATATTTGATTTTCTAGAATTTTTATTACTTTCTCGTGCATCACATAGTCGAAAGCTCTATTGTAATTTATAAAATATGTATATACATCTACATTCATATCTTTACCACGTTTAACTAGTGCATTTAATAAGAATAAAGCTTCCTATGTACTTATGCCTTTTCGGAATCCAAATTGTGTGTTATCTACTTCTGCTTCACATTGTCTGTATATTCTGGTATGGATAATTCTCAGGAATATTCTTGAGAACATGAGACATTAAATTTATTAAACGATAATAGTCACATATCATTGATTTTGATTTTTAAGGAATTGTGATGAAAGTCAAATTATTGCATGTTGGAGCATAAATCTGTATTATGGTCATTATTCCGTATGTCGTTTGTAGTTATACCATCATTATTCTGTCATTATAAGGTAAAAAATTAATCAGCGATCTGTTAATTTCAGGTGATAACACAATAGCAACACCATATTGGTATTGTGATCCTTCCAAATAATATATAAGTCCTCTTTCAATTCTTTCTTTGCTGATTAGTGCCAATCCATCTAACCTCGCTCAAACCAAGAATATCGATCTTCATTCGATGTATCTCCCTTTTGACATAAGCCAGTTTTCCAGTCATGTATAGTGTTTGACTATTCCATGCGTCTATGCGAATTGATCTGTTAAACAATTGTAATCTGTTGTCAAGGTTTTTCATGGTAGACGACGGGATATTCTTAATACCCTCTCCTTACTTAGAAGGGGCTCCGGTATGCGGATCACAATATTTGTATTATTACAATTATTAGCAAGGCTAAATCTCTGTTTATCTTCTATGTTTAACCGACTTTCAAAAATGTATATCAGTCTATATAGTTTTCCAAACTGACTTACCAAATATCACTAATGTATGTCTATCCTCAAATAATTAGAAAATTACTAGACCGATTGTAATAAAACTTTTTATCTCGGTTTTGTATTTTTCTCTGAAACCAAGCTGGAGAAGGTGGCTACGTAGGTAGGTAGATCAGCAAGCCTCTCCGAGACTTTCCATTTTCAGCAAATTGCTTTCTGTGCGTAAGTAGTTGACTTGCCGTTCTAAACTAAATAGATAGTTATAAAACGAAAATTTTAAAAAGATAAACTAAATTCAAAAAAGTCATACTAAATAAATAATATCTTCTGTAAATATTAAAATGATAGTACGACCTGTTAGTAAAGAAAAAAATCTTCTCTGTTGTCACTTTAAACGAAAAATGCAAGAAATGTACACAACTTATAATTAGTAATGAAGATCTAAAAGAGAATACGTATAACTATGCAAGAAAAATAAAATCATTAACGTCAATTTAGAAGAAATGCCAAAGAAAATGATTGAAGAACTGAAGAGGATAATCAAACCAACAAAAAATGTTAAAGCAGCTGGGGAAGTTAATATTCTACCAGAAAGGATTAAGGAATGCGACATAAAGCCAAGGACTGACTAAACTATTTGCTTAGAATAAGAATATATTCCCAGTCCTTAATATACAAGAAGGAAACTACAGACCAATTAGCTTGCTGTGTCTGTTATATAAACAATTCACTCGAATAATTATAAATAGATTGGAGTGGGAACTTGAAATGCAAGGATAATACTACCTTTGCAGACAAATAATTTGGCTTAGCACACTTAATAAAGTAGTGGATTTTCTCGAGCAAAATCGCAATAACCACAAAAAGCACGTGAGTTAACAAATTATAACTTAACTTATAATTCAAAAATCAAGAAAGAAATATCAGTTAACGCAGCAGAGGCGAGCGGTAATAGAGTCCGCGTGCAGCGTCGCGAACATACGATCGGGCTTTTATCTCTTGGCCTCCCTCCGTATTCGTGGTGTTGTAATAAGCTAGTCCGACTTCAAAAGAACCATTATATTTTTTATGTATTAAGTGTTAATTACATATTGTATACATTTCTTGCTTTTTGCGTTTATAGTGACAACAGCCAAGATTTATATGGTAATTATGTTTTTCTCATGTAACTTGCTAAATACTAAATTTTTAAGATTTTTTACTTAATTTTCCTTTTTTAATTTACTTTATCATTGATTTTTAGTGTTCCGTACGGAACACGTATAACATCATTTCGGTGTCTGTCTGTCTGTCCGTCTGCAACAACCGATTTTCTCCGAAATTATTTGACATATAAAGTTGAAATTTGACACTAATATAGAAATTGATGGCCTCATCAGAGCCGTGTAGCTTTGAAAGTTAAATTTTGACTTAAGAGGTTAGTCTTGGGTGATGAATTTTACCAGGTCATCGAGTGGGGTGTCACATGAAACGTTGTAAATAGACGACTTCAAAAATGTATATAATATAATACTTACGTACACTTTTCCTTGTATTATTTTTAAAAAATTGCGAAAAATCGCTGGAAAAGTACTGAAAGAATTTTGAAAAGAATCTGGAATATTCTCCATAGGGTGTAAATTGAACGAAAATTATCACGAGTACATTTCCTTTAATTTCAAGGTCATCAGTTTTCAGTAAAAATCGGAAAAAAAATTGTTGAAAATTCATTTGGGGTGTATTTTGTGAGGTCAATGATCATTTTATACCTCCGCAACAAAAATTTTTATTTTAAAAGCAGTCAACATACGGAACACTAATTGCGCAAGCCCGATTTACCGGTTATTTTTTTTATGTTGCCGATGGCCTTTTTGGTTTCTTGTTAAAATAGTTAATTATTACCAAGTATGGCCATTTAACGTGTTCGGGAAACATTTTATGCAATATCTTAAGGAATATAAAACCAATCAATCGTTGTATTTAGATATTGGATTAATGTTTTATGCAATTAAAAATTTACTGTTCTTAAAATTTAAAAAGAATTCGTTTATGGGGGTTTCTAGGTGTGGCGGCTCTTACATATTTCTAAAGTATGTTGAAAGTATACTATAAAACTTTTAGGCCTAAATAATAAATATTTAAGTTATAGCATATAGAAGAGAGTGAGTCGTACTAGCCTGCAGCTCTACCCACGGCAGCTGCAACAATCTAACTTGGTCTGTTGTTCTTTCTGTACCCTTATACCCGCGTTGAAAATGAAACCTTTGAAGAAATGGAAGGTATACTGTATGCGGCAGGCATAGCTGATTAGTGCAAGTATAAGTTTTCTATAGAAAATTAGTTACAAAAACTTTAAACTCGTTTTTCTCGAAACCACTTTTTTTCAGTTCGTGGGCAGCAAAGACAAAATTTTATCTATCCGATCTGGCCAAAATTTTTACACCTTGTTCTACATATAATTAGTTATTGAATCACTTAGAATCAACTATTTTTATTAATAATTTCTTAATTTATTTCTTGATTTTCATCGAAAATTAACACGATTCTTGAAAAAATTTTTTTACAAGTTTGCCATTTTGTTTTTTGCTTACATAAATGTCTAATCCTACGTAACCCGATAGATATATGAATAATGATTAATTTGAATATTTTGTTACAGATCAATACAAATGGAGATATGCTTCCCACCTACCTTTTTTTTGAGGAAATCACTTTGACTGCAAACAAGGTGAACAAAATATTATTAAACAAACTAAAAAAAAAGTTGTATACTTTAAAATGTCAGTAATAACATATGAAAGATTTGAAAAGATTGTACTTTATGTACATTTACAATCTACTCAATTTAAACTACAGAGTATTTAGTAAATAATATGGTGAGGCTGGTAGGTAGCTTGAGAAGGGCTCCATCCATTGATGGGACTCCAACATCTACTCCATTAAATCTTCTGGCCATTGTTTTCGAAGCAGCAGCAGAGGCTGATTGTATAGGTTCGCAATTAATTGATTGCGGTGGTTTAGGTTTCGATCTCTACTTTTTCTGACTGATTCTGTTATAAATTCGTTGACGTATGGGATTCTAAGATCATTGTGTAGTGTGTCGTTATTGACAAACCACGGAGCGCTTGTGATCAGTCTCAATGTTTTAGATTGGAAGGATTGAAGAATTTTTGTATTTGATGGTTTGCTACATCCCCAAAGCTCTATACAGTGTGTTTATATAGGTTTTAGTATCGTTTTGTATAGTAGTAGTTTGTTTTCAACAAAAAGTTCAGAGCTCTTGCCAATCAGCCAGAAGTATTTCTTGATTTTCAAGTTTAAGGATTTGCGTTTTGCTTTTATATGAGCTTGCCAAGTCAGTCTCTGGTCTAGATGTAATCCTAGATATTTTACTTCGGATTTTATTGGAGTCGGTGTATTGTATATTGTAGTTTGAAGACAGATGGTGTGTTTAGTAGTAAAGGTGATTTGAGTAGAGTTTGCACTGTTAACCTTAATTCTCCATTGATCCAACCAGACTTCCAAGACGTTGAGGTGTTGTTGAAGCCTTAAGGAAGCTCTGTCAGGAAGTGCGTCAGAGGACATAATTGTAGTGTCATCCGCAAAGGTGTCTATTAAGGTATTATTTGATGTAGGAATATCAGCAGTAAACATGGTATACAACAAGGGCCCCAACACACTTCCTTGAGACACTCCCGACTGGACTGGATGATACTGAAAAAGGGTGTTTTCCATTTTGACTTGAAAAATCTGTCTCTTAGGTAGAATTTAAGTATTTGGAAGATCTGGTCTGGTAATATTTCTGAAATAAGCTTAAAATTTTAGTCGTCACAACGAGACACTCCCTTATGTACTTTGTCTAGAACTATGTGAATATGACAATAGGTTGTACTTCTTCGGCCCTAATATTATGACCAATATGAAAAGATCCGCCCCTGATCCAAACTATAATTCAAGATCAAACTGGGAGATTGCAAATAATTCAATTTCGAGTCGGCAGCCTCTTAGCCATCTCTTAATGTCGTCTTATAAGATATATATTCAACAGTTATATTTTACGTTCGCCACTAAATAACCAAATCTGCGTCGGAAAACGTTTTTATAAGTTTGCCGTGCCAGCATTAATCTAATTCCTTCCACAAAATTTACCACGGGTTTGTTAAGAGGTACTTAACAGATTCCTATTTTAAACGAAAACTTGACTGTGATCAGCGGCGTAGAAAAAAGTCGATTTAATTATTTTTATTGTCGTCTTTAACGTCGTTTAAAGACAGGTTTATCTCCTCATTAAAATCTTTTATTATTTTTTGATGAACGGTTGAATTAGGAATATTTTATGGACCGCTTTCGTAAGAAAATTGAAAAGGTAATGGTAATATTAAATAACCTCTCAAATCTTAAGTTTATGGGTTCTAGAAGAATGACAATTTACTGACACAGTAATTAAAAAAATTTATTCTTATATTTATTATTAGTGACTTATATCAGTAACTACAGGAGGTGTATACAGGTCGAATGTATCATATGAAAGCTATATTCTGCCCTGATTTTTCTTGTAAATTTCTGCGCGAAATATTGACATATCACTAAGATACAATATTTTATTTACCAGCGAAAAGATTATATTTTAAAAATTATAACATGGAATAAAGGGGTTGTTTAAATGCAACAGAAAAATTCATATCATTAAAAAAAAGTATATGGCGATGATTGCTTATTCAGAGCGCATGATTTTAAATGGCGCAAATAATTTTTTTAATGGAAAAGAACTTTTTCAAGTTGCCTAGCATACGAAAAAAAAAATTCCCAAGAAAGCCTAAGGGGTTACATATACCTGGGCGCTGGAATAGGTATGTATTAAAAAAATAATTTTAAAGGTTATTAAATGAACAATACAAAAGAATGGCTATTAAATATTTTTATTGTACTTTACATTACAAGAATTTTTTTTTAATATGTTTTAAACGTTCACATTATTTTTTATCCGGTTAAATGGACACTGATGAAAACTACGGCGTATCCTTGTCTGCATCCAATCTGCAAAAGTAAAAATCAATATTGTAAAATAATATAGTAGTTAAAAATTATCGAAAGGTTTTTTTTTTTTTCAAAATAAAAAATTTACTGTGTTTCAAACTTTAGTATGTAATTTTCGACCAAAAAATTTATTTTTAATTATTTATAGAAAGATTGTAATTACTAAGATTTAAAAAAAGAAAATTAAAAAAATATTAAAAATTGATTGAGTAATATTGGAGATAGTGACTGAAAACAGGTAGCGGTCCCAATCCGACGCCAGGTCACATTTAATGCTGTAACTTTGTAATGGAATGAAATTTTCTTAAATTTTTTTTGGGGTTAAGTATTGTTTACGAAGATATCGTCAAAAATTTGTTTCTTTTCTTTTTATTTTCCAAAACATTTGGATAAAAATAGTAACAGCTTAATTCCCCATCACAGTTTTTTTTGTTAAATTAGAATTTTCTTAAAAAATTGTTGTAGTAGTCGCTGGGGGCCAAATCTGGAGAATACGGTGGACGAGGAAGCAACTCGAACTTCAATTCATGCAATTTTGCCATCGTAACCATTGACTTGTGACCCGGTGTATTGTCTTGATAAAAGAGTACTTTTTTCTTGTTCATTTGGGGCCGTTTCTTTGCGATTTCTGCCTTCAAACGCACCAGTAACTTTATATAATGTTCGCTATTGATGGTTTTTCCCTCCTCAGTATAGTCGATGAAAATTATTCAATACGCATTCTACAATACAGAAGCCAAAACCTTCCCAGCCGACTGTTGTGTCTTTGGTCGCTTCGGGCCGCTTTCACCGGCTGCTGTCCACTCAGCTGACTGCCAACTTGATTCCGGTGTGTAGTGATGGATTCATGTTTGATCCATTGTCACATATCGCATGAAAAAATTCTTTTTACTGCGCTTAAACAGGTCCAAACAGTACTCAGAATTATCAACACGTTGTTCTTTTGGTCTACTGTTAGCAAACGCGGTACCCATTTCGAACAAAGCTTTCTCCTGCCCAAGTGTTCATGCAAAATATGACCAACACGTTCTTCTGATATCTTTGGGGTGTCAGCTATCACACGCAATTTCACTTTACAGTTATCCGAAACAATTTTGTAGATTTTTTTGATGTGTTCCGGTGTAACCACCTCTTTTGGGCGTCCAGAGCATTCAGCATCATTTGTATCTGTACGACCGCGTTTAGATTCAACATACCAGCAAATGATGAGTGATTTTCCAGGGGCAGAGTTTCCGTAACACTTATCAAGCCATTGCTTTGCTCGAACCATATTTTTTCCCATCAAAAAACAATGTTTAATCGACACACGAAATTCGATTTTTCCATTGTTTTAAAAATATCAAAAGTAGCGTCACTAAAACCACTGTAACTGGTAAACTAATCGTCGAAATGTCATGAAATTTTGACATGTATCCTTTGAAGGTTGGTACTTTCTAAAAATTATATTGATTTTTTGAAAAGGGCGACATCTATGTGTCAGACCAAAAACATTTCAGCCTACGTGTTATTTTTTATCGGGTTAAATGGACTACTGATGGAAACTATGGCTCCTTATCTGCAGGATAACAAAAAATAATCCAGGGTGCAAAAATAAAAATCAATCTTATAAAATAATGTAGTAGTTAAAAATTGTGGAAGGGTTTTTTCCAAAAAAAAAAAAATACGGTGTTTCAAACATTAGTATGCAATTTTCGACCAAAAATTGATGTTTAATTATTTATGAAAAATTGTCTATTAGAAAAATTAAAAGAACCCTCTCGACAGCTTGTGGAAAAGTAGGTATTAAGGTAAAAAAAAAAATTAAAAAATATTAAAAATTGATTGAGTAATATTGCAGACAATATCTGAAGAGAGGTAGCTGTTCCAATCCGACGCCAGGTAAAATTTAATGTTACAACTTTGAATGGAATAGAATTTTCTTAAATTTTTTTTTGAATAATTTTTAGAAGTATAGAGAATAAAAATCGATAAAAAAATTTTTTTGAAAATTCGAGGTGTAGCAATTTTTTTAAAAATAAAAATTTTGGGCTCAAGTATTGTGTACGACGATATCGTCAAAAATTTGTATCTTTCTTTCTTTTATTGTCTAAAGCACTTGGGTAAAAACGTAACAGTTTGATTCTTCATCAATTTTTTTTTCAAATAAAAAAAATATTCATAAAAAATTGTTGGGTAGAAATTTAAATCTTAACGATTTTTTCAAAATTATGATTAAGCAAAGACATTCTTTTACAATAACAAGAAGGTATTATAACATAAGACAGTAGTGTTTTTTTTTTAATTTAGATATAATTTTAAACTTGATTTCGTGACGGCTGAATGCAATGCGTCATTTACAACGATGTAAGAAGTATTAATCATCAACAGATAGATAATTCGAACGATTTGGAAGAAACTGTAGGTGAAACAAGGGTTGATAAATTTGTCTCACGCTGAAATAAAGTTCAAAAGTGATTGGGAGTGCACAATTCCAGGAAAATTAGAACTACAGGAACAACAAAAATTTTTCTATTCAATTAACGCTATTATTGATATATTAAAAGCCCTCACCCCGGTCACCTTCTTGGGTTAAAGTTGCAAAGAATGGAAACATTTCTCAACTCTAGAACTTGTAAAGCAAACAGATAACTCTGTATATATGAAAAAACCCTCTAATCTCTTTTTCCACCCTTTTATATTTTACTGTAAATATTTATGCAACATATTTGTTTATTATTTTAACAAAAAAAACCAAGAAAGATTACCATATCACTATTAGAACCATATAAAATTTATCGATCCTCATTTTTTGACCTCCTTCGCCTTAAGCAATATCGCTCAAAGACTTAGGCTTCATCTCCTCCTCAGGTATTGTATACAAACCAAGTTTGAAATTGATATCTCGTTTTGTTCGAGAGTTATGGTACCAAGAGTGTGACAGATCATCAGACCGACAGACCAATAGACCGACAGATCGATAAACAGACCGCCGAAACTATATTATTCGTGATCTAAAATGTGAAGAAGAACAGAAACTTCTAAGTGGATTTTTTTCGAGAATAAAATACTTTTCTTTAGCAAGGAAAGTGAAAAGCAAGTAGTGTACGATTTTTGCGATTTTGGACCTTTTTACATAAATAATAAAAATGTGCAGAACATTCCAAAATCTCAATGTAGAGCAGTGTGTTATAACCTGCTTCATTGCTTCGCACTTTGGAGTAGATTGTCAATATTAACAAATCAAGATCCACCGTATAACGGGAGTTTAATATAATACCAAATCGACATAATAATTTACCAGATAAGTTTTAATAAAATAACCTTAAAACTTAATGAAGCTAACTTCATAATATTACAACATAATGCTTTGTGGTTTAAGTAATAATAGAGCACATAACGCTTTTTAGCTTTAAGTAGGTTTAAAGTGCACCGAATAAGCCGGCTTTTACTTAGAAGGAAGAATAGTTTTCTTAAAAGCAGGTGGAATATGAAAAGTTCAGAGCTTTTCTATTCTGACGTGTTTTTGTTGAAATTATTCTATAATGCACTTACTATTCTTTATCCTATAATCTTTAGTTTTTTACGTTTTCTTCAACAAGCAATATAAAGAGAAAACGCTTGGAAGTTTGGTTATTTTTATTGTTCTGTACAGAATACTAAGGGGTGCCAGTTTTCATCCATACAACATTTTGCGTGCCGACATAGGTACTTACTACAACTAAAATTAACAAAATTAACTTAAATTAACTTAAAATATTGCTTTTAGAAGGTTTAATTATAAAAAATTTTAACATTTAACAAATAATTTTATTATACTAGTCCTAGGACCTAGTGTGAACCCTGTGCTTGAAGTTCTTTAGAGAGTTTTCTTATATCCAGTTCATGTCTGGTTATTTTCAGTGTCACACATGCTTCCGAGTTGTCTGTTTTTAGCCTGTTTCGGTACGGGTTTAAAATCACTCTCATATGGGAAAAAGGTTGTTCACAGATATAGGCTGATCCGAAAGCCGTAAGCATGGCAAACGCTACTTTCTTAAGACAAATAACTCATCCAACAACTGAGTATCTCGTTGGAATGGATCTGGCAGTCATCTTCTAATACCCTTCTTAATTCTACAAATTTCGTGTTCCATAACTCGGAGCTTTTAAATTCAATGTATTGAAGATCACGCCTTTCGATAAACTTCTCTTTTAAATTAGTCATATATTTAAGAATTTCGTCTAGTAGTGCACCATCCTCGACACTGGATATATAAGTTTTTAAATTTGGAAAATATTTATATGTGTTTGTAGTAATATGCTGATAAATAAATCTATTTTTAATTTGAATGATTTCCAGGATTCGTATAAATCCAGAATTGTTTTGCCTGAACCTTGTAACTTTAAGTTGAGTTCACTGAGATGGTTTGTACTATCAGTAAGGAACATTAACCTACAGATCCAGTTCTTATCTTCTAGTTCAGGATAAGCATCCACTTGATTGTTTGCAACAAGAACGATTTAATTTCGCCTAGACATTGCACAAATCTAGAGAGCACTTTACCACGGCTGAGCCAGCGCACATTATTGTGCAATGGTATATCTGAATATGCACTTTCTAATTCCTGCAGAAACGCCTTAAATTGTCTATGGATCAGTGAAGAACTACCGACAATGTAGTTAACTATTTTAACCACCCTATCCATCACGAATTTTAAACTTCAAGCTGAGATTTTAGCGCACAAACTCTCTTGATGAATTATGCAATGAAAATTCAAAACTGATCGACCCATGCGTTCAATAAGAAGGGAAACAAATCCTTTATGTCTTCCAATCATAGCAGGAGCGCCATCTGTCGTTACGCAAAAAATTTTATTTAAATCAATTTTCAAAATGTTTAACAAATTCTGAAAATATATCCTCTCCTCTTGTAGTTCCCCGCAATGGGAGCAGACAAATCAGCTCTTCATACACACTGCCACCATTGAAGTATGGCGCAACGATTGCCAGACGGGCAATGTCATTAATATCGACACTTGCATCCAATGCTACACTAAATACAAAACTCCGTTTGATAGCGTCTCTCTGCTGTTTTTGGACATTTTGTGTCATTTCGATAATTCGTCTCTCGATGGTCCGCCCAGATGCCGGTATATCCCTAATCCTGGCCAATATTGTATCTTTATTGGGCAAGTTGTCGAATAAAATCTCGCCAGTACTCAAAAACGTTTGCTTCATAAATTCTCCGTCAGTGAACGGCCTACCCTTTTGTGACAACGATTGTGCAATTTTGAAACTGCATTCAGTTACCTGATTTTTTCCTTGGAAAACTTTGCTAAAGAATGTTGACTGTTTCTCGTATTGTTTACTTGCTTTTTGTATTGCCTCCCTTTTATCAGCGTTATCTTTGAATGACGATTCATGTTTTATCTGGAAATGTCGTTGAACACTAGATGTCCGGAAAACTACGCTTTCCCAACATAGGACACAAATGGCCCGATCGTTTTGCTGTACAAAACCGTAATCTTTTGTCCATGAAGTTTGAAATGATCGAACGTCTACCGTCTGCTTCTTGGCGGCCATAACGCAATGTAATTTTAATTTTTAAACGTTTCGACGACTATTAACTGGAAAGGATGTTACTTCTATACTAAATGATCCAAACGTGTAGCCGCTTGCTATATATAAAAAAATAATGTTTCCAGAAAATTCCAATAATTACGTTTATTAAATTTTTTAGAACAAAAATTATTATCTACAGCGCGCCCTTTGCAATCAAAGAGCCGTCTAGAAGGTGAATCTAACAAAAACTAAAGGTCGGCAATATAAAAAGAGTTGCTGCGCGCGTCGGAACGATTGAAGTCAAGTCAAACAAAAACCGCCTTATAGTGGCTCTTTTGATCTGATCGATTATTTACTTAATTTCGAAACATGTCACAGATTACAGAATTAATGTGTAAACTTTGAATAGGTACGCGTACCATTCAAAATTGCTTGGCGTGACATATAAAGTTGAAATTTAGTTCACAGCTGAATTAGAATTCTTATTATTAATAAGCCCCCTCATTGTATCATCCGTCATATAACAAAAAACTATAGAGCAACTTTATCCCAACGTAAAGTCCTGGTTGGATATCTGGATTGTCATTATTAACGTCTAGGAAATTACTTGCCTTTTTATTGATTACATTTTTCAATACTTTTGAAAGTATGTATAAAATTGAAATTGAGTACCAAAGACTGAATTTAGCTAAATAACCAGCTTTCGACAATAGAATGACATTGGTCATTTCAGAAGAAAATATCAATTTTCACTACAGTACATATACTAAAACTGGACCGGAACAAAGCAGATTAGCATGGGCCTAGCGAAACGACGACATGCAAAATCCGGATACGTTCCACATCTTTAAGATGGTCAATTAGGTATGTAACCCTAAGGTCAATGGACCTTAGGGTTACATACTTTGGAAATGAGAAGATCCCTTTATGATGCATGTTTTATCTTCAAACTTATCAATGGAATCACTGACTGTCCTCAGCTACTCCCTAAAATAAATTTTTATATACCCAGAGGCAATCTTCGCCATCATGATCTCTTTTGCATCCCCTTCCATCGCACGAATTATGGGAGGCACTCTCCCATTCACAGAGCTTTTGAGGACTTGGAATTCATTGGATGGCCGGCTCGATATGTTTAACAGGTTGACTGCCGATCTATATTTTTGAGTTTGTGGTTGACGCCGGTAAGATTTTTTTCCAAATATTTTTATTTTATTGTGGTAAATATGAATTAAAATGAGTCTTGGATGTGTTTTTTTTATGTGCCATTCAAAATATTAGAAAAAAAAAAAAATTTCACTCCGATCGGAGTAATCGGCATTGCAAGTGAAAATTTTTACTAGATGCCGAACACTCCGATCGGAGTGTCCAATTAAATAAGTAAAGAAATAATAAATCGAACTCATGAACTCAAAACATTTATTTCTAAATCATTTTTGTACATTTTTATGGTAATCCTCAAAGCAATTAAGGCAAAAACCTGGTTGTCCAGGGCACATTTTGCATTCATACACTGTTTGCTTTCTTATTTTATTTTTCCTGCATTCTTTGCATTCCTTTCTGCTTATCCGTTTTGTTTCTTTAGTTCCTTTTTTTTCAGTAACAATTTTTTCTACTTTGCTAATGCTGTGGACATTTATTTGGCCTGGAGGAATTTGCGGCAAATTAGTAATTGGTCGTCTGGCTAGTAAATTTCTTATGACATCCAATCGGAAGTCATATAATCGTAACTGGTCAGACCGCGAATAATTATTGTACAAAAAATAGGCGTTTATCATGCTCATTTGCAGCACATGCATGAATAACTTTTTGTACCACCGAATGGTTTTACGGCTGCAAGGATAATATGCCATCCTGTCTATCTATACCGGACATAAAAGCATTATATCCAATGATTGCGGAAGGTTTTTCAGATTCTTGATTTCTTTTGTTTTTAAAAATGCCCATTTCGCTTCCAAATTCTGTTGAAATGTATTGAACATTGCGTTTACCGCGCCATTTTCCGATATGCACTCCATTGCAAAACATAGATTTATTCTCACCACGTTTTAAGTTTGCACTCATTACCTCTTTCGGATTATCTTTCCTCTCAGCTCTCAGCGTACCAGTGCAGTATGTATTTTGTTGAAGTAATTTCCTAGCTAAATTAACACTATTGTAAAAATTGTCTAGATAAACAGCATGTCCCACACCCAATTTTTCCTCCAATAAATGTAAAACAATCTTTTCAGTATGTCCGCTTCCACCATAAACATCTGTCGCACCTTCGTAGACACGAAATTTCAAAATAAGTCCATTAGGCTCTGTCAGTATGTATAACTTCATACCATACTTATGACGCTTATTCTTGATATACTGTTTAAACTGGAGACGACCCCGATAAAGTACCATAGCTTCATCCAGGATAGTAAATTTCTCCCATCTTGTTGTTAAAAAAATCTGCCACAAATCTAATCTTTCCTAGCCGATCTGCCGGATCCATATCTGGAGATGTAAAATGCAAACACCTCAAGATAAGCAAAAATCTATTCCTTGACATATATTTTCTAAAAACAGGTAGATTAAATAGCGGATCAGTTTTCCAATAATCGTTAAGACGGCTCAAGGATATTGTGCCAGTGTGAAGTAACAGGGCCAAAAAAATTTTTAGTTCGTCAAGAGTAAGATCTTTAAAATTAGTAATACGTGATTTTGTACTTGTTTCTGGGCGCAGCAAAACCTCGACTGCGTAAGAGTTCGTTCGTTCTACAATAGTTTGTAAAAAATCATCATCAATGTTCATTTCGAAAAAATCGATAGGTGCACCCTGTCCTGGAATTTGCACCAATAATTCCTGGGTTTTCTGGAACAAAATTTGTTTTAACGCACCTCTGTCGTTCCATTTTATCTCATCAAGGCTAGGAAGTGTTTGATGTGGCCGAATAGGGTCTATAAAATTCTCTTCTTCGGACTTAGAGCTTGAATTTACATCACTATCGTCTGTGTCTGGTACGTAATGTTCGTCACTACTACCTCCGCTTTCTTCCAATAGCTGCAATAATTCAGTGTCAGTTAGCTTCTTTTTCTTATCATACCTTTTTTTCATCACTACAATGTCTTTTTTTAATACCAGAAGGCCCAGGTTAATTGTCCAAATTGTACGGCAGATTACAACCAAACCAAAAGCAAATCCGCGGAACCACTTAAGCACCTGTTAGAACTTGCGTTTTTAAGCAACGCCACCACTAGAAACACGTTTCATATACAACGCCGATGGAATACTAAAACGTTTCGTAAGAACGCATGTCGAACTCCGATCGGAGTAGATGGCGTTGGCGAAGAGACCCGACGCACTACGATCGGAGTGGTCGGCAGTCAACCTGTTAACAGTTCTATCTCGGGATTTAGATCCCAGCTGCTGAGGGCTCTGTAGAGGTTCTACCTGATCAGTGTTTACTATTGTTAATACTATTACTGTTTTTATATTTCTAAGGTTAATTCTTTCCCTACCTGTATCTATTTTATATATATTGTTATTGAGGATTTTTATGTGTTTGTTGAATATTTTTATTTAGACATAGTCTTTGTCACGTGTTTGTCTTTTTGATTTTTAATATTTTTGTATCTGCATTTGTATCTGTTTTAAAATTGTACTTCAATGGGGTTTCCCATAAAATTTGTATAAATAAAATAAATATAAATAAATTTGCTACAGTAAGTACAAAATACACCAGTTTTTCAAATATTTTCTAAAATATTCATTATGGTTCCCTGTGAACCAAAGACAAAGAAAAACCTGTTTAAAGCACGAGTATTTTTTTATGTTACTAAAAAATTTAAAAGTAATTTAATTGAAGCGTTTGTTTATTTAACATAGCAGAGAAAATAATAAAAGAAATGCAATCAATTAAATTCTGCAATAGTTTAAAATATGCTGAAAATTGTGCCATGAAATGCAGTTAAAAGTTTTTAAGTTTTGTGGCCTTTGTTGAACTTCTTCATATTTTAGTATTTTTTTTTCAAAATTAGTAGTACACGAATGATGTGACAAAACTTTAATTAAATTATTGTTTTTATTCAAATATCCACAGATATTAGCTTATCTGTTTTGGTAATAAACTCGTTATTTTAGAGTTGATTTTATCTTCATAATCGATTTCAACATATTTATGAGTTCTTTCAACTTTCCATTAAAATTAAACGAAATAGGACTGTTTTGTTAATGCCTGGACTGGACTGGAATTGAAATATTTTTAACTTTCATGCATAAAAATGTTTCGGTAATTTTTACTTTAATCTCTAATGGGATTAGTTATGTAATAATAACCATAATTGCCTATATATGTTTGTATAACATACAAGAAAGCTGTACATTCAGTAGCATAGAGTGACTTCTAGGTATACTAAACAACAGCTATCCCACCGTTTTTTCCATTGAATAAATATTTTTTGGAAGATCGAGGCTGTCGCTAACTCTAGCGTCGCCTGCGATGCAAGTTGTATTTCATCTACCGTTTTTAAGTGGTGACTCATTACCTTCATATCATAACCGCTTTTTATCCAAAAAAAAGTTCATCATGCCCTATATATGGTAAGTTGGCTAGGAGGACACAGGTTGAGCTGATGTGAGTCTCTGCATATCGACAAGTACAGAGCATCGCTTTAGGTATATCCAAGCGATGGGTCGAAGGTATCTCAAGAAGTAGGTTGATCCACGCTCGAGAGAGCAATGGGAGCTCACTTTGCAGACAGGGTAAGGATTTGGCTTGGAGAAGTGCACCTCTAGTGGTCGCTCAATACAAGTAGACACATCCTGAAGCCCCTTTTCGGAATTCTCATAGGATAATGCAGGTTGAGAAAGTTGTCTCGGATGTCTGGAACACGAGGATACGCCGCTTGACTTTATCTGGACTTGCGAGGCGATGGGACCATTTAGGTATAAGATCTTCAGAGAGGCAGTTTTTAGGGAGAGTTTTCTCAGGGTTGGCAAAAAGGATTCCGTAACTCTCAAACGGAAGTAGATATTCAATTATAAATATAACACTTCAAGTAATAAAGGGAATTAAAGTTGGAGGGGTATAACTTTAAGGTATGGGAGTGAGGAAGCTAGATCAAAGTTATATGTTTAAATAGCGCGAAAATTTTGCTTGTCCTTTGGTGGAGAAGGTGTTTAAATTTTAAGCACAAATATTTATAGTAAAATAAATAATGGTTTATAGTTTACGTTCTTTGTCTGCTGAACTTTTTTGTAATTAAAGTCTCTTGATACTTATTTAAAATGTCAATCTTTAATGTGGGAAAGTTAAATTGAGTATTTATTTTAGAACTGAGGGTTTCTGAGGGCACTACTGGATAAATCACATTACCAATTTTGACTTTCCTTGTAAAAGTAAGCATTGTGTTTGTGGAAAAATACTGCTTCCAGATTTTTATATTTCTTCATGTTTCAGGGCCCTCCGTCAGAAGAAAAACATAGTTTCCAATTTTCGTAGGTCCATCGTTATGACCTTCTGTCGGCTTGTGGATCTATAGATCTATTGTTCTGCCTGTCTGTTTATCATTACTATAACTTTCCAGCGAATTAGAATATCGACTTTAAATTTGAGACATATGTAATACTTACTGTAAAGATGATACTCATAGATCTGGGGAGATCTTTCAAAAGAAGGAGATGAAATAAAATATCCATTATTTAGAATATCGAGTAGCTAGACTTTTATTAAATTGCTCTGTAATATGAAAAAGTCAAATTTAGTATTCACTTTTGATATGCCTATTTGCGAGAAAAGTGCATTTTACCAATATTTTTTTGTGTCATTAAGTAATGAATTTTAAATTTTAAATGATTAGGTCGTCGGAAAACTATTGAATCAAAGTCAAAATTGAGACAATTGTTTTTTTTATATTTTGAAAGAAAGATCTTTACTAAACCAAATATGTGCGTTTTATCCGATGACATGCTACTATTTTTCTGACAACGCCATAATCCCAGTACTATAGAACTTCTGTGGTTTCTGGGCATAAAATTGCCATCGTTTCAAACTAATTTAACATTATTCACGAAGTTCTGCAGAGACCAAAACAAATGACGGTTTAACGGTGCAAGGTCTGGATCATACGGTGGATGCATTGAAATTTTTCGTCGAAGCTTTCTTAATTTTTACACTGTTATTAAAAATGTGGGTGGTCTGGCGTTGTCATGGTGGAAGACGACACCCTTTCTGTTGACTAGTTCCGGCGGATTTTTTTAATCGCTTACTTCAATCTTGTTAATTGCCGACAGTAGTAGAGTAACTACTTATGATGTACGATTCTCTTCCAATCCCACTAAACACACAGCTCTACTTTTTTTGGTGTCAAACCGGGCTTTGTCACCGTTTGTGGAGCTTGATCCTTTCTCGACGACGGTTTTTTCCTCACATTATTGTCTAATGTTATCCACTTTTTATCACCCGTAATCAGCCGGTTCACAAATGGTATTTGCACATGAAAATTTAATCGAGTAAATTTTTTGGCGTTACATCAAGTGGCACCCAAACAACAACCTTCCTTTTGTAGCTAGCTTTCTTTAAATAGTTTAAAATCGTTTGATAATTGATGCTTAGTTTTTTGGCGATTTTGTGGGTACTTAAATGCGAGCTTTGCTCAACTTTTTCCAAACCTCTATCAGCTTTTTCTGCCACTGGTCGACCAGTACGAGGAGCATCTCTGACATCGAAATTTCCAGAATGATAGCGACTGGCCTATCTTTTGCCTATTACTTCCATTAACGTATCTTAACTATAAACAACACTAATCGCTTCATAGGCCTGCGCATCATTTGCACCTTTATGGAAATAAAAATGCAAAATGTAGTGAACTTTTGCAGAAATTTCTTCATCTTCTTCAAATCTTCATAGCACTCTAAACTAAAAGGAAATAAACGAATTTCAACAGTTTATACACGTCCACTACTGCCAAATGTCAGTTTTTAATTGTTACTAAGATGACTCGATGTGACTTATATTACCTGTAATATGTTGTGACATTCATTTTTTTTTAGATTTTAAGATCATGTTACGACATTTTTTTTCTTCCTATAATTTATATTTTATTACATTTTTATATTTATTGCAGTGATGTCAATTTTTGAACAGTGTAGCTTAAAACAGTGTTTTAAATTTTTGAGCAATTTAATTTAGACTGGCAGTGTGTAACGCGTGTTGCCGACTTGACTTATTTAGTTCGCATTGAATGCGTCGAGATTTGCATGCCGGGATATGACCCAAGGAGAAGGGACAAAGATATTTAAGCAGCCGTTTCGAATTTTAAGGGCTTTTTCCACCATGAAGTTGTTTGCCAGTAGGCCTTAGTGGCTTTCTTCTCCAGCACGCCAGAATGTTTTTTTTCTCAGTAATGTAGTGGTGCATTAACGGTTTCTAGCTCTCAAGTTTAAGGCCTTTTTTCTTTCTTGAAATATCCTGCTCATCCTCAGGCATTTAGGGTCAAAACTGTTTAGCAACCCAAATGAAACTAGGATAGTGTCTGAGACAATATTTTTATGAGAATCTTACCAGGAGAAGCCAAGTAACTTATGGAAAATCCAAGAGGAGAAACTAATCAGTAAGTCATAAGCACACCAGTCTAAATATCTCACTTCCTGTCTACAAGTGTGTTTCCAACGACTACTCAACACGTGTAATTCGCAGAGTTAATTTCACAAACTTTTAAAATCGTGTTTTATCAAGCCTTTTATTAAAAACTTAGTAATCCTGATGTAATAGTGTACACTCTTCTAGCTTAAGAGGTTTTTATTTAGTAGAAGTAATTTTTAAGAGTGTAATAAAGTTAGGAATTTTTATTTTGTTAATAATATACCCTTCTTTATTTAAATAAGTAACATTTCACTGGACTACCTGCTTTATCTTTCAGGACGCAACGGTTGTACCATATTAAAATTTCTTTCAACAACTACATAACTCTTCAGTATTTTTTCATTTTTTTTAATTGAACTTAGATTCTTTTTATTCTAAAATGAATGGTGCCCAAAAACTGTACAACCAAATTTTAAACAACCATAGAGACTATTTTTAAAAGGCGTACAAAAATTACCTCGATCTCCATGTACTCTATCAGTAAAAAACGAGCTGGCTGATGTCTTAATTCTGTCCTCTATCAGTATTAATATCCACTCAATCCATTCTTAAAATTAAGATATAAATAAGGGGCAAAATAACGGCTTCTATTTAATAAATAAAATATTTATTAAAAATAAAGGAACTCGGAGCTATACAAAATAACACCGCAACGAGACGTTACAAAATAGCGCTCCAACGTGAGGCTATAAAAATGGTCTCGCTTGCGGGCATTATAATGTGACACTAAAGCTATTTAACGAGAAAAAAATTCAGTACTTTTGCGACAACCCTTTTTAATGCAATCATCATCCGTCAGTCGTTTTCATCCCCTGCTGGATATAGGCATCCTCTAAAAACTTCCTCTGATCTCTATCCTTAGCGGTGTTAACCCAGTTTCCTGCCACTCTTTTGATGTTATCGCTCCATCTTGTTGGTGGTCTATCTCTGTTCCTTTTGTCTTGTCTGGGCCTCCATTCTATTAGTCTCTATACCATCGATTATCATCTCTTCGGGCCATATGGCCTGCATATCTCCGTTTAGATTGCGTAATTTATATCTATTACTTTTGTTCGTTATCTGATATTTATGTTTGTTATTATATCCTTCCTTGTGATACCCAGCATAGCTCTCTCCATTGTCTGTTGCGATACTCTCAGTTTGTTTGCTGTTTTGTTAATGTGAGTATCCCCGCGCCGTATGCGATTACCGGCAGAACGCATAGTTCATAAACTTTATTCCTAAAAACCGTCCATTCCAAACCCATACGATGGTGTATCTCACGGGTTTGGTTATATTTACCAATTTGTGATTCATGCTCGCTTTCATTAAATTTTATATTAGTATTCGTAACTAGATTAGTCATAAACTTGGTTTTCTGAAAGTTAACATTTAGACCAATAATTGCTGATGTTATTTGCAATTCGGTAAGCATTTGTTGGGCATCACCTAGATTGTCGGCTATTATGACGATATCATCAACAAGGCTCAGGTGATTTAGGTATTCGCCATCGTGTTTATGCCTTTTCCATCCCAATTAAGTTCCTTAAAAGCATATTCTAACACCACCGTAAAAAGTTTAGGAAAGATCGTATCACCTTTCCTGATTTTACTATCCTCTCGGTATTTACTTGTGAATTCATGGAGTCTTACACTTACTGTTGCGTTATTATAAATGAATTTGTATTGAAAGCGAAACTTCGATAGGTTTACAGCTAATTTTGAGCGAACGGAGTGGGAGAAAGTTTTATGCACTAATGATCTCCTACATGGATTCTATACTGCTTTGATTATTGCATTTAATAGTGCCTTTCCCGTGGTTGTTATTAAAAACAAAAAGAGAAAACCTTGGATTACACCGGATCTCCAAGTTTCAGCAAAGAATATGAAATCCTTGCATCTTATAAGGAAATTCAATTTTGATAATGTTGTTTTTATGGAATACTTCAATAGTTATCGTAACATATATAGGAAAATCATAAAAACCGCCAAACATAATTATTATCATTTGAGAATATTGAATGCAAAAATAGATCTAACCTAGAAAATTATTAATAAACATAGAGGAGGCTCTGGTATCGAACCGGTTTCTTCTTGCACTCTTGATGCCGGTCAAATTAATAATTACTACTGTAATATTGCACATAACTTATCAACAAAAAAATTGTTAATCCAAGGGATCCCATAAAATATTTCAGTCATGTCTTGTTCCCCAACTTCCACCATTGAAATAAGTGAGGTAAATGAGAAATAAGATTTCCTTTGGCTGGGACGGTGTCTCTCTGAGGGTCCTTCTGGCAATGCCGCAGATGCAATTAACGGCTCGTTTTCCATTGGTACTGTTCCGGCATGTTTGAGAGGGCTCTAATTGTGCCCTTGCAATAAGGACGAAGATTGTATTATCCCTTCGAATTTTAGACCCATTTCTTTACTCCCGACATTGGCGAAAGAGGTGAAAAGACTGGTCGGGAAGAGAATGGTCGATTTTTTGAACAAACATGACCTTCTTAGTGCGCAGCAATTCGGATTCTGAGCCTCGAGGAGCAAGAAAGATGCAATTTTTAATCTGCTTGAACGACTTTACCTCGAATTGAATTCTGGTGAACATGCCGCGGCGGTGTTTTGTGATTTGACATAAGCTTTCGATTGTGTTGATCATGGGATCTTGCTGTCAAAGCTGGAAAATTTATGGGTTCAGGGGGTTAGCTTGGGATTGGTTTCGGTCGTATTTGCCGGGCCGAGTTCAGGGAGTGACTTTTAAGGGTCAGTGCTCGTAGTGGTTGGGTATCCCTCAAGGCTCTGTACTTGGACTACTACGTCTTGTTTTTGATCTATATTAATGACCTGCCCCGTGTGACAGTGATTGGCAGATTTACCATCTTTGTTGATAACACCACAATTGTGTGGCACAATAAGGATGTGGGGAGACTTTGGGCCGATATTCAGGCAGATTTGTCTAAGATGAAGGTTTGGTGTGATGATAACAAACTGTCCTTCAATATAGTCAAGACAAGGATTCTGAGCTTTAGATGCAATATAGAGAATGTTAATATTGATAATGAGACCGTCTCTGCAGCTGATAAGAATTCATTTCTCGGTCTAATAATTGACTCATCGCTGCGGTTTGAGGATCACATTGGCAACATCTGCAGCAAAATATCTTCGGGTTGCTATGCCCTTAGGGTTATTACAAGTAACCAGGAGCTGGATGTGGCTAGAACCTCTTATTTTTCATTAGTTGAGACTCATTTGAGGTATGGGATCTGTTTCTGGGCTTGCTGCTCTCGAGTTCACTTTAGTTTTGTTTTTGTATTGCAAAAGAGAGCTATTAGATATATTTCGGGAGCTGGGTTGCGAGAGTCATGTCGACCATTGTTTCCGAGGTTAGGAATTCTTACTCTTTGTGCCCTATTTATCCTAGAAACTGCTATCATGATCTTTAAAAAACATCGTCTTGAGGCATTGCCAGTCAGCCGGCACGGCACTAGGCGAGCGTTCGTCCTGCTATTGCCGGCCCCGAAATCGGAGCTGATCAGATCTGCAATTGTTAATAATGGCAAAAAATATACAATCATCTGCCTCTCAAATTGAGAGAACTGAATTGGGAGAGGGTCTTTCGACGAAAGGCGTACTATGCACTTGAGGAATTCTACAATGATACACTGGAATAAGCATATAACAGTAGTTGAGTGGTTGGCATTTAGGTTGACTTATGTGTAAATTTATTTCTTTTATTTTGGATTTACTGCATTGACTACTAATCTTGTTTTGTTTTTTATTTTTTCTTTCTTTGAATTTGTGTTTGTGTTTATTAATATAATAATAATTTAAGTTAAGCTTGCTTTGTCAACAAATACGTTGTATTTTAGGACAATAAAGCATATTTCTATTTCTATTAACCGAGTATATCTGTAGTCTATTCTCATTTGCTGCAGGGCAGATAGTATCGCCGGCAACTCCACGGTGTCCAAAACTTTTTTAAAATCCACAAATACTAAAACGAGTGGTTTGATGTATTCTATGGATTTCTCCATAAGGATTTTGATAATCTGTAAATGATCGTTAGCACCGCGTGGCTGATAAACATCTAGTTTTGGCTCTAGGCGTTTTGTAATGATTTTAGTAAAACCACTTATACAAATGAGAGAGCATACTGATCGGTCTATCATTTTAAAGGTCGGTTATGTATCTCTTGGATGAGTGAAGACCATCACTGCGTTATTTTATTTGCTTGAGATTATGCTATTTTTCAAGCAGATATTAAGAAGAGAAACTACAACCCTCAATGAAATAGTATTAAATAATAAATAAAAAAAAAAAATAATTGAGTTACATCCCGCAATGAAGATTATTCTGTTTCAAATCTTGTATTAGACCCCTTAATAATAAAAGCAAGTTCAGGCAGGTGTGCGTTCAAGACCTTAAAATCGTAAAGCCCGTCTATGTCATTGTAAAACCCAGCTACAAAGCAAAATGTATGCAGCTACCGTTACAAAATTATTATGTTATTCTATTAAAGGTATATGGCAAATTTCGCTAAAATTGTATTTTGCTTAGTCAATTAATTTTGTAGAGGGTAATTAAACGGGTTTAGCAGCTCTTGAAATAGTGTGTGTATAGTTTATATGCCTGTAATGAAAGAGAGGTAAATTGGCAATTATAAAACTGAAACGAGTTTTCGTATACCTGCTTTGTTATAAGAGGCTCATTTTATTGTCTGAGATTTTTACTTTCCTAGTATATTTCATACTGCTATTACTCCTAAAATAAAGTATTATAAAAATAGATTATTATGTTGAAATAAGTGACTACTGAGGTCAGTGAAAATGAATTTTACGTTCCTTACTGAGAGTATCGTGTTCGTGAAAAAATTGTGCTTCGGGATTCTTGCTTTTCTTCATGTTTTAGGGTCCCTAGATCACGAAAAAATAGTCTCTTATTTTCGTCAGTCTATCTGTCGGTTTATTGGCATAATAACTCTCGAATGAAATGAGATTTCATTTCAAACTAAGTACATATATGTTTTTTTATTATTATCCACCTCCCCGCCTTAGTAGGGATTTTACTGATTTTCATATATTGCGGATATCGGCGAGGATGTCGTAATACCCGTCAACGTTGTCCAAGTGCCGAAACATCCATTTTTTGTATTTCACAGTACATTTTTAGACAACGTAGGAGTGCTGCCACGGACGTTATTGCATTTTCTACAAACAAACTGCTACCTATGTACGTGGCCAGGCCAGATAAACTAAAATAAATTAATAAATAAAGTATACCTACCTGCCGCAAGCAATTTACTACGCCACAGAGCCACGGGCCGCCACACATACATAGATATTATATAATGAGGGTATGAAGCTTATAGATTTTGAACTACCAGGTGTACAAGTATGAAATACGGATTTCAGACAACAGATGGTGCACCAGTGCAGTTTGTGCTATAAAAATTTAACACTGCGCCATTTTGTTGTGTCATCAACAAGTGTCAGATGTGCACGAGTGATAAATTGGAATACTGTTGTGTTGTTGTGTTCAATATGTCGAAATTTATATCGAACAAAGAGCATTCGCGGACAGCATTAATTTTTTGTTTTCATTTGAAGAAAACTGCTATTGAATCATACCGATTACTTTGAGAAGCTTATGGTGAACATGACTCATAGCAAGATACGTGTGAACGATGGTTTCGGCGTTTCAAAAGTGGTGACTTCGATGTTGCACACAAGGAAGGTGGAAAACCGCCAAAAAAATACGAAGATGTGAAATTGCAAGCATTGTTGGACGAAGATGATTTGCAAACACAAAAAACAACTTGCCGAGCAATTGGGCGTTATTCAACAAGCTGTTTCCAATCGGCTACGAGAGATGGGAAAGATTCAGAAGACCGGTAGATGGGTACCACATGAGTTGAACGACAGGCAAATGGAAAAGCGCAAAAACACGTGTGACATTTTGCTCGCTCGGTACAAAAGGAAGTCGTTTTTGCATCGTATAGTTACAAATGGATTTATTTTGAGAATCCCAAGTTTGGTGGGACCAGAGGGGCGTGATCTATTATGAGCTGTTAAAACCTGAGGAAATGGTTAATACTAAACGTTACCAACAACAATTGACCGATTTGAACCGTTCGCTCTTGAAAAAAAGCCAGAATACCGAAAGAGGCAACACAAAGTCATTTTTCTTCATGACAATGCTCCATCAGATACGGCAAAACCAGTTCGCGATACGTTGGAAGCACTCAGCTGGGATGTTCTACCCCATGCGGCTTACTCACCAGACTTGGCTCCTTCCGATTACCACTTGTTTGCATCGATGGGTCACGCACTTGCTGAGCAGCGCTTTGGTTCGTACGAAGATGTGAAAAAATGGCTCGATATGGCGTGGTATTCACACAAATTGCCCGAAAGATGGGAAAAATGTATAACAAACGATGAAGCATACTTTAAATAAAGCACTTTTTATCATTCTTCCGAATTTAACATGTTTTTTTTTAAAAAAAAAAAAATCCGCATTTCATACTTGTACACCTGTGTACAGGTAGGGTAGCAAAAAGGGGTGGAAGTAGATAAATTTTATATGTTTTAATAGTAGGTAAGTTCTAGTAAAATATATAAAAGATAAAATGAGTGGGAGAGAAGATTAAAGGGAATGATTCGTATATATTGTATTATATGTCCTTTTTACGGTTTTTGAAGCTGATAAATTCGAAAATTAAGTTATTTTTTAATTGCTGCGAATTTTAACACAGGGAGGGATTTAGAGGGGCAGGGGTTTAATATTGTATAATTTTAAAAGCATTTTGAAATATTTACAGATTTATTGAGCAAATTTTCAGCATATTACGGGCGGATCAAATATAAACGAGACTTTTTGTACTGAGCGCTTAGTATCGGTCGGAGCGGGCCGCCGCTCCTAGCAATGTTGGTTGAGTTTGTTAGGCGTGGGAAGAACGATCGGTGGGCCTTGCCAGGTGCATTCAGCAGTACAGCTCACGATGTCGGAATGAGACGTACACCCTTCGATTGCGCAATGCCTGAAATCGACAGAAATTCTGCGGAGATTGACGGCACAGTTCGGGGATCAAACACTGGCAAGGCCTCGTATGCTCGCCTGGCATAAGGAGTTCATGGGAGGCCGTGAAAAGGTTGAAAATGAGAGCCATGATCGTCGTCCACGGACGTGGGGTTTTGAACATTGATTTTTTGCACGAAGGTCGCACCATCAATGCGGCATACTACTGCAACCTTTTGAATGAAATTAAACATACTTATCGCCGCAAAAGACGTAACCAACCGATAAGAGACGTTATCCTTCTATGACAACGCTCGACCCCACACTGCATACTCAAGAAAAATTGGAGAACATGAGTTGGACAACACTTGATCAACCTTCCTTCAGCCCTGATCTGTCGCCCTGCGATTTTCATCTCTTTGGGCCACTCACAGAAGCGCTGGGAGGCCAACGATTTGATGACGACAACGCGGTGGAGGGCTTCGTGCGAAATTGGTTATTGACACCTTCCCCTTCGTTTTAAGGTGTAGGTATCAAAAAACTTTCATTACGCTGGGCAAAGTGCATTTCCAAAGCAGGAGATTATGTTGAAAAAAAATGGTATGTATTTGGTTTATTTACTATAGTAAATAAAAAAATGAAAAAAAAAATCTCGTTTATATTGGATCCATCTAATATTTGTAGTAAAATATGTAATGTGTGAAAAGGGTATCTTTTTAGATATGGTATTACCGGTCTTTCTCAGGACTTTTGGAGCCGAAGAATCTCCTTACATTGCTGGATGTGAAAGAGTGGTCAAATATGGTAAAGTTTTAATAATACTCGTATCATGGAAATTTCTTCAGGATTTTGGCTGCGATAATAAGTATATTTTAAACAGAAATATTTATTTTCTATAAATAATTATGCAACGTATAAGTAATAGATAGGAAGTTAGAAAAATGATCTCGTGTTTATTGCATCATGGGTCTTTTTTCGGGGTTCTTTGAATCAAGGGGTTGATATGTTACATTATTTTTCAGTTGTTTTCAATGTTAACAGGGAAAGAGGATGAAAGGACTAGGGATCATTACATATTGTAGAGTTTCAAAATTATCGTGAGAATTTTTCCTTGTTTCTTGTTGGGATATTTTATAAAAGTTTAGGTTTATTAATTATAGTAAAGAATATATGAGGTGAAAGGAATGAGGTAGGGGATTAGAAGAGTGGTTGCGTATATATCACATTATACTTCTAATACGTAGGCTGAAAAGTTTTTGGTCCAGCTACTGAAAACACATTTTTTTTGCAATATTCGATTTTATTCATCAATATAGTCTTCTTCAAGAGCGATACAATCGAGCCAACACTTTTCTAACATTTCTGTAACTTTCTTGTAGAGGGATTTGTCATTGCCTTTAAAATAGCTTCTTCACTGGAACCAAGTATCTTTTCCGCGAGCATTTTTTGAGATCTGCGAATAGATAATAGTCGTTTGGGGGCCAAATCTGGAGAATACGGCGGACGAGGAAGCAATTTGAACTTCAATTTATGCAATTTTGCCATCGTAACCATTGACTTATGACACGGGCCGTCTCTTTGCAATTTTTGCCTTCAAACGCACCAATAACTTTATATAATATTTGCTATTGGTGGTTTTTCGCTTCTCAGCGTAGTCGATGAAAATTATTCCTTGCGCATCCCAAAGTACAGACGCCAAAACCTTCCCAGCCGACTGTTGTGTCTTTGGTCGCTTCGGGCGGCTTTCACCGGCTGCTGTCCACTCAACTGACTGCTGATTTAATTCCAGTGTGTAGTGGTGGATCCACGTTTCATCCATTGTCATATATCGTATGAAAAAATTCCTTTTATTTCTGTTAAACAGGTCCAAACAGCGCTCAGAATCATTAATATGTTGTTGTGTTTGTTCCATTGTGAGCAAAAGCGGTGCCCATTTCGAACAGAGCTTTCTCATGCCCAAATGTTTATGCAAAATATGACCAATGCGTCCTTTTGATATCTTTAGGGTGTCAGCTATTTGACGCAATTTCACTTTAAGGTTATTCAAAACAATTTTGTGGATTTTTTTGATGTTTTCCGGTGTAACCACCTCATTTGGGCGTCCAGAGCGTTCAGCATCATTTGTGTCTGCACGACCGCATTTAAATTCAGCATACCAGTAAATGATGAGTGATTTTCCAGGGACAGAGTCTCCTTAACACTTATAGTAGCGTCACTAAAACCACTGTAACTTGTACACTAATCCTCGAAATATCCTGAAATTTTGTCACGTATCGTTTGAGGGTTGGTAATTCCTAAAAATCATATGGATTTTTTAAAAAGGGCGACATCTATGTGTCAGACTAAAAACTTTTCAGCCTACGTGTTATTTTAGTGTGCTTTTTTATTATTTCCAATTTTAACAGAAATAGGGTATAGAAGAGATCAAGATCTGGTTACGAGCGACCTAAAAAAAATGTTGATTTGATCATAGAACAAGTTTTATAAATATACAGAGCTAATCTGGCAGAAACATACATACCTGTGGCACAGTAGGTAAACTGTTATTTACTTCCTTTGCTATAGGAAAATACCGTATTTGTGAAAAAATACTCTCCGCGATTTTTACTGTTCTTCACGTTTTAAGGTCTTGAGAATACATAGTTTTCGATTCCCGTCCTAGTGCGTGTCTGACTCTCATCGATTTGTTAGCACCATATTTCAACAAAATGATATTATAATACTTGAAATAGAAATGAAACCTATAAGTTTTGGGAAAGAAGATAAAAGAGGTGGATGTCGACATATTGTATGATGATGTATTAAGGAAATTAACTTTCACTTCACTTAAGAAAGTCAAATTCGCTACTTATTTCAGAACTGCATATTTGCGAGGAAAGTACTGGGTAAATCACTTTACCGATTATTTTTGTTTGGTTTGGTTTCTTGTTAGTTTGACGGCAAGACGATGACGTCGGATACATGCTTAGCGAACCGGAATGCAATCTAGAATGTGATAGTAGTCACCTATTAATTCATTTATGCTGTATACGTTGGCGCCAAATATGTACCTAATTAACATTATAGGTTTAAAATATTATGAAATCATCGACCATTTTACTCTTTTCAATTAAATTTAAAGTATCTACTTCTTAATTTATTTTTTCATTTCCATTTATAGCCCAGTCGTCAGAAGTAATTTTTAAACGAAAAGTTCTCATTAGTTTTTTTGACGTAGAAAACGATAAAAAAAAAGTTTGCTGCTCTAAAGAGTACGCTAAGCCTACAAAATCGAAAATAAAATGAAAAATTAGGTTTTTCGCACTTATCTCGCAAAATAAAAAAGATATCGAAAAACTAATAGTACCACGTGAAAGAACGGATAATTTTACAAAAAAATAGTATATACATTATTTTTTTTTAGTTTTACAATAATTAAAAAAAATATATTTAACTCTTTCAATTGTAATGGGAATCGTGCTTCCCAACTCAATTATGATTAAATTAACGTTTTAGTATACCGCTAGATATTAGCTAAGGGGTTTCTCGGGTGCTGATTAAGAATCCGCTGACGGATTTGGTAAATTCAAAATGGCGGAACCAATATGGCGGCCAGAGGCCATTTTAAAGTATCTACTTAGGGGTTTTTTTGAGGTGCTGATTAAGAATCTGATAACAGATTTAAAAAATTCAAAATGGGTGTAAATAAAAAATAAATGAAAATATATTTATTTATCTAAAAAGTGAATATATTTCATAATAATTGTATAAATACAAAACAGCAACCAACATTTAATTTACACTTAAAGTTAATTATTTTTCATTTAAAAGTTTATTTAATAATATACAGTATACGAGTACAAACTACGTGAGCGTCGGGTCACACAGATAACAGAAAACAGATCAGGCTGCTGGCGCTGCACGCGAGTTTATTCTCCGATCGTCATTAACAAAATGTGTTGGAGTAATTTAGAATTTTTGGGTTTTCAATAACTGTTTTCTTTGTACCTTGATGCTTAAATGAAATATAAATACTTTATACTTAAAGCTTAGACTTTTATCTTTCATTTCCCATGTTCAAATATTTTTTTTATTTTAAGTTATATGATTAATAATAAGCAAAAAATACGTTTATCAAGAACACTTTATAAGAGCAAAAATACCAAGAAGAGAAGGTTTTTTTTTTTAAGTTTTTATTGATTTTTTATTATCAAGTATACTTTTAACTGTAACTAAAAAAAAAATCCATTTTGTACTGCTGTGAACGTAAAATTGCCGGTGGCGTACTACAATGGACAAATGCTCATATTTTAAAACTCAATTTTTAAATAACACAGAAAATGTAGGTATTTTTAATTATTCTTATATTGAAACATAAGGCATAATACTGATGTATGGTATGCACAAGGATTTTTTTCAATACTATATTTTATTGAATGTTTGTAATTTACTGTAGGCCCGTGAAAATCATGTAAACAAAAAATTCGTTTCAAGTTTTACAAATTATAAAAATAAAAATAATAATAAACAATTTTATTCAAAATATGCAATATACAGTGAATAGGACAGAGTATAGCTGAACAAAGATAAGAGAAAAAAGAAAGCTTAATTTACCTGAAGCAAAATATACAGTCCCTGGCCAAATTATTAGACGAACTGTATTTTTTTTAGTAATTTTATGTATCTTAAGAGTTTTTATGCAATAATGGTATATTTAAACTACAATATTATTGATTTTTATTTAAAAGAATTGTTGTATACTACATATTTGTATTTATTTTTAACATATGGCAACACTGTGTTGACAAAATAATACATGAACGTAAACAAGTACAAACCTGTATCAGTCGCGATCGGAATCGAGTCAGGTACGGACGTATTTCTGTGGCTTTATGGACTGTGATTGTTTGTTTAACAGTTTTATACTACTCAGTTATTAGTTTATTTTGTATGCAGTGTTTTAAAAAAGTAATTGGACTATTTTCATTATGGGTAGAAAAGGCGATCTTTCACCACGTAAAAAAGCTGAAGTGAAGGCCCTTGTGATTGCGAAAACATTTACAAACCGAGAAATATCACGAAGATTGGAGGTTTCTGAAGCTAGTGTACGACGCATAAAAAAGAAAATTGAGTCAGGGAAGGAATTGAGCCCGAAAAGAAAGAAAAGATGCGGTAGAAAACCAATTTTCACTCCACGGTCAGAGAGATGTTTGAAGAAAATTTGTGTAGAAAACAGATTTGCTACCACAAAGGTAATAAAATCACAACTCCAGGATGCTAGCGTAAATGCTTCTGAGCGCACTGTTCGAAGAAAATTGAAAGAATTAGATTTTAAGGCCTGTCGCCCCGCCAGGAAGCCCAAGTTAACAGCTGCAATGAAAGCAAAGCGCCTGAAGTGGGCCAAACAATGGCAAGACAAAGATGTGGACTTCTGATACAGCAATTTAATCATTAATTGATACATTATTATCATTTTCAGTTAAATAAAGCAAATAAACATGGAAGTTTATATATTTTTCCTATTTTTGACAGGTCTGCTTCAGTGACGAAAGCACATTCGAAATTTTGCAGAATAAAGCTCAGTATGTGCGTCGTCGTCATGGAGAAAACTTTCATCCTGATTGTGTCGTCCCGACGGTTAAACATCCCACCAAAGTGATGATTTGGTCAGTCATCAGCGGCAAGGGCACTGGACGTCTGTACGTCGTCAAAGGAATAATAAGGCAAGATCAGTACAAAGAAGTATTACAAAATCGGTTGATTCCGCAGCTCAGAAAATGGTTTCCAAATGGAGAACCATTCACTTTCATGCAAGATGGAGCTCCCTGCCACACTGCTCGGTCTGTTAAGCTTTTTTGGCAGAAAAAAATATCCCTCTGTTGGATTGGCCGGGTAAGAGCTCTGATATGAACCCCATTGAAAATGTGTGGGAGCTGATGAAAAGAGAAGTGGCTAAAGATGTGATTACCAACAAAACCCAGCTCCTAGAAAAGATTATTCATGTGTGGAATCATCATCCTCAAATGCAGGAGACAGTACAATCTTGCATTGATAGCATGCCGCGCAGAATTAAAGCTTTGATAGCGGCTAAAGGTGGCTCAACTAAATATTGACTTTTACTAACATTAATTTCACTTAATAAACTTATGCTTTTCTAAATTAATGCTGTTTTATTTATGTCAAATAAATAGGTAATTGATTGGATAATATAAAAATAAAAAACAAATCAATTTAAAATAATAAAACGGTACAATATCACTCGGTAATTAATATTTTACATGAAACCTTGCAGTGCGTCTAATAATTTGGCCAGGGACTGTATGTCCATCTGTCTTTACACTTGCCCCTAGGCAGCAACACACTAACACATGCACAACCAAATAATAATAATAATGCACAACCAAATTATATAATGCACAACCAAATAACAAACAATAAAAAGAAAAAAAAGTGTTATGTCAGTTACAGAAAGCCATGATTTAAGATTAGAAAACTTACATTTTAGGAACAAGTAAATTCTTCAATTATTCTGCAATAAAAAATGTTTTAGGTACTTTTTGAAACATTTGACTGATTTAGATTTCAAAATGTCCGGTAGGTTGTTATAAGTTTTAACTAAATTGTAAGTAAAAGACCTTTCAAATATGCCTGTTTTATGAAGTGGGGGCGTAAGTAAGCCTCTGCTTCTTATATTTATATTATGAACGTCAGTCTTGAACGGAATTTTTTTAAAAAGATACGTAGGTGACTTTGTGCAGACAATTTTATGATACACGGTCCAACAATGCAAATATCGTGTTGACTTCATGTCAATCCATCTAGCTTCCTTCAGTTTATAAGTAACTGGATTTCATTTCTTTATACCGTAGCTAAACCGTAAACAATATTTCTAAATTTTTTCAATTCTTTTTGTATCTTCTGCAGTCAAACAGGAGCCGTAAACAACATCACAGTGGTTAAATATAGATAAAATGATAGAACCGCAAAGTATGAGTTTTATTTGAGTATTTAATAAATGTCTTGAGTTATAAAGACACCTAAGTAGACCCACTGCCCTCTTAATGCAAGCCGACACGTGTTTTTTTAATTTTAAAGTTGAATCCAAAATTAAGCCGAGATTTTTAGCCTCAGCTTTAACAGGTATCCTTTCATTAGAAAAATTAACTTCAACTAGTGAAGCATATAAAGCAACAAAAATAAAAACTATTAGTATCATCGGAAAGCTGAAAGTCTCATCTTTAAAAAAACTATCTTTTTTTTTACACTCTGAAAACAAGTAATATCGATTAACCTTCGAGTGATGCGCGTAGACTTTCAAATAATCCTGTTTTTTCGCGCTACACTTTTTGAATCACCTATTTGAAGTTTTAATAAATTATCATGCTAATAAAAAACACCTGGAAAAAGCTATACACTACTTTCTTGTAAAATTTTTCGCTCTTTCACGTGGTGCTATTAGTTTTTCGAAATTTTTTTTATTTTTCGAGATATTACCGAAAAACCGAATTTTGGATTTTTTATTTTGGATTTTGTGGACTTAGCGTACAACAAACTTTAGCACACTTTTTTTTTATCGTATTCTACTTCCAAAAAACTATCTGCATGCTAAAATGCAACCTGTTAGCATTTAATGAGAGCTCAAAACCCCTAGCGACTGGGCTATTATTTTCCCAGCAGAATCCTTTTACAGAGCAAAAATTATGTAAGCGATAATTTTAAAAAATAGACGTCCTAAAATTAAAAATTTAAACACTCTACTGGCTCGTTTAAGCATAGAATTCAGCCTTGTTTTAGTGTTCCTGTACTTAAAACTAATTATTTGAGGAGAAAAATACCCTAGCAGAATTAATTAACTGTTTTGGAGTTAATTAATTTATATCACACAAAGACGCGATAATATTAAAGTTATAAATCACTATATACATAATTCGTCTCGCTTTTTATTATATCGATATATGAATACTAACAATGAAAAGTCGAAGAGAGTTGAGAGTTAATACATGGGATATGAAAATTTAGTGACAAGTAAATGTATATAATCAACATAGTTGTACAGTATGAAATGCGGATTTCAGACAACAGATGGTGCACCAATGCAGTTTGTGCTATAAAGATTTGACACTGCGCCATTTTGTTGTGTCATCAACAAGTATCAGACGCGCAGGAGTGATAAATTGGAAAAGTGTGTGCATAGTGTTCTGTTGTTGTGTTCAATATGTCGAAATTTATATCGAACAAAGAGCATTCGCGGACAGCATTAATTTTTTGTTTCCATTTGAAGAAAACTGCTGTTGAATCATACTGACTATTTCGAGAAGCTTATGGTGAACATGCTCCATCGCAAGATACGTGTGAACGATGGTTTCGGCGTTTCAAAAGTAGTGACTTCGATGTTGCAGACAAGGAACGTGGTAAACCGTCAAAAAAAATACGAAGATTTGGAATTGCAAGCATTGTTGGACAAAGATGATTTGCAAACACAAAAAAACTCGCCGAGCAATTGGGGCGTTAGTGTCAACAAGCTGTTTCCAATCGGCTACGAGAAATGGGAAAGATTCAGAAGCCGGTAGATGGGTACCACATGAGTTGAACGACAGGCAAATGGAAAAGCGCAGAAACACGTGTGACATTTTGCTCGCTCGGTACAAAAGAAAGTCGTTTTTGCATCGTATAGTTAGAGGGGATGAAAAGTGGATTTATTTTGAGAATTCCAAGTGCAAAAAATCATGGGTAGACCCAGGCGCACCATCCACATCGACCGCAAGACTGAATCGCTTTGGCACAAAGACGATGCTCTGTGTTTGGTGGAACCAGAGGGGCGTGGTCTATTATGAGCTGTTAAAACCTGGGAAAACGGTTAATACTAAACGTTACCAACAACAATTGACCGATTTGAACCGTTCGCTGCATGAAAAAAGGCTAGAATACCGAAAGAGGCAACACAAAGTCATTTTTCTTCATGATAATGCTCCATCACATACGGCAAAAACCAGTTCGCGACACGCTGGAAGCACTCAGCTGGGAAATTCTACCCCATGCGGCTTACTTACCAGGCTTGGCTCCTTCCGATTACTACTTGTTTGCATTTATGGGTTACGCACTTGCTGAGCAGCGCTTTGGTTCGTACGAAGATTTTTACTGGCGTGGTATTCACAAATTGCCCGAAAAATGGGAAAAAAAAAAAAAGGAACACCAAGCAGTGGAGCATACTTTGAATAAAGCACTTTTTAGCATTCTTCCGAATTTAACATATTTTTTTAGAAAAAAAATCCGCATTTCATACTTGTACACCTAGTAAAGTAACATAAAAATAAGGGAGATTCAGATTTTTCTGAAATTTTAGAGATTCTGCATTAAATTTAGATGGACGTATTTCTTTGTTACAACCTCTTTCCAGATAGATGGCAACTAATTTATAACAAAAATTTTAAAAAACTTCTACTTCAACTTTAAGCATACTAGGGAATAGAATAGAGTTTTAATTAATGCTCAAAATAAAGACTATAATCTTCAAACCGGATTATATAAGAACCTCAATATGAGGCAAAAAAGTAACGTCTAAGTCTTCTTCTACCTACGTTAGGACCATGTTCTGTGTTCACTTCAAAGGTTTCCCAGAAACAATTGCGATGATGAAGACCAGCTCTCATACCATCTTATTGGTGGTCTTCCAAGCGGTCGACGTATGTTTGGTCGCTTCTCTTTTGTAACCTTAGCGAACCGGTCATTTGGCATTCTGTCCACATGATCTCTCCATTCTCTTCTCCTATTCCTTACCCATCTCACCACATCCTGTATTTCGCACATTTCTCTTATTTCTTCGCATCTCTTCCTGTCAAATAAGGTATGTCCTGTTATCGATCTTAGTGTTCGCATTTCTCTTGTTCTTAGGAGTCGTTTTGTTATTGTGTTCTCCGCTGTGGTTTCTATCGCGTACGTCATAATCTGTCTTACACACGTTTTGTATATTCTTACTTTGTTTTTTATTTGGTTCTCCAAATTTTATCTCTTAAATATCCTGATATTAATGATGCCTTTGTTGTTTGAGTTTTTACTTCCTCCTTAAGCTTTCTAGTACTTCTTATGTTTGCCCCTAGATATTTGAAGGACATAACTTGTTCTACACTCTGATCATAAATCGCGAGTTTGCATCTTTTCGATTCTTCAGATATTGTAAGGGATTTTGTTTTCTTTATAGATATTTGCATATTAAACACTTTTGCTGTTGGATGGAACTTATGTAGGAGTCTCTGTAAGTTATCTTCGTCTTCTGATATAATTACTGTATCATCGGCGTAGCATATTATTTTTATTTCTTTGTCTCCCAATCGATATCCTCTCCCAGTTTTCTTTACTTCGTTTATAATTTCATCCATTATGATGTTAAATTAGATTGGGCTTAGGCTATCTCCTTGTCTGATTCCGGTTGTCATAGGTATTTTATTGCTTAATTTATTTGCCACTCTTACATATGTGTGGTTGTTGACGTTCAACGCTTCGATAGTTTTTATTTTATTCGGGTGAATTCCCCTTTTTTGTAGTAGGGTTATGACATCAGTTAACCGTACCCTATCGAATGCCTGGGTAAGATCAATGAAACACATAAAGGCGATCTTATTAAACTCTATGGCTTTTTCGGTAATTTGGCGGATTATAAATATGGCGTCTATAGTAGACTTGTTCTTTCTGAACCCTTGCTGTTCTTCACAGATTCCAGTTAACATTATTTCTTCTGCTAAAATTTTAGTGAACAATTTTATTACCGCACTTATTAAGCTGATACCTCGATAGTTTTTTGGATCTGTCCTTTCTCCTTTTTTGAAAATTGGTATCAAGACGCTTTCTTTCCATTCGGATGGTATAATCTTGGCTGTGAGTATTTTGTTAGAGAAAATCTGTAATTCTTTTAGTAATTTATCACCTCCATATTTGTTCATTTCGTTCTTAATTTCGTCCATACCCGGGGCTTTTCTGTTTTTTAGTTTCGCTGCCATGTGCTGTATTTGATTCAAGAAAATGGTCCTATTTGGTTGGGCAACATTTTCATCTTCATGCTGTATTTCCTGTGTTAATGAATTGGTTTCTGATCGACTATAGAGTTTTTCGAAATATCTTTCCCATTCTTCCACCGTAATTTTTGTATTTTGTATCTACTTATTTCTTGTTTTTTTTTTCTATTTCTCAGTAGATTCCATATTTTTTTATTGTCCTCCGTACAGATCATGTTCCATATCGTTCGAAAATTTCTCCCAATGCTCTCTTTTGATTCTCTGGATATTCTCGTTGACCCTGTTTCTTACATTTTTATAATCATTGTATGTTATAGCATTGGCTCTGTATTGTAGGTACGATTTTCTTTTTTCTTCAGCTAATGTCTATATATATATATATATATATATATATATATATATATATATATATATATATATATATATATATATATATGTATATATATATATATATATATATATATATATATATATATATATATATATATATATATATATATCAATCGGTTTTATAACGTCTTCCGTCTTCCGATGCCTAGTTTCCACTCTTCCCGGTTTCTCCATCCCTCCTCCTCCAGATCTCTCTCTAGTACTTCCTTGTTGATTCCTGCTCTCCAGCTTTGGCGTGGTCTTCCTCGCTTTCTTCTTCCATGAGGGTTCCAATTTAAGATCTTTTTAGGTAGTCGGTCTTGTGACAGTCTCTGTACATGTCGATACCATACCAACTGTTGGGTTCTGATTTCGTCCACTATATCGTGCTTTATTTCTAAAATTCGTCTTATCATGTCATTTGGTATACGGTCTTTTCTGGATTTTCTGGTTGCTCGTCTCCAGAAATCCATTTCTGTAGCTTTTAGTATTTTTTCTGTTCTTTCCTTCAATGGCCACACCCTGAGCTGTAAGTTATTATACTTTTCACTATTGAGTTGTAAATTCTCTTCTTATTTTCAATGGTTATGTTTTTGTCCCACAGTATTAAGCATTGCAATCATTTTTCTTCCTTGGATATTCCTCTCGAATATTGCTTCTTCCAGTGCTCCGTCCCCTTTTTTAAATCAACAAACAAGACATGGACTTCCTGATCAAATGCGGTTTTCTTTTCCAGGATTTATGTCAGTGAGAAGAGATGGTCTATTGTGGATCTTCCTGCTCTAAAGCCTGCCTACGTCCGCGTATTCCGTTTCTATTCTATTTTTAAGTATTTTTCCGTATATTCTGCTAATACATCCTGTAACCGTTATTCCCCAATAGTTATCCCAATTATTTTTGTCTCCTTTCTTATGAATTGTTGATATGTATGATATTTTCCATTCCTCAGGTACTTCTGATGTGTTAATGCATCTTTGGAATAAGTTCCTCAAAACGCTAAATAGCTTCTCAGTTCCGTATTTTACTATCTCTCCGATCCCTCGGGGCCTCGGAGCAATGCTTACCTAAAAATTAAAACCATTTTAAACAAGAGACTGTTTCCGACGGATGAGGTAGGTTTTGAAAAACCTTAAAAATTATTTCAATGGAATAGGGCTTCTTCACCATAATCAAATAGTTGAAACGACCAAACGCATTCGTCAAATCAGTGTATACGAGTACTACGTCTACTTGTGCTAACCTATCAATCACATCTCCAATAATGTTAATCGGTACAAATAAGGCGACGATCATCAGAAAAGATGCCATTATACACCGTTATCTCGAAGACTTTGACAGAGCTGCTCAGAATGGCGATAGGTCTATAATTTATAAAATCTGAAGAGTCTTCTTTTTAGGGTTCTGTATAGAACACTTATAAGATCACTTCGGTGTCTATCCATCTGTCTGTCTGTCTAGCTGTTACACCCCTTTTCTTCCGAAACTATTTGACATAGAAAGTTAAAATTTGGCACTACTATAGGAATTGATGGTCTCATTAGAGTTTTTGGGGAGGAAAATCGGAAGTGAAAAAATTTTTTTTTGCCAGGTCATCCAATGGGATGTCAAATGAAAGCTTATAAAAACAGGAGTCCAAAAATATATATAATGTAATACTTGGGAACACTTTTCTTTGTATTATTTTTAAAAAATTGCGAAAAATCACTGTCCCCATCTTATCTCGAAAAGTACTGATCAAAAAATTTTGAAAAAATTATGGAATGTTCTCCACAACACAGTGCAGACCCGAACCGCCTTTCAATAAGATGAAAATGTATTTATTGTCAGATTAAACAATTCTAAATGATTAGAAAACAATTAATCATTAACAAAAAAACTAGGCGCAGTTTATGTCCTGCGGTTAATTCATTTTTTAATTGTTGGACCTTATTAATTAAAATACATGAGTTACCCAACATGCTAGTTTCATCACAGGAATTATACCAAGTTGATTTATGATCATCTGGGAAATAAACACTATAGATATAGAAAGCAAAGACATTAAGGTTTACTAGGTTATCAAATATTTTTGAACCAAGATTCTTACTACCTGGAGTTCTAGAAAAACCCATTTTGCAATGTAAATTTGGCCTGAAATATTTCAAATCAGTAATCAAGCTCTCTTGTATTTTTTAAGAGAAGAATTATCACAAAGTGTGTTTTAGCAATAGTTCTCATTCTTTTGAAAGCATTATAAAAATAAGCCTTTTTAGACCTTTTGAAAATTTTATGATTTTAACATTATATTCAGATAAGTACCAGCCTTTGTATATTTATACTACAGATTGGATGTGTGAATTAATTTTGAGGGTAAAAATATCGCTTTATTGAAAAAAAAAATGGTAACAAATTGGTTATTCAAATTATTGTCTGCCGCTAGCCACTACTTTCTCCCAGCTTTGTGGTAGCATATGAAAACCACGTTGAAAGAACGACTCATCCTCATAAGAATGGAAGCACTGTTCACACAGGCCGTGCGTCAACGATCGGAACAAGTGATAATCAAAAAAAGTTATGTCTGGTGAGTACAGTGGGTAAGGTACGACATCCTATCCAAGAACTTCTAGCGTTTCCTTGACGGATTTTGCAACACGTGACCGATCGCTGTCATGTTCAAAAATCACTTTGTCGTGTCTTTTGGCATATTACGGTCGTTTTTCCTTCAATGCTCGACACAATTGCATCAGTTGTTGCCGGTAACGTTCCCTAGTAATAATTTTGTTGGGTTGGAGCAGTTCATAATACACTACACCCAGCTGATCCCACCAGATACACAGCCTAGGCATCATCCATGATTCTTTATGCTTTGGATTATGTATCAATTTTTTATCACCAGTTACAATATGATGCAGAAATCTTTCCAATTATGCCATTGAAGCAGTTTTTCAGAGGTGAAAAACCACCTTTCAACGTCTCTCGGTTTCAATTGGTACGGCACCCAATTTTCTTGCTTTTAAATCATTCCCAGTGCACATAAGTGCTTGGAAATGGTTGTGCGATCAACTCTTAATGATTATGCAAGTTTTTTTTTTGTATTTGGCAAGGGTCTTTATCGGGTAATACCTCCAATTCTTCATCTTTAAACTTTTTCGGCTGGCCTTGACCTTCTTTGTCTTCCGAATCGAAATCACCACTTTTAAAGCGTCGAAATCAGTATTATTGCTGTCGGAAACCTATGTAATTACCATAGGTTTCCGACAGCAATCGATGACTTTCAGCAGCGCTTTTCTTCGAGTTAAACAAAATAAGTAACGCTTCCCACAAATGGTGTTTTGTTGGCACGTAATTTGACATATTCAATGCTCAAAAAAAATATGTTCTTTATAATTCAACAAAAAAACATATACTAAAAATTAAACTCTAATGATGGTGTTTCACCATGAATATAGAAACAGTATGTCCCAATGCGATATAATACACGTTACGCCCTCTATTAGAAATCCCTCAAAATTAATTTACACTTCTTATATAAAATATAATTATTTTAAGCTGTATAAAACTACTGTTATTTGGTAAAGTTATAATGTTTCAAGTAATTTCAGCAAATATCGCCTTAAATTTACTTGATACTCAAACTTAAATATTGCAGCATAAGATGTTACACTAGTTTCCTCTTGTCATTTGTGCTATTTGTTTTTAGTACTCCTTTATTATTGGTTAATTAAATTACCAAGATTATTGGATGTTATTTTGTTTGAATGCTATAGTGATTATACAACTAGTTAGAGGAACAAACTTAAAGACACTGAATTCAAAATAGTTGTTGCAAACATTATATTCTAATTTACAACCATAAACAAACAATTTGAATGTACTCCGGCTATTATTCCATACAAAAGAGGATTACATTGAGCAGCGAACAATTCCACCTTTAAGCTATTGAAACTAATATCTATATCAATTTATTTTCTTGTGCAGTATTAAAGGATTATACACGAAACAATATATTCTGTTTGCTAAAAGAAGCATTGTATTCGCTTCAGGGTTTCTAAATCACCAAAAACATAGTCGCCTATTTTGGTCGGTTTGTGAGATATCGATTTCAAATTTGGCACACATGTAATATTTAAGATAGAAATGGAACTTGTAGTTTTTAAATGAATTTAATCTAAGATGGTAAAAAGCATATGAGGAGGTAAAGAACTTTCTAAATATTTAGTAATATTATGAGAATTTTTCTGTTTTCAACTAAGGGTTTTTAACAGGTTGACTGCCGACCACTCCGATCGGAGTGCGTCGGGTCTCTTCGCCAACGCCGTCTACTCCGATCGGAGTTCGACATGCGTTCTTACGAAACGTTTTAGTATTCCATCGGCGTTGTATATGAAACGTGTTTCTAGTGGTGGCGTTGCTTAAAAACGCAAGTTTTAACAGGTGCTTAAGTGGTTCCGCGGATTTGCTTTTGGTTTGGTTGTAATCTACCGTACAATATGGACAATCAACCTGGGCCTTCTGGTATTAAAAAAAGACATTGTAGTGATGAAAAAAAGGTATATGATAAGAAAAAGAAGCTAACTGACACTGAATTATTGCAGCTATTGGAAGAAAGCGGAGGTAGTAGTGACGAACATTACGTACCAGACACAAACGATAGTGATGTAAATTCAAGCTCCGAGTCCGAAGAAGAGAATTTTATAGACCATATTCGGCCACATCAAACACTTCCTAGCCTTGATGAGATAAAATGGAACGACAGAGGTGCGTTAAAACAAATTTTGTTCCAGAAAACCCAGGAATTATTAGTGCAAATTCCAGGACAGGGTGCACCTATCGATTTTTTCCGAAATGATCATTGATGATGATTTTTTACAAACTATTGTAGAACGAACGAACTCTTTCGCAGTCGAGGTTTTGCTGCGCCCAGAAACAAGTACAAAATCACGTATTACTAATTTTAAAGATCTTACTCTTGACGAACTAAAAATTTTTTTGGCCCTGTTACTTCACACTGGCACAATATCCTTGAGCCGTCTTAACGATTATTGGAAAACTGATCCGCTATTTAATCTACCTGTTTTTAGAAAATATATGTCAAGGAATAGATTTTTGCTTATCTTGAGGTGTTTGCATTTTACATCTCCAGATATGGATCCGGCAGATCGGCTAGGAAAGATTAGATTTGTGGCAGATTTTTTTAACAACAAGATGGGAGAAATTTACTATCCTGGAAGAGAGTTGTCTTTGGATGAAGCTATGGGACTTTATCGGGGTCGTCTCCAGTTTAAACAGTATATCAAGAATAAGCGTCATAAGTATGGTATGAAGTTATACATGCTGACAGAGCCTAATGGATTTATTTTGAAATTTCGTGTCTACGAAGGTGCGACGGATGTTTATGGTGGAAGCGGACATACTGAAAAGATTGTTTTACATTTATTGGAGGAAAAATTGGGTGTGGGACATGCTGTTTATCTAGACAATTTTTACAATAGTGTTAATTTAGCTAGGAAATTACTTCAACAAAATACATACTGCACTGGTACGCTGAGAGCTGAAAGCGGAAAGATAATCCGAAAGAGGTAATGAGTGCAAACTTAAAACGTGGTGAGAATAAATCTATGTTTTGCAATGGAGTGCATGTCGGAAAATGGCGCAATAAACGCAATGTTCAATACATTTCAACAGAATTTGGAAGCGAAATGGGCATTTTTAAAAACAAAAGAAATCAAGAATCTGAAAAACCTTCCGCAATCATTGGATATAATGCTTTTATGTCCGGTATATGTAGATAGACAATATCAAATGATGGCATATTATCCTTGCAGCCGTAAAACCATTCGGTGGTACAAAAAGTTATTCATGCATGTGCTGCAAATGAGCATGATAAACGCCTATATTTTGTACAATAAATTCGCGGTCTGACCAGTTCCTCCAGGCCAAATAAATGTCCACAGCATTAGCAAAGTAGAAAAAATTGTTAGTGAAAAAAGGGAACTGAAGAAACAAAACGGGTAAGCAGAAAGGAATGCAAAGAATGCAGGAAAATAAAATAAGAAAGCAAACAGTGTATGAATGCAAAATGTGCCCTGGACAACCAGGTTTTTGCTTTGAGGATTACCATAAAAATGTACAAAAATGATTTAGAAATAAATCTTTTGAGTTCATGAGTTCGATTTATTATTTCTTTACTTATTTAATTGGACACTCCGATCGGAGTGTTCGGCATCTAGTAAAAATTTTCACTTGCAATGCCGATTACTCCGATCGGAGTGAAATTTTTTTTTTTTTCTAATATTTTGAATGGCACATAAAAAAAAAAACACATCCAAGACTCATTTTAATTCATATTTACCACAATAAAATAAAAATATTTGGAAAAATCTTACCGGCGTCAACCACAAACTCAAAAATATAGATCGGCAGTCAACCTGTTAAAGGGTCACATACACCGATCTTTATTCTCTAAACTTCTAAGAATTATACTTACTTACTTACTTAATCTTTATGCCTTTCTACCCCTTTTTCAGGAGTGTAAGGCCCGTGGAATTAAGTTATTCTATGTATTTTTTTTCTATATTTCCTTCTATGTCTTTCTAACCTACTACTCAGTATATATCACCACTACACCAAACACTTTATTTTTGCACTCGACGCGCGTTTCGCTAACCATGTTAGCTTCATCAGGAGCGTTGATTGAGTCAATCCTGATGAAGCTAACATGGTTAGCGAAACGCGCATCGAGTGCAAAAATAAAGTGTTTGGTGTAGTGGTGATAAATATTGAGTAGTATCATTGTGCCAAAGATTCCACATTCCCAACTTAGTCTTTATAACCTGTTTAAATTGACGATTGCCTCTTTTGCTTATTCTGTATCTTGTATTATGTCTCTTTGTTGATTTTTGTATGCTACGACATTCCCATCTGATAGATCTTTATAGTATTCCCTCCATCTTTCCATAATTTTGTCTTCTTCTTTTATGACCTTTCCTTCTAATTTTTTGCATCCATTTCCTTTCCTTTCTGTTTCTGTGATTCCTACATAATACATTTGTTGTTCTTCTATCAGTTCCTCTCCTTTTCCGTTTATACCCCTATTATTCCGTATTCTCAATCTAATAACTCGATAATTATTTTCCATTTCTTTCTTCCTATCTATTTCTTTGATTATCTTCTTATTTGTATTCTTTTCATTAGTCCTCTCTTCCGTATCCTTTATCTTTTTCCTGGCTGTCGTCAATCTACCTACCTCTCTCCTTTTTCTCAGTTTTTTTGACTTGATGGTCGTAGTGTTCTTTGTTTGTTCTTTCAGCTTTTCTCCCTCAATGTCCCATTTATATTCTCTTCCTTCAATTGTGATTTTTTGATATCCTATTTTCACTCTTTTTCCATTCTTTCTCTCGTTCTATATGCTTTAATTTCTTTTGCATTTCCCGTTTATCCTTTGTTAAATCGTTGTTTATGTAAACTCTCTCTCTTAGATTTCTCAGTTTATTTCTATTTATCATCACAGCTTCTTTATCTCCCCTATTTCCAAGTTCTATCTTGTATATAGTTGCTCATATTTTTATTACATTTTAATCTGTTCTTTTGTGTCATACTCCTCTCTATAAAATGTTCTATACCCATTCTCAGATCTGGTTGGCTATTCGCTTTAAATCTCATTCTCAATATTACAATATATTATTCCCTACGTTGTCTTTTTCCAGCCTACTCTTCCTCAAATCCATACTTCTCATGTTTTATCTAATTATCTTATTTCTCTAGTTCAGTACTTCATTCTCCTTCCTTAGTTCCCTCAACTCTTGTTGGTATTTCTTCTGATCTTGTTTTATTTCCTTTATATCTGACATTAGCTCTTATCTACTCTTTCGTTTTTCTCTTTCTGTGATGTTCTTAGCAGCTTTTTACTCTTCTTGAATAATTCCATTGGCTCTTCTTTTTCTTCGACTCTTCTTCTTTGCGAGACTCTTGATGTATAATCATCTCTATCCATTGTTCTTTCTATTATAAACACTTTACGTGTGCTCCTCGTATATTCCATTTTCAAACACGGGAGAAAAATTAAAAAAAAAAACTGTTGTTTGTGCTTCTTATCACCGTTCTCGGGTGATTCCTTCTACGCAGTAAAACGGTCAAGGTGGTCGCTTATCGTTTCGTTAGCTCCATACGATTTCACAGAATTATTCTCATAAACCTTTAAATTTTTTACTCATTGTCTTAATTCTAACACTACACTCTTTATTTCTAGTCCCTCTCATTTGCAGTCGACAAAATAATTAAATATATCGAAACACTACCGTAATAATGCTCGTTGAACGAGTTGACATTGCCGGGCGTTCTATTCACATGCACACACTTCGCATCCAATCCAAAGTTCAACTCCCTCTCTAAGAATTATTAAAAAAAAAAATTAGGAAAATTCCATTCCATTACAAAGTTATAGCTTAACATGTGACTTGGCGTCGGATTGGGACCATTACCTGTTTTCAGACACTGTCTCCAATATTACTCAGTCAATTTTTAATATTTTTTTAACGTTTTTTTTTTAAATCTTATTAATTACTTTTTCTAGGAAAGGGGCTTAAGGCATTGATGCATATCTATGGTTTTTATGTCCTTTTTAAGATTCTTTGAATCAAGGAGTCCAGAAGTGTGTGAATTTCTAATTATTTTAAAATATTTGTGGTCAATCATATAAGGGGCTAATGCAATACGGGAAGGGATTATTTGGGACGCTTATAAGAGTATGAGATAGGGGATGGGATTAGAAGAGACGTCATATACATCGTGTAATATGTCTTTTTTAGAATCCTCATAGTAGAAGAATCTGAAATTGTGATATTTTATCATAATTTTAAATTATTTATGGTCAAATATATAAGGGATCAATAAAGTATCGTATCTATATATATATATATATATATATATATATATATATATATATATATATATATATATATATATATATATATATATATATTCCAGTAAAGGTTTTCACGGATGGTGGAATGTAATACATTAAAATTCCGGGTTTCAATCCGTTTATCTCATGATGAATTTGCATGATGTTTCGCCAAAATCTCATTTGGCATTTTCAAATGCTCCCGCTGCTGCTGCTACGCGATACTTTGATTTTGCTGTCGCTGCCACTCGAAGCTAACTCGAAGTTAGCTTCGAACTATGAAGAAAATAACTGGTAGTTTGAAAGCTCACTAAATGATTACTGACATCTCTTGCCTTTCCCCTGGCAGTTTGATGCTTGATAAACATTAATAGTTATATTTTTTTTTATTTAAGAAATTTTAAATCGACAAATTAAATTACAAATTGAATTATTTAACATTTTGGTAATAAAATATTGAGAAATAATATTTCAACTTACTACCTTCTTGCTGTTTCTAGTATAAGTTGTATTTTCAAGTCTAAAAGCACTTGACAAACTGCTTTACCGATACAATAATATTTTTCTAGCGTTCGCAAGCAGTTCCTGCAGTTGTTTCGATATATTAGAGTGAAACTACTCTCTTTTTACCTACTTTATAAAATAAAACAATGGTATTTATACGCGTGTGTTTTAAGCCGATTATATGGTTTTTATGGATGTGTATGTATTGTTTTGCTATAGATAAAGCAATATATTTTCATTTAGCCTGATATTACGTTAAAATTATACCACTTAACATAACAACTCTATATTATTTTTATCCATTTTTCTTTGTTCTTGGAATAGTTATAATAGGTTTTTCAAGGTCAGATAGTGTCAGCATTGGCGTAGTTAGACGGGAACCCATATGCCCTATAAGTTCCTACTCTGTACCTATTATTTTTTCTTTTTTTTTATGGGTCTAGCACAGGTGCTGCAGGGAAGTCCCTAAAGCGCTCCAGGAGCGGCATCTGTGCGGAAAAAGCGATTCACGTTCTTCTTGAATCGCTGTAAATTGTACTCGATGGGAAACACAGCGCTGGGCAAATTATTCCAAAGGGATGATGTTCTCCATATAAAAGACTGCTTGTAAAGCGTTGTACACGGAGTAACAAGCTGAACCTCATACGGATGTGAAGCACCAGCGCGACGTGTATTTCTAACATGCACCGCCTTGGGAGGAATTAAGCGGGCTACATCCTTCAAACACTTTCCATGAAAATACTTGTAGAACAGACTCAAGTCGCCAACCGTTCTTAGATGTTCCAGCGGATCAAGGTCACCGGTCAGTTCCGGGTCTCCAATCAGACGAACAGCTCTTCTCTGAACACAATCCAACAAATGCACTGTATGTTTGGGAGCGGAGCCCAAAACATGGGAGCAGTATTCCATAGTTGGCCGAATTTGAGCTTTGTAGAGAATTAACAGTTGTTCTGGAGCATAAAGCTTTCTGGTTCGAAATAATATCTCCAACTTTTGAGAAGCTCTCCTTGCTATGCCTGCAACATGTTCATGACAGATTTGCTCCCAAACTAACGCCCAACAAATTGAGTGACGATGCTAGGGGAATGGAGTGCCTCGACATAACTATGTCGGGTTCAGCAGCGTTAACTTTTTTAGAAAAAACTGCCGCCTGGGTTTTTGTAGGGTTAAATTCCACTTGGTTACTGTCACCCCAAGATAGGATGTCTTCCAGGTCTTTGTTAAGTTGAGCCACCTCCTGCTGTCTGCGGATATTCGCCTGAGCAGCTGATGTCCAAGCGTTCAAAGTGAATGAAGAGACAAGCGTACTGTCATCTGCAAAGCTGTAGATTGGATTCCCGGTCTTTTCCAGCAGATCGTTAATGTAAATGAGAAAGAGAGTAGGAGATAGTATGGAGCCCTGGGGTACACCGGCGTTGATAGTGAAGTTGTTAGAAAGAAATCCGTCGACTGCCACTCGTAAAGAACGCTCTCTGAGGAAATATGAGAGCCACAAACAGAACCTTTCAGACATACCACAAGAGCGTTGCTTAGCCAACAGTCCATCCTGCCAAACACGGTCGAACTTCTTGGATATGTCAAGAGCAACCGCTCGAGATTCTCCAAAGTGTTCAACTGCGTTGTTCCAAACATCTGTTACATAAGTCAGAAGATCTCCTGTTGATCTATGTTTACGAAAGCCGTACTGGTGATCGCTAATAATATTGAATCGTTCAAGATATTTTGGAAGATGCTGGTTGATAACCTTTTCCATGACTTTCGATATTATTGAAAGCAGTGCGACTGGTCGGTAGTTATTTGGCAAGGTCTTCTTGCCTTTTTTAGATATCGGTTGAACCGTGGCACACTTCCAGCAGGACGGAAATATTCCCTTTCTGTTGGATAGGTTAAAAAGTCTACAGAAAACTGGTGTTAGTTCCCTAGCACAGTTTTTAAGAACTATGGCAGGTATTCCGTCAGCGCCAGAAGCTTTTTTGGTGTCTAGCTTCATTAAAATATGCTTTGTGATACGCTGTCTGAAGACAACATCGGGCATCTTTGACTGCAATATGGGAATTGTAGGTGGTGTTTTTCCTTGGAAATCGACAGTAGAATGTGAAGCAAAGAGTTCACCCAACAAGTTCGCTCTCTCAACAGGTGTGGTTGCAATGAAATTATCTGGCCGTGTGAGTGGTGATATGGTGAATTTGGTGAAATTTTGACTGCCTTAGCGACTGTTCAAAAGGACCTGGAATTGTTGGGACAAGCGAGAAGTTTGTTTCTAATTCGTTGATTGTGTGCCTCCTTATGGGTCTAAATGAAGGCGCCCTCATCCTCTTATAATGGACTCTGCCTTGTTCTAGCCCATTTGTTTTTTCCTTTCTTTGGATGCATTTTTACCACTCCCCTATCCTAGCTCCACTAAGGTCAAGGTATTTGCTGCAGGTGACTAATAGTAAGTCAACTTTCACACAATTCTTCATGTATTATGATTTTATAAACTCATTTTTAACTTTTCTTGTTATTATGTTAGTCAAAAAATCACAATTTAAGATATTTGCTTTCCTTCACGTTTTAGAATTCCTAGATCATGAACAGGTTTGGTAGACAATACGCAGTTAAAATAAATTTTCCCATTTTAATGGCTTAACAAACTTTACGTTATTTTATTTTAAGCCTTAAATATATGTTAGAAAGATAAGTAATAACATGGTCGATACTAAACTATATATTAATGATAAGAAACCATAGAGGGAAGCTAATATATAGGTATAAAGGTAAATTACATAGCCCCAGTGAAGTCTCGCCGGCGTAATAATTATTATTAGTGCATGCAAGGGAGAATAACGGCATCCAGAGTAAAATTCGAGCTCGCTTATTAAGGCTACAGGGTTTGGTAAACAGCTGGAGAAGCCCTATATATTATCAGGGGTATTACGGTAGTAATTAATAAGCAGTTAGAATTATTGTATTAATGTTGGTATTATAAATTTCCTCTAAGAGCTAAGTGTGTTCTATCTACAGCTGATTTACAAATTTTCGATTATTCTCTTTTTCTATCCTTCACCTCTTCGCATCAATAGAGATTAGCCCCGTTAACCTTGTCCAAATAACAAAACATATATCTGTATTTTACGGCAAGTTTAGACAACGCGATAGTGCTGTCACGGGCATTAATGTATTTCTACAATAACTGCTCTCTGTGTTTAGGCTACTGATCATAATAATAGCCTGTGGTATTGTCACATTATTTTAACCTCGGTTCTTTCAATGTTAGAAAGAAATTGGTACTAGTTATTCAAAATACTGTTGAATATACAAAGCAAATATTTATCCTCTAAAAATAAATGAGGAAAATAACCGGCCAAGTGCAAGTCGGATTAGCGCAATTAGTGTTCCGTACGTGGAAAGCTTTTAAAGTAAAAATTTTTGTTACTGACGTTTGAAATGATCAATGACTTCACAAAACACACAACAAATGAGTTTGCAACAAAGTTTGTTTCTGGTTTTTGGTGAAATTTTTGTTTTTTTTTATATATCTGATAAATTATTAAAGGTAATGCACTCGTGATACTTTTCGTTCAATTTAAACACTATGGAGAATATGCCGGAATTTTTTCAAAATTTTTTCTTCAGCACTTTTCGAAACAAGGGGGAACAGCGATTTTTGGCAGTTTTTTTAATAATAATACGGATAAAAGTGTGCGCAAGTATTACATCTATAATATATATAAATGCAACGTCCCTCTGTCTGTCTGTCTGTCTGTCCGTTAGTGCGCTTATCACTGGAGAACCACTGATCCAATTTCCGTACTTTTTTTTTTTGAAACATACATATATTCTCTGGCCAAGTTATAGGCTATATTTTATTACGATAGGTAGCATAAGAAATAAGCAGTGACGATAATGGTGAATCAAGTCGGGAAAAAGTATACCGTTAGCGCGTTCCCTTGCAATACGCAGCGTAAACCATTAAATATGAAACAATATTATGTAGCAGATAATATATATCATCTATAATCCATAAAATATATAAAACGCAGCGTCTCTCTGTCTGTATGTCTGTCCGTTAGTGCGCTTATCACTCGAGAACTACTTATCCGATTTACGTGATTTTTTTTCATTCATACATATGTTCTCTGGCCAGATTTTAAGATATATATTATTATGTTAGGTAACATCTATAATATATATAAAATGCAACGTCTGTCTGTCTGTCCGTTAATGTGCTTATCACTGGAGAGCCACTTTACGTACTTTTTTTTTTAAAAACATTCACATATTCTCTGGCCAGATTATAGGCTATATTTTATTACGTTAGGTAGCATAAGAAATGAGCAGTGACGATAATAGTGAATCAAGTCGGAAAAAAGTTTGCTGTTAGCGCGTTCCCTTGCAATACACAGCTTAAACCATTAAATATGGAACAATATTATGTAACAGAGAATATCTATAATCTATAATCTATAATATATATAAAATGCAACGTCTCTTTGTCGGTCTGTCTGTCCATTAGTGGGCTTAATACTCGAGAACCACTAGATTGTGATTTTTTTTTTCATTCATACATATGTGCTCTAGCCAGTTTTATAAGATATATATTATTATGTTAGGTAACATAAGGAGTAAGTAGTGACGATAATAGTGAATCAAGTCAGAAAAAAGGTTGTCGCTGGCGCGCCCTCTTGCATTACGTTGCCTAAACTATTAAAATATGGAACAATATTATGTAGCAAAAAATATAATATATGTCTGTCTGCCTGCCTGTCCGTTAGTGCGCTTATCACGCGAGAACCACTTATTCGATTTACATGTCTTTTTTATAAATTCATTACATATGTTCTTTGGCCAGGTTACAAAATAATAATCTATATCTATAATAATAATAATAATAATAATAATAATAATAAGCCCTCAGGGGCTAGGGGAATCCCAGGATTCTCCTAGTACGGGCATTGACGATCCCGAGGTACCTGAGTCATGTTGTGCTGTCTTGTGTTGTCCAGATTATGTGTAATAAAAACGCAATCTTAAGGTGTTTACCGTGCCGAGAAGATGAATGGCTCAGCGTTTATGAGTCGCGAACGGTTCCCCCGGATACCGGGCGCCCTCCGGGAGTAAGTAGCCTTGCTGTGGCATCCAGGCTCTGCCGCAGTCGACCTTTCTTTCCTAGGATACTCGTGGGAATACTATGTTAAATAATAATAATTATAATAATGAAAATGGAAGGGTGTTGCGGAGGCGGACCCCTGTCGTACAAACAGCTACAGCAACACCACAACAACAACAACTACAGACGAACCAAACAACCGCCTCAGTCGAAACTACTCCCGATAGTTTTACCAGATCCGACATTGTAGGTGATGGAAATTGCCTTTTCCGTGCAGTTAGCTTACACTTATATGGCCACCAGAACCATCATGAGAAACTCCGAGAGGTTGCTCTAAGATATTTACAACAAAACTGGTCGGAACTTCACACATTTTCATTAATTGAAGTCGACGATATAAAAGACTTCAATAACTATTATAATTATATGCGGAAAAATGGCACCTATGGAACGAGCCTAGAGATACTTGCCCTCTCGGAAACACAAAAATAGCAACTTTCATATCTTCTCAAAACAACGAAGAACAAGACATACAAAAATAACTTTTACGGACAGACCAACAATAATAAGCACGGGAAAATACAACAAAACCATTTACCTTCTACTAACAGGCAACACAATGTCGGGACACTTTGAGCTTCTGACACCACAAAACATTGAAAACATTCCAGAGAACAACAGACCAATAAAAGAAGCATCGGGCGAGCGACGTAACGGTCGAGGACGTCGCGGGAAATGGCAGCTCGACCAAAACCATGAAGACCAGGCAACCGAAAATGGACCTGCCAAAAGTGTTGTGTCGGCGACTAAGCCGACACCCACCAAGGCGGGAAAATCACAGCAGCGCATGAGTTGCACCACAGGAATCAACGAACACGCCATGCGTTGCTGTAATAAAAACACAAAACCTGACAAAGAAATCACTGAGAAGAGAATCACTCGCCGCTTGGACCCACCAACATCAATACCAAGCACAACCGACGTAGATACGGGACAAACACAACCACCAAAGCCAGACCAGGGCCCGTATGTTTTGCAAGGACAACATGCAACTACCAAGGCTGGAAAACCAAGACAGCGGTTAAAGTGGACGGATGAGATGAATAGGACGGTGATGCGCTGTTACTACACCGCCACCAAACTCGAAACAATAACATCGGGCTACAGACAGCAACTGCACAGACTTTTCTTGTCCGAATATCCACATCTGCAATTACTTGTTTCAGAACAGAGAGTAGTAGACCAAAAAAGAGTTATTACCAAGAACAATCGTCTCACACCTCTCGAATTGCAAACCATCAAGGACACAGTGGCTGTTGAACTGAACACAGACCAACCAAACAATAGAAACAATAAAGCAGATACCGAACCGGCCTCACACACACAACCACCCAGTCGAACACAACAAGACCCACCACCCAGGAGGAGCATAACGCAAAATAATATTGCGACTACCGCGCAACACCATATCACAGACAACAACATGAATCACTCGCCACCCTCAACGACATCCACACAACATCACCCCGAATCATATCTCATACAAACACTTAAAGCAAAAATGGAGTCACATCTAGCTCGATGGTCAGGCACCGACCCCACAAAAAGAAATCCCATCCCTCGTTTAATCTTCAGACAGAGCACGCAACCAATCCTCAACACACTAAACAAGCACATAATACCTCAGTATATAACAGACTTAAGCACAATCGAAGACATTCACACAATAATATACGCAGCAGCAATCACCACTCTAACACAAAATAATCAAAAACTCCCTCAACGACAAGGAAACCCCAACAGGACAAAACCAAAATTCAAATGGCAAATAAGAATAGAAAACAAGAATCAACAACATCAGGAGAGATCTAGGACATCTTACTCAGTTTATAAGCGGGAACGCGTCCAAACGTGTCACACAGGGGGCAAACAAGATCAAATCTAAGTCTCCCAACAGAACACTGCCAGAAAATCCTCGATACCTTAAAACAAAAACTATCTGTATATGCCGCAAGACTCCGTAGATACAAAGAATCAAATGAGAGGAAAGACACCAACAACCTCTTCCGAAGAAGCGAAAAAAACAGTTCTACCGGAAAACTATGTACAACAAACAGATAGCAGTGACTGAACCACCAAACAAACAAGAACTCACAGATTATTGGAAAAGTATCTGGTCAGAACCCAAACTACACAATAATAACACCCCCTGGATCAAAGCCGAAGAAGACAAACATAAACATGTGACAGAACAAGAAAATACTACATTTAATACACAAGAAATTACAGAAAACTATCAAACACACACACAACTGGAAATGTTCTGGAATAGACAATATACAAAACTTCTGGTACAAACAGTTTACCACCACACACGAAGCACTCACACACCAAATCAACAAAGCCATTCTACAACCACACACATTTCCCACTTTCCTCACACAAGGAATAACATACGTTAAACCCAAAAGCTCAGACACCACAAACCCGTCAAACTACCGACCCATTACCTGTCTTCCAACCCTATACAAGATCATCACAGCCACAATTTCGAAGAAAATAGAACAACACCTAACAGACAACAATATCCTCACAGAAGAGCAGAAGGGATGCAGGAAAAATAGTCGAGGATGCAAAGAGCAGCTGATTATAGATAGCGTGATTATGGGACAAACCAGAAAAGAACACCGAAACCTTCACATCGGTTACATAGACTATAAAAAAGCCTTCGACTCCATACCCCACAGCTGGTTAATCAGGGCCCTAGAAATCTATAAAATCAACCAACACCTCAGGCAGTTTCTCGCGCAAATTATGAAAACATGGAAAACCAAAATACGCCTAGAAACACAAACCGAACGGATCCAAACAGAAGAACTTTACATCAGACGGGTATATTTCAGGGAGACTCGCTCAGTGCTCTATGGTTTTGCCTCTGTCTCAATCCACTCTCAAATATACTAAACAGAACAGAGCATGGCTTCAATATCAGACACCAGAAAGTGAATCAACATAAAATAAACCACCTCCTATATATGGACGACATAAAACTCTACGCTGCCACACAAACACAGCTGAAAGAACTCCTCAAAATCACAGAAATATTCACCTTAGATGTCAATATGGAATTTGGTATAAATAAATGCAAAGTGCTCCACATCAACAAAGGCCAATGGAAGTGCCACCATGAGACAGAAACCATCAACAATGAAACGCTCGATAACATGTTCGATAAAGAAACATACAAATATCTAGGCTTCCAACAAAGCACCAAACTCAACCACACTCACATCAAAACAGAGCTCAGAACCGAATTCAAAAACAGACTGACGAAACTTTTGCAAACAAAACTCAACTCTAAGAATCTCACTAAAGCCATCAACACGTTCGCTATACCTATACTCACATATTCATTTGGTATTATCAAATGGTCACAAACAGACATAGAAAATATTCACATCCTTATACGATCTCAATTCACCAAATACAGGAAATTACACCCCAACGCATGCAAAGAAAGACTTACCATCGAGAGGAAGGCAGGAGGACGAGGAATTATAGACATCAGATCATTACACACAAAACAAATACAAACACTTAGGAAATTCTTTCACAGCAAGCAAACCAGCCTCCACACAGCGACAGTGAAAGCAGACAAAAACTACACACCTCTCGACTTAGCCCGGGCAGACCACTCAGCAGACACACACAGTCACACCCAATTACAACAGGAAAAGATGAAAAACGTGGTCAGAGAAAACACTCCACGGAAAACACAGATACCACATAGAACAAGAGCACGTAAATAAAAAACAATCATACACCTGGTTACGGGATGGGCAGCTATTCCCTGAGACTGAAGGCTTCTTACTTGCCATCCAGGATAAAGTCATATTAACCAGAAACTACCGAAAGCATATCATCAAAGACCCGACTATTGCAGAGGACAGATGTAGGAAATGCCACCAGCAGAAAGAAACGATCGAACACATAACGAGCGGATGTAAAATATTGGCCGGAACGGAGTACACAGCCAGGCATGATTCAGCTGCCAAAGTGGTTCACCAAGCACTGGCCACAACATACAGACTCATAGAAAACACAGATCCCTACTACAAATACACGCCAACATCCATACTTGAAAATGAAGATTACAAGCTCTACTGGGATATCGGTATCCATACAGATAAAACAGTCTCCGCCAATAGACCCGATATTACTTTTCAGTGCAAAAAAGGAAAAGTCACCTATCTGATTGACATAGCTGTCCCCAACGACACAAACATCCAAGCGAAATACACAGAAAAAATTTCCAAATACACAGACCTTGCAACGGAAATAAAAAGGCTATGGAGACAGGAAAAAGTCATCATTGTCCCCCTCATTATATCAGCCACAGGCCTTACACCAATAACATTCACACCACATTTAGTGCAATTGGGACTCAACACGGACATACACAGAAACATTCAGAAGTCAGTGATTTTGAAAACATGTAACATTGTCAGGTCATTCCTTAATACACAATAGTAATGCGTTTGTGCTGACTTGGTTTGCGCCCGTCAGCCAAACATGGAACCACATTGACCAAATGTGAGAAAGAAAAACGAGAACAGTCATAATAATAATAATAATAATAGCTTTATTCCCAACAGTAAGAACCATTTACAGGGAAAACAAGAAATAATATGAGTGAAATTTTCTCTTAAAACTAAGGTACTAAAGTAACAACAAAAAAAGAAGAAAGAAAGAAATAAAAATGAATAAAAAAAATTAAATGAATCAGCGCAGTACAAATTAGAATAAAAGTGAAATAAGACAAACATTAGTTACATACATCCAGCAAGCAAAACAAGCTTCCAAAAGAATCTTTATAAATGTCCTATCAAGTGAAATGATCTAAACATATTGACCTAATCTTATTTTCGGTGTCTGCAAAAATGTCACATTCATTACTAATTAAGTTAAATTTATTGCACATAACATTGATTGGTTCAATTAACCTGAGATTAGTCCTAGCACGTGAACAAACAAAAGTAGCAGTATTTCGTGAATTAATTCTCGGCACCAATATATAGCCACCTTCGATAGCAGTTGAGGACAGTCGATGACTCCGTGCAACAATCTATACAAGAAAATTACAGACGAACACTCAAGTGATTGAAAATTAAATCTCTCCAATAACAAAGAGTACTCTATTCCTCTCATTGGATAGACACCATCTACCTTATATGATAAATATTTTAGAAATCTTTTTTGAACTCGTTCTAGCATTAGTTTGTAGCATAAATAATATGGGCTCCAAATAAGAGAGGCATACTCTAGTTTGGATCTCACATAAGATTCATATAGCAGTATTAAAGATCGTTCACTATTAAAGCTTCTACAGTTGCGCACTATAAAACCATATAGACGATTGGCTTCCAGCGTTACGTTATTAATGTGATTAGAAAAATTCATTTTGTTATCGAATACTACTCCTAAGTCCCTTACAGTATTGGTGCGCTCGAGAGTTGACGTTCCTAGTGAATATTCATATGCTATTATATGGGTTTTTCCTCGTCACCGACATAATTTTACATTTAGGTAAGTAATAGTGTCTGGAGCACAGACACTATTACCATTGTGTAATACACAATTACACAATGGTAATAGTGTCTGTGCCGACTTGGGTTGGGTCCGTTAGCGAAACATGGAACCACATTGACCAAATGTGAGAAAGAAGACCTTTTTTGTGATCTATATCTATAATATATATAAAATGCAACGTCTCTCTATCTGTCTGTCTGCCCGTTAGTGCGCTGAACCCTCGAGAACCACTTATCCGATATACGTGACTTTTTTTTTTTAATTCATGCATATGTTCTCTGACCAGATTATAGATATATATTTTATTACATTAGGTAACATAAGAAATAAGTACTGACGATAATAGTGAATCAAGTCGGAAAAAAGTTTGTCGCTAGCGCGCTCTCTTGCAGTAGGTTTCCTAAACCGTTAAATATGGAACAATATCATGTAGCGAAGAATATAATATATATAAAATGCAACGTCTATCTGTCTCTCTGTCCGTTAGTGTACTTACCACGCGAGAACCACTTATCCGATTTACGTGTTTTTTTTTTTAATTCATACATACGTATGTTCTTTGGCCAGGTTCTATAATAATAATAATAATATATATAATACATATAAAGCGCAACCTCTATCTGTCTGTCTCTTTGTTCGTTACTGCGCTTATCATTTAAGAACCACTTATTCAATTTACGTATTTTTTTTATTAGTACATAGGTAACATAAGGAATAAGCAGTGGCGGTAATAGTGAATCAGCTCTCGCGAGCGGAGCCGCGGGCACGGCTAGTTATATATATATTTTTTGAACTCGTGTTTTCACAAGCTTCCACTTGATACCCCACTCGATGACCTAGTATCTTTTTTTTTTTTTCATTTCCTATTTCACCCTCCAAAACTAACCCTTTAAGTCAAAATTTAACTTTCAAGCTACACGGTTCTGATGGGGCCATCAATTCCTATATTAATACCAAATTTTAACTTTCAATGTCAAATAGTTTTGGAGAAAATCGGGTGTAACAGCTAGACAGACAGAGAGATGGATAGACACCGAAGTAATCTTATAAGTGTTCCATAAAAACATAAATTGGCTTACGGGACTAACCCTATCGGGTAAATGCTTTGCTTTTACATCAAATCGATGTATGTCTTTGTGATTCAATTTTTACACAACCAAAATACCTAACCTAATTGCCGCCTTTCTTTGAAATAAATAGCACATCTCAATTTTCTTACTTCAATTTATGGAAAAGTAAAGTATGCGATACCGTTACCTTTTAGTATAATCGATCTATCCATTTTTTGTCGCTTAAATTGCAAATCCTCAAACGCCTTCTTGGTTTACCTAAAAATAGCATAAATTGGGCATGAGTTTCCTGGTGACTGTATTTCAGATTCAGACAGGGTTTTTGGGAAATTATGAATAATAAATTTTCGCACTTAATAAATTATCTGAAATGAACTGTTTTTGCTATATAATAATTCTTATTCTTAATATTAATCACAATTTGTCTTAGAAAACTTTGGGGCTTAAACGTGGTTGAAAACACCTCTGCGCCACGTTGACTTTCGATAAGTTTTTTTTACGTAGTTTTGTCGGAAAAACCACAAGTTTCCATTTTTCTCATACTAAAAAAAAGGAATACTACATCACCAGTAAGTTCATCTTTGAGTCAGTATATTTGATATTCATTTCTACTCCTTTCTTGATAAAAAGTGCACTTTATTAAGTTTAGATACGGACTTTGAACTACGTTCTTTTCCATGAAACTAAGACTAGTATTTTTTAAACTTCATTCTATTTTGTCTTTCTTCTTCTCCATTCTTTTTTTGTTTGGAAACTGTAAGTACGAGGGCATAAAAAAGACCTTTAGGAAACATTTCTATAGTTACCTGCCAGCTGTAGTCTCTTGCTGGGAACATTCTATCACTTCCTGGGTCAACGTTATTGATGTACAAAACATTAATGGTAACATTACAAAATCGGAACAGGTTTGACCATAACATTCAGTTTCATTGAAAAAACTTCCCACTGTTTTTACCATTCCTGCGCATTTATAATACGATGGCAGTACAACTTGATAACTTTCTCTGATATGATGAATAATTTCACTTAATTTAAAATAAAAGTACGAATTACCAATGAAGGCAAAATGACTTAACTTTGTTACACAATGTTACATATGTCGTCGACATATGATTGCCTAAGGCAGAGTTGTATTAGTTTAAGCTTCTTTTAATAGCTTTCACCATTGAAATATTGAGTAACTAATTTACATCAATGTTTTATGAAATAAATTTTTTGAAACCTTATAAATATCTCTTTTTAATTAAGAAACTTAACTTACTTTCCTGTTTTGATTTTATTTAGAATACAATGGTCCCTTTCTAACTGTAGAATATAGAACAGATGGCACCATAGCTTGGCTTATCCTGTTGTTTTCGGATATCCATTCTACTCTACAAAATGAGCAAGACACTAGCTGAGAGATAGAAGGTGACTTCGGGTGCTCCTTGAATTGTAAAAAAGATAATAGCGTAGAAATAATCCCAAGTTTTCATTTTTCTCGTTCTAAAAATAGGTCACCAGTAAGTTCATCTTTGAGTCCCCATGTTTTATGTTCATTTCTACTCCTTTCTTGATAAAAATTGCACTTTATTAAGTTTAAAAGATATGTACTTTGAACTGTGTCCTTTTCCATGAAACTAAGACTAGTGTTTTGTAAGCCTGTCTCTATTTGGTCTTTCTTTTTCTCCATTCTTTTTTGTTTGGCATCTGTAAGTACCAGGGCAAAATATAATATAGGGCTCCAACATTTATCGAGGGCAAAAAAATCGTATAATATTTGATACTAATACCGCGCCACAGCTTTTAGTTCCATACGAAAGTCAAATACGAGTATTACTATCAATAGAATACTTTAATATTTGAGGCTCTCCCTTCAGAAGAGAAACTCGCTTGACTGAAAAACTCATCATACTCTTTCTAACATTGAGAAAAAAAAGTTGGTCATTTGACTCTATTTCTATAAATACCCTAATCGCAAGTGTTCAATAGATGTAGATTTTTTTTTTATCGCTCACCTCCCCGTCTCAGTAGGGATTTTACCGTTTTTCCATATCCCAAATATCCCAAGGATATCGGCGAGGATGTCGTAATACTCGTCAACGTTGTCCAAGTGCCGAAACATTTTTGTATTTCACGGCACCTTTTAAACAACACGGTAGTGCAGCCACTAACGTGATTTGCATTTCTGCAAACAACTACTACTTATATACGTAGCCAGGCCAAATATAATTAAATAAATTAATAAATAAGTATATCGACCTGCGGGATTGAACCCTCGACTTTCTGCACAGTAGCAAAGTACTACGCCACCGAGCCACGGTCAGCTACACAGCCGGTTGTAGATTCTTTCTTTCCAGCGTAGCGCATGCTAGAAATAGACATCCCACTAATACATTACATTCTACAAAGTTCAGCATATGATTCCTTTTACCGTACTTTTCAAGAATTCTTTGAGTTGGGGAACATTATTCTATTATATATTAAATATCCAGTAGGGCATTTTCTATTGGGTACAACTTGCAGCCATTAAACACTAATCTTCATCTTCTTCTTAAACTAGCAATTTTCCACCCTTAGGGTATATGCCTCCCTTAACCTTGTCCACCTCGTCCTATCCTTTGCAACGTTGTATAAATTCAACCCTGCTGTAGGTCGTCGGTTCAGCGCATCTGCGGGCATCCTGCACTTCTCCTATCACCTCATGGTCTCCATCCTGCCGCTCCATTTGTCTTTTTAGCTTCTTGCTACACGACCAGCCCGATTTACACTTTAGTTGTGCCACTCTAAGGATTACATCCATTCATTCGTCCTATGATCCCACAGTGTTATTCCTAGTCGTTTACGCTCTATTGCACGCTGATTCACTCTTAATTTACTTATGTTGACTTTTATTAGTACCCACTTTTCCGTTCCGTATGTAGTAACTGGAAAGATGCACTGGTTATAAAGATTTGTTTTTAGTTCCACAGGTAAATTCATCTGTATTATATCTTCTATCTTCCCAAAAGCTGCCCATATGAGCCCAAGTCTAGCCTCAATTTCTAGGTCCTGATTTGCTTTTCCTAGTGTGAGTGTTTGCCCCAAATATTTGAACTGTAAGACTTGGTCTACTCTTTCGTATTCCACAATTATACTTCCTTTGTCATCCATCTGATTTGTAATATACAAAAATAAATTTTATTTTCATGAATACCAATATGAACCTCTATTTCCGTACACCATTTAGTAAGTTCTCTGGCGCGCACATACCTTGTCCATAAAAAACAGAAGCTTAAACTCGTTTAATTTTAAAAATGATCAATAAATAATTATGTTAGAAACAGCGAACTAGAGTCATTAATAACAAACAAATCCCTAGTAATCATTTAATCTTATGTCGTCTGCCGATCGGCGTTTCATACTGAAAAAATCCCATTAGCGTATTCATTTATTTTTCACAACTCGCAGATCATCTAAACGAACTGTAAGTAACGAGATTTAGCTATATTCCAATAAACACAATTAGCTTCAGATCGTAAATTCGATTGACAGTATCATGGTAATGGACACTATAAAATCCATTTATTCTCGTAAAGCGTATCTAATTTATAATGATATAAACTAAGGAAGGGGACGTTACAAATTAGTTTAAATTTCAAGACTGTGGACGATTTATTTGTAAATATGTATTTTTGTATGACTGATGGGCCTTATATGGGACGAGATTGGATTCTGCGAGACGCGTCTTCTAGGTGGAAGAGTTAATAAATTGAGATGAGAAAGAAACTCTGATTCTCAACGCCATGTTGTGGAAGTTACTCTCCTGATAAATAAAACATGGGAACACATAATTAGAATACTATGCAATATCAGATAGAGTCATCTACATAAAATTGAAGCTAAAACAAAAATATGAAATCTAAATAATTCATGCATACTTCTGAAGATGACTTAGAGCCGACATATGAAGATATTAGAACAGCAAGAGCAAAGAGCTCGACGTGTAATAACAGGCGATTTCAATGCTAACATCGGTAAATAAAAACAAGAAGAGACTGAACATAGAGGCGACTTTGGCTTGGGAGACAGAAATAACAGAGGGGAAATGTTACTGGATTTCCTAAGAAGTAGAAATCTCGACGATAGTCCCCAGATCAAGAGAGATGGTAACAATATAGAAAACGTAAACGAACATATATATCTGGAACATAATATTACAATCGGAAAAGAAAATTTTCCTCAGAATTGGCTGTCTTCGGGAGATTGGAGAAATTCCCATAAACCTAAAAAGACAAGTTTGATTCTTGCATTTTGCCTGTGGTCACCTAGGGGCTCGAAACTATGACTCTAACACAGAAAAGTGCAAATAGGTTAAGAATAATGCAAAGAGCCCCCTCTTATCTCAAAAAAGTACCGATCAAAAAATTTTGAAAACATTCCGTCAGTCTAAATTTAAATAAAGTGTAGATTGAGCGAAAATTATTAGGAGTGCATTACGTTTAATAATTTAACTGCTACAAAAAAAATGCTGGCTTGACAATATGGTTGAGGTTTTTTATACGTTTCAGTATATTTCTGTCGTGCATCGCTCTTGTACCGAGACAATTTTATTTTATTTGTTTATTATTAAACAAATGTTTAGGTAATAAATATTTGTTTTGCACTTTTAATGCTAGATTCTGGATTAAGCTGGATGGATTTATTGGGTGTTAGGTAGCTAAGATGCTAAAAGTGTTATACATTATTGCCTAAGAGAAAACGTAAAAATACATCTTGGATTTTAAGATATATGTCAGGGACGTAATTAACTTAACCTAGTTAAGGATTTTATTTTAGCAAGTATGATAGAACACTAATTAAGCACGTTCAACTTGCACTTGACCGGTTTTTTTTGATATTTCAAGTCTGAATCGTGTTTAACGACCAGATTAAAATATTAATTATAAAGTTTTTCAAGTTTTTACGCTTCCAGAAATTAAGATATTACGCAGTACTCAGTACTCTACACTGTTTTTATTTTCACTCCTTAAAAAATTTTGTAGGTTGTTTCCCAGGCTGCTGCTGCTCGTTACGTTTAGCTCTACGTTTTCTCGTTAGCACATTACAAGGTCACTGTCAGCTGATGTATCTGCTGCCAAAAAAATTTGTAGAAAATTTTGAACCGCTTATGAAAGAACATGATTTACAACCAGACCAAATCAATAATTGTGATGAAACAGGCTTGAACTAAAAAATGTTGCCGTCAAATACCTTAGCTTCAAAAACGGAAGCTGGAGCACCTGGTTACAAACGTAGAAAGAACGTATTACTGTTCTTGCATGCAGTAATGTGTGTCTGGAAGACACAAACTCTCATTATTATGTATTGGTAAGTCAGCAAATCCACGAGCCTTCAAGAATATTCGTCGCAATGCTTTTCCTGTTTTGTATAAAAATCAAGACAATGCCTGGATAAACGCCACTCTATTTAAAGACTGGTTTTTTTGGAGATTTTGTTCCCAAAGTGGAACTTTTTTTAAAAGTACATGGTTATCCTAGAAAATGTACTAGATAACGCCCCTACTCACCCAAGTGTGGAGCAACTTGAAAGTGGGGAAATAAAAGCAATGTTTTTTCCTCCTGCTGTAACTTCTCTCATTCAGCTTATGGATCAGGGTGTACTGGAACATTTAAAACGCAATTACAGACGTTTGTTATTGAAGCATATTTTAGAAGAAATAGATGAAGTTGGCAATCTTACTGATTGTCTAAAAAAGATAATTTTGAAAAATGTTATATATTGGATAGCTTCAGCCTGGAATTAAGTAAGGAGTAGTACTCTGGAAAAATCTTGGTCAAAATTGATTGCACAAGAGGTGAGACATTACTCAGGGGCAGAAAACAGAAGATAATGAAAGTTTGCATCAAATTATTATAAGAATATCAGGATGTGAAAGTGTTATGGAAACCGATGTTTGTGAATGGCTAAACATTGATAGTGTGGAAGATGATATTACTAACCAAGAATTAATTAAAAGTGTATGCAGAAATGCTAATAGAGAGTGATGACGATGATGATAACGAAGAAGAAGCCACTGACAATATTCCAGTAAAAATGTCACATTCAAAAGGACTAGAAAAAGCGTTAACTTATGTAGAACAACAAGAAAATGCAATCGCCGCGGACGTTTTTGTTTATCTAACGTTGGAGAGACATTGCAGCCAAAAACAGAACTAATGCAAAACGAGTGCAGTTAAAAATTACCTCATTTTTAAGACATTAAAGTTAAGAATGAAACTGTTTTATTTTCGATTTTTCCGTACATATACATAAAATAAGTAAACTAATTGTTCTATTATTTGTTTTTAATAAATACCTATGTACGTGATAGCATATCGTATAAATGCTTTTAAGTCAATCTACAATGTTGTATTCATTAAAAACTTCTATTTTTATAAAAAAATTCGGACTAACCGAAATTTCGATTATCTGAAATCACTTTGGTCCATATTATTTCGGATAATCGAGATTCTACTGTATATATATATATATATATATATATTATATATATATATATATATATATATATATATATATATCTATATATATATATATATATATATATATATATATATAATATATATATATATATATATATATATATATATATATATATATACATATATATATATATATATATATATATATATATATATATATATATAATATATATATATATATATATATATATATATATATATATATATATATATATATATATATATATATATATATATATATATATATATATATATATATATATATATATATATACATACATACATACATATATATATAATATATATATATATATATATATATATATATATATGATATATATATATATATACCATATATACATATATACAGGGTGGCCCAAAATTACCGAAGGGGTTTGAATTCCTTATAACTTCTTTATTAAAATTTTTCTTTTTTATTTTTTTTCAGTATTTTGTAAAGAAGACTTGGGGAATTTAAAATGGAACAGTACACAATGGAACAACGTGCCCAAATCGTTGAACTTTATTTCTCAAATCAACGGTCCATTGTTTTGACTCAGCGTGCATATCGTCGTTATTTTAATGGGCGGGTTGGACCCTCAGAGTCAACAATAAACCGTCTGGTTGCAAATTTTTTGACAACAAGGGGCAGTAAGGAACCTTCCTGGTGCCGGAAGACGACGAATAGTGCACACGGATGACAATATTGAACGGATACAGGAGAGTATTCGGGAAGATGGAGAAACATCAACCAGGAGACGTTCGACACAACTTGGCCTCTCACGAGGGTCGCTGCAGAGAATTTTGCATACAATAAGAATGTTTCCATACAAAATTCAGCTTGTCCAAGAATTGAAACCGACAGATTACCAGCAACGACTTGATTATGCAATTTATTTCCGGCAAAAAGCAGAAGAAAATCATGATTTTATTCATAATTTAATTATGAGCGACGAAGCCCATTTCCAACTAAATGGGTTCGTTAATAGGCATAAGTGCAGGACATGGGCTACGGAAAATCCAAGAGTAGTTCAACAGCCACAATTACACCCACTTAAGTGTACTGTTTGGTGCGGTGTTTCGTCGGAAAGGCTAATTGGCCCATATTTTTTTGAAAATGAACACGGTGTCGCCGTTTCCATCACTGGTGTTCGATATCGGACAATGTTGGAAAATTTTTTTAAGGCCAGCCGTGGAAAACCATCCGCAAGTATGGTTTCAACAGGATGGAGCCACAGCGCACACTGCGAGGGACACAATGGCTCTTTTACGCGACATCTTTGGTGAACGAATTATTTCGCGTACAAACGATTGGCCTCCGCGTTCACCGGATTTAACGCGCTCCAGACTTTTTCCTTTGGGGTTATTTGAAAAGAAAAGTCTATATTAATAAGCCTAGAACCACCCAGCAATTAAAAAACAATATACGCGACGAAATCAACAACAACAATACCTGAAGTTTCGCGATAGGTTATGGAAAGAGCACGAATATGCGAAGCAGAAAATGGGCACCACTTGCGAGATATCATTTTTCATAATTAAATTAAAAATATTCTCCATTAATATACTGTATTTAAAAAAAAAAATTATAATTATGTCTTAAATAAAAAGTTATAATGAACTCAAACCCCTTCGGTAATTTTGGGCCACCCTGTACAACAATAATTGAAAAACAGTGTAAAATTACACTTAGCTATAGCTAAGGACAAAAGTTATTCTAAGGATATATAGTTATTTTAGTAGGCCAATATGTGGAAAATAGATACGTCAAAAATATGCAATCTATTTTTGAAAATAATTAGTTCTGGGTAGTCATTTCAATAAACAAACTTTTCGGCAGCGCGAACTGATCCGATTTATACTTCACAATGCCCGATGCTCTGTGTCAACGTATTTTCGCACGTGTTCTTCAGAAAGGCAATCTTAGTTAAGCAAATCCTGCCGAACATGTACAAAAAATATTTTGTTTAAAGTTTGAACTTTATGAGAAATATTGATAAAAATAAGAACATATATTTGGTGTCGTGAATATTATGCATTATAATAATTAAAATTTAAGTTATATGTGAGTTATTTGCCATTATACACTTTAAATTAACCGCTTATGCCTTAAGAGATTCCTCTCAAAGTCCGATTTATGCTGGTCATCTCGGTTCCAAAAATATATTCCTATAAGCCTAAACTAATGTCTGGTGTCCCCCTGAACTTTTTCATATATTTATTGTATGTCAGTCCATTATATGCTAATGACTTTTATTTTTAATTAAAAAATGAGATAGTTTTATTGTACAGTTGTTAAGTAGGACTCCGAATCATTTCAAATCCATTTTTGTAGATTTTTAATTCATTCATTGTTCATACTGTAACAACTTTGAAGTAGTGTCAGCATCACACCTTCTACCTATGTGCAATAGTCACAATCTTTATTCGTTTTCCATGCGATATCTATTTTGAAGATCATCTGCAACCGCAAATTATATTTTAGTTGCTAGAAAAAAATATCATAAATATAATGAGTAAATAAAACTTTGGGTGTGCAGTGCGCATATATAACTTCGCTTCCAGCAATCATTAAACATTAGGTCGTGATGACTAATTATACATATTTGATACCTCTTTCGGTTTCTTCTTTTTTTATGAATTATTAATAATTTTTTCGTTGAATGTTTTCTGACATCATGTATTCTTAAAATGTCTACTTTAAGCTATAAGAGCTGCTTGAAATAATTTTTAAAAACTCCTCGTTTATGCAGTATGACGTTTTAGTGTACAAATTAAAATAATTACTTAATTTTCGTGCTAAAAGCCTGACATAAATTTCAATTAGTCTTATACACCGTCGCTTTAAATTATTATTATTAACTTTAATAGCGTAATTAAGGTATAGTAGGTGGGTTGAGAAATTTTAAGGCTAGGAAATCCTTTAATTCCATGAGAATTGAGCTTGATAGCGAAGTTTTAAGATTCATTATACAACATATAGTATTCCTGGTAATTTTTTTTTAAATTTCATTAATCATTAATTGTAACGAGATCTTCATAACAATTTAAAATTTTGTTAGGTTTTATACAAATGTCCATCTTTTGAGAATACTATATTTTAATTTTGTAATACTAGCTGGGGGATAATATGACCAGAGACAGTTCTACTCAATCTTTTAAATAAATTAATATCAATAAAGCTAATTCCTTTGGCTAATCATTTAAATTTCACAGTCATTATATATCAGTTAAAATTTACATAGAATGACAGTTTTGATATCTCCTTTCGATATACCACTTTCATTATATATATATATATATATATATATATATATATATATATATATATATATATATATATATATATATATATATATTCTTAATACCAGATTTTCTGGAACCTCAGGCAATATTCTTGATTAGTAGAAATTCTTGGGAATAAAGGCTCTATGAAAACAGTAGCTTGCTTGTGTGGTTGACTTTTAATTTATTGTTAACATATTTTTCATTGACATAGGTTTCAGTCTTTAAAAACCTTCTTCAGTGTCAAAATTGATTGTCTAAAACCAATGTCAGTATTGTTTAAAATTATACATTGACATTACGTAACCTTAATATATTTTAAAAAGAGAAGAAACAAGATTAAAAAAATAAATAGTCAAATAGTTAAAGTTGATTGTCCATAAACAATGTAAATATCTTTTAAAATTATAAATTGACATATTTGTCAATGTATAATTTAAAAAGATACTGACTTTGGTTTTAGAGAATCAATTTTGACACTGAAGAAGGTTTTTAAAGACCGAAACGTATGTCAATGAATAATATGTTAACAATAAATTAAAAGCTACACAACCAAGCTACTGTTTTCATAGAACCTTTATTCCCAAGAATTTGTACTAATCAAGTATACATAGTAAAATACAAAGAATCCCAAGCTAGAGTACGCAAAATGATTAGTGACAAAAAGAACAACCAATGGGAAAAGACATGCTCAAGACTCAACGCTTACATAGAAGGAAGAAAAAGCACAGAAAGCTGGAGACTTCTTAAAAATATGAGAACAGAACGGAAAAGAGAAATCTTCTCACCAATAACACCAGAAAAATGGAACCAATATTTTACAAATATGCTAACAGAAGATAGACCAGAGTTCAAAAGTACCCAACATGGAAACCCAAAAATATAGTTATACGACGATCCCCAATAAGGATAACAACATCAGAAGTTAAAGAAGTATGTGAAACGCTAAAAAATGGTACAGCTCCAGGACCAGGAAACATCCCAGGAGAGATAGTAAAATACGGAACTGAAAAGCTATTTAGCGCTTTGAGGAACTTATTCCAAAGATGTATTAACACATCAGAAGTACCTGAGAAATGGAAAATATCATACATATCAACAATTCATAAGAAAAGGAGACAAAAATAATTGCGATAACTATAGGGGAATAATGGTTACAGGATCTATTAGCAGAATATACGGAAAAATACTTAAACATAGAATAGAAACGGAATACGCGGACGTAGAAGCTGAAGAACAGGCAGGCTTTAGAGCAGGAAGATCCACAATAGACCATCTCTTCTCACTGACACAAATCCTAGAAAAGAAAACCGCATTTGATCAGAAAGTCCATGTCTTGTCTGTTGATTTAAAAAAGGCCTACGACAGCGTGCCCCTAATGAGATTGTGGGAAACAATACAACAGAGTAATGTAAGCACCGAAATACTTAGAGCCGTAAAATCCTTATACCAAGACGCAAGAAATAGTGTGAAAACCAAATAGGGTATAACAACAGGGTTCCCGGTCACAAAGGGTCTCAAACAGGGCTGCTGTATATCCCCAACGCTATTTAAAATCTATTTGGAGAGTGCACTGAAGAACTAGAAAAGGAAATGCAGCAGTATGAGATTACCACTGGATGACGATACTACATTGTACACGCTATCATTCGCAGATGACCAGGTAGTAGTCGCTCAGGACATCGATGATATGGAATACATGACACGAAAACTTATGGAGGAATATGAAAAATGGGGCCTAGAAGTCAATATTAAAAAGACCGAGTACATGTGCGTCGGAGGACAACAGCAGGACTTGAAACTGGCCACAGGACACACCATCAAACACTGTGCCAGTTATAAGTATTTGGGAACGAGAATATCTAGGGACGGAACACTGGAAGAAGCAATATTCGAGAGGAATATCCAAGGAAGAAAAGCGATTGCAATGCTTAATATTATACTATGGGACAAAAACTTAGCCATTGAAAATAAGAAGAGAATTTACAACTCAATAGTGAAAAGTATAATAACTTACAGCTCCCAGGTGTGGCCATTAAAGGAAAGAACAGAAAAAATACTAAAAGCTACAGAAACGGATTTCTGGAGACGAGCAGCCAGAAAATCCAGAAAAGACCGCATACCAAATGACACGATAAGGCGAGCTTTAGAAATAAAGCACGATATAGTGGACGAAATCAGAACCCAACAGTTGGTATGGTACGGACATGTACAGAGAATGTCACAAGACCGACTACCTAAAAAGATTTTAAATTGGAGCCCTCATGGAAAAAGAAAGCGAGGAAGACCACGGCAAAGCTGGAGAGCAGGAATCAACAAGGAAGTACTAGAGAGAGACCTGGAGGAGGAGGGATGGAGAAACCGGGAGGAGTGGAAATTAGGCATCAGAAGACGGAAGACGTTATAAAACCGATTGATATATATATATATATATATATATATATATATATATATATATATATATATGTATATATATATATATATATATATATATATATATATATATATATATATATATATATATATATATATATGTATAAGTATACATATATATATATATATATATATATATATATATATATATATATATATATATACAGATCGTTTTACATTCATCATTTGTCTAATGGCATCATGTTCTAACCTTGATGTTTGACTGCTTCGTTTTCGTCACTTCCTATATCTCTGCTCCATAAGTGCAAATACTTACAAAAATACTGCCGTATAGGATTGATCTTATCCTCCAAGTTATTTTGTGGTCCGATAGTAACGAGTTTAATTGCCGGATTAGCTTTCCCCCTTGTCCTATCTTGTTAAGTATCTCTCCGCTACTTCTACCATTGGAGGAAAACGTGCCGCCCAATTATTTAAAGCAAGAGCAATTTTTAACCACTCTTCGATTTTTAGAAGTATTTCTTCTTTGTCTCTAATTTCTCTGTCATTTTCATTAATCATTATGATTTCGCGTCTTCCAATTGGCTGCCTGAGGCATTTCATATTTGTGTTGTTTCGATGACTTCTTCTACTATCCGTGCGTAGTGTCTCTCTACATCTTTCGGTATCCTTTTACGTGTGTCCTTCCTCACTCTTCTGTATTCTTCTGTATCATATTTACCTTCTTTGCATAATGTCCTTCTCTCTTCTTTTTGTTTAATTTCTGTCGTTAACTTATCCGAGTTTGATTTTGTCGTTCCGGCTATATTGAGTGACGTTTCTTTTATTAAAGTTGTTAAGTGTTTGGAGAGCTTGTCTAAATCTTTTTTAAAATCTTCGAAATATGCCAATGCTTGGCTTAGTGCTTCTACATATTTTCTTCTGTTTTCTCTGCTTTGATTTTAGTCTTGTTCTTTTGATATTCTCCGTTACAGTAAATTTTTCCCTTATAAGACGGTGGTCACTTCCAGTGTGTGTGTGTATGAAGCACAGGATGTAGTCTATTTAATCTTGTTCTGCGTAAATGGCTTAGCCATATCCATTTACGCTGCATTTGTTAAAATAGGTGTTCCCAGACTTTAATGTTGTTTAATTCTAATACATATTTTTCTGTTGGTTTCACTGATTTTACCAGAGTTACATGGGATAGTGTTAGTTCCTGGATTTTCAAGAGAAATCTCAAATTTGACAGATATCAGATTCTCGCGGAATTTTCAAAATGTAATCTGTGACCTTAATGTATGAAAGAACTACAAACTGGAGACTAATGTGCGTGACGTCTAGTCTTTAAAGACACTTGGGGAGATATAGGTTTTGAATGGATTGTTTTATATCTAGGTAAGGGAATTTATGTGATTAAAAAACGGAAATAAGATGTTGTAATTCTGATCGAAGATATTGTGGTTGAAAGTGATATAGCTCTATGAGCAAGGGCGGAGACAACTGAATGTTTTTAGACATTATGGTGATGTGATAGAGGTAGCCATAGCGTAGTAGTTAAGGTGTCTGCTTTCTACGCTAGCCACCCGAGTTCGTATCTCGGCTCGGGAAATAATAATAATAAAAAAATATAAAGGCAGAAAGGCAATGACAAACCACCCGTAGTATCATGCTTAGTAAAGCCCTCCCACTTTGGACGTTCGGAACTGGCATTATACTGTGGGTCCTCTTTGTCTGTGGAAATACTTAAAAAGGTTCAAACCATAGGCAAAGGCGAGAGGGTCGCCTATATCCGCATCGGAAATCGCACTTCAAAAAGAAAAGGAAACATTTAGATCTCTATTCGTGTGAGTGAGGTTTGTATATACTGGGTGGTATACGCCACTGGGCTCAACAGGAGTTAAGGAAGACTTGCAGACGACATAGCTAACAAATTCATCGCCATTAAACAGTAACAAAATTATCCATTTCACTAAAAAACTGCCTTTTTTAACATAATCTTTTCTTAGAAACATTTCTTTATTACATCTTCTAAAAAAATTCCCTAAAATCTACGATTAAATTGATTTTCTTGCTAATTTATTTAATAAAACTTAATAGCATCCTAAGCTGGGGATTTTCTAACCTAGATGGCTTACCATAATTACTTACCTACTTAAAAGTAAAACGACGGTATACAAAGCTATTTAGAATTTATATTAGGTCTTAATATTAAACCTTAAGAATTAAATAAGATCTTTGTGGGATCGTCAGGGTTAAAAAATTTTTACGATTGTCACTGTTCTCAAGAAAGGACAATATAGTGATGAAAAAAGGAAAAACAGAGAAATCTAAGGCTTTTTTTAAAATTTCTTTCAGTACCAGTGTGTTGCTACATCTTTTTAAAAATCTTCAACATACAATTAGACATCCATAGATGGAAGAAATAGTTTCAGATCTAAATTATTTGATGTATGTATGTATGTATATATGTATGTATGTATATATGTATGTATGTATATATATATATATATATATATATATATATATATATATATATATATATATATATATATATATATATATATATATATATATATATATATATATATATATATATATATATATATATATATATATATATATGTTGGGCAAAGAAGGGCCTAAAGTGTATCTGAGTCATTTAAGGTTCGCAGACGATATTGTAGTCATCAGTAATAATCCACATGAGTTACAAGAAATAATAACTGAGTTAAATTACCACTTAAAGAAAATTGGTCTTAAGATGAATAAAAGTAAGACAAATATATTAAACAAGACTTATAACAACAAAGTTATAAATTGAGAAGGAACAGCTTTCCAGATTGAAAATAAATATGTGTACCTATGGCAAAAAATTAATACGACAAGAGGCAGTGTCTCGGCTGAATTTTTCAGAAGAATCAAGCAGAGATGGTGCGGATTCGGGAAATTAAATTATATATTCAGAGATAAAGTCATCTCAAATAAGTTATACGAAGTAGAGGAATAAATATGTTGGGAATGTGGAATCTTTGGCATAATGACACTTCTCTTTATTTTTGCACTCAACGCGCGTTTCTCTAACCATAATAGCTTCATCAGGAGCGATGATTGACTAAAGCTAAACTATAACTCTACACAATTTATACTTAGTCTAACACCTGAATTACTCAGGCGGAATTAATGGCATAGGCGAAGCCATTAGTTCCGGTCAAGTAACCAGTAGAGAGGACTTTAAGGAATAGGCCCTCTTTCTTTATTTAAACTACTTTTAAATTTTATAATTTCCATACTTTCGTATGCGTTTAACAATCTTCTATTAGATACATTTTAGATTATCTAATGTTATGGTATGATCAAGTTCAAGAGCATGTCCGGTAATGCTAGACTTTTAATTGACCTTTTAGTTTGCCCAACATACTTTTTGTTGCAATCATTACAATTAATTTCATAAATTCCATTTTTCTGACAATTAGGAGTCTTGTCTTTGGGATTTCCTAAGATATTCCTCAAATCGTCTGAAGACTTGTAGACTAAGGTGAGGCCTAACTTATTAAATACCTTATTGAGTCCCCTGCTATACTACAGATTGTATAGTATGGAAACATACTTGGTCTTATTTGCTTCGCGTGTAAAAAAGGTGGAATTCTGAATGTTTAACCTGAACTTATGTCTATTTGTTAACTTGTTTATTAAGTCATCGTTATAACCATTAACTCTAGTTATATTTCTAATATGATTCCTTTGATTATTGAAGTTTACTTTATTCAGAGGAGAAGTGACCAAACGATGTTGTTTGCAATGAAATGAATCATTAGGAATATATCTACGTGTTTCTGTGTCTTTTCTATAAATATCAAATTATAACTTAATATTATTTTTAACAATTAAAATGTCTGGAAATGGCAGTTGTCCTTTGTTCTCAATTTCATTAAACAGTATATTTAATGGAATCATATCGGCTCAATTAAATATCAGAACTCCGAGGCATTTATGCTTTTTATAGTTTATTCAGCGTTCTAATCTTAAAGAGTACAAATCTCTGAAGATATTTTGTGCAATCGTAAATAAAACGTCGGGAATTTACTTAAACTTGACGTTTTCTAATCTCAAGAACCACGATTTCTTATCCAACCAAGCCTGCGAAAACTTCTATTCTATGTTACCACAAACTGTTTCAACAAAATGAAGTGGAACTAGTAAAGTCAGAAAAAAAGAGCTCCTCAACTTATTGCTTTTTAAAATGTCTTCATATACTTCAAATGAAAGTGTTCATTTATGAAAATAGTTAGAGGTGAACTGTATTACCTACACGCATGTAAAAGATATTATCGCACATTCTACAATGATATTTCATACGCAACCAATGCACGTGGCGCAGACAAAGTCACGATTATATCAAAGGAGTAAAATAAAACGAAATAAAGTTTTACATAGGTTTATCTTAACCGAAATACAGGAACTAAAAATGTATAGTGTTTTTTAGTGTTCGATACGGAACACTTATAAGATCACTTCGGTGTCTGTACGTCTGTCTGTTTGTTTGTCTCTCACACTCGATTTTGTACGAAAATATTTGACATAGAATGTTGAAATTTGACACTAATATAGGAATTGATGGCCCCATCAGAGTCGTGCAGTTTTAAAAGTGAAATTTTGACTTGAAGGTTTAGTTTTGGGGGGTGAAAACGAAAGCGAACAAAAAATTAGCGAGGTGTCAAATGAAACTTTGTGAAAACACGAGTTCAAAAATATATATAATAAATAAACTTGCGCACACTTTTCTTTGTATTATTTTTAAAAAATTGTGAAAAATCACTGTCCCCCCCTTATCTAAAAAAATACTGTTCAAAAAATTTTGAAAAAAATCTGGAATATTCTTCACAACGTTTAGATTGAAGGAAAATTATCACCAGTGCATTATCTTTAATAGTTTTTATCTAGTACATATAAAAAAAAAATCAAGTAAATATAGGAAAAAAACATTATTGAAAACTCATTTGAGGTGTGTTTTATGAAGTCATTGATCATTTTATATCTCCGTAGCTAAAATTTTTATTTTAAAGGGTTACGTACACCTGGGCGCTGCAAAAAGTATGTATATTTAAAAAAAATATTTTAAAGATTATTAAGTGAATAACATAAAATAATGGCGATTATATATTTTCATTGTACTTTAAATTACAAGAATTTTTTTTTAAATATGTTTGAAATGTTAACATTATTTTTTATCAGGTTAAATGGACCATTGATAAAAACTATGGCGTCTCCTTCTCTGCAGGATAACTTCACAGGAAATAATCCAATGTGCAAAAATAAAAATTAATCTTGTAAAATAATGTAGTAGTTAAAAATTGTCGAATGACTTTTTTCCAAAATAAAAAGTTCACGGTTTTTCAAACTTTCGTATGCAATTTTCGACCAAAAAATTTATGTTTAATTATTTATGAAAAAATTGTCTATTATAGAAATTAAAAAACCTCTGGACATTTTATAGAAAAAGTAATTATTAACATTTAAAAATAATGTTAAAAAAATATTAAAAATTGACTGAGTAATAATACAGACAGTGCATTGAGACAGGTAGAGGTCCTAATCCTACACCAGGTCACATTTAATGATATAACTTTCTAATGGAATAGAATTTTTTTTAAAAAAATCGAATTTTTGAAACTTCCAGGTGTATGTAGCCCCTTAAAAGCAATCAACGTACGTAACACTAAATGCGCAAGTCCGACTTGCACTTGGCTGGTTATTTAGATTTAAACCGAAACTGAACTTCTTAACCTCCAGTTAAGCCCAATAGCTTGATCAAATACAATTGTAGCAAAAAGGAAATGACTAGATACGAATGCCCTCTGTGTACTTCCACTCCCATAAGACATTTAGTTCTACTCTGTTAAGAATGAGAATGTGAGGTAGTACTTCACATGTATCAAACCTCAAATATCACACGCCCGCAGGACAGAACTCACCAATTCGTTCTGTGCAGATAACAGCTTACTTTACGCCTAAAATTTTTGAATACTTCCTCACTCAGTTAGGTGCATACACAATAATATCCATATTCCCTGTAGGTTATGAAAACGAAACAATGTGTTGTAAATGATCATCCTTGCAGACAGTGTCCACCTAAGTCTGACTTGTCATATTACTAACATATTTGACTGTACATACATGTTTTGACACCCAATGACAAGTGTGTCGATAAAAATGAAAAAAATTTACTCCGTAAAGTTCTGCTCTAAGTCAGCGACTAAATTTAGCGATGCGGGAGATGTGGTCATTAGCTTGACAGAAATGTCTTGTGTAACTATTGTTCACTAAATGTCCCATATAGAATACAGTATTCAAAAGTAAATAATTGAAGAGTACAGTACAAAACAAAAATTTTCAATAATTCTTAAGTTAAAAATACAACCAATCAACGTAAATAATCTCTATAAATTTATTTCTAAATGCACCAGCTAAGTGCAGTTTTGGAGTATCAATACACTTTAAACCTCCGTCTTAATTTACTACCTCTATCAATTTATCCTAGAAAATTGATGCCTTTATAAGATGAGGATCTACTAACGTACTTGATTTACCATAATTACTTCCCTGATAATGTAAAATTGCGCAGCGACGATGAATCTTAATTACTCCTTTGAAAATTTATCAATTAAATTATGAATTTACTAAGTTTATACCGGTATTTGTAAAGAAAAAAGTTTTAGATCCTTTTAAAAATAAAATCCACTTAAAACTGCAGTGAATCTCATCTAGTTTATACATATATATATATATATATATATATATATATATATATATATATATATATATATATATATAGGGTCTTCCATTTGGGACTTGACAACTTTATATATATATATATATATATATATATATATATATATATATATATATATATATATATATATATGTATATGTATATGTATATGTATATATTATATATATATATATATATATATATATATATATATATATATATATGTATATGTATATGTATATATATATATATATATATATATATATATATATATATATATATATATGCATATATATATATATATATATATATATATATATATATATATATATATATATATATATGTATATGTATATGTATATATATATATATATATATATATATATATATATATATATATATATATATATATATATAGGGTCTTCCATTTGGGACTTGACAACTTTATACATATATATATATATATATATATATATATATATATATATATATATATATATATATATATGTATATGTATATGTATATATATATATATATATATATATATATATATATATATATATATATATATGTATATGTATATGTATATATATATATATATATATATATATATATATATATATATATATATATATATATATATATATAGGGTCTTCCATTTGGGACTTGACAACTTTGAAATTTTACTGTGAACGCACCCTTAAGCTAATCACCGAACTGTCAACGTCAAAATATTCAGTAAAGTCAACATTTTCATCATGGTGAAGTACACGAACGAACAACGTTTACAAACAATTAAAATTTACTACCAAAATTTGGAGTCGGTGACTGCAACCTTAAGAGCGTTAACGCCAATTTTTGGTCGTAATTCTCGTCCCAGTAGACAAGCAATTCATAGTCTAGTGAAAAAAGTTACCATATTCGCTGCTGGATGTTCCCGTGCCAGTGAGACAACGGGTTGGTCGAAGTGGCCAGAATATTGCTGCCGTTCAAGCGTCCATCTCAAACGAACCAAAACAGTCGATTTCACGGCGTTCTCAAGAACTGGGCATCGCTCAGACCACACTATGGCGAATTTTGCGAAAGGATCTTGGCCTGCACCCTTATAAGTTAAGGTTAACACAAGAACTAAAGCCGCTCGATCATATGAAGCGACGTACGTTCTCGAATTGGGCTCTAGAAATGTTGGAAGATGATCAATTTCATCGCAAAATCATCTTAGTGATGAAGCGCATTTTTGGATAAACGGTTTCGTCAACAAACAGAATATGCGTTATTGGTCAGGTGAAAACCCTCATGTGCTTGAAGAAACATCACTTTATCCACAAAAAATTACTGTTTGGTGCGGTTTTCATGGCGGTGGTGTCATTGGGCCGTTCTTTTTCGTTGATGAAAATAACCGTCACGTTACAGGCAATGGAGATCGCTACAGAGGCATGTTGCAAACGTTATTTCTTTGATCAATTGCATGGGCTAGACATTAATGATATGTGGTTTCAACAAGACGGTGCCACAAGCCACGCAGCGGGTGTAACAATCGATTTACTGCAATCTAAATTCGGTGAACGTGTTATATCGGGAAATGGTCCCGTCGAATGGCCGCCTAGATCCTGTGATTTAACACCTCTAGACTTCTTTTTATGAGGGTACGTTAAATCATTGGTCTATGCTAACAAGCCTGCGTAGTTAGAGGAGCTCAGAGCCAATATTGAAAGAGAGATAGCGCCGTTTCCGTCGAAATGTGTGGCCGAGTCATCGAAAATTGGGTTCAACGAATCGACCGCTGCAAACGTGCCCGTGGTGGACATATGAATGAAGTCGAATTCCATACATAAATGTTTTGATTGTACTTCAAGCCGTTAGTTCGGCTCGGAAATGTCTCAAATTGGTTGCGTTTTATTTCAAAAAAAAGTTGTCAAGTCCTTAATGGAAGACCCGATATATATATATATATAATATATATATATATATATATATATATATATATATATATATATGTATATATATATATATATATATATATATATATATATATATATATATATATATATATATATATATATATAATACATTAAAATTCCAGGTTTCAATCCGTTCGTCTAACAATAAATTTGCACGACGTTTCGCCAAAACCTCATTTAGCATTTTCAAACGCTCTTGCTGCTGCTGCTACTCGATACTGTGATCTTGCTGCTGCTGCTGCCGCTCGAAGCTAACTGAGAAACCCACGTGCGGTCGCAGTCTTTTATAGGTCGGCGTTTACGCAGATTGTAGGTGAAAGGGGGGGGGGGGTCGGAAGTGTTAGTCCGAGCATCGGTGTTTGTTTGCTGAGTGGTAATTACGAGTTCCGGCGGTATGCTGCTGACTGTTGCCCTCTCGATGTTTTGGTTATTCCTTGATTTAACTAGTAGACCTTCCATGTAGTGGAGATATTCAGCGCATCATCTCTCTTATTTAGCTGTCCATTCTTTTCGATTTCCAAGGCTTCTCTGACTATGCGTGTTTTATAATGTGAAATCGAGGCTACTTGTTTATATCACTCAAAATTAATGTTGTGACCAGACTCATGATGGTGCTGAAAAGGAGCTGATGTTGTTTGTTTGTTTTTGATACTTATTTTATGTTCTTGGATCCGGGTATAGATTTTTTTTGTTTCTTTGTCCTATGTACAATTTGTGGCAGTCTCTGCATGAGATGCTATAAACTCCATGGTTTTCCAGTTTCCTCTTGTCCTTGGAGTTACCCAGGAAGTCTGCCAGAGTGTTTTGTGTTTTATATGCTGTGCCTATGTTGTGTTTTCTTAGGACTCTTCCAATCCTATCTGTAACTCGTTTCACATAGAACTCTACTCTGGTTGAAGTCGCGTTCTTCTGTCCTTGTCAGTGGATGGCGCTGGCTTTCTAATGCTCTCCGTATGTCTAGTTCGGTAAGTCGGTATGTTCTTGATACGAGGGTGTTGGCTACCGACGGGCTTTAGGATGGATGGTGGTATGAGCCAGCGTTTAAATATCTGTTGGTGTAGGTGGGTTTCGTTAGACTGAGTAATGAAGTTGACCTTTGTTTTTCCGCGTTATGAGCACATCAAGAAAAGGGAGGCTTTTTCTTCTTCTACTTCTAAAGTGAACTGTATCAGGTGGTAGATTCTATTTAAATACGTCAGGAAGTTGTCTAATTCATTTCGTTCACGGAGCCAAATTATAAAGATATCTTCGACATATCGTTTCCAGAGTTTGGGTTTGAGTGGTGAGTTTTTAAGGGCCTCTGTTTCAAAATACATTCATATAAAGATTGGCTGTTACTGGTGAAAGGGAAGATACCATGGGCATCTGTTTGTTTGTATATCTGATTGTTGAAGACAAAATAAGTAATTTTCAGACAGTGTTCCGATAGTTCTACAACATGAGCTAGGAAATCCTCGTTCATTGCTATTTTGTCTAGTGCTTCATCCACTGGAACACTACAGTAAAGTGAGACAACATTTAGACTTGCCAGAATATAATTTTAATTTAGTTGAATGTCTCTGATTATGTTCGTGAGGTTTTCGGAGTTTTTGATGTATGACTCAGCACTTTCAACGGTTGGTTGCATGATCTTTGACAGGTGCTTTTCTAAGTTTTGTGTAGGTAAGGCCACCGCGTTGAGCTTGTGTATCTTTGGTAGGCCGTACAACTTAGGGCATCTGCTTGATTTCTCTCTTGGAATTATGAGTTTTTCAACCTCTGGTCCCAAGTTTGCAGCTTTTATTTTGGCCTTTGTAATTTCTTCCAGATATGTTGTAGGGTCCCTGGTAACTGGCTTGTACGGATCTTGTAGATGGTTTCCATTTTTGTCATGGCATATCTTTTCCTCTCCGCGACACACTGATCCACAACTAGAAACAAAAAAAGTCGTGCATAACCTCTCAATACACCATCTTACAAACCACGAAGAATTTGTATTAAGCAAAGGTTTCAATTACGCCGTAACACTAAAATCAATCCCAGTTGAATATATAATCTCAAATGTAGAGGTTGTCCTAGATACCATGCCCGCAGAAATTGATGAAAGAATAAGACAAGATATCACTTAAATCTTTTGAACAAGCAGACCTAAAATTTGAAAAATGGAAAATTCTTCAAGCGCTCAAGAAAAACAAAAGCATCACTATATAAATACAGTAGCAATAGTAGTTTTTATTATCGAAATTTTTGGAGCAATTGGGAAGAAAATTTGAGTTTATTATTCATGAGAACTGTTCGATAAGAGTGCTGGATGCTAAAAATATATATTCAGAACTATATTTCCTTCCTACTACAACCTGTAGGTCTATAAGGTATCAACATAAGTCTATACTACCGCATATGTACTGCTATGGTAGAGTTTTAAGGTTTTCCGTGTAGCGAGTGTAATGTGTTCATAAAAAAAGAAAAATCAATAATCGGTAAGTCAGTTCAAACTGACTTTTGCACTAAAATATTGTTTATTAAAATAAATCGAACTATAAAACATAATTCTGCAGTAATTTAATATATCCCCCCGGAAGTAAACAACACTCTGCTTAAAACCTTGGTCTTAATTTTAACTCGATGTCAATCTATCTTAGAACATTTAATAGCTGTTTAAGCTGAAGATTTCCTGACGTACTTGGTTTACCCTAATTACCTACTTACTTGAGAACCTAAAACGATGTTATATAAAGCTGATTAAAATCCATGTCAGATTTTAATTATGAAACTTAAGTATTTAATTAGATTTTAACTTGCAGAGATAGAAAAAACTGTTTTGCTTTAAACTATGTTAACAACAACAGTAAATCTTTGACTAAGTACTTTCTTTGATTTTTTGTTCTAAAAATCCTATATTTAGTACGGGGCTCAGGCACAGCTCTATGAAAAGCGCCACCTAGCGAGTGGTAACTAATGACATCAAATTCATATTCAATGAGAATAAAATACTAAATTTTTAGTAAAATTTCCACTTTTATTGATTTTTATACTTGACATGTGTTTCGCTAAAACATTATCCTTATTAAAAGTATGGTTATGGAATGAAATAAACATTTTTCGATAGCTTTACAAGTAAATATTCACAGTTAAGTTGTAACTAAAGGATAACAACAAAACTTAGTAATTATACAAATTATCTATTCATCAAAGAAATTCAACAACGGAGAACTTCCGAATTCCAGTTGGTCATTTAATAGTATGTTTGTATTCCTTTTTTCATTGATATCGAGGGTCTCAAAAATAAATTTAATTTATGCGGTGTGTTCTGAACTTGTAAAATATGGAAATTATTATCAAATACATTATTCTCTTCTATTCAATGTTTGGCATATGAAGAATCAGTTTTATTTTTTATAAAACTTTTATTATGTTCTGAAATTCTTTATTCGAATGTTCTCCCTATTTGTCCTATGTAGAGTTTACTACAATAACCACAAGTAATTTGGTAAATACCAGATTTATGTTTTTTTAAGATGTTATCTTCATTGTTCTTGATATGTTTGTTTAGGTTATTATTTGTACTGTACGTGATTGTCACGTTCTGTTTTCTTAGGTATTTAGCGTCTTTTTTCATTTGTTGGACCTATATAGGTTAATGTTGCGTAATTGTTATTAATAGTTTTTGTTTTTGGATATATTAGATTACTTGTTTGTTTTAACTGTTTTCGTGTAAAATTCTATCAATAGTTTTTAGATTAAATCCTGTCATTGGTATGTTAACTAGTCTATGTATAAAGGAATTGTATGCCGCTAGTTTTTGTTTTTTATGGATGTAATGAACTTTTATGTAACGTAGTGTCCTTATGTAGTATTGGAGAAGTCATGCTTATTTTCAATCTTCTTAGTGTTCCGTACGGAACACTTATAAAATTACTTTGGTGTCCGCCTGTCCGTCCTTCTGTCACACCCCAATTTTCTCCGAAGCTATTTGACATAGAAAGTTGAAATTTGGTACTAATATAGGAATTAATGTTCTCATGAGAGTCATGTAGTTTTGAAAGTTAAATTTTGACTTAAGGGATTTGTTTTGGGGGATGAAATCGGAAGTGAAAAAATTTTTTTTTTACTAGGTCATCGAATTGAGTGTTAAATGAAAGTTTGTAAAAACACGAGTTCAAAAATATATATAATGTAATACCTGCACACACTTTTCTATGTATTATTTTTAAAAAATCGCTGTTTCCTCGCCTTATCTCGAAAAGTACTGATCCAAAAAATTTGAAAAAATTCCGGAATATTCTCCACGGGGTGTAGATTGAACGAAAATTATCACGAGTGCACCTTTAATAATTTATGTGTTATATATAAAAAAAAAAACAAAAATTTCAAGGTCATCAGTTTTCAGTAAAGATCGGAAACAGAGTTGCTGAAAACTCATTTGGAGTGTGTTTTGTGGAGTCACTGATTATTTTATACTTCCTTACCAAAAATTTTTATTTTAAAAGCAGTCAACATACGGAACACTAATTGCGCAAGTTCAACTCGCACTTGACCGGTTATTTATTGTTAGGTCTAAAAAATTAATTGAATTATTACCTCCTGTTTCTATTATGAATCTAATGTTTGGTTAGGTATTATTTATAAATTCGAGAATTGCATTAAGTTGTCTATTTGTTCCTATAAACAAGTCAATATGTCGTCTACATACGAGGCTGGTTTGAAAAGTCCGTGCAAAGTCCGAGAGATGGCACCACCGGCGCGTATCGATGTCATGTTTAGTTAGTAGCATCTCTTGAATGAACGCACACCAAGTTTCAGCCATATTGGTCTATTTCTTTGTGTTTGGCATTCGTGTGAATCAAGGAAGTCGAGTGATTTTCAAGAAATGGACGAAAAAGAATTTCGTGTGGTGATTAAACATTACTTTATGAAAGGCAAAACGCCTCAGGAGACTAAAGAGAAGCTTGATAAACATTATGGTGACTCTGCACCTTCGATTAGAACAGTTTATAAGTGGTTTCAAAATTTTCGGACTGGCCATATGGGCACAAGTGACGCTGAACGTTCTGGACGGCCTGTGGAGGTTACGACTCCAAAAATCATTGATCAAATTCATGATATGGTGATGGATGACAGAAGAGTTAAGGTGCGTGAGATTGCTAGTGCTGTGGGCATCTCAACTGAACGGATACATAATATTTTGCATAAACATTTGGACATGAGAAAGCTATCCGCAAGATGGGTGCCGCGATTGCTCACGCTTGATCAAAAACGGAATCGTGTGAAGTGTTGCAAGAATGGTTTGCAGCTGTTCCAGAAGAATCCGGAGGACTTTAAGCGTCGTTTCGTCACTGTGGATGAAACATGGATACATTACTATACCCCTGAGACCAAACAACAATCTAAACAATGGGTTACCAAGGGGGAATCTGCACCAAAAAAGGCGAAGACCGTTCCTTCGGCCGGAAAGACTATCTGGAAAAGGGTAAAACTATTACAGGTGAATATTATGCATCGTTATTGGACCGTTTGAAAACCGAGCTGCAAGAAAAACGCCCGCGATTTGCTCACAAGAAAGTCCTTTTCCATCACGACAACGCACCAGCACACACCTCAGCAGTTGTGGTCGCAAAATTAATGGAAATAGGATTCCAACTGGTTTCACATTCCCCCTATTCTCCAGACTTGGCTCCCTCAGACTACTATTTGTTCCCCAATTTGAAGAAATGGCTGGCGGGACAAAGATTTTATTCAAACGAGGAGGTGATTGCAGACACTAATGGATATTTTGCAGACTTGGACAAATCCTATTATTTGGAAGGGATCAACAAACTAGAACATCGTTGGACGAAGTGTATAAGCCTAAAAGGAGACTATGTCGAAAAACAAAAAAGGTTTACCCCAAACACATAAGTAGTTTTTATTTTTGCACGGACTTTTCAAACCAGCCTCGTATCTATGCCAATAAGTAAAATGTTTAGAAAAAGTACTTTTATGTATTTGATCTTTAATGTTATCCATAAACATTTCAGCTAGAGTTAGACTCAGGGGATTTCCCATTGTTAAACCTTCCAACGATGAATAAATCTTATTATCAAACTGGAATTAATTTTGTTTTATACAAACAGATAGTAAAGTTATTATTCCCTTTTTGGCAACGTTGTTAACCTCGTTTTTATTTAGTAAATTTCAACGAGTTTTATCGTATCTTGAGGTGGAATGCTCGGAAACAAATTAGAAGCATCAAAAGAGATTAATTTGGCATGTGAAGGTATTATGGTTTTTTTAAGTTTATTTACTAAGTCATACTAATTTTTAATACTATACTTAGGTGTAAAATTACAATCTTTGTTGGTTAGGTTAATTATGTTTGAAACTGCCACTAAAGGAGCTGTGACAAAGGAGACTACCGATCTAATTGGAAAATTGTCTTTATGAAACTTAATTAATGAATATATTTTAGGCAGTTGTGTGTTTATAATAGTTACGAGGCTGGTTTGAAAAGTCCGTGCAAAAATAAAAACTACTTATGTGTTTGGGGTAAACCTATTTTATTTTTCGACATGGTCTCCTTTTAGGCTTATACACTTCGTCCAACGATGTTCTAGTTTGTTGATCCCTTCCGAATAATAGGATTTGTCCAAGTCTGCAAAATATCCATTAGTGTCTGCAATCACCTCCTCGTTTGAATAAAATCTTTTTCCCGCCAGCCATTTCTTCAAATTGGGGAACAAATAGTAGTCCGAGGGAGCCAAGTCTGGAGAATAGGGGGGATGTGAAACGAGTTGGAATCTTATTTCCATTAATTTTGCGACCACAACTGCTGAGGTGTGTGCTGGTGCGTTGTCGTGATGGAAAAGGACTTTCTTGTGGGCCAATCGCGGGCGTTTTTTCTTGCAGCTCGGTTTTCAAACGGTCTAATAACGATGAATAATATTCACCTGTAATAGTTTTACCCTTTTCCAGATAGTCGATGAAGATTATCCCTTGCGAATCCCAAAAGACAGTCGCCATAACCTTTCCGGCCGAAGGAACGGTCTTCGCCTTTTTTGGTGCAGATTCCCCCTTGATAACCCATTGTTTAGATTGTTGTTTGGTCTCAGGAGTATAGTAATGTATCCATGTTTCATCCACAGTGACGAAACGACGCTTAAAGTCTTCCGGATTCTTCTGGAACAGCTGCAAACCATCCTTGCAACACTTCACACGATTCCGTTTTTTGGTCAAGCGTGAGCAATCGCGGCACCCATCTTGCGGATAGCTTTCTCATGTCCAAATGTTTATGCAAAATATTATGTACCCGTTCAGTCGAGATGCCCACAGCACTAGCAATCTCACGCACCTTAACTCTTCTGTCATCCATCACCATATTATGGATTTGATCAATGATTTCTGGAGTCGTAACCTCTACAGGCCATCCAGAACGTTCAGCGTCACTTGTGCCCATATGGCCAGTCCGAAAATTTTGAAACCACTTATAAACTGTTCTAATCGAAGGTGCAGAGTCACCATAATGTTTATCAAGCTTCTTTTTAGTCTCCTGAGGCGTTTTTCCTTTCATAAAGTAATGTTTAATCACCACACGAAATTCTTTTTCGTCCATTTCTTGAAAATCACTCGACTTCCTTGATTCACACGAATGCCAAACACAAAGAAATAGAGCAATATGGCTGAAACTTGGTGTGCGTTCATTCAAGAGATACTACTAACTAAACATGACCTCGATACGCGCCGGTGGTGCCATCTCTCGGACTTTGCACGGACTTTTCAAACCAGCCTCGTAGTTTGTAAATTTCTGATTTGTTTATAATATTATGGCAATTATTGAGTGTAAGTTTTATTTCTGTGTTAAATTTAATTGACAATGACCCCCATCAATTAAATTTGCATATGCCAAACATTTAATAGAAGGGAATCATGTATTTGATAACAACTTTCATATTTTACTTGTTTTAGAACAAATCGCATAAATTAAATTTATTTGAGACCCTCGAGATCAATAAAAGAAAGAATACAAACACATTGTTAAATGACCAACTGGACCTCCAAAATTCCCCATTGTTGAATTTATTTAATGAATAGATAATTTGCATAATTATTAAGTTTTGTTGTTATTCTTTAATTACAACATAACTGGAAAGATTTGCTTATAAAGCCATCGAAAAATGTTATTATGTGCGTATAGTATGTTTCAAGATCTAATAAAGTGATTTGGCAAATTGATGCAATAAAAACATTAAACTATTTATAAATATAAAGAATATTCTTCATTTTATATACAGTATTATACTAAAATAGTGTGTAATAAAGTTCAATAGTGTCTTAAAATGTCCGAAGCCCTTTTCATCAGAAGTCGCAAATGTTTGCCGGTTGAGGCAAAAGTGATAGTTAAAAGTGTTTATTTAAAATTAGTGAAGCGAGGCCAGGAAAAGTACTTTTCATTGATGGAGACATCAGCTTTAACAAGCATCCCTGAAAGTACAGTTTGAAAAATTGTAAATAATTCGATAGAGCCTAAAAAAACACGAAAAGACAAAGGTGTGTCGAAATGTATTGATTTCTGTCAAGAAGACTTAATCCGCCGCAAAATTTATGAAATGTATGCAGAACAAAAAGTTCCTACGTTATTGTCACTTTCACGGAGGCTGTCCGTGGATAGTTGTGACATAAAATGTTCCACTACAACTTTATGACGTATTCTACGTTATTTGGGGTTTTTGTTCAAAAAAATAGACAAAAGGCAAGTTATAATGGAATCACGGCGCTTACAACAACTCAGAATGGAATATCTTGAAAAAATAAATGCAGCTAAATCGGAAAATCGAAGGATAATCTATCTAGATGAGACTTGGTATGACACCCACGACACACTCAGTAAAGGATGGATTGATAAATCTAAAAATTGCCACACCAAAGCTCCATCAAATAAAGATAAAAGAATAACTATTTTACATGCGGGGGTCAGAAGAAGGCTGGATACCAGAATGTCTATTTCTAGCAGCCAAGAATATTTCAGAGTCCAGCTTGGATTATCATCATGATACAACCGCTGAAGTTTTTGAAGCTGGGCTTCAAAACAAATTAATGCCGAATATACCACCGAATAGCTGTATTGTGATGGATAATGCATCCTATCATAGTCGCCAAATGAATAAGGTACTAAGTTCCATCAGTAGAAAAAGGGAAATACAAGCCTTTTTGTGCGAAGGTGACATATATTTCCATGAAAGTTATACAGTTGAACAATTGTTAGAAGTTTTAAAAAGTTACAATTTTTCAAAGGAATATGTTTGTGACAAAATTGCAAAGGAAGCAGGACACGAAATAATTCGGCTTCCACTATATTATTGTATCTTTAATGCGATCGAGTCGATATGGTATAAAATAAAGTCTAATATACATGCTCACAATAATACACCCACTTTTAACGATAGTGTGATTGAGTTGATAAAGACAGAAGTCCAAAATGTAACCGTTGAAAACTGTAGAAACTGTATTCAACACGTCGAAAAAATTGAAAACTCATATAGATGTATGTACATAAATATAAATAGTTTAGAACCTGTAAAAAAACTTATTAATGATTTGCAAGATAGTAGCGATAGCGAAATTGAACTAGATATTAATTAATAACTAAAATTGTAACAATGTACGTGAGGATACCGTTTTAATATATTTGTGTAATTACTATATTGTGTATTAGTCAGTACATAAAACATTAAAATTCAACTGTCTTATCACAATAAAATTTTAAAAACAACAATTATACAATCGCGATAGCGAAATTGAACTAGATATTAATTAATAACTAAAATTGTAACAATGTACGTGAGGATACCGTTTTAATATATTTGTGTAATTACTATATTGTGTAATAGTCAGTACATAAAACATTAAAATTCAACTGTCTTATCACAATAAAATTTTAAAAACAACAATTATACAATCAGGTATAGTGTGGCACTGCACGATGTCTTGTCATCAAACAGCCATAAATCAATCACTTTCGAATCTTGTTGAATTATGAATGGGTATAGGTAGCTAAGTCACATTCTTAGATCGTGAAAAATACTATACCCAAACATGATAAAGCGAAACACGTATCAGGTACAAAAATCAATAAAATTGGAAATTTTACTAAAAATTTAGTGTTTTAATCTCACTTAATGATATCTGTTAAAACCGCATAAGCAATTTTCTTCTCCAACTCATAATTTCCTCAATTGTTCATGGTATGAATAGACCCATATGAAACCACCTATAAATATGATACTCAAGGATCGTGTGTTAGATGTGATTCGTCACCTTTATTTATAAGTAACAATTCAGTGTGAATTGATCTTTAAACATATGTTATTATTTATAGAGTCTGCGCCGCACCGTGGTGTTTACGGCTAACGGCGAAAAGTTGAATGGGTTCAAAAAAACCTAATATAAGTGGGCTTAGCGTATAGCAGTACTAAATATAGGATTACTTACCTTTTTAATATTAATGCCCTTAAAGTTCATGCTACCTTAGAACGAGACCTAAATCAGTAATACGAGATATTGGTATGGAATTTGGATTAAATAACTAAACTATTTTTAAGTCATAAAAAGAATATCTTATAAACACCTGGAGAGTACCAATTATCAGATGGAAGCATTTTAAACTTCGGAGACAAAAACTACAACTGCAGCATTGAGTGCACAACATTGCATGCAAGAGTCAAGAGCTATCAAAATCATTGTCTGTAACAAGAATAGAAAACGACGAAATAAAATCTGGTCTTCAGAATTTTTAGAACCTAACAAAGTTGCTGTTATTAATATGTTGACATTTCACGTTCCTCTAAATCCTTCTAGCGCATGAAAAATCACCCAAATGAATTGAAATTCTCGTCATCCTCTATTTCTCGATTATATTTAGTCACTAATTGGAAATAAAGGAGTTAAAAGCCAGACACGACTCATTGAATATGCATAAGAAAACTAGACAGACAACTGGTCGATATAAAAAGAGCAATTAAAACATTCTTATGAATGAGCAACCGCAAATGCTTTGTAGCACAGAACAACAACTAATGAAGTGGAAAAAATATATGAAAATCTCTTTGTAGATAATAGTACTGCATATGATGGAATGGATATCACTAAGGTAGAACTAGTATATGTTATGTCAAATTCAAATAACTAAAAGACGCCAGGCCTAGGACCGATATAATCCCTAAAGACTGGCTCGAATCAACTTTCATTACCTTGCCAAAAAAGGCCAACGGCAAGTTTTGCAAAAATTATAGAAGAATTAGTTTAATGAGCCATATACCAAAGCTGTTCCTGAAAATCGTTCATCCCAGAACATGTGTATAGCAAATGTGAAAAAAAACATCGGCAAGTCTCAGTTTGGTTTTAGAAGTGGCATCGGTACATGAGAGGCATTACTTAGCATCTAAGTTTTAATACAGCGATGTCCAGATGGAAACGTTAATGTGTATGCCTGCTTTGTCGATTACGAGAAGGAATTCGACACGGTTCAGCATGAGAAGTTAATACCTATACTGAACAATATAGACTTGGACAGGCGAGACATTAGAATAATAAGAAATCTATACTCGAATCAAATAATCAATATTAAAGTTAATGGCCAGACATTTGAAGGAATGCTAGTTATGAGAGGGGTTCGACAAGGTTATGTGCTCTTAACCATTTCAATTTTTATACAGAGACTAGCCTTGCCCGCGGCTCCGCTCGCGTGGACTTTCTTCCTTATATTACCTAACGTAATAAAATCTATCCTATAAACTGGCCAGAGAATATATGTATGAATTAAAAAAACAAACATAAATCGGATAAGTGGTTCTCGAGTAATAAGCGCACTAACGGACAGACAAGCAGACAGAGAGACGCATTTTATATCTATAATCTATAAATATATATATATACATATATATATATATATATATATATATATATATATATATATATATATATATATGTATATATATATATATATATATATATATATATATATATATATATATATATTAATATATATAAAATTATATATATTAAAGATGCAACGTCTCTCTGTCTGTTAGTGTGCTTATCACTCGAAAACCACTTATCCGAATTACATACTTTTTTTTAAAGCATACATATGTTCTCTGGCCAGGTTATAGGTTATATTTTATTATGTTAGGTAACATAAGGAAAAAGCAGTGACGATAATGGTGAATCAAGTCGTTCTCTTGCAATACACTACCTAAACTAATAAATATGGAACAATATCATGTATCAAAGAATACAATATATATAAAATGCAACATCTCTCTGTCTGTCTGTCTGTTTGTCCGTTAGTGCGCTTATCACTCGAGCACCACTTATCCGATTTACGTGTTTTTTTTTTAATTCAAACATTTGTTCTCTGGCCAGGTCATCTGTAATCTTCTATAATATATATAAAATGCAACCTCTCTCTGTCTGTCCGTCTGTCCGTTAGTACGCTTATCACTCGAGAACCACTTATCCAATTTACATGTATTTTTTTTAGATTTATACATATGTTCTCTGGCCAGGTTATAAGATGTACTTTATTACGATAGCTAATACAAAAAATAAGCAGTGACAATAATAGTGAATTAAGTCGGATAAAAGTTTGACGCTAGCGCAGTCTCTTGCAATACGCTGCCGAAACCGTTAAATATGGAACAGTATCATGTAACAAAGAATACAATATATACAAAAGCAACGTCTCTCTGTCTGTCTGTCTGTCCGTTAGTGTGCTTGTCATTCGAAAATAACTTATCTGATTTACGTGTTTTTTTTTAATTCTTAACTTATTATTTATCAAAAAAAATCTATTATATATATAGATATATATATATATATATATATATATATATATATATATATATATATATATATATATATATATATATATATATATATATATATATTTATATATAACGCAACGTCTCTCTCTCTCTGTCTCTGTCTGTCTGTCCGTTAGTCAGCTTAGCACTCAAGAACTACTTATCTGATTTACGTGTTTTTTTATAAAATACTATGCTTATATTGAAGAACTAAGATGCTGTCTAATCTCTTATCAAAACTGATAAAAAGCTTTTACATGGTCAGAGGAAATAGTCTCCTTAGCATCATAAGATATGTTCTGAAAACTCGAAATCAAAATTTTCTGAAGAACTATTTACAAAATTAATACGAATATCTTACAACGTGCATTTATTGAATATTTTGATCAAAAACTTTTTAGGTAACTGAAGGTCGATATTTAAGTTTTAAATAATAAAAGAATTTAGTTGATAGAGTTTGGTTTGTAAATTTCAGTTAACTAAACTATAAAATTAAATAATTAATCATATATGCATATAAAATGCAAAGTCTCTGTCCGTTAGCGCTCTTATCACTCGAGAACCACTTATCCAATTTACGTGCTTCTTTAAAACATACATATGTTCCCTAGCCAGGTTATAGGATATATTTTATTACGTTAGGTAACGTAAAGAATAAGCAGTGACGATAATAGTGAATCCTCTACGCGAGCGGAGCCGCGGGCACGGCTAGTATATTATATTCTTTGCTACATGATGTTGTTCCATATTTGATGGTTTAGGCAGCGTATTACAAGAGAGAATCTTTTTTCCTACTTGATTCACTACTATCGTCACTGCAAATTTCTTATGTTACCTAACGTAACAAAATATATCCTATAACCTAGCCAGAGAACATACGTATGTTTAAAAAAAAAACAAGTAAATCAGATAAGTGGTTCTCGAGTGATAAGTGCACTAACATACAGGTAGACAGACAGACAGACAGGCAGATAGACAGAGAGACAGACAGACGTTGCATTTTATATATATTATAGAAGATTATAGATCACCTGGCCACAGAACAATTTTATGAATTAAAAAAAAAATAAGTAAATCAGATAAGTGGTTCTTAAGTGAAAAGCGCACTAACGGACATACAGAGAGACGTTTCATTTTATATATATTATATTCGTTGCTACATGATATTGTTCCATATTTAATATGGAACGCAGTGTACTGCAAAAGAACGCGGCAAACTCTTTTCCGACTCGATTCAACATTATCGTCACTGCTCATTATGTTACCTTGTAATAAAATATATCCTAAAACCTGGCCAGAGAACATATGTATACTTTAAGGAAAAAATGCTCGTAAATTGGATAAGTGGTTCTCCAGTGATAAGCACACTAACGGACAGCCAGACAGACAGACAGAGAGACGTTGCATTTTATATATATTATAAAAGATTTTCAGAACCTCCGTAGAAGAGAGGGTATAATAGCTAACGGAGTAATCATTAACAACTTAAGTCCTTCTAGCAACAGATAAAGACGATCTATAAGCGCTCTTATAAGCAGTGACAGACCAAAGTCAACTAATGAATATAAAGAAAATCAAATGGATTGTCATCAGCGAAAAAAAAATATAGTTAACAACTTTATATCAGGATAAATGAGGAAATAATGGAGAGAATACAAAAATATAAGTATCTCAGCTGCTGAGTAAACGAAAAATGGAACTTATCCCAAGAAATAAAAAGCAGAATAGAACCAGTAAGATCATAATTTAAGAAAATGCAAAAAGTATTAACCAACCGAGCTGTAAAAGTCCACTTAAGACTACGGTTATTATGTTGCTATGTCTGCAACATTCTATTCTATAGGAAGGAAAAATGTACCCTCCCTGAAACAATATGCAAAAGAAATATGGACTGACCGCAGAATGTTGAGGATTGCGTGACAGACTGAACAATGAAGCAGTTTTGCAACGCATTAACCAAGAAAGTGAAGGGCTTAATATCATTAAAAGAAGAAGGTTGGAGTACTTCGTCCACGTAATGAAAAACCAGAAGTATGAGTTGCTCCATATAATTATTTAGAGAAAAATTGAAAGAAGGCGTAGTCCTGGCCACGGAAGAACATCCTGGTTTAAAAATCTTCGCCAGTGGTATAGAGTAAGCACTACGACACACCACGTAGATCCGCTACACATAAAGTGAAAATCATGCGACTGATCGCCAATGTTCTGGGAGGATAACGCTCTTGAAGAAGAAGAAGATTAAAGTGGAAATAGACTTTTCAGCTTAAAGTAGGTGTCTAACTAAATTGTTTTAAACCGGCGGGCAAAGTTGCTGAGAGTTGGAAGTTAGTTTTCTCTCAGGAGTTTAGGTCGATATAATTTGATGCTAAAGAACTTAGCCTGACAGTAACATTTGGTAACATCATCAAGCAGCAAAACGACAAGGCTAGCATACTAGATTTGGAACTGCTGGGCCTTAAGACAATAACAGCTGTTCAAATGGCAAAATCGATTTACTGCTACTATTAAAAATTAGGCAATTTGTCTCGTATTGCTAACAAGCCTAAAGTTAAAAGCTTTCCACTTACTTATCAAGATGATGTCGGTTATGCCATACTATACCTTATTAGACGTACTGTTATTAAGTGAGGGGCAAGCCGCGAAGAGTCTGCAGGATGAAATCTCTTTCGGAAAAAGGAATTAATGACAAATGACGGGTATCGTATTCACTGTAATGTTGGTTACCTTTTCAATCACAAGGTTTTATCAGTCAACAAATTTAAAACAATATTCGTACAGAACAAAAAGGTTTTGTAATAAAGACAAGCATAGTAACGAAAGACGAGGGCATACTGTAACTAGATATGTCAAGTATCACTTACACTAAATTTTAATTAATACATAATAATAACGTAATATAAAGTGCTGTAAACTACCTTAAAGTTAAAACAAATCTTTACGAACTTTTAGGACCTCGTACTAACAACAGCTTATTTTTAAATATAGCTAAGTTCACTATATATTGATCCGAAATTGTAGTGTCATGTCAGAAGATTAATGCCATATCCATAATACTATTTCAATAAAAAGTAATCAAATAAAAAGGATATGGGAATAATATTGAATTCTAAGTAGTATTTTCATGAACTCATCGATAAAATAATTAATGAATCTACCAGAAGTGTAGAATCTATTGTAAGAACTTGATATGGGCTTAAAAATCGATAAACTGTTAAACTTATGTACCTTGCATTCCTTTACAATAAACTGTCATTTAAGTCTGTTATGGAGAATCCGCAGTATCTGAGTCCTACGAGCAATAGTGCAGTAAAAAATGGTCAAAATAATGATGAGATAGGCGCAGTTTAGATACAGCAATATTATGATTTGATCCTCTCTGGGGTATCACCAGAAGTATTATCTTGAGTTTTGGACCTCGAAAAACTTGTACTCTTTTGTTTATAAACAATTTAAGCTTTCAAAACGAGTTTTTGGAGCTTAAAATGTGAAGAACTCCAGTTATATAAGTCGGATCGAGACAAAAAAAAAACCAAACTCTTCCTAATGAAATTTTTAAAAAATTCTCGTTAGTTTTAAGTCGCTCAAGTGCGTACATAACCTACAAAATTGAAAAACAGGCAAGAAACTCTTTTTTCATTTTATTGTACAGGTTAACTAAGTAAAACTGATCGGCTTGAAACTTTCAGAAAATATGTCTTTTGTTATAGCAAAAACACTCCGAAATTTTGGTACAAAAATATTGAACTCAGTGGGCACAATAAAATTTGTTATTTAAAATTTGAATTGCTTGCCATTTTATGCCATCTAGTCTAAAATTAATCTTTTTTTTTTCAAAATTTAGTTCTCGACGCCAGCTTTCCGATGCCATTACAAAAAATTTTTTTTAGAGTCATTTTAACCGTTTTTTTGTCTATTAATCAAATAATATGAGTTTTTTAGGCCATTTTGAAAAAAAAAATTAAAATTTTTTATCACATCTGGTTGAGAATCGCGAAACCTTTATATAGAAAAAATATCACTTTTGTTACCGCTAAAATGGCTGAAAAAACCTCATTCGTTGTTATTTGATTAATAGGCGAATGTAAAAAAAACGGTTTAATTTTGTGTGTGGTTATGTACGCACTTGAGCGACTTAAAACAAATGAGCATTTATTGGAAATTGCATTACGAAAAGTTTGGTTATTTTTTTGTCTCGATCCGACTTATATAATCGGAGTTATTCACATTTTAAGCTCAAAAAAACGCGTTTCGCAAATTTAAATTGTGTGTAAACAAAAAAGGATAAGTTTTTCGAGCCTCAAAACTCAGGACAATACTCCTGATGATACCCCAGAAAGGATAAAATCATAATATTGCTGTATCTAGACTGTGTAATTTCAAACGCTTTTTTTACTGCACTAAAAATTCACTGGATGTTAAAGTCAACGGTGATGTACCGCTGGAAGTTGTAACATATAAATTATTACCTCTCTAATGGAAAACAGAACTCTAAATGTTGATTCCCCTTTAAAATTGGCTGATGCCTAGCTTGAAGCACTTGATTCCTTATCCTTAATAATATTTCTACAAGAAATTTTTCTTTAAAAAATATCATCTTATCATTGCATAACCACCATCGTACCATCATGGACTCTTCTAATGATTAATTTTTCGTTTAGTTTAAGTTGCTTGTAATTATTATGTTAATATAAATAGTTGATGTGATTATTGGAACTACCTTAGATCTATTGACATCCTAAATGAGTAAATAAATAGATAAACCATGGTAGATTTTATCAGCGGAGTTTTCTGAAAAATTAGGAATATATTTCTAGAAAACTCGGCAAAACGATATCAGCCTGCTGTATCTCAACTGAGTCATTAACAATGAAGATGTAGAAAGCTGTTATCACTAACCGAATTCACACATATATATATATATATATATATATATATATATATATATATATATATATATATATATGTATATATATATATATATATATATATATATATATATATATATATATATATATATATATATATATATATATATATAATATATATATATATATATATATATATATATATATATATATATATATATATATATATGTATATATATATATATATATATATATATATATATATATATATATATATATATATATATATATATATGTATATATATATATATATATATATATATATATATATATATATATATATATATATATATATATATATATCAATAAAACACCAAATTTTTAGTAAAATTTTTACTTTTATTGATTTTTTATACTTGACATGTGTTTCGCTAAAACATTACCTTTATCAAAAGTATGGGTATAGAATGAAATAAACATTTTTCAATGGTTTTATAAGAAAATATTTACAGGTAGGTTGTAACTAAAGGTTACCAACTAAACTCAATAATTATACAAATTATCTATTCATTAAATATATAAAAAAGGTTAATTTTAGTTTCATCACTAAAGAATACGGATTCCCAAAATTCAGGAGGTTTCTCTTGATTTTGGGAATCCGTATTATTCTCTAGCAAAAGCTAACCGCTTTTTGCGATTAGCTTCCGAAATGAACGGCTCCTTTCTGGCTGCACACCCCTTATAGCCTGCCCTGTGTAAACAATTTCTCACTATTTGTGAACAAACATTTTTCGAAAATAGTTTCTGCACTTCTTCTTTAAATTTTGGTATACTTTTCTTGGGATTTATAATTATTTGTCTAAAAATACTGGTCTCTTCACGTAAAGTCACTTTCTTGAGACAACCGGAGCGTGGTCGAATTTTATAGGAACCCGTTGATTTATATTGGATTACAATATACTGTACAGTAGCAAGCGACTTTTTAGCAATTTTTCCTATATTTCTGTACGATTTTCCATCTTTCCACAAAACAATTATGATCTTTCGACTGTATGAAGTGAATTCCCCTCGTATTTCATTCAATAACTGCTACTGTTTTGCATTTTTGAGTCAACCTTTTTAAACAAAATAAATACTCCTTGACTCTCAGTGACGTCACCACGAACATAATCTACCTTTAGTTTGTACTTTTCTTGTCACTTTCGTTACGGCGTGCTTCCTTTGAAAATATAAATCAATAATCATCCATATGAGATTGCTGATTTTTTCGGTGATTCCGATGAAAATGTAATGTTCTTTAGTTTAAGACTCATGTGCTGTAAGTAGTTTTTAATTAGTTAAGTTTTTTTAGCTTAATTTTTCATAATGTTATATTTTTTGTAATTATATTGCATAGTTTTAACGTTCATATTTAATATGCATTTTGTACTGAAGATGAGTTTTCTAACACACACCATTGCTTCCAGAAACATGTCTTTGAAGAAGATAATAAACATTATCGAAAGCTTGACATTAAACACCAAGAGTTTAACTTCTACCTCCTAGGCCTCCATTTGGACCGCATACCCAATAAAGTTTGATAATTTTGATAATTTCTATTCCATAAATCGGTTAAGATTTCTATCCTGTATATATATATATATATATATATATATATATATATATATATATATATATATATATATATATATATATATATATATATATGTATATATATGTATATATATATATATATATATATATATATATATATATATATATATATATATATATATATATATATATGTCTGCACTATTTATAACCAGGTTTTCAGGTACTTTCTTTTTCAACGTTTTAGATCCATGTTGAGAGCAACACCAGCCTACTGTACCGACAACGAAGATGTAGAAAATTGTTATCTTTAGATTACTAACTACACGAACGTGACTCATGATCAACACTAACTGGTATTACCGCCTTTGTGTGTCAGGACTACACAATTGGTCACATAACCTTCTGGATCCCGTTTTTAATCAGTTAAAGCCTCGGAAATTCATTTGCGCTGAGTAAATGTTGTTGGTTACCATATTTTCACCGCACGGTTTCAAAATTATTACTACCTCTCGCATACAAAGGATGCATTACCCTGCAGAAATACTTGATAGCAACTAGATTTCTCCTCCAGCCCAATGTTTTCGTGCGATAAGCCATCAAATTTGAATTTATTAATAAGGCACACTCTACTTGTTTGGTATGTGACTTTTCGCCTCAATGACACATACAATATTGAAATACAAAATCGTTGTTTGTACTGGGTCAATTTTTCATCGCGTGATTGCAGGATAATACAGGTAATCAGTTTTGCCTCACACCTCGTCTTCGCACCTTCCCGTCGCGACAAAAATGAATAACCGATATAAATTTCCCATAAAATCCAATAAATCACGTCTAAATGATGTTATTGTTTTGAAAATATGTATTTGTTTTGGTTTGTTTCTCGATAAATGACATGAAATATGATGTGCTGTTTTGTATTGCTCAAAAACACATTCTGAAAACCAATTACTTCGTTTTTGCGGCCTCAATAAAAATGCTATTAGCTTTAATTTCAAGCAATAATACACATCCGGTCGATTATAAGCTTTATGGTAGAAATAATAAATCTGTTAAATTTTTATAGCAATTAGTGGGCACAAAAACAGGTATTTATTCTTTAATTAAAAGCAACAAAAATGGTACGAAGCTAATAGTGTATTGATATCATGTTGATAATAAAATTGCTCTGTATTTTACGAAAAAATGTTACAAATTATCTCTATTTGCAGGCAGGGCCGTAGTCAAAGGAAGATAGAAGAGGTGGTGTCCCTTCTAAGTAGCCCTTTTTACCCTATAGCAAAAGTGGAAGTAAAAATTAGATAATTTTATCATCAATGCGGCTTTCGTAAGCAAAGATTAATAGGAGATCTTTAAACTTATATAACACACGTTTGGAACAACTTAATTAAACATCTTGGAGAATCTCGGGCATTTGTACTCCACACTCCATTCCTCTAGCGTAGTCACTCAAGTTGCTGGGCGTTAACTTAAAAACAAATACGTCTGGGCATTAACATGTCGCATGTATTGTAAAGAAAGCATCTCAAAAGTTGGTAATAGCTTTTCACTCCATCACAACTGTTAATTCTGAACAAAGTTCAAATTTGACCAATGATGGAATACCCCATGTTTGGAGCTCTGCTTCCAAACTTACACTATATTTGTTGGATTCTATTCTGAGGGGTCGCCTGACTGGAGATCCTTTACCTTAATACCTTGAAACATTCAAGCAGTCTTTTATATGGAGAACATCATTCCTTTGGAATGATTTGCCCAGGGCTGTGTTTCCCACCGAGTATAACTTATAGCTATTTAACACCAACGTCAATCGCTTTTTCTGCACATGCGTTGCTACTATAGCGAAATTTGATTACGAATTACATTTCTGGTCCAAAAGGAAACCTTTATTAGAAAATAAAACACAGTCTAATATACTCTTTCTTAATATAAATACAATGTCAAACTAGCTAAATAAGATTCTTTTATGTTACTTTTTGGGATGTTGTTGAAGATCCCACCGCTAAAAATTTTCAGCGGTGTCGAATCCCATTTCTTACACAGACAAATAAAATTGTGGGAAAAGAAAGAAAGTAGAAGATGCTAAATTAGGTCAGCGCGGCCAGTTATTTAACACAAAATCTCAAAATAGCCGACTGATAAGATAGTTAGTAAACGTGATTTTATAATCCCCAACTCTTTTTCTGTCAGTCTCATAAAATATTTTATACTTATTTCCTTCGTTAAAATCATAACTTTTTTTAATATATTCTCCTCTTTATCTAGTTTTTGACCCTGGCTTTTTGTCGCCTTAAAGAAATAAGTATGCAGGAGCGTTGACAATTGACGAAAGAAAAGGTATATGGAAATATACCTCAAGTTAAGAACCGAAAACTACCAGAACTAGATAAGATGCCAGACAAACTATTAAAATAACACTAGATTATTTAACAAAAATGTTAAAAAAAAGGTGACCAGAGTCAAAACATAGGGGGGCTTTAAAAATTCTCTCTTTATTCTTGATGAAAGAGCTCTTCTGCTTAGGCAAGTGACCTGCAGTCTTGGTAATAGGACTCCAAAAAGGGCTGACAGAGAAATCAGAAAAAGAGTAGAATATCCGAAAGACCAAGTAGTTGGTAGTAAGGAGAATTTGAAAACCTCTTGATAGAGAAAGCTGTAGCCGGAAGGTGCACTGATGGCATAAAAGTAACAAAAAAAAAGTAGCAGTAAAAGTAATTAAACTATAAAACTAGCAGTAAAACCCTAAAAAGAAAAAAAAAAATGATAGTACCACCTTTAAAAAGATCTCAGGCTTTTCAAATGATTTTTACCTTATCAACTTTGCAGCATATGACTAAAGGTATTTGAGAAGCATGTGGTACTGCAAAAATGGTGTCCACCCACTTTCTATACGAAACGTCCTTTTTTTTAATGGGACTTCCAGAGTGGGTTGAAAAGGGATGAAATAATCAAAAAAAAATAAATAAAATAGCAGTGCACATAATTACGATAAAACACCTGTCATTCGAGGCACTCTATCAAATACTGATTCCGTGCTGCAGTCGACCTGCCTGCCGGAAAAGTCGCCGTGCTCGTTCTAACGTTTACGAGGGTATATCCTATAGTACCATTGAAAATCGAGTAGAAATAAAAAATTTAAAATTTAAAATATTTATAACTAAACGGAAGTACTAATTTCATAGTGGACTACCAAAAGGAAACTTCACACCCTGTTACATACTAATATTAATACCAGGAAACTTTAAAAAAATACTCAAGGTAAAAACAACCTTTCAGGTAGGAATATGTCTCTGAAAATCTAATGAAATTGAGGTAGTTATACTATTACCAAATTCTTGTGATATACTGGTACAAATTCCCTAGCGTAAGGTAAAAAAAAAACTTAAAAAATAAACTCTACAATATATATACCGTCAGGTTCTTGCATAACTGTATTTTCTTTGTTAAAATAATTGGAAATAAAATCACATTTTTAGGTGGTGGGTAGGATGACTATCTTAGATATGCGAGGGCCGCCTTTTAAGTTTTTACAGACAACCAATAGATGGCGCTATTAAGATGTGACATTTCCATTGTTGTAAAATTTGACATTTTCTATTGTTAAAACAGTAGCAGCTCAAAAATTGGCTGAGCAGTTTGTTTGCAGTGAGCGTTTGAAAAAACAGTTTTGTGAACAAACGGAAATCTCACGTGAAGGTTTTCGTTGGATGATTTTTTACTATTTTAATAAAGGTCTAACTGAACAACAATGCCTCGAATTGCTTCGTCAACTTTTGGTAATAAATCATCTTTAGAAAAGACGGTTTACAATTGATTTGCAAAGTTTCGTCATGGTTGTACTTCCGTCACCGATGAATTTCACGAAGGTTGACCATAATCGGTTGTTGTTCCAAAAAACATCGATGCTATACCCAACATGATTGAAGAGGACCGGCCTGTAACTTACCGTGAGATAAAGGCATTCTTAGGCATATTGAAGACTGCAGTACATTCCATTTTGCATGAACATTTAGCTGTGAAAAAGATCTGTTCCCAATAGATTCTGCAAAATTTGATAAAATTTGAAAAACACGCTCGTGTCAATTGTTGTAGGGAAATGCTCAAAAAATTCGATCGAGGACATGCAAAATCTGTATACAACATCGCAACAGGAGACGAAACGTAGATATATTTGTACGAGTAGGAAACTAAGCAACAATCAACTGTTTGGGTGTTCCAAAATAAACCGAATCCAACAAAAGTGGTTCGTCTGCGAAGCACTTCCAAGAAAATGATCGCTTGTTTCTTTAGTTATACTGGACATGTTGCAACCATTGCTTTAGAGGATCGAAGAATACAGTTATTGCTGAATGTTATACAGTAATTTCTTTGCCAAAAATCATCGATGAAATTAGGAAAAACCGCCGAAAACGCCATCATCATCAAAATTATTCTTCATCATGACACTGCCAGCTCTCACATAGCACGTCAAACAATTGATTATTTGAGGCAGAAAAACATCAAATAAATGTCTCATTGCTCGTGTTTACCTAATTTATCGCATAATGACTTCTCTTCGTTCCCAAATATCAGAAAAAAAAATGCGTGGATAGCAATTGTCATCATCTCAGGAATCCGTTGAATCTTTCCAAACTCATGTCTTTGAGGTACCAACTTCAGAGAGGAAAGAATGTTTCAAACGCACACAAGAAGTATATAAATCTGAAAGGAGAATATTTTGAGAAACAATAAAATGATTTGTACCAAAATTTTTTTTTCTTTCATTGTTTTTGTGAAACTTAAAAAGTAACGCTCGTTTAATTGAGTTTATCGATAAGTTTACAAAAACATGTATTATTTAGAGAAAATATGTTTATATTTGCATATTTATATACAACCTACCTGTCTCGCAAAATCCTCATAGCAAGTGACTGCAAATTATGCTAGGCATTAAAAGAAAACTAACTCAGTGTGACTGCAGCTATCCATTAATTTAACTAAATAAAGGTATTTTAATTCATTTCTGAAATATAGTGTATTTAGTAAATCTATTTGGATGCTAGAAACAAATACCTAGTTCCAGTTTTTTTAACTTTCGGGAACTTATCCATTTATCAACGTTAGCACAAGTCTTTTGAACCATCGTACGTACACACAAAACCTATATTGCGCCATTTGTATTACTAAGTAATTCATAAAGACAGGATGTTATGACCCCACGAAGACTGGCTTAGAAAAGGCTTTAGTCATGTATATATTCATTGGCTAGGACATTAGTTATCTCTATTAAGCTCTGATAACATTTAGCTATAATCAATCATTTTCTGTATAGCCTTATAGAATTTAAAATTAATGATCAAAAGTTTAAATATATAAAGAATATTATCATAATTCAAATGTGATTTAATTAGAATTTAATTTCTATAGGGCTTTAAAAAACGCCTTTAACTAATGAGGACTTTTCTTTTCAAAGTTTGCCAACAATTTCCTGCAAACTTTAATTCAACGCATTATCCACTTAAAATATTTAATATTAAAAGTTAAGTAATTTCTTATTTTTATTTAGCTTATTTTTGCTTCTAAAACATATTTTTCATTTTGTATTACAATCACCAAAGTTTATTTTTCCTTGTAAAAATTCTACAAATTCGTTTAAATTATTCGTAAATATGAGGGTGGTATGATGAAAAAAAAACATTTTTTTGTGTAAAATTTACTTTATTTTTCAACATAGTCCCTCAAAGTTTTTTTATTTTTTGTATCCCATCTAAAAAATTAGATTTCTCCACTCCTTCAAAATAGGCGTTTGTTTTAGTAATCACCTCATCGTTTGAGCCAAAATCGCTTGAGGCTAAATCTGGCGAATATGGTGGATGCGGAAGCAATTCGTTTGAATTAAACTGTCTAATATTTTTTGGCCGATAACGAAGGTTCATAATAACCATAAACTTCACTGAGTTCCTTTTTATCTCATCTTTCGTTTTCATTTTCAAAAAAAAAATTTTTCATCATATAACCCTCGAGTTGTTGCGCAAATATAATGGGTAGGAAAAGCAAGGTAGGACACAGAGCATATCTGTTCCTTGAAAATTTAGTCGCACCGGAGAATGGAGTCCTTGGGGTTCAGCTGATTGAAATATGGGTGTAGGAGTATGAAGAAAATTTGTTCGACTTTGAGGAAACCTCAGACAGGGCGAAAATCGACATAAAATGAACGGTGAAATTTTTGATTTATTGATAGTTTTCATGATCGCTGCTATTTCTTGCCGGATACTTTCCTTTAATTGTTCCAAAGAGTTTCAAAATACTTGCACAAAGAAAAAACACAACTGCATCAAGTCAGTACGTAAATGCCAACTTATGTCACCATTTTTGGGAAATTAATTTATTTGGAAAAATCGTGCATAGATGATATGTTTACAGTATGTGATATAGTCCCATCCTACTGAAACCAGATTCTTTTGTTGTCACCATAAAGTTGTTGTAAAAAAATCTCATTCAACTTTAGATATTTGCTCCTGATTAATTCTTGTTTTTAGTGTTCCGTACGGAACACTTATAAGATCACTTCGATGTCTGTCTGTCTGTATGTCCGTCTGTCTGTCACACCCGATTTTCTCCGAAACTATTTGACATAGAAAGTTGAATTTTGGTACTAATACAGGAATTGATGATCTAATCAGAGCCATGTAGTTTTGAAAGTTAAATTTTGACTTAAGGGGTTAGTTTTGGGGGGTAAAATCGGAAGTGAAAAAAAAAAATTTTTTACTTGGTCATCGAGTGTGATGTCAAATGAAAGCTTGTGAAAACACGAGTAAAATATATATATATATATATATATATATATATATATATATATATATATATATATATATATATATAATATATATAATGTAATACTTGCGCACGCTTTTCTTTGTATTATTTTTAAAAAGTCGCGAAAAATCGCTCCCCTCCCTCACCTTATCTCGAAAAGTATTGATCAAAAAATTTTGGAAAAATACACGGGGTGTAGATTGAACGAAAATTATCCCGAGTGCATTACCTTTAATAATTTATCTGGTATATAAAAAAAATAAAAATTTCAAGGTTATCAGTTTTCAGTAAAGATTGGACAAACTTTGTTGAAAACTCATTTGGGGTATGTTTTGTGAAGTCACTGATCATTTTATACCACCGTAACGAAATTTGTTTATTTTAAAAGCAATCAACGTACGGAACACTAATTGAGTAAGTTCAACTTGCACTTGACCGGTTATTTTTTATCGTTCCCTTCCCCGCTGTGTAGAGATTTTTACCCTTTTTTTATATATACTGATATAGACCAGGATGTCGTCAATGTTGTCCAAGTGCCCAAACATACATTTTTGTATTTCATAGCACATTTTGAGACAACGTGGCAGTGCTGTCACGGTCGTTATTGTATTTCTGCAGACAACTATTACCGATGACTTGTGCTATTATCCTTAAAAAAGTAAATGCTGATTATCCTACATGCTAAAATTATATCTCAAACCGTCACCATGATTTCTTGAACAATTAGGTTTATTGATGTGACCATTAAGGTATAAATTTGCTTCATCCGAGAATGAAAATGTTGGTAAATATCGAAAAGTATTTAGGTAGTTAGTTTAAGTTAGACCTGATCAACAAAGTTAATCCCCTAAGTACTGTTAGGTGACTTCACTTCTTGCACCTACTGTATTTTGTAGGCAAAAAATATTTACAATCAATGCGATCTTACAAATTTTCGGACACATTTACGACACTTGATCGTCCGCGTATTAAGAGGGCGGGATCAATACGAACTGACACTTGACACGTTTGAATTGCGTGCCTGAAGTTTGCTGTTAAATGTCTTCAAACTAGTGGGTTAATTTCTCGGGTCGTTATTTATGCTATACAAATGAGAAAAGAGGAGGATTATATAAAGGTAATGCAGAAAGTTATTATACACAGAGTTAATGATTATAAACCGACCACTCCTCTATCTTGCTTATTTGAAGATTTAGGTAAAAACGTTACCCAGAGATATTGTCGAGTGGGAGTTTTCAAAGGATCTTTTTATAAAGTTAAAATAGAAACAATATTTGATCGTATTTTTGGAATATTATTCAACTTTTCTGGTCCCCATACAAAGATTTGCTATAACATTTAACCCAGAAAAACAAAGAATTTCGTCTAGATTTTTGTCAGAAAATAATGCATCGTATAACTGGATGCGAAGCTGTTCATTAAAATTATTTGAATGGATGGGTCAATGTTCTGAACAGCCAAAGTTTTTAATATCACGAATCTACTAACAAAAAATCTAGAGCTATACGGGAAGTAAATCACTCAGGCTATCAAGCTGTTCCAGTTTGATGCAATAAAGTAATAGGACCAATATTTTTAATAAGAATTTAAATAGGGCAACATATTTAGAAAAAATAACGAAAATTGCTAAAAACTTGCTTCCACGTAGTAGTAGAAAAATAATCCGGCAACGATACGACGCTCCGCCACACAACATTCTCGCAATAATTGATATTTTGAATAAAATTTTTCCCTTTTGGATTAGCAAATTCGAAAAGTTAAGATCTCCATAAAATTACCCAGAATTAACAGTGTTGGATAATTTTTATACGGCTATTTAAAAAATAAATTGAAACTTGACAGTTTTCATGACCGCTCCCGGTCTCGAGGGGAGAAGATTCCCCATGAGACCGCAATTCTAAATGATCAAGGCCAAGAAACGAATCATTTTGAAAGCCACCGAAAGATGAACGAATTTAAAGGAAATGAAATGAGCAGAATGTGAGATATTTGAGCATTTATAATAATCAATTTCAGCTTATTTGGAACAGTAATAGTACCATAAATAGTATCAATCGTAAATTTTTTCCTTCTCGATCTTTGATGGTTTTCAACTCTTTATACTATTACTCTGTGGCAACTGAAAAACGAAACGGAATTAATCCTTTAAGAAATTCTGGAAGTTAATCACTCTATATTTAACGAAATCAAAGTAACCAATGGTAGGCGCATATTCAAAGAATGCACAATGACGGGCATCCGAAACAGGTACTAAACTGGAATCCACACGGTAGAGAGAAAGAGAGATAGAGAAAAAGTTGCGAGGGAGAAAGTTCGAGTATGGCTTATGGATGAACCGAGAACATTAGAGACTGAGTATCGAAAGATGTCGAGGGATCTAGAGAATCGATTTTACTACTATTTCACACATTATTAGCGCTCGTGAAGTCGAGATACCTGAAAATTATATTATTCTTTCATTATTTTTAATCTTTGCAAAAATATAATACTAAGTGATTATAAAATGGCTTTAAAAGGTAAATAAACTTTAGATTTGTATTTGGAAAAGAAAGTACTAGGTAAATTTTATTAAACAAATTATGTAATTAAAGCAATTAAAACTGTAGAAATCACCGTAGTAATTAAAATTATATATATTTAATAACATAAATCTTCGTTCGAATAAAATTTGTAACCCTAATAAATATTATTCACAAATGCATTCTATGTTATTGTTTTTAATCGTCGTGTAGCATTCTGTTTAAAGCAATTTATAGTATGTGATATATTACATCTGTGTAAATTATACATATTAGTCATTATAAATTATTATTAAATGCTTTATTAAAGCTAATTAGTAGGAACTAAATAGAGCCAAATTGACGTAACGGTAGATTTTCAACTTTAGTACAAGAGTTATTTTAATAGATTAATGACATGATCAAACTAGAAATTTACAGTTTTTACTTTCCTAGATAAAGAAAATAACACCCGTGGCAGCACTACGGCGTAGTTTAAACGGTGCTGTGAAATACAAAAAATGTATGTTAAGGCACCTGGACAAGGTTGACGGGTGTTACGATATACTCACTGATATCCTTAGGATATAAAAAAGGGTAAAATCCCTACTCAGGCTGGGAAGAGAACGATAAAAAAAAGGAAAGTATTACATTCGTGAAAAATCACCGCCTCTACGTTTTGGGACTCCTAGATCACGAAAAACATTCATTAATTTACGTCGATCTGTTTTGTCTGTCGTTCTGTTAGTTTGTCGGTCTATCGGTCTGTTGTTCTATCGGTCTGTCGTTCTGTTGGCACGATAACTCTCCAACGAAATGAGATATCAATTTCAAACTTGGTATATATATTTACCCAATGAGGAGATGAAGCCTATTGGCGAAAGAGGTAGGGATCATAAATTTTGTATTGCTCTTTATATTGCTACTATTATATTAATAGAATATGGTAATTTTTCGTAGTTCTTGGTCAAGATAGTCAATAAATAATCTACATAAATATTTATAGTAGCACATAAAAGAGGTAAGGGGGAAGATTAGAGGGGTTGTTTCGTATATAGCGTTCTATGTCCTTTTCAGCGTTTTTGGAGTTTGCGTTAGGTTTTTGGTTCTTACACATTTTGGCCAATCTGTCTTCATCCATTATTTGTACTAGGTCATGCCATCCTCTCTTTCTTTTTTTCATCTACTTCGCATGACATCTTCTTCTCACCTCTATATTTTTCTATCCGTCCCTCAATGTTACTCCTAACATTGACCGCAATACCTTCATCTCAATTATTCTCATTTTCTGTTTAGTTGAGCTTGTTTCAGCTCAAGTTTCGCATACATCAGAAATAGTCTTACCATATATATTCTCGCTTTGCTCTCGATACTCATGTACTTGTTATTTCATACCATTCCTGTCAGCGCACCTGCTACCTGTGCCGGTTTTTGTTGTCTGTCTCCCTGTCATCTGTCTGTTACTGGAAATATCTAGTCCAAGGTAACTTAAATTCATGATTTGCCCAATTACGCTCCCTTCCACTTCCAGTTTGCATCTTATCGGTTCCTTTGCTGTCACCATACATTTTTAAGCTTTCTTGCTGCTATATTGAAATCGTGCAATGGTATCTCTATATCTTCTTCATTATGTGCAACCACGGGTGCATTGTCCGCATAACAAACCGCGTTAATATTTCTATGTCCTATTTCGCATCCCCTCTTGTTTTTTGGGTCTACAATAACCTTGTTCACTATCAGATTGAACAGTGTAATACTGAATGAATCTCCTTTTCTTATTCCTGATTCCTGTGATGTTAATAGGTTGTGTTATTTCTTTGTTGGTTAATATTCTGCTTGTATTATTAGTATTTATGTCATTTATTATGCTTACTATTTGTGAAGGAATATTGTTCTCGCTTAGTATTTTCAATACATCCGTGTTTCTGACTTTATTAAATTTATTAGTTAAGTCTAAGAAGCACATGTTCCTAGGATTAGCATATTCTACAGATTTTTTAACCAGCTGTCTAATTGTGAATATTGCATCGATTGGGCTTCTATTTTTCCTAAAGTTTTGTTGTCCTTTTATATAGGGATTTGCTGTTCTAGACAGTTTTTTTTTAAAATTGAAGTTGACTAATATGATGCCTTAGTCATTGCCTGGCATTTTTCTATCCCCTTTCTTAAAAATGGAACTTGTAGAACTATCCTACTTTTTGAAAAGTGTATATAATATGATATTCAGTGTACTTTCACATATAGTTTTTTACGGGATTTGTGATGTTTTTTGATAAAACAGGGTATTGGCTTCTGTATTTTAACTTCAAGATTAACTTTGCGTAATACTAGTCCGTGGTCTGTACCTATATTGGCGGATGTCAATCACAAGTCAAGGGTGTATTTCTCTGTTGCTTAGCATGTAATCTATCATCGAGTGTTGTCCTCTATTGTTGCTACAGGGAATTTCTTGTTATATAGGATGGTCAGAAAAGGTATTGTTGATTCTCAGCTCGTTTTACTGCACAATACTATTAGGTCTTCTCCACTATTGTGTATTGCATCCTCGTTGAATTTCTGTTTTATTCCTGGTATTTCAGTACTTCCTATACGTCCATTCAAATCGTTCATAAGGATGATCGTTTCGTATTTTGGCATTCCATTTATTTTTTTCTTGAAGATATTCATAGCAGCACGCTCTCTCTTTCCTTCCTCTTCCAGTATCGAGTGCATATACAACTATGATGTTCTTCTTATTATTCTTTCATCTACATATTAGAGGTAAATTATGTTGCTTATATATTTGTTGAGCACCAGTATTTCTGCGCCTGCCTTTGCTCCGATGTTGTTTCTACACCACTATAAGCAAGTAGGTATCAATTATTCCTATGTTATAGTTACCTAATTCCTGTATGATATATTGTTCCTTACCGTAGTCTGATTATGTTTTTTTTTTATTTTCCATCTCCGTTCCCTTCCGAGACTTTGGTTTATTACTGTGAGCAGTTTGAGTAGTCACTCTCAGTAGGTCGCTAGCTTTGCTTAGAGTCTAGTCTATTTTGATCCACGGGTGGTATTTTGTGTATTAATCATTTATTATAAAACATATAAGGGGTCAAAGTGGTGGAGAAGGGAGGAAGAGGAGTAACTTCATAGTTATTCTGTTATTAGTCTTTTCGGGGTTCTCTTAGTCAAAGAAAAGAAACATTACATTTTTTTTTATTTTAATTGTTAATGTGAGTTAAGGGTCATTGTATCATTTCAAGAGTCTGATCAGAATTTTTTCTTGAGTTTCGTAATTGAGATATTTTATATTTAATATAAAATAATTCTTTGATAGTAAAATATATATGGATGAAGTAGGGGGCTAGAAACGTGATTGCGTATTTATTAAAATATACCTCTATTTCAATGTCCTTGTTTTTGCATTGTAGTAATTCTAAAAGAAATAATATGTAGGAAGGAATGATATCTGATCACAGGGTAACCTAAAAAATCTTTTGTTGAATATATAACAAGTTTTACAAATACGAGTGGTTCAATTGGCGGGGACGTATTTATGGCACAGCAGGTCAAATATTGTATTTACTTGCTGATGAGATGTGAGAAAATTACTCTTCGAAATTTTTGCTTTTTTTCACGTCTTAGGTTTCTTAGATCATAAAAACTAAGACTAAGAATAAATTAACTAAAAGCACTTAAAAAAAAAAGTATAAATTTTATGTATACAGAGAATAAAATAATTAACAGACGGTATTGTGTCATACTGATATAAGTTATCAAAGGCTTAGCCAGCAATCAAAAAATATCTTAACTGTTATAAGTAATATCTTGTGTGTGGTGGACCGCGGTTCCGTGCTTACGGTGCTGAAGGTCTCGGGTGTATCCCGAGTAGATCGGTATACTTATTTATTAATTTATTTAAGAATATGTGGCCACATGCATAGGTAGTGCAATTGTAAAAATTTGTATGTTCGTTTTATTGTTTAGTTAGTGTCATTTTCCTTAAAATTGTTTTTTAGTAAAACCTGTCATACTTCGTTTAACGCTTTAATTCTTAATTCAAGAAAGCTCACTGCTATTGCTCTAACAGTTTTCCGGCTTGGGATGGTTTGAATAAAATTTAGATATGTCCTGACCATACGGTGGCGGCCCGTGGCTCCTTGGCTTATTCACTTGCTTGCGGTGCAGGAAGTCTCGGGTTCCAATTCTGGTAGGTCGGTATACTTTATTTATTAATTTATTTAAGTATATTTGACCTGCCCACGTACAAAGTAGTAGTTGTTTGCAGATATGCAATAACGTCCGTGGCAGTACTACCCTTTTATCTAAAAGGTGCAGCTAATTACAAAAATGTACGTTTCGGCACTTGGACAACGTTGATGGGTATTAGGACGTTCTCGCCGATATCCTTAGGATATAAATAACCGGTCAAGTGCAAGTTGAACTTGCACAATTAGTGTTCCGTACGTTGATTGTTTTTTAAAATAAAAAATTTTGTTAGGGTGGTATAAAATGATCAGTGACTTCACAAAACACACCCCAAATGAGTTTTCAACAAAGTTTGTTTCCAATCTTTACTGAAAACTGGTGACCTTGAAATTTTGGTTTTTTTTATATACGAGATAAATTATTAAAGTTAATGATAATTTTCGTTTAATCTATACCCCGTGGAGAATATTCCAGGATTTTTTTTTTTCAAAATTTTTTGATCAGTACTTTTCGAGATAAGGTAGGGGACAGCGATTTTTCACGATTTTTTAAAAGTAATACGAAGAAAAGTGTGCGCAAGTATTACATTATATATATATTTTTTACTCGTGTTTTTCACACGCTTTCATTTGACATCACACTCGATTACCTAGTAAAAAAAATTTTTTTTCACTTCCGATTTCACCCCTCAAAACGAATCTCTTAAGTCAAAATTTATGTTAAGGTGATATAAAATGATCAGTGACTTCACAAAACACACCCCAAATAAGTTTTCAACAAAGTTTATTTCCAATCTTTACTGAAAATTGATGACCTTGAAATTTCTGTTTTTTTTTATAAACCAGATAAATTATTACAGGTAATGCACTCATGATAATTTTCGTTCAACCATCCCCGTGGAGAATATTCCAGAATTTTTTCAAAATTTTTTGATAAGTATTTTCCGAGATAAGGCGGGGTGGACAGAGATTTTCGCGATTTTTAAAAAATAATACAAAGAAAAGTGCGCGCAAGTATTACATTAAATATATATATATATATATATATATATATATATATATATATATATATATATATATATATATATATATATATATTTTACTCGTGTTTTCACAAGCTTTCATTCGACACCACACTCGATTACCTAGTAAAAAAATTTTTTATCACTTCCGATTTCACCCCCTAAAACTAACCCCTTAAGTCAAAATTTAACTTTCAAAACTACATGGCTCTGATGAGGCTATCAATTCCTATATTACTACCAAATTTCAACTTTCTGTAACAAATAGTTTCGGAGAAAATCGGGCGTGACAGACGGACAGACAGACAGACAGACAGACAGACGGACAGACAGACACCGAAGTGATCTTATAAGTGTTCCGTACGGAACACTAAAAAGGGTAATATACTACTCAGGCGAGGAGATGAACGATAAAAATCTTATAAAAAAAATATATTTATTCAAAAAACGGAAAATGAAAACACAGCGGAAGCATTAAAATTAATAGGATCAAAACATATTATCGGATACAAAAGAGCATAAAAAAAATTAATACACCTAAAAGACATTTTATTCAAATTGATAGAATTTTTTTCCTTTAATAAATTGACACAGGACAGGGTAATATTTTATAAAAAGGACGCGACAAACCAAACGAAAAATGTAAATCAAGCGGACTATCACGCTACAAAAGGAAATGAAAATAGACCTTATATATCAGGGGAACTCAAATTAGGAATTTTCAGGGACTACAATAAATTTTATTTGTTATTATGTGGGATGGTTTGGCCGTTATAATGTAAATTATAATGACTTGTGGAATATTACTATTTTATCAATAAAATTGGTATTTTTTCTTGTAATAACCCGAAATAAAATACTTGCCAACTCATGTCGCAATTTACAATGTAAATGCTAAAAGAAGCGATCGTTAACCCTCTTATTATGGGCCATGACATTCATGACATTACGTATTATGGATATACATAATATCGCAATTTTTATTAAATAATCCATGAAGAGCGTTGAATAGAACCTATAATTCGCATATATATTCCGGTAAAAGAAAAATGAAAGACGTAAAACATTATAGATCAGTGGCTTATGATTCTTTAGAAGATCTGATGAACATCCTTTTATACTTCGTTTAAATAAATATTACAAAAATTATCCTATTTAAGCTATTATTAGAATGCGAAATGAGCTAAGGCTAAACATATAAGTTGGGCATTTAATAATAAAAATTTACCTTTAGATCTACTTCAGGAGCACCCCTTATATGGATTAACTCCAATCTTTGAAGATCATTGCGGCTAACAATGCCAGATCCAATACTAAAGAATTAATCTAGGGCACTTCTGAACTGAACTCAGTAATTTGTGTGTTAATATCAAAACAATCTTTCTTCAGCTTGAAAAAAAGAACAAAAAAATTGTTTAGAATTGACACAAACTTTATGTTTTTACGTGTACGTGTTTATTTTGACCAAAAACTTACTTGGAATACTCACAATAAAAGTTTTTGAAGTTAAGTTCTTATTTTACTTTATCAGATGCTTGGTGATCATTTCTTCGAATGCAATCAAACCGTGTTATTTCGGTCATTCCTTTGTATGGTATAGTGTAACGAGGTCAGGCTACTAAAGTGTAATCAGGTATTATTACGCAAAGAGAGATTCTTTGCATGATCGCTGAAATAAATTTAACAATATTCTATAGGTGATAAGGTTTACTCCCTTATCAAATTTTCTTCAAATCACAACTAAACCCTCTTCTGAAATATGAATGATAGTCACATTACAAGAGAGAAATTATATTCAATAAACTTTTTTAGACTCCTGTTAAAAGAAACCATCGGGCCTAAAAGCTTAATAAGTTTAGAAAACTAGGAATATATTATATATATTGTTGCGTGTGGAATTCTAAACGCAACATTAAAAAATGATTAAAGTTATTCAACCAGTACTTCCTTAACAAATACAGTATGTAAAATAAATATAAAATTTGGGTATCGCACATTAAATCATAATTAATACTGTGAGCAGTCATAAATTATCGGAACCTACCTCCACGTCCTTTACATGTGAGTGAATGATAGCATTTAAAAAATTTTTTTCTCACAATAATAAACAAAAACTGAAATTATGCAAATGATTTTTTGAGAATATACGTTATCATTTATCAGTCTTCTCTACATACCATAACTACTGAAATTGAAAATAATGAAAAATAACACAATTTTTAGATTTCTCAATTCCGAGAACACAGAAAAGGATGTATAGAATCAACTTCTCTAATTTGTTTTCCCAACCTTTCAACTCTTTATAAATAACTCTAAATAATTTTTAATTATCAAAAAATAACACAACTTGTAACCTTCTAAATTGTCCTCTGTTTGAGGCATCTTTTTTTTCTTTTTGTACCCTGTGAGAAGTTGTTTGTCCCACGCTTGAGCGCAATTTTGTACCGTTTGAATATTGGATGCCCCAAGCTTGAGCACAATTTTCTTGCAGCCCCGCTTTAATTTCTGATAATGAATCGAGTGAATCCTGATTTTAAAAGAACTAAAGAAATTAAACACACACTAGCTCAGAGAAATGTAACATTCATTTTTTCCTAGATTTTAAGACCATGTAATGTTACTGATTTTTCACTTCAATTTGTACTTATTTTCATTTTTGTATCGAACGGTATATTAATAAGAGATTCCAAGCCGTTCGGTGTATTAGTGTGCTGTGCGGGTTTCTGACCAAATCTATCGGCACGCCGATTGGTTGAAAATGTGTATCCGGATTTTTGGTTCCGGCGTCGCGAGATGACCGAGAGAAGGCGACGACTTATTTAAGGGTCCGAGGAACTACTGTGGTGGCTGAGTACCATCAAGCCGCAGCCAAGCGAATTTTCATCGAAGCCGCCAAAGAGCTTCCTTCGACTGAGCTGCAGTAAAGGCTCATTACAACAAACATGAGAGCTAAATAATGCAAGGGGCTGCAAGTAAATTGTCCTCTGTTTGAGGCATCTTTTTTTCTTTTTGTACCCTGTGAGAAGTTGTTTGTCCCACGCTTGAGCGCAATTTTGTACCGTTTGAATATTGGATGCCCCAAGCTTGAGCACAATTTTCTTGCAGCCCCGCTTTAATTTCTGATAATGAATCGAGTGAATCCTGATTTTAAAAGAACTAAAGAAATTAAACACACACTAGCTCAGTTTTCTTTGGTAGAGAGATATGGGTAAGAGATAATTTTTGTACGTCTTTTTTGGAATTATATTCTATTTTTAAGGAAACCTCAGCTGTACGACTTTTTGGGCACCATTCATTTTAAAATAGAAAGGATCTAACTTCAGCTAAAAAAATGAAAAAATACTGAAAGGGTTGTACTGTTGGTAAATAAAAAATCAGTTTGGTACAGCCGTTCTTATCCTGAAAAGTAAGATAGGTATTCAGTGAGACACTAGCTTTAATCAACAAAAAGAAAATTTATTCAAGTTTTTAAAGATAAAAAGTTCTAACCTTTGCAGTTTTACAGGATTAAAAAAAAATTTTAGCCTAACTGGTAGTTATGACATTTAAATTCTAAACTCTGACTACTCCCGAAGACGAAAAATAGTGCTTTTCACTTCACTTTTTAGTCAGTTCATATTGCTGTCAAGGCACTACTCAGGGATAAGTCTATGGGGAGGATGTTTTGGTAACTTACTGTTTTTATTTTCGGCCTCGATGGAACACGACCGATTTCACACTTTTCTCGTAAACACTTAGAGAGCCCACTACGGCTTTTCGTTATAAAACTGGTGCATTATTTAGCTCTCATGTTTGTTGTAATGAGCCTTTACTGCAGCTCAGTCGAAGGAAGCTCTTTGGCGGCTTCGATGAAAATTCGCTTGGCTGCGGCTTGATGGTACTCAGCCACCACAGTAGTTCCTCGGACCCTTAAATAAGTCGTCGCCTTCTCTCGGTCATCTCGCGACGCCGGAACCAAAAATCCGGATACACATTTTCAACCAATCGGCGTGCCGATAGATTTGGTCAGAAACCCGCACAGCACACTAATACACCGAACGGCTTGGAATCTCTTATTAATATACCGTTCGATACAAAAATGAAAATAAGTACAAATTGAAGTGAAAAATCAGTAACATTACATGGTCTTAAAATCTAGGAAAAAATGAATGTTACAAACTTTTAAATCTCATGACTTCAAAACCCCTGAAAGGGGTTTATAACTCCTTATATACAGGGCAATCCTTTTAACTTATTTCCCTATTCTTTGAACTTAGAATGTTTCAATAAAATTTATTAACAATATTGAAAGGACGAGTCAATGTTTAGATTCTTCTACTCCAAGAACCTTGAAAAGGATATATAATAAGATGGACAAAAGCTCCTATCTCCCTGCTCCACCCGTTTAATCCTTCATACCCTAAATCATTGAAAAAAATGAAAAAAATAACACACACATAAATTCCTTGAATCCAAAGACCCTGGAAACGGTATGTAACACGATATGTATGGAGCAACCCTCCATATATTGTATATATTATATATATATATATATATATATATATATATATATATATATATATATAAAAGTAGTTAAAGTTTTTTCTTTTTTTTTCCGAAAATCGGTCAATAATAGGAAATTCATTTGTTTTCAAATTCTATATTTCGTTGATAATTCCCAACTTCATCAAGAATGTGAAAACTGAAAGTAGAAAAGGAAAAAAATATATGTACTAAACAAGAATAAACAAAAGGAGACTCACCAACACAGTTCTGTGTTTAGTACATACAGTTTTTACATTCCTGATGAAGTTAGGAATTACCAATGAAATATAGAATTTGACAACAAATGAGTTTCCTCTTATTGACCAATTTCCGGAAAAAAAAAACTTTAACTACTTTTTACAGTAACTAAGATTGCTATCAACGAGAATTGAAATAAATTATATATATATATATATATATATATATATATATATATATATATATATATATATATATATATATATATATAATACATTAAAATTCCGAGTTTCAATCTGTTCGTCTAAAAATGAATTTGCACGACGATTCGCCAAAATCTCATTTGGCATTTTCTAGTGTTCTTGCTGCTGCTGCTGCTACTCGATACTGTCATCCTGCTGCTGCTACGGCTCGAAGCTAACGCATTCTTAGAGGAACGGATTGAAACCCGGAATTTTAATGTATTACATTCCACCATCCGTGAAAACCTCTATTGTAACATATATATGTATGTATATGTATATATATATATATATATATATATATATATATATATATATATATAGAAACGAGTAACTATGTTTTTTGTATTCTAGAAGGTCTGAAACCTGAAAAAACCAAAAATCTCGGAGCGCCGTTTTTCATGAATACTAATCCTTTCCTAGAGTAAGGGAGATAAGATCATTATTTACAAGCAAATATTTCCATAACAATGAAGAATTTCTTAACCAGAGGAAACTCCTAAATCACCAGCATAATTACTAAATACAAAGTATATTTTATCTGAAAGTATATACACTTTTTAATGTATATTTTTCAAGAGATTTTTTTAAATTTTATTTTAACAATTTTGTGTTGAACATTTATTTTGAAATATTTGTTTAACATATTTTTTTTTGACTTATGTGTATTGCATTTTGTATGATACTTTAAGATAGAACAATAAAAATTAAGGAAATATTAATTATTTATCTGTCATAAAGGGATTTCAATACTTCGCGATTTCTAAAACTTGTAGCCTATTTAAATAAAGTTTTAGGGATATTCTTATTTTAATATTGCCAATAACGGTTGTATAATTTACAATTTTAAGGAGCACTTGAATTACTCATAATCCAATTGATGTATATCATAGGAGCATTAATAATGTAAGGTACAATGCATGCTATAGTTGGTTTTCATACAACAAAAAAATGTGTTACGTTGGTTCCTTAAAACATAATTCGGATCTGTATTCACACATACTAGACCCATTGTTGTTCATCAATAATGTACAATTTTAAGAAGCACTTGAATTATTCATAGACCAAGTCGTGTATTCATGGGTTCTTTAATGGTGTAAGGTACAATACATGTAATGGTCGGTTTTCATACAACAAAAAATTGTGTTACGTTAATTTCGTAAAACATAATTCGGACCTCTATTCACACATACCAGGCCTATTGTTGTTCACGAGTTGGACAGGTAACGTTTCATCGTGATAATAAAATTTTTATGGGAATATAAAAAGAAAATATATTAAGGGCTCTATTATTTATGGAGCTATTAAGGATGAATGGAGAAGCCTTATTCTTCCTGAATAAAGAAGTTAGCACGAGAGTGCCCTCAAGGATTTCGTAATCATGATTTCTGAGACACATGCGTTTTATTAGTTTTCATTTAATTTTCGTAAATACCATTTTATATGTTTTGACGAATAAAAATGATAAATCTAAAATGTTATGGTATGTATTATGAAATAATAGTATTAACTGACATAGACGAATGTGGCATCCTAAATATAAATTAAGGCAAAACCGAGCACATTTAGGATGCAGGACGGGTAGAATATTGAGACAGTGTAGCGAAAATAAACCTAAAAGTACTTAAATATAAAACCGGTCTGGATATCCCACTACCGAACAATTGACAGTCGAGTTTATAAGGAAGGTAAGGTAATAGAAAAATTTTATGTGAGGGATTTATAATATACGAGTACTCCGAACTAAGCTACTCATTTCCGAATGTGATATGGAGCAAGGTGGGTGGAATATTCTCAATTATGTATTTATTTAACCGAATTCGTTACATGTCTAATGTAGAGACAATTGTGCGGTCGAAACGGTTCTTTTATCAGTTTACTAGATGTTTCTAGGAAAAGAATGATGATAAAAAAAGAGAAGCTGAACTATTCGAAACTACATTTTTAAGATTCTGTATGAAAATTTAGGGACGATGGATTCCTAAATTCCAGAGCTCAAAAGAAGAAATTGCTCAAATATTTCGTCCCTTAAGAGACGATGTGAGTTAGTTTTTCCAAATAGTCACAGGTAAAATGAATTAGGTGTTCCACTGGGATCTTTGCATGAAATGAAAGTCGGTACAAGTGGTTCATAAGTGCACTTATGAAGAATGCAATGACTCAGTCTTCTGACATATTAATAATGACCATTTTTTGTTATTGGAGAACATTTTGTTTATTGAGTACATGGAAAAAAGGACCCCAGTTAACTAAGGGACGATCCAAAATCTGAAGCGAGTCATTAGAAAAAAACGTGTGACTTTACGGAAAACCAACACTCGCACAATTCAAATCATTACTAGAAGCAGTGGATTCACCGAGTTACAACGTCCACCCTATAATCCTGATTTAGCACCCTGCATTTTTTGTTGTTGAAACACCTAAAGGAAGATCTCAAAGATCGAAAATTTTCTGTAGATGACGAATTGAAAAGTGCCGTAGCATTGTTTTTCAGACGCCAATAAAATATTTTTTAGGGTAGAATGAAACAAATCAAGAAATGCCGTAATAAATGTGTAGATAGTATTCAGTGGAAAAATATTTTATTTTTAACTCTGCAAGTTTAGATGGGTAAACACATCTTCGTACTATGCTATGAGAGAACGAGGGACATCGTTAGAAGCTACTTAATCCATTTAACATTACACAGCAAAAAATTTCGAATGACCGTAACTTCCGTAACTCCATTATGATATAAACGTCTGGACAAAAAAATTGTAAAACAAGAAAGAAGCTCTAAATATATCGGGTTAGATACATCGAGTTTTAATTGTATCAAGACAAAGGTGAGAGACCATAATATAAAGGCGATGAAAGCAGCGTCATATTTAAACCATTGAATATGGCAGAACAAATACACTGAAACACGATTTGAAACTTCAAAAACAATTCTTCTTCCTCTTTCTTATATGGTGTGTCATATAAGTAGGCATACTGCCTGTTTTATCCCCATTAGGCCTCTTCCGATGTGGACGTCCAGCATTCCTCCCACCTTTTCGGAGGTCTGCCCATAATTCTTCTACCGCAGGGTTTATTGAGTTTGACCTTTTTTTAGTCTGTTGTCGTCCAACCAATCTACGTGTTTATTCCATTGTTTTCTTCTAGTTTTGGTCCATTTACATATTTCTTGGATCTTACTTAGTTCTTGTAGATCTTTGTTGCGGAGTCTCTCGTGGATAGTTTTTCCATGTATGTACCTAATCACCTTCATTTTTGTCGTCCTCATCATTTGTGCTGTTTTACATGTGTCAACTCTTGTTTCTACAGCATATTTGAGGATCGGTCTCACTGTTGTCCTGTATATTCTTATTTTACTTTCCACTGTGAGGTATTTATTTTTCCATACAATATCGGTCAAACAACCTACTATTAGTGATGCCTTCATAGATTGTTATTTTACTTCTCTGTTTAAGTCTCCGTAACTTATTACCATTGTTCCCAGGTATTTAAAATTATTAACCTCCTCAACAATATTTCCTTGGATCTCCAGCTTGCATCTTAATAATTTTTTTGAAGCTACCATACATTTTGTCTTGGTTGTGTTGATAATCATGTTTAGTTTTCTCTCTTCCAAATTGAAGGCATGACACATCTTCTGAAGTTTGTATTCAGAATCGGAGATGAAGACTGCATCATCGGCGTAGCAGATTATGTGGAAGTGTGTGTTGCCCATTTTGTATCCTCTAGTTTTTGGAAGATTCTCCACTATTCTGACCATGACGAGGTTAAGGATTAAGGGACTAAGTGAATCGCTTTGTCTTATTCCGGCGTTTATCTTTACTTTCTTGCTCAGTAGACGTCCCACTTTTATATTTGTTCATCATCATCATGAAATAACAGACATGATGCGAGAAGTGACAGAAATATAAAATTTAAAAAACCATAGACAGAACGACAAAATAAAGAACGGTCAGGATGACAAGAAGAAAATCAGTTGAAAGATGAAACACTGAAAATATTCAAATGACAGCCTTGTGGATATGACAAGGCTCAGGTAAATCACAATTAAAGTTAGCCTGATATTCTTTGTTCTTCTGAATTTCTTATGTATCTTCCTGTAGAAAAAAAAATTTTTGAAATGAGAACAAAGCATAATAAAATCAAATAATAAATAAGTATAATAGTTATCACAACAATAGCAGACAAACGTTTGTTTCAGACTCTCAGCATCCATCTATTTTGGTTATGTTTTGTGGTATTATTCACAGAAATTCCAGAATTATTGGTATTTTATTTATTAATAACTATTTATTGTTGACGCAGGCAGATACAGCTTTCAGAATATCGAGGAATATCAATTTTAATTTCCTAATGTTATAACTAAACTCTAATCATAATTTTATGTCCTTGAAAAGGCAGATATAACTTTCCCAATATTATAAATACATTTTCCCATTCCCCTTTATTGTATAAATTATTATTTACAATAAATATAAGAGGAGCCAAACATTAATTTCCTATAAAAGTTTTCCACATACGAAGGTGTATTGATAAGTTTCTAACCTAACACATGATTCAACAGAATCTCTTTTCAGTTTTATATACTTAGTGCAGCAGTTATCAAGTAATCCGAGACCTTTCAACAAAAAGCTTGGTCTTGGTTTACAAACCAGTCATCGACAAAATTTCTTACATCTCCATTTTAATGAAATTTTCTTCCTGTAAAATACATTTTTTTCAATTTTGAAAATAGATAACACTCCGAGGGAGCTAAGTTAGGAGAATATTGGGAATGATCAATCAATTCGTTCAATTTTTTACAAAACTAGCAGATTTTTGAGCAAGCGCATTATCTTCCAAATATAGCATCCCTGTAGACACTTTTCCTGCACTTTTTTCCACAATTTTTTGTGTTAGTTAATAATCTTCTTTAGTGACTGCCCTCTCAAAAACCTCTACAAACCAAGTTGGATGTTGTGACTCTTAGTCATGGTTGGTTGGGTTCAGGTGCTAATTTTCTAATAATCGAATCAGAATGTAGAATATGGAAAACACGTTCGTATAAAATATTCATCATTATCATTTCATACACAGCATTAAAATTCTTTCGATTAGATACAGAAACGAATCTTCTAGCACTCTGTTCATCACTGATATCAGTTCCTCCTTCTTATATTTACTAAATGTCAATTTACTATCTACAGCAGCTGCATTTGTTTTTGACAATGGCATGTGGTATAGAGTTATCGTGATCAGATATTCATTCCATCGTCGGACATAAGCCTCCCCTAAGTACGTCCATCTTCTTCGGTTTTGGGCTTTGTTTATCTAGTTGTATCCCACTAATCTTTTGATGTCGTCAGACCATCGGGTTCGCGGGCGTCCTCTACTTTTTTTCTCATTCCAGGGCATACAGTTGTTTACCTTATGTGTCCATCCATTATCAGAGAGTCTTGCGATATGACTCGCCCATCTCCACTTCAACCTGCTTACCCTCTCAGGTACATCAGTTATCTTCGACCTTCCCTCAACGATATTTCCAACATCCTTCTGTCCATCGCTCGTTGTAGCTACTTGTAGGCGATTCATAATGTCTTGATTGAAAGTCCACGTTTCCGTTCCGTATGTCAATGCTGGCAACACGCATTGATCAAATGTGTTGGCTTTTAGTATATTTGGGATATTGGAAAGGAAGATGTTCCGCAATCTGCCAAATACCGACCAAGCCAATGATATTCTCCTCGATAGATCCGCTTTCAAATTTTCCTCGGATATTACTGTTTTTTGTCCAAGATCGTATATCCGTTCTTGTGATTTTCGCGTTTTCAATATTCAGTTCCGCTTCTTTACCACAGTCGTCATTTGTCATGAACATGGTTTTGGCGATGTTTACCTTCAGACCAATTTCTCTGGACTTTTTAAGTTCGTTCAGCATTTCTTCCAATTCTTTTTTGTTGTTAGATATAAGCACAATATCATACACGAATCGCACATGATTGAGTTGCTCTCCTCCTATGTTTATACCCTTAGTTGTCCATGGAAGTTGTTTGAAAAGATCTTCTAGCGCCAACGTAAACAATTTATATCTTATTGGTGTTTTCTTTCAATACTATCTGAAATGTTGCATTCTGCATTTTGAATAATCTGCGAGTATCTGATGTCAATTCTACAGTTACTTAGACTATTTAATGTTGCCCAGATTTCAACTTAGTCAAACGTTGTTGTTTTTGTTGTTGTTTTAATTGGTCAGAGCGCATCACATTAGATGTATTTAATAATTATATAGTTAGTCAAACGCTTTCTCGTAATTCACAAAGGCCATCCAATTCTTAAAATTATATTCGTTTGACTTTTCTGTTAAGGTTCTTAATACTTGAAGATGGTCCAGTGTACTAAAGCCTTTTCTATATTCGCTGTGTTCTGTAGGTTAGTAAGCGTCTAATTTCTTTGTGAGTCTCTCAATTATTATTTTCATAAATAACTTGTACATTATGGATAGTATGCTGGTTGGTCTATAGTTGGTTAATTTAGATTTATCTCCTTTTTTGAAGAGCAAGACCACCACAGTATTATCTCAGTCTCGAGGTACATCGCACATATCGAGACACTTATTATAAAACATAGTTAGCATTCGTAATATGGGCTCTCCGCCCTGTTGCGAGAGTTCGGCAAGTACGCCATCTTCACCTGCTGATCTTCCTCTTACCATTTTATTTAAAGAATCTTGTATTTCGTATTTGGTGATGTTGGGAATATCGTCAGTTCCTTCATTCATTAGTCGAAGTGGAACTGACTCGCTTTTGTCTGATGGTGGTTCAACTGTACTCTCATAAAAGTCCTTGTAGAATCTCTATATATTCATTCGTAGTTCATTTGTTTGAGTATAGAGTAACTGGTTATAAATAGTTTTTACTGGTATTTGTTTAAATAATAATATAACCTGCTACTAATTAATTAGGCTAATCCAGTTACTTATTTCTAATGTTCTAGTAAAACGACTTTCATAAATCAGACCTATCTAATTGCAACGCGGTAGAACGGAAAAGTCTATTATTTTCCGTTCTCTCTCGAAAATAAATATTGTATCGGTTGTGGAACCAATCGATAGGAAACAGTGTAAGTTGCTCTTTATTTTCATTTTCGATGCCGCTACTGGAAATGTTATATTGTACTCAACATATCATAAATTTGAAATTTTATTTTTATATTTCATGTTCTCTTAGGTTGTTTATCTACTATATTGCATGTCAAAACATAATACATTGTTTTCGTGGCGTTTATATAGACTGTTCTACAAAATATTTAATTTTCTAAACACGGGGAGTAAAAGCATATATATATTAAAAAAACAGCAGGATATAGTTTCTTTATAATTTTACATGTAATTCACAGTTTTAAAGACGCTGCGAAAGATAGGGTACTTAATTACAATGCTTGAAGTAAAATTAGGCTTTTTGCTAAAATGCTCAAAATTGTTTTAAGATGTGTTATCTACTGTCAGAAATATAATTGAAAAATAGATGGATTTTTTTTCGAACCGATCATTAGAAACAAATCTTTTATATTATTTTCAAGTGATATGTAGCGTTATAGATTCTAGGAGACTGCATACATATACCGACTTCAGAGAAGCCCTTTATAAGCTTAATTACAATATACTGATCGGAGGCTGTGAAAATAAGTGTGCTTCTTCATTTGTGATCAAAAGTAGATTCTCGTTCTTAATGGCTATTTCTCGAACTTATTTCTAGGAACCTCAGGTGTCTTTCAGGACAGCCACTTGAGACCATCTTTTATAACATGTATTTAAAAGATTAAAAATTATTTTTGTAACTGACGCCCTAAAAGTCTAAAACATAATAGATAGCCCCAAGGAGCATGTTAAAATTCAAAAAGACTTTCTAAATATTATGCTATTAACAGCGAGATTCTCTGCTAGAATATTCAGACGAGATTTTAATGAATTTAATTGAATACTTTTACCATGATATTAAAACTATTTTGATAAAAACTTTTCATATAAAGGACCTGGAAATAATAATAAATTGTAGCCCTTTTACGGTCATTTTGATAAAATTATTAATGAATATTATCTACCAGAATCTATTTTCAGGATTCGCAAATTCAAAACTGTTAATAGTTTATACTTTGCATTCGTTCACAGTAAATTGTCCCTTGCGTCTTTTATTTGCATTTCTCAGTATCTGACATCTACGGAAGACCCTGTTTGCAATTGCCTATAAAGTTCTCTTTAAAAATAGATTTTTTTTATGGGTCTACCATAGCACACGTGCTACAGGGGAGTCCTTAAAGCGCTACAGGAGCGTCACGTATGCGGAGAAAGCGATTCACTTGTTCTTGAATCGCTGTAAATTGTACTCGGAGGGAAACCCAAGTCTTAGGCAAATTATTCCAAAGAGATGATGTTCTCCATATAAATGACTGCTTGAAAAGCGTTGTACGAGGAGTAACAAGCTGAACCTCATACAGATGTGAAGTATTAGCGCGACGTGTACTTCTAACATGTACCGCTCTGGGAGGAATTAAGCGGGCCACATTCTTCGAACACTTTCCATGTAAATACTTATAGAATAGGCTCAAGTCACCAACCGTTCTTCGATGTTCCAGCGCATCAAGGCCGCCTGTCAGTTCCGGGTCTCCAATCAGACGAACAGCTCTTCTCTGAATAGAATCCAGCAAATGCAGTATATGTTTGAGTGCGGAGCCCCAAACATGGGAGCAGTATTCCATAATTGGTCGAATTTGAGCTTTGTAAAGAATTAACAATTGTTTTGGAGTGTAAAGCTTTCTGGTTCGAAATAATATTCCCAACTTTTGAGAAGCTCTCCTTGCTATGGCTACAACATGTTCATGCCAAGATATATTTGCTCCCAAATTAACGCCCAACAAATTGAGTGACGATGTTAGAGGAATGGAGTGCCCCGACATAACTATGTCGGTTTCAGCAACGTTAACTTTTTTAGAAAAAACTGCTGCCTGGGTTTGTGTAGCGTTAGCTTTAACTGTAGCGTTAGCGTTAACACTTGGTTACTGTCACCCCAAGATAGAATTTCTTCCAGGTCTTTGTTAAGTTGAATGACTTCCTGCCGTACTGTCATCTGCAAAGCTGTAGGTTGGATTCTCGGTCTTTTCCAGCAGATCGTTAATATAAATGAGAAAGAGAGTAGGAGACAGTACAAAGCCTTGGAGTACACCGGCGTTGATAGTTAGCAAGAAATCGGTCGACTGCCACTCGTAAGGAACGCTCTCTGAGGAAACAAACAGAACTTTTCAGACACACCATAAGAACGTAGCTTAGCCAACAGTCTATCGTGCCAAACACGGTCGAATGCCTTGGATATGTCAAGAGCAACCGCTCGAGATTCTCCAAAGTCTTCAATTGCGTTGTTCCAAACATGTGTTACGTAAGTCAGAAGATCTCCTGTTGATCCATGTTTGCGAAAGCCATATTGGTGATCGCTAATAATGTTGAATCCTTCAAGATATTTTAGAAGATGTTTCTTATTGATAGCCTTTTCCATGACTTTCGATATTATTGAAAGCAGTGCGATTGGTCGGTAGTTATTTGGCAAGATCTTCTTGCCTTTTTTAGGTATCGGCTGAACTGTGGCACATTTCCAGCAAGAAGAAAATATCCCCTTTCTGTAGGATAGGCTGAAAAGTCTATAGAAAACTGGTGGTAGTTCTCTCGCACAGTTTTCGAGAACTATGGCAGGTATTCCGTGAGTGCAAGAAGCCTTTTTGGTGTCTAGCTTCATCAAAATACGTTTTATGATACGCTGTCTGAAAACAATAACGGGCATCCTTGACTATGGGAATAGTAGGTGGTGCTTTTTCTTGGAAATCGACAGTAGAATGTGAAGCAAAGAGTTCAGCCAACAAGTTCGCTTTCTCAACCGGTGTCGTTGCAATAGAATTATCTGGCCACGTGAGGGGTGGTATGGTGGATTTGGTGAAATTTTGACTAACTGTCTTAGCGACTGACCAAAAGGACCTGGAATTGTTGGGACAAGCAAGAAACTTGTTTCTAATCCGTTGATTGTGTGCCCCTTTAGTTTCGTCGATAATTTCTTTGCATCTGTTCCTGGCACGAACAAAGGTGTTACGATTTATGGTGTTAGGATTTTCACGCCTTTGTCGGTATGCAAGATGTTCAGAAGCATTTTCGGTCAAACCAAGGCATGCCGTTGGAAGGGCATTTCTTCGGAAAAGGAATGTAAGCCTCCAAACTAGCCAAAAGAACATCGGAAACCTCCCTGGGCAGTCAGATGTGTCGTCGAATCGAAAACAAGCGTCTAACCAAGGAAAGTTCGAAAATATTCCGTGAGATCTTCCCATTTAGCAGATTTGTAGTGCCAAATCTTGCGCGGTTTAGGCGCCTCCCTGTCACTGATTGGCAGGATACTCGTCGAAAGTAGTTTATGGTCGGAAGAACCTAACGGTGGATTTACGCTGACAGTGTAAATCTCCGGATTGGTGGTTAAAAACAGATCAAGAAGACTGGCGAACTCCCCCGTGTCGATCAGGGATCCGTGTTGTTTCGTCAATAAGCTGAGTTAAGCCACAACTGACTGAAAATGATTCGGCTTCACGACCTTGTTCGTCGGTAGTATTGCTATGAAATCCTCTAAATGATAATGATAAGATGATTTCCCAGTATCATTACCTGACTCAAGAGAACGGGAACAATGTATTCGACTAGCCCCGTCCCATGGTGAGGCTAAAAAAGTACTGCTGATTCATAAAAAACATCCAATATTAATTGGCTGCCACTCGCTTTGTATAGATTCTCCTAGAGACTGCTGCCCTTCTTAAAAGTTATTAGCTTTCCACCTAAAATGAGGCAGGTCTTTATAGGGCCCAAGTGCTGTAGAGAGTCTAGCATTATCTATATATATCTACCTATGTGTATTATATTGTATTGCAAAATCAATATCACAAATTCATAACCTATTATATTTGTTAGGTTCTATTCAGAAAAGAGTTCTTCGCCTGATTGGAGGCCGAGGAATCATCAGAAGCTTTGACAGCTTAGAACATTGAAGAACGGGTAGCGACTTGAGTCTATTCTAAAAATTTTTTCATAGAGAATGTTCGATAGATATAGCACGCTTAATTACTCTCAAAACGGTGCATGCTAGGAATACACATCGCGCTAATACATCACAACAGCACAAGGTTCAGTTTGTCACTCCCCGTCGAACTCATTTCAGCAAGACCGTGTTTCTCACCAAGCACAATTCACAGCGATCCAAGAGCAACGTGAATTTCTTGTTCTGTACACTTGTCACTCCTGTAGAGCTTTAAGGATCTCCCGGTAGCACGTGTGTTATGCCCATAAAAAAATACCTCTCACTGGTAGAAGGCAACTCACATATAACAACTATTTGTGCCGATATAATTATTTTTCAATTAAATATTAAACAATTTAAAAGTGTAACAATACATATTTTATAAATGTTTTTATTAATACTTAAAATCGATTTTTGGAGGTTTATTCAATCAGCTCTCAGTTGTAGGTTGGATTAAATTTTTTATAATTTTTGTACTGTCAACAGAATATGCAGTTCTTGAAAGTGCCTTCTGTTGGAATTTTAATGAACACATAAATAAACAAATTAATAAAAGACACGGCTCAACTAACTTTATGTTTGAAGTTTTGTTGTCTTGAAATTTTCGTCGTACTCCTTTCTTCCAGTAAATACTTGGGAGAATCATACAGAGCAGAAAAGGGACTAGTGTGACTAAAGGTGAGTTTAAAAGCATGGGTCAGATCTTTGAAATAAATCTGCAGACTTACACTTCGTGTTCCCGTATATGATAAAAAAGGCAAGAAGACCTTGCCAAATAACTACCGAGCAGTCGCACTGCTTTCAATATTATCGAAAGTCAGGGAAAAGGTTATCGATCAGCATCTTCTGGAATATCTTGAAGGATTCAACATTATTAGCGATCACCAATATGGCTTTCGCAAACATGGATCAACAGGAGATCTTCTGACTTATGTAACACATGTTTGGAACAACGCAATTGAAGACTTTGGAGAATCTCGAGCGGTTGCTCATCACATATCCAAGGCATTCGACCGTGTTTGGCACGATGGACTGTTGGCTAAGCTACGCTCTTATGGTATGTCTGAAAAGTTCTGTTTGTGGCTCTCATGTTTCCTCGTTCTTTACGAGTGGCAGAGGACCGATTTCTTTTTAACACCTTCACTATCAACGGCGATGTGCCCCAAGGCTCCATACAATCTCCTACTCTCTTTCTTATTTACGTTAACGATCTGCTGGAAAAGACCGGAAATCCAATCTACAGCTTTGCAGATGACAGTACGCTTATCTCTTAATTCACTTTGAACGCTCGGACATCGGCTACTTAGACGAATATCCGCAGACAGCGGGAAGTCGTTCAACATAACAAAGACCTGGAGGAAATTCTATCTTGGGCTGACAGTAACCAATTTAACGCTAAAAAAAAACCCAGGCGGCAGTTTTTTTTTTTAAAAAGTTAACGTTGCTGAACCCGACATAGTTATGGCGGGGCACTCCATTCCTCTAACATCGTCACTCAATTTGTTGGGCATCAATTTGGGAGCAAGGACATAGCAAGGAGAGTTTCTCAAAAGTTGGGAATATTATTTCGAACCAGAAAGCTTTACACTCCACAACTGTTAATTCTTTACAAAGCTCAAATTCGACCAACTATGGAATACTGCTCCTATGTTTGGTGCTCCGCACCCAAACATACATTGCATTTGTTGGATTCTATTCAGAGAAGAACTGTTCGTCTGATTGGAGAGCCGGAACTGACCGGCGGCCTTGATTCGCTGGAACATCGAAGAACGGTTGGCGACTTGAGCCTATTCGAAGGATATGGGCCGCTTAATTCCTCCCAGAGCGGTGCATGTTAGAAATACACGTCGCGCTGATACTTCACATCCGTATGAGGTTCAGCTTGTTACTCCTCGTACAACGCTTTTGAAGCAGTCTTTTATATGGTGAACATCATCCCTTTGGAATAATTTGCCCAGGACTGTGTTTCCCACCGAGTACAATTTACAGCGATTCAAGAACAAGGTGAATCGCTTTTTTCGCACACGTGTCGCTTTTGTAGCGCTTTAGGGACTTTCCTGCAACATGTGTGCTAGTCACAGGTAACAGAACCTACTCTTAAAATTCTTCTGGATTTCTCCTATGTCAATTGAGAAAGTGATGTTCACTTTTCGCCAATCATCAAAAACATATATCTTCCCAGGTGTCTCTAAAAACTAGAAGTCAAGCAGATCAGTCTCTCTGCAGATTCTAGTCCTTCCATATATTAAGATTGTCACAGATCGCAATTCGAAAATTTTACTGAAACATTAAAATAATCTCACGATTCTCGACGTGTCCTAAACTGACACAACATCTCACATCTGTCAAAGATAAGAATCTTCTTGAAAACCGAGGCGTCAACAGTATCCCATGCATCTGCTGTAAAACTTGTACGGTGAAACGAGCAGAAATATATGTACTAGAACTAAAACATATCAAATGTCAATACGTGCCAATTTCGCTTCAGCTAGCCTAAAACAAAATACCAGATTCTCTTTAATCAAGTGAAGATCCTTGTAAGAGATTCAGAATCATTTTTTCAATCGACACAGAAAATATACGGAAGAATTATACCTAAAAGAACGTAACTTGTTATTTCCAACTTTCACCATTTAAAAGATTGTGGAAAACATAATTTTTTAACATATAAGTCGATTCGAAATTATTTGTTAGCATTTTGTGAAACTGTGAAATTTAAAAGTGTGATGTATAGCTTCTTTCTAACTTTAACAATGAAACATAACAAAAATAATTAATCGGAGTTATTTTTTAGCACAGCTAATTCACCGGTAGTTGGGTGGCCAGTACAGACCCTTGGGTTCCTGAAACGGTTGTTTCAAATGGCTCCATTCTCAACCAAGCATGTATTAGTAAAAAATCTTTGCAAAAAGCTTCTAGAGATTCTCAATTATAACTGGTTTTCTAGCAAATTGAAAATTTTGGAATTAAATCCCACAAAACACTTTCAACATCTCTTAGCCTAATAAATAATGAAAAATCTAAGAAAATCGGATTAGGAAGCAACTTCTCATTATATTTGATTTCCTTGTTGAGGCAGTGGAGTTTCTCTCTATAACTTAATTAAATGTAACTATAATCACGCATTTTGAGAATCGCTACCGCAAAGAAGGAAACTTGCTTTTTTTATTATCCTGTATTAACATAAAAACAAACTCCTTTAATGTATCATCGTAGAAAGCACTAGTGTCCTAGATTATGTAAATAAATTATCTTTTCAATTGGCAGAGGTATTTTAAAGTCCTTATGTTACCTCTGTGTTTTCAAGTTAACAAAACTCAACTATTTTCACGTCTATCCGAGAAATAAATGTCTCGATTGTCGGGTGAATCGATAGAAAGCAACGTAAGTTGCAGTTCCCTTTTATTTTCGATGTTGCTACTGGAAATGTTATATTGTACTTAACATAACTTAAATTCGAAATTTCATTTTATATCTCCTATTCTCTAAGGGTGTTTATTTACAATATTGAACATCAAAAGATAATACATTGTTTTGGTGACTTTTGAATGAAATGTTCTATAAAATATTTAATCTACTAAATATAGTGAGCAAAAGTGTAAGCGTTAGGACAATTTATGCATAGAAATATTCTTTTAGAATTATACAATACAGAAAATGCAATCGCATGGCAAAAGATAACTTAGATCAGATACGCATGTACAGACGCCTTATAGCTATTCATAAAAAAATCTTAACCAACAAGAAACCTGTGAACTAGTACTAGGTGCTTTATAATAAAACTGATCTGAACTTGTGATAACCAATTATACGCAATGTCCCTTCTTCAATTTTCTTTTCAATATTATTTTTAAAAGACTAAATTCACAAAAACTTGTAGTTAAATTAGAAAATAAATATTACTCAGATTTTCAGAGAATTAAGATTGCCGACATACTGGTTAAAAAGGAAGTTCTAGCAAGCTTCAAGGGACCTCAATCATTTTTTAGAGTCCTTTGCAATACTGGCCGAGTAGCGATACACGATTTACTGAACGGTAAGCTCGAAGAATATTAGAACGAGGAATCAGGAATAAGACAGTCTAAGAATTCCCAAGGTGGTCCTAGTCTTGAGTATACCAGGTCTCTGCTGAAATTAAACAAGAAAGACCTGCAGATGGCGACAAAGATCTTTATAAAACACTGCCATTTGAATGAATGTCCAGTCCGTATTGATGGTAAAAACGATCCAGATTGCAAATGGTGCTTGGAGGAGGAGACAATAGCTAATTGTCTAATTATGTCTTGCCCAGCAATCACATTAATACGTAGAACTTACCTGTGATTCGTAATAATTGTGAACTAGAAGTGTATTCAAGTAATTTAACCTGGAAGGCTGCCGTTCATCTTAAAGGTTCTTAGCTGTTTGCAGTCCTAAAATGCGATAGGTGCTTAACGTATCTAAGTACTTTAGACATGCCACTTAGCCGTATATATCTGATGAAGGACCCATTATTGAAGGACAAGATTGTTATATTTGTCAAGAAGTCACAACAGTGGAAAGAGCAATAACTTAAATAAAAGGTAACAAAGTATTTTTTTAACATCCTTACTTAACGAAATATACTATTCTGGCGATATTCCATAACAATGGCTACGTTCCACCTTCATAATTATACCAAAGAAAGCATCAGCAAAAACTTGTGACGACTTCAGAACAATGAGTTCAAAATCTCACGTCCTTTAACTATTTCTCAAAATTATCCATAACAGAATTTATCGTGGATGTGAAGAACATATATCCAGAACTCAGTTCGGTTTTAGAATTGCTTTTGGTACATGAAAGGCGCTCTTCTGTATTCAGGTATTATTTTGACGATGTCGCGATATGAACTATGACATGTACCCCTGTTTCATAGATTGTCAAAAGGCATTCGTTAATATTAAACACTCTTAACTTTTTTAAATTTTAAGCGACATTGAAATGGATGAGGAAGATCTGAGGCTCATCAGAAATCTTTACTGGAATCAGAGTGCAACGATTAGTATGGAGGGTAGTTGTTCGGAGGAAATACTGGTTAAGCGAGGTGTACGACAGGAATGCATTTTATCAGTCCTGCTATTTGATATTTATTCTGATGCCATATTAGGTGCCGTCAATTGAGAATGCATAAATAACATCAGGTATGCAGATGATACTGTGATTTTCTCCAACCCAATGGGAGATCTACAGCAACTCTTAAGTAATGTGGCCACCAGCAGTCAAGAATATGGACTGACTGAATGAAAGGAAATCCAAATATATGATAATTAGCAATAGCAATGTTAACCCTGGCTAACTACTCTTAGGGTCTACAAAAATAAAACAGGTACAAAAGGTCATACACTTGGGTACAGTTGCTAATGAGTAGTGGGACCACTCGATAGAACTCAAAGCCCGTATAGAAAAAGCAAGAACAACTTTCAACAAATTAAGCCTTCTCTTTAAAAACCACCATCTACAATTGGAGAATAAAAAATATCCTTTGCTATTACCTGTTCACAGTATTACTATACGTGGTAGAAAGTTGGTTAATAACTAAAGCAGCTAGAAAAAGGATTATTGCTTTTGAGATGGGGACATATAGACGAATATTACGAATATCTTGGTTAGACCATGTCACAAATCAGCAAGTATTACAAAGGATGAAAGAAGAAATAGGAATCGTGACGAACATCAGAATACGTAAATTAGAATATCTCCGCCATATTAGGCGTAACCAACAAAGATATCGACTACTTCAGTTAGTATTACAAGGGAAAGTCGTTGGAAAGGGAGATGCCGGCAGTAGGACAACTTCATAAGTTACAAATTTGAAAGCTTGGTTTTTTCGCATCAACAACAGGTCGGTTTCGGGCAGAGCGTTGATGATTACCAACATCCAGCATGGATAAGCACTCGAAGAAGAAGATAAAAAAAAAATAAGGGTTCAATTTTTGTATTCTTCTTCTTCTTTAGCCCGTCGCCGTCCATTCCTGGCCTCCTCCATCCCTTTCCATGTACTCTGCACCCGCATTCCGCTTTATATCATTCCGTCATCGGAGCGTCCTGCGCTCCGTGCTGATATTCTCGGACGCTAACAAAGAAGCCGCTTTGTCCATTTATCATTAGGACCTCGAGCTATGTGTCTCACCCACTACCATTTTAGTCTTGCTGCTCTCTCAATCATATCGGTGACCCCAGTTCTGGCTTTAACGTCCTCATTCCTTACTCTAATGCCAAGCATCGTTCTCTCCATCGATCTCTGCATTGTTTTCAACTTGTTAGCACTTCTCTGAGACAAAGTCACTGTCTCGATACCATAAGTCATCACTGGTGGTACGGCACTTAAATACTCTCCTCCTCAGGTTGATGGGCAATCTGGTGTTCTTTAAAACATGATTCAACTTTCCGAATGCCGCCCAGGCTAAGCTTACTCTTCGACCGATCTCCGAAGTCTGGTTCCGCCGTCCAAGTGCCATCCTGTGTCCCAGATATACATATTTGTTTACCACCTCTATGTTTGCATTTTGAACATAAACTGTTGTCAAACAAATTTTTTTAATAACTCATCGAAAAACCAAAAAGAAAAATCGATATTGAAAATATATAAAATTTGTCGACCGCAATCCTTATAAATCCATCCAAAGCGACAAAGCCTAAAAACTGTAGATTCTAACGATGAAGACATCTCAAACATTTTACGGGTACCAAATTTGAAATTCATATTTTATGTCATTCTAGAGTGATTGTACCAACAGACGAACAGTCAGACATTAATTCGATAGATTGGGGGGCAGATGGGCAGACCAACGAAAATAACAAACTGTGTTATCCAGTGTCCCTAAAATTTGAGGAGAAGCAATAATCTCGGAGGATATTTTTTTCATGAATACGATATTTCCTTTTACGAAGGGAAATAAAATAGAAACAGAATATATGTAATACTCTTCTACATTTAAATGAAAAACTGGTTATTTCCTTTTGTTTCGTGTTGCCAGAAAGGCTTTTACTGAGACATTATGAACGCACATTATACCTTTTCTAAAGTGGATTAAAAAATAAAATTACACGAAGCAGATCAACAATAGCAATCTTCACAAAAAGGAGAGCTGAAAAGGGTTAGCTGTTATGATGAAGTAGTAAATTTAAGCGGTAAGGTTCCTCGATGAGATAACAATTAGACTAAACAACGGCATGATAGCCACTATGCGTAAATTACTCTTTTCATTTTCGCATTTTTTATTATCTCTATGTATTGAGAGCCACAAAATAATATTTCATTTATTTCTTTTGTTTGCTGTTTATTTTACTTTATCCTAGATTGATCAAAAATTAATTCCAAAGCGTGTCATGAGAAATGTTCTAATAAGAAAGCATATCGGATTATATTTTTCTTAATTATGTAAAGTTGCTTATTTCTGTAAAAAGGTCCAAAGATAGGAAATTACATAATTTTCAAACCTTTAATATAAGACCGAGATGGCCCTACCAAGAGAAAAAACGGTCATATACCTCATATACCTAACCTGGAAGGCTTATTATCAAGATCAAAACAAAATCATACGTTTCTGTTCTGTCACTGTGTGACTGACTATCGCAGTAAGTTCTCTACCACTCACCTCAACCAGTGAACAGTGCTTTGAAGACCTTGTTAAGCATTTATGTTTCAGATGTACGTCGGGTGTTACATGGACTATAAAACCACGAAACTTAACCCTTATTTTGTCAATTTCAATAGACGAATGACTTAGAGTGGAAACTAGTTTGAAAAGACAAATCTGCCAGGAACAAATAAAGAGTCGGAGAGTAAAATTGCGCATAGTAATGAGTGGATGGGTAATTTTTCTGCAGATGTCAAATGACGCACGATAGGGACAATACTTAATTTTTACCCAAATTCATTTTCTGGCCGCAATTTTTAAGGAATCTCAATCATTTTTATTAAATCTTAGTTTTTAATTTCTCCATCGATCTGTCTGAGCTGATTTTTCATTATTTACCATGATTTTTACTAATTTATCAATATATATTGTTTTTTTTTTCCAAAAACACTCATTCAAATTTCAAGAATTCTCAACAATTTTTTTTATAATCTTTATTTTTGATTTCTCTATCGATCTGTCTGGACGAATTTTTGTTTATTGACTATGATTTAAACTCACTTTTCAATAAATATAGTTTTTAGTCATTTATACCAAAAAGATCGAACCTGTCATAACCCTATGCAAATAGGAAGATGATCAGGTAAACCTCTCTTAAACGTAAGGCTTTTAAGCCAGGAACTCCTAACATAACCTAATATAGCGAAGACCAAACCTAAGATAACCAAATGTACCGAACTACAAGCCTAACATAACATAATGTAGCGACCCCAATGGAGTTCCAGGAAGTCCAAACCTAACATAACCATTAGAGCGAGGCCCAAACTTAACATAAACTAATGTAGGGATCATTATTATATACTATATTCTAAACATATAACTAGAGAGAAAGCCTAGGCTTTATATGTTCTTTTCAATCAATTAAGGTATTTTAAAGTTCCTGTTTGTCTTCTATGTTTGCAAGATAACTGAAATTAAAGTATGTGCATGGAGAATTAGTCGTGCTTACTTTAATGTCATTACTAAGCTGTACTCCTATGGCTCTTATGATATGACGGAAAGGTTTTGTTCATACCTCTCCAGCTGACTGATCTTTTCTTGCCGGTCATAGTTTATTGATTTCTTTCCGACACTTAGGCTGTCAACTAAATTTAACTACACAGAATATCAACACGTCTAAAAATTGTATCTATTTGAGAATTTCAGCGTACACTCTTTAAAATCCACATTAGGGACGGCTGGTCGTAGATCACTTTTCTGAAGCAAATATTTAATGAAAATATTTGATGAGCAATGGCGTAAAGAGGTCTAAAGAGAAGGGAGCTATATGGATATTTCTTTAAGCAAAGAAAAAAAGACTAATCGCGAAGCTGCTTATAAGGGAGGAGGGAAGCCAATTCACAAACAGGAGGCATCAAGCGACAACCTAAGGCAAAAACAAGTCTAATTCTTGGGATTTTGCATCACGATAACTCGCATCGCCCAAATGAAATCTTACACATGCGTTTTTGGTCAAAAACTCAACAAATATTATCAACCAAACATCGTATTTGCTACAAATGATCCCTGTTTTCTTATCTAAAGTTAGGACTAGAAAAAAAGCTTTTTGAATCTACTTGAGCGTTTAAAAAGAGTTTTGAGGATCGGCTTACCATGTGTATCTTGTATTGGATAAATATTGATGAATAAACAAATCTCGTGTCTTATTAAACAATTCCTGATATTTTTTTTAGATAGTGTATCATTTCACGACGATATTAAGATATATATTTTTTATAGTTATTAATTCTACAGCTAGAAATTTGGGCTGTGTATAACAACAGATATAAGGGACTGAGGAGGAAAAATATTAGGGCTTTTTCTAGTTAGATAGCGTTAGATAGAATGCGACTTATATTTCAAGTAATATAAGTCGCATTGGATGATACTTACCGTCAGTTGAAAGCTGACATTTGACAGTCGTAGACGCGAAAAATCGTGAGAATTCATTTATACAGACGTAATTTAAAGATGCGCAAGGTTATGAAGAAATTTTTGCTGTTTATGGTCAAGCCAAAGATGGTTCAGTTGCTTTCGTTATGGAGATCTCAGTATCAAAGATACTCATCGCACTGGCCGGCCAATGACAGAAAAAGTTGATCAAATTTTGGTTAAGTCGAAAGAGATTGGCATGTAAGTAGCCACGAAATCACCAGTCATCAGTCGGTTTAAGAGGCCTGTGAAGATCATTTGTGTGTCGTGTGTTGCCGAAAAATGGCCGGGGTAATCGAACAGGATGGTATATATAAAACAATTGTCTCGGTTTTGACTTTAAAAGGCTCAATACGTTTTCGACAACCAATATTATTTAAGCTTTTGCGATTTTTCGCGATAATTTTCGGCAGTAATGCTGCCAAGGGCGATCTTACATTTCGACACTATTTTACCTGTGCCCATTTTAACAACCACGGTCGCCTTTCCCAAGCGGTTAGCAATTCTATAACTATTATAGGTTGATGCAGATTTACTTCGTTAAACGCCTGTCGCCCGGTGAAAACAAACCAGATCAACAGCTACTTGTAGAAAAATTGTAGTATTTGTAATTCGTAAACTAATGTTTTCATTAGTAATCACTACTATTACTGCTCATTGTATAATTATTATTATTTTATATATCATTTTATAAAAAAACTGTGAGGAAATTATCCCCAAGTTCGATTGTTACGAAATAAGTTGCACAGACTTGTGGCTAGACGGCTTTATTAAAAGTACTATTATGTAGGTCTTAGCTAAGCGATCGTATTCGGGGCCCCTCATAACTTAAAATAATGTCTGCAATATGAGGGTCAGCCACCGTCTGAAGACTACAAATAACCCATATTAGACATATGGAACTGTCTTTATGTTAGTTTCATTTCAACTGAATAAGAAGAATTTTAATATAAGAGCTACACATGAGTAGGAAAATGTTTTTGAGTTGTATTATTTGGGTATCAGTTATTCCAAATGACTTAATTTCTGTAGGCATATAAGTACTGTAAACGACTTACTTCTTTTTAGTATTCTGTACAAAATATTTATAAGATCACTTCGATGTCTGTCCATCCGTCTGTCTATTCGTCTGTTTGTCTATCTGACTGTCACTCAGAAACTATTTGACATAGAAAGTTGCAATTAGGCATTAATATAGGAATTGGTGGCCTTATTAGAGGCGTGTGGTTTTGAAAGTTAAATTTTGGTGGCGCTAAATGATCTTTGTTATCGATGCGCTACATTTAAACATACATACATACTTTAAAGTTTGAATTAAGGGGTTAATTTTGGAGGGAGAAAACTGAAGTGAAAAAAAATTACCAGATCGTCGAATGGGCTGTGGGCTTTTAAAAACACGGATTCACAAATATATATAATATAATACTTGCGCACACTTTTTTTGGATTATTTTTAAAAAATTGAGAAAAATCGCTGTCCCCTCCTTATCTCGAAAAGTACTGACTAAAAAATTTTGAAAAAATTTTGAAATTTTCTCCACAGGGTTGAATGAAAATTATTACTAATGCATTACCTTTAATAATTTATCTGGTATATAAAAATAAAATTTCAAGGTCACCAATTTTCAGTAGATCTGAAAAAAACTTTGTTAAAAACGTATTTGGAGTGTATTTTATGATGTCATTAATCATTTTATATCTCCGTAACAAAAAGTTTTATTTTAAAAGCAATCGACGTTCGGAAAATGAATTGCTCAAGTCCGACTTGCACTTGGCCGATTATTTTTTTCTTTTATAGGCAAAACACGTGTATGACAGGGAAATCCCTAAATAGTTAACAAGAGCGGTGCATGCGCGTGAGAAAATTTTGTGCGTATAGTCGGCTTGGTCAAAAAACTTCAGGAACGAAGTTTCTTTGAAAAATATTAATTTTTAGAGAGATATAGCAAGCAAATTTTTTTATGGATATACACGGCAAAAATGGTAGTACATAGCTCCCAATGAATATCTTGGAAAATTCTAAAAATTTTTGAAAATTTAGAAAATTTAGAACTGAACATTTTAAAAAAGATCATTTCATATTTTCTTCCGAGCATCCAAACTAGACATATTGAGGGCGTTAACCAATAGAGTAATTAATTTTTGTTGTTAATCATGCCATCGGATGTTTTGCTCCTATATTCATCTGCACAAAGATGTCACAATACCACCCCACAAACGGCTTAACATCTCTCCTTGTATTTCCCGTCTAGTTCACCCTCTCTCCCCCTATAACTATCCCTGTCTAATCTGCTGAGATTTAACATACCCATTTTTAGTTTACAGGAAGTTACCCTTGATCTCGTCTGCTAGACTCTTCGGTGATAATACCTCTTTCCTCCCTCTAGTTTGCTAAATCACAGGAAAACCACCAGGTAGGATATTTGACTTATTTTAACTCATCAAATGGCGACAGTGTCAGCTCGACCATCACGCGTATAATAAATTTTTTCACGGTTTGTTCTGTATATTGTTGTGAATTTTTCTCTATTTATATGTGCGATGTTCGGCAATGCTGGTTCACTTTTCTGATGGAGCACACCGTTATTTTCCAAACCGCGTACATACGGAAAACCTACCGCAACATATTCAAACTAACCGACCAATACTGTGTTAGTTCGCGTCATCCACGTTTTTAATCTGGTAGTTTAAAAGGTCAAATTACAGTTTTAAAACATAAAATTTTCGAAAAATGCTATTTTTGAAAATGTTATTCAGGATAATCGTCACATATTTTCTTTAAATTTTTATTTTGGAAGTACTTCTTTTGACCTTTTTGAATCACCTATTGCGTAATTCGTTAACCATTTTTGATATGTTTACGATTTTCCCTTAAATGATCTGTTCATGAACTTTCAGTTCTTCTATACCTCGACCAAAAACGAAAAAATTTTGTTTCTACGGTTCCTAGACCAAACTGATCTTGGACAAAATATTTCATAAAAATCATAAATTGTTAATTGCTAAAGTATGCCGAACCCCCGTGTAATAACTCAACAAATTTTTATTAATTTTATAATCTTTTTACAAACAATTAGAAAAAAAATTGTAATTTTGTTTGGGGAAAGCAAAATTAAATCACTAAATTTCTTGGTAATTTTGTTATATATTTTTTCATATATTTAATTGGGTTCTTTTAAAACTTCACCCTAAATAATATTGATAATCGATGCGAATACCTTTTTCAAAATTTTTTTACAACTAACTATGAATAAATTTAAAATTATAAATTAAAAAAAAATCACGTGACTACGGAAGAGTCACGATTGGCTGCCATGTTTGTCACGTCTTTATGTTAAAGTGTTTTCACATAAGTACTGTCAACGGCTTCTACCTGTGTATATTTTGTCAAAATCATTGAAGTTTAATGCCAAAAAAATATTGTTGGTTACTAATTTATATCAGTAATGTATGACAAAGGGTTCATAAAGGGTTATTCTGATAACATTCCTACTGTGGATATTTTTATGATCACAAATTTTATTATATTTGTATTCTGATATAAATCCTTCCATCGAAGTGATCTTCATAAGAGAAAAAAATTTGATGTTGTTTAGGATTAATAAGTCTTTCTGCTTGAAATCATTGATTTTGACGTTTAACATCGTGTGGCACATTTAAAAACATTTTTTTTTTGTAGTATTCGTACAAAATGGTACGAAACAGACCTGATAACTTTTTAGATTAAACATTTTCAATAAATTTATCACTACGCTGATGATAATAACAAGAATAAATTGATTGAAAATTAAAACACTCGTATTAGCTGTCTGTGATGTTAAGGAGAGATAAACATTATGACGTCACACGCTCTCGGGTTTTTTTCGGCAACTGCCGCCGCGTCATCGGTACTAAGTTTAATTATAACGAAAAAAGAATAGTTTTGTTATAAAACTTATATATTATCTTTCTATTTATGACAAAAAAATTTTTTAAAACCCCAATTTTCATTCTTAACTTACTTTCTTTAATTATGTAAATTTGTGGCTTGGGATATTGTTCCAATCAAAGCTCCAATTGTAACTTATAGTACAGGAAAATAAAAAAGGAACAATATTATTTAATGAAACAATTTAAATATTAGACCGCAGACATAAATATATCATGATTAAATCTACCGAAAGAAACATTTTACTATTTTGGTCGTAGAGTATATTTATTTATTTAATACCAATTAAATCTATTGTTAATAATTAATGACTTTACCAATGAAGTAATTAATATTGCAGTTATTGACGTTTTTCATGCGAATTATTATAATTGTTTATCAAAATAGGGAACTGATTTTATAATAATAGCAAATTAGATATTAAACATATATTAATGATAGAAAAATTAGCAATTCTAAACCACGGTGAGAAGCACCAGATGCATTTTAGAACATCATTAGTTACGCGCGAGATGGTCAAAATTATGGCTGGGAGCAACTGTATGTATAGGTGAGTATTTATTTAGTTAGTAAACAAATAATTTACAAAGGATTAATTACACTAAACGGAAATATTATTCAGAGATCAACGATTGAAGAAAAGATCTCTGTGTATGTATCATTAGCTATGCGTCAAAAAATTAAAAAATGAAGACATTTGTAACTATGCTTTAGCATAGCTTTTTTATGGGAAGAGGACACGTGCTTCAGGAAAATCTCTAAAAGTTACAGGAGCAAATTCACATTGGCCTTCAATCGCTGTAATTTGTAGTCGAAGCGAAACAGAGTTTTGCTTGAAAGGAGTTGTACGAGGAGTGACAGGCTGAACCTCATACAGATGTGATATATATTTTACCTATCTATCTAATAAGCCTTCTTCCATCCAGTGTCGGACATAGGCTTCCCCTTCCTTTTTCCATCCCTCTCGATTCTGCGGCTTTCTGAGCCATCCTAAATCAGCCGTTCTTTTCAGATCATTTTTCCAATTTGTTTGGAGCCTTCCTCTGGATCTTTCTCCCTACCATGGCCTCCATTCTTGTATTCTTTTATCCCATCTTTCATCTTGTTGTCTCGTTATTTAACCTGCTCATCTCCATTTCAAACCCTGGGATGTGTATTAGCATGACATTATTTCTGGTATGCACCGCTCTGGAAGGAATTAAGCGAGCTACCTCCATCAAACACTTTCCATGAAAGTACTTGTAACATAGATTCAAGTCGCCAACCGTTCTTCGGTTGGCTGGTGAGTTCTGGGTCTCTAATCAGGCCAACAGCTCTCTTTTGAATAGAATCAAATATATACAGTGTATGTTTGGGAGCAGAGCCCCAAACATGAGAGCAGTTTTCCATTGTTGGTTGAAATGTATAGAATTAAAAGTTGTTGTGGAGTGTAAAGCTTTGAATTCGAAATAATATTCCCAGCATTTGAGAAATTCTTTTTACTATGTATATAACATGTTCATGTCAAGACATATTTGCTCCAGAGTTAATGCCTAAAAAATGAAATGAGCTTGCTAGAGAAATGGAGCATCTCGACAAAATTATGTCGGGTTCCGTAACGTTAACTTTTTTAAAAAAAACTGCTACCTGGGTTTTTGTAACGTTGAATTCTACTTAGTTACTGTCACCCCAAGATAGAATTTTCTCCAAGTTTTGTTAGGTTGAATGATTTCCTGCTGTCTAGGGATATTTGCATGAGTAGCTGATGCTCGAGCATTCAAAGTAAACGAAGAGATACGCGAACTGTTGTTATTGTAATGTAGTTCGAAATAATATTTCCAGTATTTGAGAAGTTCTCTTTACTATGCATGTAACATGTTCATATCAAGGCATATTTTCTCCAGAGTTAATGCCTAGAAAATTAAGTGGGCATGCTAGAGAAATTAAAGATCTGGATTTTTCCATGTCAGGTTCCGTAAAGTTAACTTTTTTTGGAAAAAAAAACTGCTACCTGGGTTTTTGTAACGTTAAATTACGTTGGTTACTATCACCTTAAGATAGAATTTTCTCCATCTCTTTGTTAAGTTGAATGACTTCCTGCTGTCTACGGGTATTTGCAGGAGTAACTGATTATCGAGCGTTTAAAGTAAAGAAGAGATATGTGAACTGACATCTGCAAAGTTGTAGAGTGGATTCCTGGTCTTCTCGAATAGATCGTTAATGTAAATGAAATAAGACAGGGAGTAGAAGGCATTATAGAGCCTTGGGACACACCACCATGATAATAAAGATATTAAAAAGAAACCTTTCAATAACGCTCTCAGGGGAATACGAGAGTCATAGACAAAACTGTTCGGACATAGCATAACAGTGTAGCTTGCTCAAAAATCTGTCATACAAAACACAATCAAATGTATTGGATATATAGAGTACATCCGCTCGAGATTCTCCAAAATGTTCAATTCCGTTGTTCCAGAAGATGCTGATTGATAGCTTTTTCCATAACTTTCGATATTATTGAAAGCAGTACGACTGATCGATAGTACTTTGGCAAGATCTTCATGCCTTTTTTGGGTTTCGGCTTCCTACCGTAACGCATTTCTAGCAGGAAGAACATAGTTTCTTTTTGTATGTTACATGGACAACAGATCTAAAACTGTGATGTTTAATGTCGACGGTAAGGTTGTAAATTAAATACCTCTCTTTGTTGACTTTGGCATTCTTTAGAAAAGCACATTAAATTCCACATTGCTTATCATTTTTAACGGTGATTTGCAATTATATATTGCAAATTGTGGTGTTTTGCAGTTTGCAGATTCACTTATAACACTGTATGCCCAATCTACATAAATATGAGTTTTCTAACACCGCTGTTAACTATTCCGCAAATATGCAAAATTGTCATCAATCAAGTGATTTGACCTTATGCTGCCAAACCGAAACTTTTCTTCAATTTTCCTTTACAATAATATCTATTAACAGGTCATTGATTATGAACAGGTTACCTTTCTAAACTGCTTATTTAAAGAGTTAGTAAAAATGATAAATAGAAAAGATTTTTTTTTAGAATTTAAAATTTTTAAAGAACTTTTCTGTTAAGATAAAACGGAAATAATCGCTCATCGCGAGTTTTTGATATATGTCACAAACTTTATTTTTTCTACACAAAACATGCTGCATATTATTTTTTTAGTTTTGGAGAACTTTTAATACCAGAAACGAAACTCTATATATTTGTGTTGGATTTGCACATAACGTATTTTGATCATGGCATTTGTTTATGTTAAAAAATAGTAAGTTAAGTGTCTTTTTTTTTTTTTTGGAAAGTGAAAAACGGGATTTATTTGAAGTTAATATTATAAATGGTTAAATAAAAATAAAGACCTAACCCTAATATACAATACTCCCTAGAATAACAAGAAAAATTAATAGCTCAAATTTTCAAGAGAGAGCAATATGGTTCACTTAACTTAAATAATGAAAAAAAAACTTAGCATTGAGATTTAAAATCGCCTTTATATTTCGCAAAATCAACTATTTATAGACTTTCCAAGTAATCATACAAATACCAATAATTTTTATCACACGAGATCAATAAATGAAGTCTTTGGTTTGACTTGTCTAACCCTACTCTATCGGATAAGATGGTTCAAGGTATCGGGCAAGATGATTCAGCAAGATGCCGAACATTATTGATCTTGACAGTCATCACAAAAATATGTTCCCCTGCCAAGATAAGAAGAACATGGTTCGTGAGTCCAGTCCTTGTACTAGGAGCATTGTTTTCAGTCTTCAGCTGGAGGATGAACAAACTGTTCTTTGCGTACCTTGCAATAGTAATCACAAGCGGCTTTGGTGGCATTTCGTATTGATTTTTTTTTATTGATTCTGGATGTAGATGGTTTTTGCGAATTTCTAGAAGTTAGTGTATTTTCCTTTCCAAAATTGTTAACAGCACGCTGTTCAGACTTAATAAATTTTTATTTTTGGTCCACTTTGACTGGTATAGAAGTTAGAAGCTCAGCCTAATGACTTTCCCTTTGTGTCACTTTTTGACCTACAACACTTGGAATCGGATGTATGGAATCGAGAATATCATCAGCTGTTGACAAGGGATCAGCAATTGCAAGGGTCGTGGGACCAGCTGGTGTAGCCGTAGCCGCAGATGCAACTGACGGTATAGGTGGAAGTGTCTTATGACCTGACGATTGGAAACTAGTAGATGGAACGGCCGTTTGGACTAGCTGTAGTTCTGTAATTTCAGATGTCACTTGGTGCGTCGACTGGAGAACACCAGTACTGGATTGCAGCATATTAGTGTCAGAAGTATACTGGATTTCTATTTGCGGTTAATCTGTCGCTGAGGCAGCGGCAAAGTCGCAGTCTTGAAATAAATTTCTGTTATATGGCTATATTCTAGCAACACGGAATCCACTAATGGAATTCATTGGAGACGCACTCTTCAAATAAGCGGGGTTGAAAATAGAAGCCACATCTAATTGAGGTTCTATCTGGGTGAGCTTTGTGGAATGTTGCAATTTCTTGCTCAAAGTACTTTTTGATTGGACCATATACGGCAACGTGCAATGGTTGTAGCTTATTTGTAGTATGTGGGGGGAACGATAGAAATATTATATCATGTTTCGTTGCATATTCAAGCGCAAGATAAAAGTTGTGCGATTCATGATTGTCTAACAAAAGAAGCAATTGCTTTTATTCTGATGGGCGCGTCTTTTCAACCAAAAATTCCGACCAAATCAGAAATATTTGCCCAGAAATCCGGCCTGAATCGGATACAGTGCCTTGCGATCCAGGTGGAGCTCCATCAAGAAGGAGTGGTACAAATCCTTTGCGCTTAAATATAAAAAAGGGCGGTATGAACGACCCTGCTGCATTACAACAGCATTCTACTGTTGTTAAAACACCTCATTCCATACTGGAGATTAGTCCAATCTGTCGCTTGCCGTATGAAAACAAGATTTTTGGTGGCTTAGTAGTGGATGTGCGGGTGCCAGTCTCGTCCATCTTGTATTTTTGGGTAGAATCCAACGAGTGTTTGTCGCTCAATTCTTTTAGAAGATCATAAAATCTCTCTTCCTGGAGACGGTTAAATCCGCGAGCTCTGGTCAAAGACGTAGGTTCAGGAGTCCTTAGAATACAGGACGGCAAGATGAATAGGACCATTCATCTTGCCCGATAGTGTACTTAATGGATAAAAAAATAATCTAAAATTCTAATAATAGCGGTGTTGAAACAATCTATAATAAAAAGTGTTTTTTGTAAGATGAGACAACAGAAGCAACCTAAATATAGGATGTGGACGATTTATCGAACAGAAAATCTTAAAACTTACCGTAATTAAATATTTTATTTTCGGACGTCCGTTTTGTTTTTCGTCACTGACGTGCATACTCCCTCATTAGCAGTCAGATTCGGACTGGCTTGCGAACCCCCGCCCCGTCGCGTTAGAAACTTTGACTATTGAAATAACTGTTAACGTTAAGAAAAATTATTAAAAAGTTGCATCTATTCTATACACAACTGACCTGACGCCCAAACGAAATTCTTCGTTTTTAGTGTTCCGTACGGAACACTTATAAGATCACTTCGGTGTCTGTCCGTCTGTCTGTCCGTCTGTCCGTCTGTCACACCTGATTTTCTCCGAAAGTACTTGTCATAGAAAGTTGAAATTTGGTAGCAATATAGGAATTGATGGCCTCATCAGAGCCATGTAGTTTTGAAAATTAAATTTTGACTTAAGGGGTTAGTTTTAGAGGGTGAAATCGGAAATGAAAAAAAAAATTTTTTACTAGATAATCGAGTGTGGTGTCAAATCAAAGCTTATGAAAACACGAGTAAAAAATATATATATAATGTAATACTTGCGCTCACTTTTCTTTGTATTATTTTTAAAAAATCGCGAAAAATCGCTGTCCACCCGCCTTATCTCGGAAAGTACTTATCAAAAAATTTTGAAAAAATTCTGGTGTAGATTGAACGAAAATTATCACGAGTGCATTACCTGTAATAATTTATCTGTTATATAAAAAAAAACAGAAATTTCAAGGTCATCAATTTTCAGAAAAGATTGGAATAAACTTTGTTGAAAACTTATTTGGGGTGTGTTTTGTGAAGTCACTGATCATTTTATATCACCGTAACATAAATTTTGACTTAACGGATTCGTTTTGAGGGGTGAAATCGGAGGTGAAAGCTTGTGAACACACGAGTAAAAAAATATATATATAATGTAATACTTGCGCACACTTTTCTTCGTATTACTTTTAAAAAATCGTGAAAAATCCCTGTCCCCTACCTTATCTCGAAAAGTACTGATCAAAAAATTTTGAAAAAATCCTGGAATATTCTCCACGGGGTATAGATTGAACGAAAATTATCATTACCTTTAATAATTTATCTGGTATAGAAAAAAACCAATATTTCAAGGTCACCAGTTTTCAGTAAAGATTGGAAACAAACTTTGTTGAAAACTCATTTGGAGTGTGTTTTGTGAAGTCACTGATCATTTTATACCACCCTAAGAAAACTTTTTATTTCAAAAACAATCAACGTACGGAACACTAATTGTACAAGTTCAAGTTGTACTTGACCGGTTTTTTCTTTTTAAATGCTACACTTGAACCATGTTTGTGGAAATTATTTTGAATCGCGTAATGTTTTGCAAAGATCTTCAACAGCATTTGTTACAGGACCCTCTGGATTTTCGAACATCAATAAAATACTAAATACTGGTTTTCGTTTAGTCTTTATGGATCGATAAAAAGAATTTCGCATTATTATGACACCACTCTGACAAATAAAACAAATCATTCCCATCGGTTGTAACTTTTAAATTACTACTATACTGTGTTAAATAATGAAAATGGCTTTTGTTTTTTAATTTACTTGGATATTGGTAAACATCCATGTGCCATTTACTTCTTTTTTTAACAAACACGAATAACTCATTTATAATAGGCATAGTAGCTTAAGGTATATCTTACGAGAAGACAGAGAGAGCATTATGTTAGAGAAAGACGCAAAATGATTTGGTTTTCAAAGTATAATGAGTGTGGCAACGTAGCTTCTCGCTTGCTTCCCGCCGCACGCAATCACTTGTTATGCATATATTAGTCCGGGAGCTCAGTACCAAAATGCCTCATGGAAGAGTGGCAGATAATAGTATCATTTTGTAAATTATGCCCTCCTTAGTCTTTCCAGGTAGTTTAAAGCCTCAACTCTGGTTCCTGTTCCTGAAAATACACTTTAAAACTGCAAGAAAAAGTTGGTGGACGAACCCAACGCTGAGTGGCAGATATTTTGGGTATAGCTTCGTTTCTATAAAATACGACTGAAAATTGGATATCTGTTATGTATATTGGGTCAATCCAAAGTTATAACGGTCCAAAGTTGCAGAAAAATGGACCCACCTGAACCTATAGAGGAGCGAATGTAATTTGTTTTAATATGTTCGTTAAGGTTTGTAGATACTAAAAATAACATTATCTGCCATAGAGCAGGGTTCTTTATTAAAATGCGTGCGCCTGTCCTACAATTTGTTTTTCTCTCAAATACTATACACATGCGCCAGTGTCTCGAGGGACACTCACATCACCACTGAAACAGTTGCAAGCAGATTAATTTATTTATTTAATTTGCAGTGCAATTTCGCTTTATATATATATATATATATATATATATATATATATATATATATATATATATATATATATAATTTAGGTTCAATTCTTTCTTGAACCTTGGAATAACAATTTTATATATTCATAATTAAAAAATTTGTGCATCCTATTGAACATCCAAAACAATCCTGTAAAATCAAAATTTAAAATCATAAAAAAAAGGGAGGAAAATGTATATTGATTGAAAATTTCAATTTTTAGAAGAACTGAAGAAGCCTACAAATTAGGCGAAACGTTTTCAATAAACTTCTAACCTTAAAACAAAGAACCATAAAGCTCAAAAAATTGGTAATATATATATACTAGCCGTGCCCGCGGCTCTGCTCGCGTGGACTTGATTCACCTTTATCGTCACTGCTTATTCGTTATGTTTATATTATTATATAGCTCAAGGGGCCTTAGAGGCCCATGGCTTGGTTCCATACTTGTCTCCACTTCTTTTTATCTCCTGTTAGCTTTTCCCAGTGCGGGATTCCCATCAACTCCGAATCTTGCTTTACTGCCTGAATCCATGTAGATCGAGGTCTACCCTTGCCTCTTCTTCCAACCACTCCTCTTATTAGGGCTTGCTTTGCCTGTCTTTCTTCCTTCATCCTTGCCACGTGTCCCAACCATCCTAATCGCTGGCTTATTATGATTTGGCTTATAAGGGGTTTCGTATATAGGCATTTTAATTCGTAGTTTGTTCTTTTTCTCCATAGTCCCTCTTCTTTCCTTCCTCCGTATATTCTTCTCAAAGTTTTCCTTTCCCACACCTCCAACGTCTCCTTTTCTCTTGCATCCAGTTTCCACGTTTCGCATCTATATGTCAGCGTGGGTCTGAGAACTGTCGTTTATATTCTTTCTTTTGCTTTTCTTGATACATTCTTTGATTTCAATATTGGATTCATTGCCCCCAAACATCTCTGTCGTTTCGCTATTCTTTCTTGTATCTCCGTCCTTTCTTGTCCACTCTCTGTTATTGTTACTCCCAGATAATTAAATTTGTCTACTTTTTCAAACATATATGTTTTCCCTAAGTTGTTTATTATATCTAAACTTTTGTTGTTTTTATTATCCTTCTTTGTAATTTCCATGTATTTTGTTTTTTCCTTATTTATCTTTAGTCCTCTCATCCTTCCCCTTTCTTCTATCCTACTTATGGCTTTTTTGAGGTTCTCTTTTGCTCTTGCAATCACTGCTATATCATCCGCATAGGCCAAGCATTGGCAGGTTTGTTGGTATATCGTTCCATTTGTTTTTATTTCTGACTCCCGGATTATCTTCTCTAGTACTAAATTAAATAGACATGTCGACACTGGTTCCCCCTATCTTAATCCTCTTTTCACCTTAAACTTGTCTGATACTTTGCCCTCAACCAACACTCTATTTTCTGTGTCATTCAGGGTCATTCTCACTATGCGAATCAATTTACTTGGAATTTTTAGTTCTTCCATTATCTTGTAGAGTCCTTCTCTATTTACAGAGTCATATGCTTCTCTGAAATCCACAAAGACCAAGTGTAGTGCCAAATTTTGTTCTAAGCTATTATCTTGGATTTGCTTAATCGAAAATATCTGGTCTGTAACCGATATATTTTTCCTGAATCCACACTGGTACTCTCCCAGAATAGACTCGGCTTTCTCTGCTAGTCTATTTTTGATAGCTATCAAGATAGTCAACACTACTATCTTGTACACGACATCCAGTAAGGCTATTGGTCTATAATTAGCGCATATAGTTTTTTCTCCTTTTTTGTATATTGGACAAATGAGCGACTCTCTCCAGCTCACTGGCATCTTTTCTGTTTCCCATATTTCTTGCACCAACCGGCATATTTCATTTTCCAGATCTACTCCTCCAGCTTTTATCAGTTCTACAATTTCCACCCGGGGCCTTATTTTTTTGGGTGAGTATTTCTCTTATTTCTTCTTTGCAGGGTTTATTTGTCTCCTCCTGCCCTTCAGTTAATTTTGCTTCCTATTTCTCATTCAACTCATTTTCGTCTCCATTTAGTGTTTCTTTAAAGTATTCCCCCCATCTATTCAGTTTTTCTGCGAAGCTTACTGCTATACTCCCATATTTTTTCCTACATATTAGCATTTTGTCTCTGTTTATTCCCTTTGTATTTTATAAAAAAGAAAAACACGTAAATCAGATAAGTGGTTCTTGAGTGCTAAGCGCAGTAATGGAGAGACAGACAGACAAAGAGACGTTACGTTTTATATATATTATAGATTTTTTTTGACATATATTAAATTAAGAATTTTAAAAAAATCACGTAAATCGGATGAGTGGGTCTCGAATGATAAGCACACTAACGGACAGACAGACAGACAGAGATACATTTGCGTTTTACATATATTATATATTATATTATTATATTATTATATTATTATTATTATTATATAACCTGGTCAGAGAACATATGTATGAATTTAAAAAATCACGTATATCGGATAAGTGGTTCTCGAGGGATAAGCGCACTAACGGACAGACAAACAGACAGAGAGACGTTACATTTTACATATATTATAGATAAAGATTATTATTATTACTATATAACCTGGCCAAAGAATACATGTATGAATTTAAAAAAAGACACGTAAATCGGATAAGTGGTTCTCGCCTGATAAACGCACTAATGGAGAGACAGACAGACAGAGAGACATTGCATTTTATATATATTATAGATTATAGATATTCTCTGCTACATGATATTGTTCTAAATTTGATGGTTTAGGCTGTGTACTGCAAAGGAACGCGCTAGCGGCAAACTTTTTTCCGACTTCATTCACTATTATCGTCACTGCTCATTCCTTACGCTACCTACCGTAATAAAATATAGCCTATAACGTGGCCAGAGAACATATGTATGTTTTAAAAAAAAAAGTACGTAAATCGGATAAGTGGTTCTCCAGTGATAAGCGCACTAACGGACACACAGACAGACAGACAGAGAGACGTTGCATTTTATATATATTATATATATATATATATATATATATATATATATATATATATATATATATATATATATATATATATACATACATATATATATATATATATATATATATATATATATATATATATATATATATATATATATATATTTATATTTATTTATATTTATATTTAACCTTCAAATTTTGTTTATATTTATTATTTAAAATTTATATTCAAAAGTCCCAAAACCCATTTTAATATGTATTTACGAAAATTTAAAAAAAAAAATTTTGTGGCTATGTTGGAGAGTACATATAAAATTTTTGATTTTTAACATGACAGACAATAAGAGTGATCCAAAAAACCTCAAGAATTAAAATTTTAAACATTTAAAACGTACAATAATTTTTGCCTCATTCGGTTAATGCCAACACAACAATGACCGAATACTCCATCAGTCATGCGGGGTTTCACTTTGTTCTTTTTAAACTTTGAGCGTTGCGGCTCCACTCTAGTTTACGTTATGTATTTTTGGGTCGCAGAATCCGATCTGCAAATAGTTTTTTGAAAAAAATGACCTATTAATTGTTATTGGCCATTTTTTAAGCAATTATCTAAAAGAAGTAATTTGATATAATTTATTTTTATAATAACGAAATCTATGTTTAATAAGCGATCCACCCAAATCTTTTTAGGCATATTTCGACCCACTAAATCTATTTTTGCAAAAACTGAACCTTTTTATTGTTTTAAATAATTTATTATAAACAATTATGCTATTTTTTTTTTTTTTTTTTATTGATCTAGCACACGTGCTGCAGGGAAGTCCCTAAAGCGCTCCAGGAGCGGCACGAGTGCGGAAAAAGCGATTCACGTTGTTCTTGAATCGCTGTAAATTGTACTCGGTGGGAAACACAGCGCTGGGCAAATTATTCCAAAGGGATGACGTTCTCCATATAAAAGATTGCTTGAAAAGCGTTGTACGAGGAGTAACAAGCTGAACCTCATACGGATGCGAAGCACCAGCGCGACGTGTATTTCTAACATGCACCGCTTTAGGAGGAATTAAGCGGGCTACATCCTTCGAACACTTTCCATGAAAATACTTGTAGAACAGACTCAAGTCGCCAACCGTTCTTCGATGTTTCAGCGAATCAAGGCTGCCGGTCAATTCCGGGTCCCCAAGCAGACGGACCGCTATTCTCTGAACAGAATCCAACAAATGCAGTGTATGTTTGGGAGCGGAGCTCCAAACGTGGGAGCAGTATTCCATAGTTGGTCGAATTTGGGCTTTGTAAAGAATTAACAGTTGTCGTGGGGTGTAAAGCTTTCTGGTTCTAAATAATATTCCCAACTTTTGAGAAACTCTCCTTACTATGCCTGCAACATGTTCATGCCAAGACATATTTGCTCCCAAACTAACGCCCAACAAATTGAGCGACGATGCTAGGGGAATGGAGTGCCCCGACATAACTATGTCGGGTTCAGCAACGATAACTTTTTTAGAAAAAACTGCCGCTTGGGTTTTTGTAGCGTTAAATTCCACTTGGTTACTGTCACCCCAAGATAGAATTTCTTCCAGGTCTTTGTTAAGTTGAACGACCTCCTGTTGTCTGCGGATATTCGCCTGAGCAGCCGATGTCCGAGCGTTCAAGGTGAATGAAGAGACAAGCGTACTGTCATCTGCAAAGCTATAGATTGGACTCTCGGTCTTTTCCAGCAGATCGTTAATGTAAATGAGAAAGAGAATAGGAGACAGTATGGAGCCCTGGGGCACACCGGCGTTGATAGTGAGGGTGTTAGAAAGAAATCCGTCGACCGCCACTCGTAAAGAACGCTCTCTGAGGAAACATGAGAGCCACAAACAGAACCTTTCAGACATACCATAAGAGCGCAACTTAGCCAACAGTCCATCGTGCCAAACACGGTCGAATGCCTTGGATATGTCAAGAGCAACCGCTCGAGATTCTCCAAAGTGTTCAATTGCGTTGTTCCAAACATGTGTTACATAAGTCAGAAGATCTCCTGTTGATCTATGTTTACGAAAGCCATATTAGTGATCGCTAATAATATTGAATCGTTCAAGATATTTTAGAAGATGCTCATTGATAACCTTTTCCATGACTTTCGATATTATTGAAAGCAGTGCAACTGGTCGGTAGTTATTTGGCAAGGTCTTCTTACCTTTTTTTAGGTATCGGCTGAACCGTGGCACATTTCCAGCAGGACGGAAATATTCCCTTTCTGTAGGATAGGTTAAAAAGTCTACAGAAAACTGGTGTTAGTTCTCTTGCACAGTTTTTGAGAACTATGGCAGGTATTCCGTCAGCGCCAGAAGCCTTCTTGGTGTCTAGCTTCATTAAAATACGCTTTATGATGCGCTGTCTGAAGACAACATCGGGCATCCTTGACTGCAATATGGGAATAGTAGGTGGTGTTTTTCCTTGAAAATCGACAGTAGATTGTGAAGCAAAGAGTTCAGCCAACAAGTTCGCTCTCTCAACAGGTGTGGTTGCAATGGAATTATCTGGCCGTGTGAGTGGTGGTATGGTGGATTTGGTAAAATTTTGACTAACTGCCTTAGCGACTGCCCAAAAGGACCTGGAATTGTTGGGACAAGCGAGAAGTTTGTTTCTAATTCGTTGATTGTTTGCCTCCTTGGTTTCGTCGATAATTCCCTTGCATCTGTTCCGGGCATGAACAAAGATGTTTCGATTTACGGTGTTAGGATTTTCACGCCATTGTCGGTAGGCAATATGTTTAGAAGCAACAGCTTCTTTGGATTTTCGGTCGAACCAAGGCTTGCCGTTGGAGGAGCATTTCTTCGAAAAATGGATGTAAGCTTCCAAGCTAATAAACACATTTTAGAGAATTTATCTCCATAACAATAAAATCTAAGTTTTTAAGAGCTCCACCCAAGTTTTTTAGATGAATTTTGTCCTGCTGTCTGAATTTCTAATTAATTTTTCCAATTTAATTAATTAAGAGCTAATAAGTTTATTTATATGCAATTAAATAAAAATATTTGTATTAAATTCCAAAGAAAAATTAATATAATTCTAATAAATTGTCAGTAATAATAAAATAATTTAGTTTTTGAAATGAACAGAGAATTTAAATTTAGCGAGTTAAATAATATTATAGAAAAAAATTATTTATTTGTAACAAAAATTAATAAATTTTGAGCAAAAAGGGATTAGAAATTCGACTTTAACGTATCAAAAAACATGTAAACTCATGCATCACAGATAAGTAATAATGCGAATAAAGAAAATTAATTTGTTTATAACTTAAACTTTGCATTAAAAATACAGAAATTCTGCTGATAAAAGCAGGGACTGGACTTCATGGCACATATTCGGGATTTCACCTCGTATTATAGTATTCGAACACTAATTCATTTATCTGCCTCTCTCGAATGAGTTCAGATGGGTCCAAAAACCCTACAGATTCAAAAATTCGTAGAAATTCAAAGAACCAGGATCTAGAGCAAATAATATTTTGTCACTTATTTTTGAGTCCCAAATTAACTATATCTCGAATATCTGCCACTCAGCGATGTGTTATTTAAGATGTGGTTATATATTCTAGAAAATACATTTACGCTATAGATTTATTTTTGCCGTTCGCACGGTTTTGTGTACACGCATCGTCCTTACTTTTTTTTATTTCTCATTTATTTAGTTTTGTACCAGCGGTTAGTTTTAAATCACTACTATCAAAATGCTTAACATAAACCAATACCATTTTCAATTTTCATTATTATCGAAAGTGCAGAACCAACTTTGGCAAAGTTTGAAACAATTTTGAACAATAGCATCATAAAAATATTAATTATTGTTTTTAAAATTAGTGTTCCTAACATAAAAAGTTAAGTATCTCTCTTATATTAGAACTGTAACGTGCATTTTTTTCTGTTTCAGCAGAGTAAATTTCCATAAATTTCACACTGCTATTCATTAAGCTTGAGAGATATGGGGTGAGGGGAGTGGCCCTGGGGCTTCTGGAGTCATATTTACAAAACCGATCCCACTCAGTGAATGTTAGGATTAACCTCCGGGACTATTTCTCAGACCTTAACAGCATGTGTAGGGGTGTACCACAAGGATCGATACTAGGTCCATTGCTTTTCTTGTTGTATGTGAATGATTTACCGGACTATCTGCTGCGGCAGCAGGATGTGGATAATGATGATGGGGATGGAATGGCTTGTCAATTTGTTGATGACACATCGGTCATTTTGTCAAGCTCTTCTATCGCCAGCCTGTTGGTGATCTGTTCTCGTATAGTGGCAGGAATGGCAGAGTGGTGTGAAAAGAATTACCTTTGTCTTAATGGAAATAAAACGGGCCTTATATTATGACATGAACTAAAGTCAATACCCAATATAGAGACGATAAAATTTTTGGAGGTTAATATGGACTCAATTTCTTAGGAAATACATGCAGTGAAACTTCGGTCTAAGCTCAATAGTGCGTGTGCTCTTATTAGAAGACTTTCTTTGAAAAATGGCCATATTTTAAATGCATAAAGGCATATCGGCTTCTCCCATTGGAGATCAGGAACATTGAGGGGATTGAGAGATTCAATAGGGAAACAACAAGGTTTGCTCTCTAAAAATGTTTTTTTTTACGTTATGTACGAGGCTGGTTCGAAAAGTCCGTGCAAAGTCCGAGAGATGGCACCACCGGCACGTATCGAGGTCATGTTTAGTTAGTAGCATCTCTTGAATGAACGCACACCAAGTTTCAGCCATATTGGTCCATTTCTTTGTGTTTGGCATTCGTGTGAATCAAGGAAGTCGAGTGATTTTCAAGAAATGGACGAAAAAGAATTTCGTGTGGTGATTAAACATTATTTTATGAAAGGCAAAACGCCTCAGGAGACTAAAGAGAAGCTTGATAAACATTATGGTGACTCTGTACCTTCGATTAGAACAGTTTATAAGTGGTTTCAAAATTTTCGGACTGGCCATATGGGCACAAGTGACGCTGAACGTTCTGGACGGCCTGTGGAGGTTACGACTCCAGAAATCATTGGTCAAATCCATGATATGGTGATGGATGACAGAAGAGTTAAGGTGCGAGAGATTGCTAGTGCTGTGGGCATCTCGACTGAACGGGTACATAATATTTTGCATAAACATTTGGACATGAGAAAGCTATCCGCAATATGGGTGCCGCGATTGCTCACGCTTGACCAAAAACGGAATCGTGTGAAGTGTTGCAAGGATGGTTTGCAGCTGTTCCAGAAGAATCCGGAGGACTTTAAGCGTCGTTTCGTCACTGTAGATGAAACATGGACACATTACTATACTCCTGAGGCCAAACAACAATCTAAACAATGGGTTACCAAGGGGGAATCTGCACCAAAAAAGGCGAAGACCGTTCCTTCGGCCGGAAAGGTTATGGCGACTGTCTTTTGGAATTCGCAAGGGATAATCCTCATCGACTATTATCTGGAAAAGGGTAAAACTATTACAGGTGAATATTATTCATCGTTATTGGACCGTTTGAAAACCGAGCTGCAAGAAAAACTCCCGCGATTGGCTCACAAGAAAGTTCTTTTCCATCACGACAACGCACCAGCACACACCTCAGCAGTTGTGGTCGCAAAATTAATGGAAATAGGATTCCAACTCGTTTCACATTCCCCTCTATTCTCCAGACTTGGCTCCCTCGGACTACTATTTGTTCCCCAATTTGAAGAAATGGCTGGCGGGACAAAGATTTTATTCAAACGAGGAGGTGATTGCAGACACTAATGGATATTTTGCAGACTTGGACATATCCTATTATTCGGAAGGGATAAACAAACTAGAACATCGTTGGACGAAGTGTATAAGCCTAAAAGGAGACTATGCCGAAAAATAAAAAAGATTTACCCCAAACACATAAGTAGTTTTATTTTTGCACGGACTTTTCAAACCAGCCTCGTAATCTTGATGGTAATAAAGGAATAAATAAATAAATAAATAAAACAATTTTTAATAACTGTACGATTTCTTTTGTATTTAACATTGTTTACTTAAACGTTGAAATCAGCAAGTTAGAGGGATATTTCATATATACTCAATAACCCCGTACGATTCAATTTTGGCACTGTGTTTTTTGTTTGTTTGAGTGTAGAGTTTAAATTAATACTCTACACTCAATACCTTATAATAGTTAAGTACCTAAACCAAAAACGGTGTAACTAAGGAGATGTAAGCAGTTAAGTAAGCACGTAATTCATGCAAGCGGAAAATTGCAGTTCAATGTAGTGTTTACTCAAATAGATTTATGTGGCATTATTACAACCTATATTAGTGTTTTCTATCTAAAGCGTTTAAATTGCTCCATGTCTGTTAAGTCTAAACATAAATTGATTAAGTTGCTATCTATAGTTAATTTAATAACAATCTTGATTAAATTTTTACTACATTTTTCTTAGTATTATTTATCATTTAGGATCAGAAAATACTCAAGAAATAATGTTATAATGTGTGGCCCGTTGAGGCTCAATTTTATAACGTCCCAACTTTCTTTATTTTTAATAAATATTGTATTTATTAAATAAAAGCCGTTATTTGCTACTACTAACTAGATATAAGCCAGCTCGTTTTGTATTTTTGTACGTCTTTTAAAAATAGTCGCTATAGTTGCCCAAAACTTAGTTGCACTGTTTGGGCACCATTCATTTTAGAATAAAAAGAATCTAAGTTCAGCTCAAAAAATGAAAAAATACTGAAGAGTTATTTAATTGTTGAAATAAAAGTAATTTACGTGCAACCGTTGCGTCCTGAAAGAAAGAACAGGAGTTTAGTGATACGCTACACATTTAAATAAAGAAGGGTATATTATCAACAAAATAAAAATTCCCAACTTTATTACATTCTTAAAATTACTTCTACTAAATGAAAACCTCTTATGCTGGAAGAGTGTACACTATTAAATAAAGTCTTTAAATCAGGATTACTAAGTTTTTTAATAAAAGGCTGTATAAAATACGATATTAAAAGTTTGCGAAATTAACTCCGCGAATTACACGTGTAGAGTAGTCGTTGGAAATGCACTTGTAGACAGGAAGTGAGATTTCTCCTCCTGAGTTTCCATAAGTTACTTGGCCTCTCCTGGTGAGATTCTCATAAAAATATTGTCTCAGCCACTACTATCCTAGTTTCATTTGGGTATCTAAACACTTTTTGACCCGAAATGCCTGAGGATGAACAGGATATTTCAAGAAAGGAAAAAGGCCTTCAACTTAAGAGCTAGAAACCGTTACTGCACTTCTGCATCACTAAAAAAAGATACTGGCGTGCTGAAGAAAGTAAGCCGCTACGACCTACTGGCCGAAAAAGCCATTACTGCTTCATGGTGGAAAAAGCCACTACTGCTTCATGGTGGAAAAAGCCCTTAAAAATGCAAAATGACTGCTTAAATATCTTTGTCCCTTTCATGGGTCACTTCCAACGCAAAAATCCCGGCGCATTCAATGTGAACTAAATAAGTCAAGTTGGTAACATGCGTTACACACTGCCGGTTTAAATTAAACTCCTCAACAATTTAAATCACTGTTTTAAGCTACACTGCTCAAAAAGTGAAATCACTGCAATAAATATAAAAACGTAATAAAATAAAAATTATAGGGAGAAAAAAAGTGTCGTAACATGATCTTAAAATCTATAAAAAAAGAGTGTTACAATGTTTTCTGACTAAAACAAAAAATCGCTTAAAGAAAGACCAAAGTTATTGAAGCAAACACTTTGAGCATGTCAACACTATCATGTCAATTGGATTAGTAATTTGATATCATAAGGATTTTGATTGGGTCAGAGTTGAGTTTGCAAATTCTTATATACAGCTGTGGATTCATTATTTGCAAGCTACCTTTGTCTAATTACGTTGTCGTAACGTACGTTCAACCGGTTCAATAATTCCACTACTACTTTTAGATCTATATATATATATATATATATATATATATTATATATATATATATATATATATACGAGGCTGGTTTGAAAAGTCCGTGCAAAAATAAAAACTACTTATGTGTTTGGGGTAAACCTTTTTTATTTTTCGACATAGTCTCCTTTTAGGCTTATACACTTCGTCCAATGATGTTCTAGTTTATTGATCCCTTCCGAATAATAGGATTTGTCCAAGTCTGCAAAATATCCATTAGTGTCTGCAATCACCTCCTCGTTTGAATAAAATCTTTGTCCCACCAGCCATTTCTTTAAATTGGGGAACAAATAGTAGTCCGAGGGAGCCAAGTCTGGAGGATAGGGGGGATGTGAAACGAATTGGAATCCTATTTCCATTAATTTTGCGACCACAACTGCTGAGGTGTGTGCTGGTGCGTTGTCGGGATGGAAAAGGACTTTCTTGTGGGTCAATCGCGGGCGTTTTTCTTGCAGCTCGGTTTTCAAACGGTCCAATAACGATGAATAATATTCACCTGTAATAGTTTTAATTATCCCTTGCGAATCCCAAAAGACAGTCGCCATAACCTTTCCGGCCGAAGGAACGGTCTTCGCCTTTTTTGGTGCAGATTCCCCCTTGGTAACCCATTGATTAGATTGTTGTTTGGTCTCAGGAGTATAGTAATGTATCCATGTTTCATCCACAGTGACGAAACGATGCTTAAAGTCCTCCGGATTCTTCTGGAACAGCTGCAAACCATCCTTTCAACACTTCACACGATTCCGTTTTTGGTCAAGCGTGAGCAATCGCGGAACCCATCTTGCGGATAGCTTTCTCATGTCCAAATGTTTATGGAAAATATTATGTACCCGTTCAGTCGAGATGCCCACAGCACTAGCAATCTCACGCACCTTAACTCTTCTGTCATCCATCACCATATCATGGATTTGATCAATGAGTTCTGGAGTCGTAACCTCCACAGGCCGTCCAGAACGTTCAGCGTCACTTGTGCCCATATGGCCAGTCCGAAAATTTTGAAACCACTTATAAACTGTTCTAATCGAAGGTGCAGAGTCACCATAATGTTTATCAAGCTTCTCTTTAGTCTCCTGAGGCGTTTTGCCTTTCATAAAGTAATGTTTAATCACCACACGAAATTCTTTTTCGTCCATTTCTTGAAAATCACTCGACTTCCTTGATTCACACGAATGCCAAACACAAAGAAATAGACCAATATGGCTGAAACTTGGTGTGCGTTCATTCAAGAGATGCTACTAACTAAACATGACCTCGATACGCGCCGGTGGTGCCATCTCTCGGACTTTGCACGGACTTTTCAAACCAGCCTCGCATATATATATATATATATATATATATATATATATATATATATATATATATATATATATATACATATCTCTATCCTGTGTAAGATAGAGCCATCTATTGCTTGCTATCCACCTAATATCATCAGGCCATTTTTTCATTGGTCTTCCTACTCTTCATCTGCTTTCCCAAGGTCTCCATTTAAGTAACTTTGTTGTCCATCTACCATCATTCGTTCTAGCCACATACCCTGCCCATTTTGCCACTCTTTCACTGATATCTGTAATTCTTATTGTTCGTCTGATATCCTCGCTTTTAATGTGTTCTCGTAAACTAACACTTAACATATGTCTTTCTATGGTCCGTTGATTACGTTGGAGTCAACAAAGATTATTTTTTGTAAGGGTCATGGTTTCCAGCCCATACGCATATACTCGAAGTATGCAGCTCAAGTACACTTTTCTTTTTAAGGTCATGGGAATATTTCTATTTTTTAGAATAAATCCCAGTTTTTGAAATGGAGTCCAGCTGAGACCAATTCGCCTTGGTATTTCCGCTGTTTGATTGTCCTTCTAATCTAATCTTATGTCCCAAGTATATATACTCTTCCACTCTGTCGATCTCTTCCGTGCCTATCTTAATTTTTGTATTTTATGGGCTTAGAAGTTTTGTTTTCTCGATGTTCATCTCGAGTCCAACTTTCTGTGAAGCTTGATTAAGTTGTTCTATCACGATTTTGAGTTCTTCTATATCTTCGCATACAGTACTACATCATTTGAGATTCATTTCGTTCTAATTTAAATAATTAATAACTGATTGCACTAAATACGTATTGATATGACGTATTGATATTTCGTAGCTCTTATTCCCATTTAAATTCACAACTGTTGATGAAAAAACAGTTTTTTATATACCGGATAAATTATCAAACGTAATGCACTCAATGACCTTAAAAAAACATTTGTTTCACTTCCCCCCAACAAGCAAAAAATTTAGCTTTCAATAGTCCACGGCTTTGATTGAGCCATCAGTTCCTATATTTGTGCCAAATTGCAACTTTCTGGGTAAAATAGTTACGGAGAAAATCGGGTGTGACAGACAGACTGACCTCGAACTGATCCCATAAATGTTCTGAGCGGAAAACTAAGCATCCCGTATAAGAAAAGGACTTTCTATGCGCGTCCATCTTGAGAAACAACTCAAGCATCCCTTGCTCCCTCACCACCTTTTCACGCCGATGTGCAAAAATTATCGCATACCAAAAAAACAAATCAAGAACAAATACTCGCTGCCATCTTTTAAAAAATAAATAGAATTTATGAAGACCGGAGCTATGACCAAGAGTTACAGACCTATCTGGCAGGATATACTCAAATTACATTCTAAAATTTGAAAACTGACTCCTACACATTTATTTAGTGCCACGGAGGCCATTTTCCAACCTGGCGTAAGTAATTTCTTTGTTGCTGTTAGATAAATTGAGATGGAATTTTACGTACTTGTTTTAGGTTCATAAAAATATGGAGTAGATCCATTAGAAGAAGATTGTTTCATTAATTTTGAGATTATTATGTATTATAAGAGTGGTGGTTTTCGTTTAATATTTAAAGCCACATGACAATTCCAGTACCTTTTTCTTAACATCGTTTTTCGGCGTAGTTGTACCAAGCTATTACTTCATTGTTTCTGTTCTAAAATTATAAGTGTTGTGCTGAGTGTACGGAATGTACGAATGGTTCTAAAAAATTTAATTGTTTACCTTTAATTTTTATCCTTTTTAACCATGTCACAATTGATTGGTTTAACTCAAATCAGGCGTTGTTAAGTGTGTTTGTGGTAGAATATCACAAAATCTAAAATAATACAATACATTTTATTGTTAGACCTAAAATTAATGGGGAATTACTTTTACAATTTATTGAACAATCTCAGCAAAAAAGAAGGATTTTTCTTTGTGTCTAGAACAATAGCTTGATTCTAAGTAGTGTTATAATGAAATATATTAAAATTTTTCTTTAAGGGTGTTAACCCTTTTAATTTTACCTTGAGCTAATGAACGCTACGCGTGTTAAAGTTAAGTGGACCTAAAGTTATTCTATTTTATATAATATGCTAATCTTATCGCGTTTAATACCTTGTAGAAACTTGACTTTTCTGTTAATGGCATTTTAATGAGGCAAAATGAAATCTAACATTTTATATTTCATAATACATGTATTTAATTTAACATGCACTTTATTTTGTTAACGAGTGTCGTGTATATAGGGCGTGCATTTTCTATCTAATGTAAACTTATTTCCGGCTCTTTGGTTCACATGTCTGTTTTAGCAGCGGTCGAAAGAATTTTCTTTTTCCTTTCTATAGGCACCATTTTTTTTTAACATAGACGAAGAAATCCGAATATCCGTCAACTTGGTCCAAGAGCCGAAATACACATTTTTATTTTACAGTACCCTTTTAGACAACGCGATAGTGCTACTATGAACGTTATAACATGTCTGCAACAATCTACGTCAACCAAATATACTTAAATAAATTAATATATAAGTACACTGACCTGCCGGGATTGGCACCAGGGATCCTTCATACCCTATGCTGACACCACAGAGCTAGGGTCGCTCGTTTTTTACCATCTTAACCTATTCCACATTAGAAAAGTTCCAGCTTAACGTTTCGGGGTCTATATTTCCTCTTCCTACTTCCGACTTATATCTTTTAATTCTAACCACTCTGTCTTCTGCCATTCAATTTATATCTTTGTTCCACTCTCTCTGTGTATTTACTTAACATCTATCTAATAAGTCTTCCTCCTTCCAGTGTCGGACATAGGCCTCCCCTTCCTTTTTCCATCGCTTTCGATTTTGCGTCTTTCTGATCCATCCTAAACCAGCCGTTCTTTTCAGGTCATCTTTCCATCTTGTTTGAGACTTTCCTCTAGATTTTTGTCCCAACCATGGCCTCCATTCTTGTATTCTTTTATTCCGTCTCTCATCTTGTCTCATTGTGTGACTGCCCATCCCTATTTCAAACCCGCTACCTTTTCTCTTACGAGAAACACTTTGGTCTTTTGTCTTATACTTTCGTTTCTGATTCTATCTTGTAGTCTTATATTCAGCATCTGGCATTCTCCGGCTCTCTGTGTTTTACTCAGTTGGTAGATGATCTTCTTAGTCAGTGTCCATGAATGGGCTGCGTAGGTGAGAACCGATAGAATGCATTGATTGAATATCATCTTTTTTAGATCAGAGGAATTCTTTTGTTGGTTAGTATTTTCCTTTATTCGTCAAATGCGACCCATGCCAGTCTGATTTTTCTCTGTACTTCTGCCGTTTGAATTGCTTTTCCACACTCTAATATTTCTCTTGGTATATGTATTCCTCTACGTATTCAGTGCCTAGTACTGCATAAATATGTGTATTACGGTGGAATTGGGCGAGCCATATCGCAAGGATGAATGATAACAGATGGACATTCCATATGGTTGAATGGGGGCTTAGAGCACATAAAAGATGCATAGGTAGACCATAAACAAGATGGACGGATGACATAAAAAGATTAGAGGGACACGATTGGATGCAAAAAGCAAACAAGAAAGCTCATTGAAGACAACTTGGGGAGGCTTACATCCGACTATGGATGGAATAAACTAATGATGATGACTGTATATTATTTATTTTTAATGCTATCGTTTCTCTTTTTGTTCATTAGGATCGTCCCTGCTACTTTGAGAATCCTTTTCATTTCTGTTGTTTCGAGAAATTGTTTCGTTTGCGTTATTTTTTGGTTGAATTTCAGATTGCGCATCTCAGTACATGTATAATTATAGTCTTGCAAATTAATGACTTTGTTTCAATTTTAAAATATTTCGTCATATTAAATCGTTTCTCTCCATATATCTATACCATTAAACTTCATTTCTTGTACAACCTTTTCGTCAACAGCAAGCTTACACCCACAGATTAAAAAGAATATAAATATGCGGCTCTCTTATACAGGCCCAAAGGTACTTCGGTGGCGCCACAGGTGACGCGAATGCTAACTATTATAAAAAAACGCGCCATATTTAAGTTACTATTAGTATTTAATAGCCCAGTCGCCAGGGGTTTTAAGCTCTCATTAAATTCTAACAGGCCGTATTTTGACATACTGGTAGTTTTTTTGGACGTAGAATACGACTAAAGAAAGTTTGCTAAAGTTTAATGTACGCAAAACCCACAAAATCCATAATAAAATAAAAAATTCGTTTTTTCGGTAATATAATAATAGATTTATAAAGTCTTGATCCAAAGTCCACGTTTCCGTTCCGTATGTTAATACTGGCAACACGCATTGATCAAATGTGTTCGCTTTTAGTATATTTAGGACATTGAAAAAGACGATGTTCCGCAATCTGCCAAACGCCGACCAAGCCAATGATATTCTCCTTCATAGATCCGGTTTCAAGTTTTCCTTGGATATTTCTATTTTTCGTCCGAGATATACGTACGAATCCGTTGTTGTGATTTTTGCGTTTTCAATAATCAATTGTGTATCTTTATCACAGTAATCATTTGTCATGAACATGGTTTTGGCGATGTTTATCTTCAGACCAATCTCTCTGGACTTGTTGTTAAGTTCGTTCAGCATTTCTTCCAATACTTCTTTGCACAATATCATCAGCGAATCGCAAATGATTTGAGTTGCTCTTCTCCTATATTTATACCCTTACGTGTCCATGTAAGTCGTTTGAAAAGATCTTCTAGCGTCAACGTAAACAATTTCGGCGAGATGGTGTTCCCTTAACGTACCCCTCTTTTCATTTCTATTTTATTGGTGTTTTCTCTCAATACTATCTGAAATGTTGCATATATATTTTTAATAATCTGCGAGTATCAGCTGTCAATTCCACAGTTACTTAGACTATTTAATGTCGCCTAGATTTCAAGGGAGTCAACCCAAATCTTAAAATTATACTAATTTGACTTTTCTATTAAGGTTCTTAATACTTGAAGGTGGTCCAGTGTACTAAGGCCTTCTCTAGGCTGGTAAGCGTCTAATTTCTTTGTGAGTCTTGCAGTTACTATATTCATAAATAACTAGTGCATTACAGATAGTAGGCTGATTCGTTTATAGTTGGTTAATTTAGACTTGTCTCCTTTTTTGAAGAGCAAGACCACCACAGCGTTATGCCAGCCTCAAGGTACCACGCACATATCGAGACAATTATTATACAATATAACTAGCATTTGTAACATGGGCTCTACGCCCTGTTACAACATTTCAACAAGTACACCGTCTTCACCTGCTGCTCTTCCTCTTGCCATTTTATTCAAAGAATCTTGTATTTCGTATTTGGCGATGTTGGGAATATCTTCGCATCCTTCATTCATTACTCATATTCGAACCGACTTGCTTTTGTCTGGTGGTGGTTTAACTTTACTCTCATAAAGGTCCTTGTAGAATCTCTCTATATTTATTCAAAGTTCATTGGTTTGAGTTATTATTTGGTTGTTCTCGTGTACTAATTTTGTTATTTGTAGTTGTCGTTCATTTAATGATCTTTGTAAAAGTTTTATACCCTTCTTGTTCTCCAGAGTTTCTTCAATTTTCTCATTGTTATAGGTTTTTATATCTCTTCTAATACATTTTCTTATATTTTTATTCAAATGACTTATTTTCACATACCACCGTGTCTTCTTTCATGAATTTTCGTTTTTGTATTAGTTTGACCGTTTCTTTGGAGAGCTTGTCCTCTTTGATATTCCTCGTGAGAGATACTTCTTTCGCATATTCTACTATACACCGAACAATTTTTCTATTAATCTCGTTGAGGGTTGAAGTATCCTCTTTGATTTCATGTTCTTCGAGTTTATGTATATACTTATTTTTCTTGTGTTTAAGTTGTGTTCTATCTATCATTTTCATCTTTTGTTTAATCATTTTTCTTCGTTCCATCCTTGTGTTAAAATTTATTTTTGCCCGAACCATTTGGTGATCACTTCCCATTTTGACTATATTGATAACCCGTGTATCTAATATTATGTTCCTCCTGTTAGATATTATATAATCGATCTCGTTAACTGCTATTCGGTTTGGGCTTTTCCATGTCCACCTACTTCCTTCTTTTTTGTTAAAATATGTGTTCATGATATGAAGGTTATTTTCGTTAACTTAGTTTATTAACAATGTTCTCTAGCATTCCTCATTCCTGATCCGTAAGGGCGTACGCCATGTTCATTTTCCTCCTGCTTTACGCCGACTGTAGCCTTCAGGTCACCAGTTATCAATGGTCAACATGATTTTTTTCACAAGGAAACTGAATAGACCCTAGATCAGTTTTTTATGCTAAATTCAAATATATTATCAGATTTTTTCCTATTAGGCATAGTTTTCTTGTGACTGTCATTTTTATGTAATATACTTCTCTATATTAGGATTTCATTGTTATAATTCTTGTAAATATAGAAGTGGGAATTTGTATTCAGAATAATTTGGCACCAAGAAGACTTATTCATGTTGAAATATGTTTTAACCCTGTCCAGGCTTAGCGATGTTCAAACCTATCCTATCTTGTACAAATATTGCACTTTTTTAGCAAGCAGAGGGCCAGTAGCCAGTATTGTAATTGTAGTGAATCTGGTAACACGTATACCATACCTACTTATTTTTGTGTTGTTTATTGTTCTTATTTGTAAGTTTTCTTTATAAACGTTTCAAAATGCCAAGAAAGTGTGTAAATCAACCAAACAATTTTTCTGCTACGTGTGTGGTGAACTGACCTTCAAGTCTCAGAGGCGAAATTTTACCCCGCTTGTGAAAAAATATTATGAGCTTTATTTTGGGTGTGAAGCTGGTGATTTTGATAAAGACTGGGCCCTAAATTTATGCTATGTGAGGCTTCTCACTGGTTGAAAAAATGGTACTCATCATATGCCGTTTTCAGTCCCTATGATTTGGAGGGAACAGAAGGACCATTTAACGGATTGTTATTTCTGCTTAACTAACATTAAAGGAATTACGTCCAAAACAAAATATACAGTTAAGTACCCCAATTTGGCATCTGTAATTAGACCTGTGCTACATAGTGAAGAGTATCCTGTACCAAAGTTTCCAGATTTCATGACCTTAAGTGATTACTCCGACTCCGACCCAGTTCATACTGAAGACGGAAAAAGCGAGAGAAGTGACCCTACATTTAAAGCAAGTAGTTCATCAGAACCTCACTTTTTATCTCTCTGTCTTAATGATCTTATCCGGGATTTAAATTCGTCTAAACAGTCAGCTGAGCTTTTAAGTTCCAGGCTCAAAGGTTGGAATCTACTCCAAAAAGATACAAGGATAACCGTTTATCGTAGACGAAATAGTGATTTCAGTGACTACTTCTCTAAGGAAGGCTATGTAGTTTTTTGTAATGATGTTTGTGCAGTAATGGAGGGCCCTTGGATATCAACACCAGCCAAAGCCCGTGGGGGGCGGGATAGAATATCTCCCCAGGTATGTTCTGCCTGTCGTAGGAGGCGACTTAAAGAACAATCTAGATGGTAGATGCCCAGATCCCACCAGCATCGCCCGGTGTGATACCATCGCATCGGCTTAGGCTGCGTGAAGTTGCTTAACGTTTCGTGGCTGTGCCGATGTCCCGGACTGTGGGACCAAATAGCATGATGAGGCACCTGGATACAAAAAATTCCGGAGGTAAAATAGCCCCCCGTTCGGATCTCCGGGAGGGGGCTGGTTCAGGGGCGTCGACATGCAGAGAACAGAATTTCAAAATGGATTTTTGCAACATACGAGGTTTAAATTCGAACATAAATTCAGTGCACCAACACCTGCAATCAAATAAACCTAATGTACTCGCTCTCTGTGAAACAGTTCATCGACCAGCACAGTAAACTATCTTTATCCTGGGTACGATTTCTATTCCCGATTTAGGCATAACTATGGAATCTGTCTTTATGTCAGAAGCGACCTCTCTTGCCAACGAGAAGAGGCTCTGGAGCCTCCAAACTTTGATGTTATGTGGTTAAAAATAGCGACTCAACCAACCACAAGGTTCGTCTGTATCCTTTATCGACCACCAAGTGATACAAACTTTAGAACATTTTTCGCTTCTCTTGCAGACACCATAGATCATTTACAAATTAACTATCCAAATGCCGAAATTGCCATCCTGGGCGACCTTAATGTCCACAACATCAACTGGCTTAAATATTCAAATACTACTGACGAACAAGGTCGTGAAGCCGAATCATTTTCAATCAGTTGTGGCTTGACTCAGCTTATTGATGAACCAACACGGATTCCTGATCGAGACGGAGAGTTCGCCAGTCTTCTTGATCTGTTTTTAGCCATCAATCCGGAGATTTACACGGTCATCGTAAATCCGCCGTTAGGTTCTTCCGACCATAAACTACTTTCGACATCGAGTATTCTACCAATCAGTGACAGAGAGGCGCCCAAACCGCGCAAGATTTGGTACTACAAATCTGCTAAATGGGAAGATCTCATGGAATATTTTCGAACTTTCCCTTGGTTGGACGTTTGTTTTCGATCCGACGACCCATCTTACTGCTCCAGGGAGGTTTCCGATGTTATTTTGACTGGTATGGAGGCTTACATCCCTTTTTCGAAGAAATGCCCTTCCAACGGCAAGCCTTGGTTTGACCTAAAATGCAAAGAAGCTGTTGCTTCTAAACATCTTGCATACCGACAGTGGCGTGAAGATCCTAACACCATAAATCGTAACATCTTTGTTCGTGCCAGGAACAGATGCAAAGAAATTATCGACGAAACCAAGGAGGTACACAATCAACGGATTAGAAACAAACTTCTCGCTTGTCCCGGCAATTCCAGGTCCTTTTGGTCAGTCGCAGTCAAAATTTCACTAAATCCACCATACCACCACTCACACGGCCAGATAATTCTATTGCAACGACACCTGTTGAGAAAGCGAACTTGTTGGCTGAACTCTTTACTTCACATTCTACTGTCGATTTCCAAGGAAAAACACCACCTACTATTCCCATAGTGCAGTAAAGGATGCCCGATATTGTCTTCAGACAGCGTATCATAAAACGTATTTTGATGAAGCTAGACACCAAAAAGGCTTCAGGCGCTGACGGAATACCTGCCATAGTTCTCAAGAACTGTGCGAGGGAACTAACACCAGTTTTCTGTAGACTTTTCAACCTATCCTACAGAAAGGGAATATTTTCTTCCTGCTGGAAATGTGCCACAGTTCAGCCGATACCTAAAAAAGGCAAGAAGACCTTGCCAAATAACTACCGACCAATCGCACTACTCTCAATAATATCGAAAGTCATGGCTATCAATCAGGATCTTATAAAATATCTTGAAGGATTCAACATTATTAGTGATCACCAATATGGCTTTCGTAAAAATAGATCAACAGGAGATCTTCTGACTTATGTAACACATGTTTGGAACAACGCAATTGAACACTTTGGAGAATCTCGAGCGGTTGCTCTTGACATATCCAAGGCATATGACCGTGTTTGGCACGATGGGCTGTTGACTAAGCTACGTTCTTATGGTATGTCTGAAAAGTTCTGTTTGTGGCTCTCATGTTTCCTCAGAGAGCGTTCTTTACGAGTGGCAGTCGACGGATTTCTTTCTAACACCTTCACTATCAACGCCGGTGTGCCCCAAGGTTCCATACTGTCTCCTACTCTCTTCCTCATTTATATTAACGATCTGCTGGAAAAGACCGAGAATCCAATCTACAGCTTTGCAGATGACAGTACACTTATCTCTTCATTCACTTTGAACGCTCGGACATCGACTACTCAGACGAATATCCGCAGACAGCATGAAGTCATTCAACTTAACAAAGACCTGGAAGAAATTCTATCTTGGGGTGACGGTAACCAAGTGGACTTTAACGCTACAAAAACCCAGGCGGCAGTTTTTTTCTAAAAAAGTTAACGTTGCAGAACCCGACATATTTATGTCGGGGCACTCCATCCCTCTAACATCATCACTCAATCTGTTGGGCGTTAATTTGGGAGTAAATATGTCCTGGCATGAACATGTTGCAGGCATAGCAAGGAGAGCTTCTCAAAAGTTGGGAATATTGTTTCGAACCAGAAAGCTTTACACTCCACAACAACTGTTAATTCTTTACAAAGCTCAAATTCGACCAACTATGGAATACTGCTCCCATGTTTGGAGCTCCACTCCCAAACATACACTGCATTTGTTGTATTATATCCAGAGAAGAGCTATTCGTCTGATTGGACACCCGGAACTGACCGACGGCCTTGATTCGCTGGAACATCGAAGAACGGTTGGCGACTTGAGCCTATTCTACAAGTACTTTCATGGAAAGTGTTCGAAGGATGTGGCCCGTTTAATTCCTCCCAGAGCGGTGCATATTTAGAAGTACACGTCGCGCTAATACTTCACATCCGTATGAGGTTCAGCTTGTTACTCCTCGTACAACGCTTTTCAAGCAGTCTTTTATATGGAGAACATCATACCTTTGGAATAGTTTGCCCAGGATTGTGTTTCCCATCGAGTACAATCTACAGCGATTCAAGAACAACGTGAATCGCTTTCTCCGCACACGTGTCGCTCCTGTAGCGCTTTAGGGACTTCCCTGTAGCACGTGTGCTAGACCCATAAAAAAAAAATGAGTGGCGATTGTTCACAGACTCATCGAAACTCAGTTTGAAGGCTGTACTACTCCATAATGGGAATGAATTACCATCAATACCTGTCGCGCATGCCAGTGATATCAAGGAGACATGTGAAAACATCAAATTGCTGATTTGAAGGTTATAGCTTTATTGTTAGGTTTGCAACTTGGATACCCGAAATTCTGCTATTTCCTGTATGAATGGGATAGCAGGGATAAGGAGTCTCACTACATAAGGAAGCAATGGCCTAAACGTAAATCTCCTATTCCTGGGCATAAAAATGTATCAAATACCCCATTAGTGGATCCCGAAAAGGTATATTTACCTCCCCTGCACATAAAACTGGAACTTATAGAAAATTTTATAAAAAAAAATAGATAAAGGTTCTGCTGCATTTATGTATTTGAAATCTAAATTTCCTAAAATAAATGATTCGGAATTGAAGGAAGGAATTTTTATAGGGTCCCAAATAAGATCATTAATATCGGATGATGAACATTTTGAGGAATTGTTACGTCCACCGGAAAAAGCAGCGTGGAAATCATTCAAAAATATCTGTTGTGGATTTCTTGGCAATAATAAAGAAGAAAACTATAGTGAAATAGTGAGTGATCTTCTGACTTCATACAAAGAAATGGGCTGCAAAATGTCCTTCACTTCTTGAACTCCCACCTAGACTTCTTCCCTGAAAATCTTGGGACTGTCTCTGATCAGTATGGTGAGCATTTTCATCAGCAGATTTCTGCTATGGAAAAGAGGTACCAAGGCAAATAGAGTCCCAGTATACTGGCCGACTACTGCTGGACCATGAAAAGAGACATCCTCAAGGCAAAATATGACCGAAAATCATCATATAAAACTTTTAGGTCAGACAAAATTAGCCGTTTATTTATTATTCAGTGTTTTGTAAGTACTAATTATTTTAAAACTTTAAACAGGTGCCACAAAAAAACCCTGCCTAATGGATAAAATCTGAGAACATATTTAAAATCAGCATGGAAAAAATACGAGTCTGGTTTGAAAAAAGTCCGTGCAAAGTCCGAGAGATGGCACCACCGGCGCGTATCGAGGTCATGTTTAGTTAGTAGCATCTCTTGAATGAACGCGCACCAAGTTTCAGCCATATTGGTCTATTTCTTTGTGTTTGGCATTCGTGTGAATCAAGGAAGTCGAGTGATTTTCAAGAAATGGACGAAAAAGAATTTCGTGTGGTGATTAAACATTACTTTATGAAAGGCAAAACGCCTCAGGAGACTAAAGAGAAGCTTGATAAACATTATGGTGACTCTGCACCTTCGATTAGAACAGTTTATAAGTGGTTTCAAAATTTTCGGACTGACCATATGGGCACAAGTGACGCTGAACGTTCTGGACCGCCTGTGGAGGTTACGACTCCAGAAATCATTGATCAAATCCATGATATGGTGATGGATAACAGAAGAGTTAAGGTGCGTGAGATTGCAAGTGCTGTGGGCATCTCGACTGAACGGGTACATAATATTTTGCATAAACATTTGGACATGAGAAAGCTATCTACAAGATGGGTGCCGCGATTGCTCACGCTTGACCAAAAACGGAATCGTGTGAAGTGTTGCAAGGATGGTTTGCAGCTGTTCCAGAAGAATCCGGAGGACTTTAAGCGTCGTTTCGTCACTGTGGATGAAACATGGATACATTACTATACTCCTGAGACCAAACAACAATCTGAACAATGGGGAATCTGCACCAAAAAAGGCGAAGACCGTTCCTTCGGCCGGGAAGGTTATGGCGACTGTCTTTTGGGATTCGCAAGGGATAATCCTCATCGACTATCTGGAAAAGGGTAAAACTATTACAGGTGAATATTATTCATCGTTATTGGACCGTTTGAAAACCGAGCTGCAAGAAAAAACGCCCGCGATTGGCCCACAAGAAAGTCCTTTTCCATGACGACAACGCACCAGCACACACCTCAGCAGTTGTGGTCGCAAAATTAATGGAAATAGGATTCCAACTCGTTTCACATCCCCCTTATTCTCCAGACTTGGCTCCCTCGGACTACTATTTGTTCCCCAATTTGAAGAAATGGCTGGCGGGACAAAGATTTTATTCAAACGAGGAGGTGATTGCAGACACTAATGGATATTTTGCAGACTTGGACAAATCCTATTATTCGGAAGGGATCAACAAACTAGAAGATCGTTGGACGAAGTGTATAAGCCTAAAAGGAGACTATGTCGAAAAATAAAAAAGGTTTACCCCAAACACATAAGTAGTTTTTATTTTTGCACGGACTTTTTAAACCAGCCTCGTAAATATATTCCGTTAATTTAGCCATTGTGAAAGAAAAAGAAAAATTTTGTAGACCAGTGTGATTAGTGTGTAATGTGCTGAACTAAATTTAAGGGCAGTATTTATTTCCTCATAAAATTCCTAAATAGTGTTATTAGTTAATATTAAATCCGTTTGTTTTTTCTACACAACTTTTCCTTCAAATGAATATTTTTCCATTCGATTGTGTGTTCTATTTATGCATACATATATTACCATGTACGATAAAATTTCTAAATTGCTCTTTTACCTTATGAATTTTATAACAGTATTTGTGGTAGACTACTAAACTTGTTGGTATTACAACTTCCGTGTGCTTCGTTTATTTTTTGCTATTCGTATATAAAAAGAAAAATTACGATCGGTACCTACATTTTATTGTTAGGAAAATTTTGTTATCTTAACTGACATGTAATGGTGGTTGCATGAGTAATAAAAAGTTTATTTCTAGTATATTATAAAGCTTTATTGCATCGAACATGGTTTTTAAGGATTTTTACCATTGACATTTATAACGCTTACGTAGAAACATTGAAATGTATTTTTAACCGACTTCATAAGAAGGGGATTCTCAGGGTGTAATTGTGATAACTAATTAGCTTAGATTACTTCCCATTGTCTACAACAAATATAGGTACTATGAATAGTGGCTTAATATTTAATAAATATGTATAAAAAGTTTGGTAGTCCAAATTTTATTGTGCTATTTATAGTGAATTTTTGAAGAAGATACGACCGCGACCCACAAAAAGTGCAAATTTAATAAAATTAAATAACGCTCAGTGACTGTCCTCTAAAGCAGCGTTTCTCAACCTTTCAGTATTTGCGACCCAATTTTCAAACATAATTTTCATCGCGCCTGCCTCCCTCTCATACAATAACAATGCATGCAATAATAATGTATTTTCAGTATTTTGATGTTAAAGCTACAATATGACCTTACAAACTACTAAGAATAACTAAATTTATTTATATTTGGCAACACATATCTGCAGCGTTGACAAAACTGGAATCGATGCCTCTCTATTGCTCTCTGTTACGTCCACCATATCGGTAGCAGCTTCGAGAGAATTTCCGAGTTGTCTCGCACATTCGAAAAGTCTGCCGAAAAGTGTATAAATGCTGCACCTCGTTCAATTACAGCCCGTCTCAGTCGAGTTGATCCTTCTACTGCTATCGGATTTATCGAAAATGTGTATGTTGTAATTCACGTGTTAATTGAAATTCAAGGTATTAAGTATTCACGGCAGTAAATTTATACAGAATCATGGATAAATTTTTAAGTGGGCGTAAGCGAGCATTAGACGATAGTGAAGCATCAAAAAGTGCACATACGAGCGTGGTTCCGAAAATAAAATCAAGAAAATATTCTCAAGAATACTTAAATTTAGGATTTACCAGTAATGAAGTAAATGAAGAAGAAAGGCCCCTGTGTGTTATTTGCTCAAAAATCTTGGCAGCAGACAGCATGAAACCAAATAAACTTAAACGACATTTGGAAACGCTTCATAGTGAGTACCTTAACAAACCCCGAGAATTCTTCAAATTAAAATTAAAATCATATATAAAGCAAAAATCATTTTTTAAAAAAACTTTACCTGTGAATAAAAAAGCTTTACTTGCCTCTTACAAAGTTTCATATAAAATAGCCAGATGTAAGAAGCCTTACACCATTGGTGAAGAGCTTGTTTTGGCAGCAGCAATTGAGATTGTAGAAACTATGTTTCGAGATAATTTTGCCAAACAATTGCTATCCATACCTATCAAATGATACTGTTGCCCGTCGAATTGGTGATATAGCTGAAAATGTACAGCATCAGCTTCTCGAGAAGTTGCGTGACAAATTGTTTTCAATTCAGCTTGATGAGGCAACAGATAACAATAAAGATGATCATTTCATTGCCTATGTTCGATTTTGTGATGGTATGTCAGAAGTAGAACTGTTTTTCTGCAAACTAATAGAACTCAAAGCAACATCACTCGCATTATTTGCTATCTTAAATGATTTTATAAACGAGGAAAATATGGAGTGGAAAAATTGCGTCGGAATATGTGCCGATGGTGCTCATTCAATGTCTGGAAGATTTCAAAGTATACAAGCACTTGTGAAACAAAAATCTCCACTGTATGTCTGGACTCATTGTATGATCCACAGAGAAGCTCTGGCTTCCAAAGAAATGAGTCCTGCTCTGAATATTGTGCTCACTACAACTGTAACCGTAGTAAATTATATTAAAATGAGACCCCTAAAATCTAGAATTTTTTCTGCACTTTGTAAAGACATGGGTGCCGAACATTCAGCGTTACTATTTTATTGCGAGGCAAGATGGTTATCACATGGGAAACGTTTGCAACGTGTTTATGAATTAAGAAATGAAATCGCCATTTTTCTAGAAAAGGAAAACCGACTGGAAGCCCAGAAGTTTCGAGATAGTTTATTTGTGATGAAATTGAGCTACTTGGTCGATATATTCGAGAAATTAAATACCTTAAATCCTTAACTACAAAGAACAAATACTCGATACAAGTGATAAAATTAATGCTTTTTGTAGAAAATTGGAATTGTGGAGCAGAAATGTAAGGCAAAAAAATCTAAAAATGTTTGCAAATGTGGGTGAATATTTTAAAACATACAATGCTGAAGAACAACATGTAAAAGTTGTTTTAGTAACTATTGAAAATCATCTAGCCATGTTGACAAAGAATTTTAAAAAGTATTTTCTTACTGACGACAACTTGGTAGCAAGTTACGAGTGGGTTAGGGATCCATTTCAAAATACTCCCGAAGGGCTCTCAACTTCCGAAGAAGAAATCTTCATAGACTTCACGGTAATGTAGCCGTTTTGAAGAGGTAATATCTAATTTGTTGGATTAAATAGTAACTACGGATGAAATGTGAATCCATTATGATTAACCAGATACAAAGGATCAGTTGAAAGAGTGGAAACATGCCAGCTCATCTGGTCCCAAGAAGATTTGTTTACTGAAAAAACAAACAGGAGAAGTTTTTGCTTCCGATTTTTGAAATAAGGATGAGATATTTGTTACAGATTACTTGAAATATCGCAAAACAGTGACTGTAGAATATTGTTACTCGCTATTAACTAACTTTTGCCAAAAAATTATAGGCAAATGGCGAGGAAAAGTGTCCGAAGAGCGTCAGCTAACAATATGCTGGTAGTTTTACTAAAAATAAAGGTATTAGGCTTTGAACTGATAATTCATCCAACATATTTCCCTGATCGGACTAATACCGATTTTTAAAATTGAAAAAAAATTAAAAGGATACATATTTCATTCCAACGAATAAGTCGATATCTGGTTCGCAAACCAAGAAAAGGATTTCTTTTTGAACGGATAAATAATTTTTTTTGTTTTTGAAATTTACCAGTTATTTCTATGATAGGCTAGAAACTTATGAATACGCCCTCGTATATGGGGTTTCGCGTATACATAGATCCCATACAACTCATTTTTGTGAAAAATGTAAACCCTCGAAAAGGATTTGCTAGGGAGACATTTCCTTTCTAAACACTTTTCAATTATTTTCGCCCTCTCTACCTTCTCAACTTATATGAATGTTGATATTTTACTTTTCAAAAATTTTTACATCTACAATTTACAGGTGTTTTTTCAATTAATAAAAATGCAGGTAGGTTTTGAGTTTAATATTTATTATTTCTGTAAGAGACGTGACACGCTTGTGTGTTTTTTCTTTTAATGAATCATTCGAATGGGTACTGCCATGTTAGTTCGAAAATCGAGCAGGAATATGTTATTTGACTTATATTTCTCTACACAAATAACTTTTTACCATAGTAACATAGCGAGCAGTTTTTATAATTACCAAACACGAATCAGAAGTGAGATAGACAATTCTGGAAATACCCTTATAAGCAATATAGTATCCCCATTTCGTTCTACATTCATACTACTTTAGAAATTAGGACAATTCAGCGAATGCGAAATTTCGCTCGCGAATTCGAGGTTTTCTGTGCAGTAAAATCGTTGAAAATTTGGACATGGACATGTTTTTTACAAATCATTTTGTATATTTGAAAGGGGAGGTGCTTTTAAGTTTTCTACCTAGCTTTTACTACACTAATACACTTACTACAGCGGTTCTCAAGTTGTTTCCTTTAACAAAAACATATTTGCGCCTCAAGAAATGACACTAGAAGTTTCTTTAAATGTTTGAATATAAGAAAATTGCAGAATGCTAAAGCAGGGCTATAGCGTAGACATTGTAATTCGGTGTATCTACATTTTTCGGTATTGGCTTGAACTGTGCTAGCATTGTGTACCCTACAGTTGTCGTGTAAGAGCAAAGTATTGGATTGAATTCGAATGTTTTTTTAATGGTCTACTTGAGGTTTTCGATCGTTCTTTCATAAACCTCTTCAATAATTGGGGAATCTTTTTTCATAAATTTAATAAGCAAAATTACTTTGCAATCCCAAAAAACGCCTTCCAGAAGACAACTGACTTTTCACCTTGTTTAGAGGTAGAAAGCCCTTACAAATCCATTGCACCAACTTCTGCTTTATGCCAGAATTTCAGTTGAATATCCAAGTCCCGTCGCCTTTGCAAATTGGGAATAGATAACTTATTTTCTTAAGCGAGATTTCTTGCTCAGATATAAAAAGTTTAGGAGTACATTGTGCAGAAACTTCTGTCATCCCTAAAGTTTCATGTACAATGTTAAAAACTATACTTTCGGATACTCCTCTCTCTTCTTTAGAAAGCACAGCGACTTGCATCCATCGATCTACTAGCAGTTATTTCTCCAAAAACCTGATAGTTTCCATAGTTTTTGCCTCTACTAGTCTTTCTGATCTGAAGTCATCCTGAGTTAAGTTTCGGTCCCAACAAAACTGTTTAGATCAAAATTTGATCTGCAAATAAGATGAGCCAAGCAACTTTGTTTAGTGAGTAGTGTATTTTGTTAAACAAAAATCCTTTCAAACCCTATTTATCGTATGAGTAATGTCAGCCAGAAAAAACGCCATTGTAATAAGTAAGAAGTAACAAATTACTTTGCTTAAAATATTATTTCAACGTTCATATATTTGCCGGCAATAGCATTTTTACGAACTTGTTCTATACATATCCTTTACTTGCAACTTTGATGAGTTCATGAGTTCAACCTCCTACCTTCAAGGGTCTTCAGATATACGTCCGCCTCGAGAGCGGCAGGGACTCTATTTCTATCGCGAGGCTTTTCTAGTTCAAGTGGTTCACAATATTCTGTCGTACCTCCATTGGACTTTCGTCATACATCTTACCAGGAAAGAATACTGTCTACATCGTTAGTCATTTCTGGTCTCAGCCTTCTACCACACCAACAACATAAACTATATGGTACATGATAGCTAACGCATCTGGGCTATGGTAAATACCAGATGCAAATAATGACTTTACTGAAAAGATAGCCTGTATAATATGCTGATATAATTTATACCTGGTCAAAGAACCACACAAACACATTTATGCAGACCGAATATTCATTTGACGGAAATTTGAAAATGAAAAATGCATTAACTAAGCAGCTTACTTGCTCCATAATCTCTCTTTTATATTAATGTGCATCGGCTTCATATTCCACTGAATATGCCGCTAAAACAGCCGCCATATTGAAATTTCATCATTTCCTCATATGAAGCCCTATTGTTTACTAATCCACAGAAATAGTTCGCATATTATGGTGATTTTGTTTAATTAAAAATTGCTTTGAAAATATTTCGGTATCTAAATATTCCCACTTCTGAAAAACTACTTCAATGAGATTACGTAATATATATTTACTTTTTTGAATGGTATGTCTATTAGTGGAGAAAATTATTTTATTAGGAATAACTTAGTGATAAGTGAAAAAAAATTCGAATGTATATGAAACTATAGTTATTGGAAAATTATTTCTTAAAAATAATATCTTCTAACTACAAACTGTTATGTTACAGGTACTCTTCTCAGCAAGCGGTAAAATCATTGATCACTACTCAGAATATCGTTGCTGAATATATTCTTTTAATGGTCTCAAGCAGTATTAGTATAAGCTATAGTTTTAAAATATCTGTATAAAAAGAAACGCATCGCTATCAAATTAGGGCTTCGCTGCGGATAATTAGTATCACCTCGTTCAGAAATCAATTTATTGGAAAGAATTGCTTCTTGTCAAATGCGTTTGAACTAAATGATCTTGAGACCAGGGTCTCTGCATATAATCATTAAATTTTTTTGGAGCAGGTATGAAGTTTTCAATCGTCTCCACAATCGCTCCGACTTAACAGTTGTTATTTATTCCACATACAGGGAGACTAACAACATACTACCTTAAAAAACGCATCTGGCGCAAATGGCATAAACACAGAAATGTTAAAAATTGAAAGAGAACCACTATTAGCATGTTGTACATTCTCATCAAATTTCAGACAAAAAGAGTCCTTGACAACTAGATAAAAATCTAAAATATTTTTACTATAAAAAAAGGGTTCAATACGGATTAGAAAAACTACCGTATTGTAAATGCTTTTTAATATGCTTGAAAAACTCTGATAGGCTAACCGTGAAATTTTACGAATATCATTCAAAAGCCTTTGCAGTAAAAATTGTGACCATCTATTTGCTATAAAAAATTTAATAGAATGAGCGAATGAGTACCACACATAGTTCTTTCTAGCTTTTGTTGACTTCGAGGAAGTGTCCAATTGTGTCGACCACTGGGCTGTGAAGGACTCACTGCAAAGCAACCGAATTGACTATAGATGTGCAGATCTATTAACTAACATATATATGTATGCCACAACATGAATTAATATATATGAGGGCGCAGAGCCAGTGTACTTGGAACGAGGTGTTCGATAGGAAGGCACAACATCGCCAAAACTTTTCAATCAAGCACTACTTAAAGAAATTAAGCTGTAACAATCTATGAGATCCAACGACAAGTCTAAATTAAGAATACAAAAGCAAATTTAGAAGAACAGCTTGAAGAACTGGAAAACGAATTCAGAAAATGGACTTGTTATTAGCTACAACAAAACTAGATTCATAACAAGCACAGATAAAGATGCTTAGATAAAATACAACACAATCTGAACAAGTCAATTCTATGATAAACAATAAAACTTAGTAAAGAACACCAAACTGCGGAAGAGTAACCTCAACACATGGCGTGAAACAAAAGCTGCAGACAACACCTTAAAATAAAACAAGTTAATGAATATATTCTACTTGTTAACACTTACGGATCACAAGTTCGGATACTCACAATGAAAAATATATCCAAAAATGAAAGCACAATGTATATAGAATGACAGATGCTTCATATAAAACTGGATATAGAATGACATTTGAATTCAATAAGTAATATAATTTCACAAAAGAAATGGAAAGAGATTTATACACTGGACAAAAAAAAGTATGGAAAATGTTACGAAGAAGAAAAGCCAATATTAATGAATAGTTGACAATCACAAATATAGAAACAAACAATTGGCAACAACACTTTAAACAACTGTATGAAAACCAGTCTGACGAAGAAGAGAACATAGCAGAAATCATAAACAACAGACAACAAATAGATGAAAACTACAAAACAGGAAGGCAATTAAGAAACTTAAAAATGGAAAAGCACTAGGAGAAGATGGGATACCAATCGAACTAATTAAATTTGCCGGAGAAAGCTACATATCGGAAATGACAACGTAGAAATACCAAAGGAATGGACAAAAAGCATCACGATACCGACATTTAAAAAAGGAAGAAAAAAAACTCCAGAGGAATAACACTGCTAGCAAGTATTATGAAAGTGTTCACAAGTATTCTGAAAAGTGAAATAGAAAACAAGATACACATAAGCGACGGGCAACAAGGGTTCCGCCAAAACAGATCAACCAAAGACGCTATCTTTGCAATAAGGCAAATAAGAGAAAAATCTATAGAATACCAGAAATCAGCATTTTTTTGTTTCATCGGCTTAAGGAAAGCATTCGACAGAGCCAGGATGAAAGATATATTAAAAATAATAAAGGACCTAATTCCGTAACCAATACCATAAATAATCCAAAGATTCAATCACGGTAACACAACAAGAATAAGAAGTAATAACGAATTAACAAAGGAAATAAATATAAAAGTAGGAATAAGACAGGGAGATAGCTTAAGCCCGTTACTATTCTCTATAATAATGGACAAAATCATTGAGGAAGTAAAACTAGTCAACGATGGATAAGAATTAGGAGAGAAACAAATAAAGATACTGGGATATGCAGATGATATTGTTCTAATATCAAAATTGGAACACTGCCTACAAAGACAGCTCTATAAATTCAAACAAGTAGCAGAAAGATAAAGCATGGAAGTCAATACCGACAAAACAAAATGCATCACAATAGCTAAAGAACCAGTAAGGTGTAAATTAGAAATAAATGGGAAATTAATAGAGCAAGTAATAAAATTCCCATATCTTGGAGTACTAATTACTAGCTACAGAGATATAACGGAGGAAGTGAGACAACAAATAAATAAAGCAGCAGCAATATCAGGGGCCCTCAGAGATGTAGTTCGGAAAAACAAAGATCTAAGTGTAGAAGCAAAAACAAGAATATATAGAACTTGCGTTAGACCCATACCGGCTTATGGCATAGAAACACGGGCAGACATAAACAAAACCTAACAGCTACTCAGAACAAATGAAATGAAAATACTGAGAGCAATAACAGGAAAAAGTTTATTAGACAGAGTGAGTAACAACACCATAAGAGAACAATGCAAGGTAGAGAATATAGTCAGATGGGGAAGAAAGAGAAGAAGAGAGTAGCGTGAACATGTACAAAGGATGGAAGATACGAGAAAGATAAAAATATGTATGAACAAAAAACTACATGAAACAAGACCAAAAGGATGTCCATCAAAGAGATGGAGAGACAGCTGGACATCCGAATCACAAGAGGCTAAATAACGAAGTAGAACAGGTCTGTGATCTACTTAGAAGAGCAAGTAAGTAAGTTGTTGGGACTGAGGTTGATGGTATAAGAGAGAGGAACATATATGGAGCTAAACCTATGTTGGTAAAATAGGTGCCGAAAAGAAATCCGTCAATACCACTAGCGAAGAAGAATTTCCGAGAAAAACAAAAAATACGAAATATTTTATACAAACCATGATTATTCTAGCTTATCAAAGATATTTAGTTTTATTCATGACAATAAAAAATCAATCGTGATAATAATTTATATATTGCTGCTTTGCTGGAATGTTTATTGAGGCATATCTATATTCAAAGTTTAACACGACAATTACTACATTTTACTTGTAATACGTATTCAATTGCCCGTATTAATTTTATTGATATAATTAAACACAGAACATTGTTTTGGGTGATGAAAACGGCCATTTAACTGGACACTGATCGTGCTTTAAATACCATCCCATTATCGATTGAACATGTCAAATTGGTAGAATTTGCAATTCGAAAATGTAATGAGGATCACCGAGGACGTTTTAAAAACAACCGTATTTGCGTATTTATGTCAGAATTTTTATCGTAGGGGAAAATTTAGTTAGTTTGTAAAAGAAAATGATTTTTTTCATTATTATTTACGCGTCTCCGTCTGTTGAGACCATTGTCCGGGTTAAATAGAAATTGATAACCGTTTTGGTACTAAAAATGAAATAAGAAGATAATTTACCCTTATTTTGAAGGTTAGGTTTAGCTAGTTAGTCCACATGGTCGGTTTCTTTTTACTTGCAAGCTAGAAAATCATCAAGGATAAGTACAAATTTGCTTTAAAAAATCCGAAAAAATTAAAACTACCCAATATTTCGGGACGAACGTTTTTATTTGTCAATCTAGTCTTCTTGTGAACAAACAATAGTTCGAGGGAGCCAAATTTGAAGAGATCGAGGATACCAGACGAGTTTAAACTTCAGTTCCCTCAATTTTTCGATTTCAATTTCAGCTGAGTTGGCTTTCGTGTTGATGAAAAAGAACTTTTTGTAGGTCAACTGTGGTTGCTTTTACAGCTTACTTTTCAAATGACCAAATAACACTATGTTGCATTTGTAATAGTTTTATCGTTTTTCATTTAGTCGATGGGCATTTTTCCTTGCAAATACCAAAAGGCGTCATAACCTTCCAGGACGAAAAAAACGCTCATTGCTTTCTTTGTCATTTTCTCCAATTTTGGACAAGTGCTTTGTCTTAGGCTTGTATTAATGTATCCATGTTTTGACTAACAAAACGACTCCTAAAGTTCAGTGGATTCCTCTAAAATAGTTAAAACCCTCGCACGAAAATCTCGTTATTCGTTTGTGGTCAACTGTAATCAATTACGGTTCTCAACTTGCATATCCAAACGGTGATGCAAAATATTATATACCATTTCATTCAAGATTCCCACAGCAGCACTGAAAATCTTACGTACCTCTAATCTTCTATAATACATCACCATATCATGGATTTTATCAACGATTTACGGAGTAGTGACTTCCATAGGGAACCCAGAGTATTTAGCGTCATTTATGTTCATCTACCCACAACGAAAGCTTATAACCTAGAGTAATGGCAGGTGAAGGCTTACCACAATATATATGAAAATTAATGAATATACAAACTGTCCATTATTCCATTCACTCAACTTTTGATTGAAGCGAATACCAAACAGAGAAATAAATCGATTTAGCGCAAACTTGGTGGTTACTTATTCTTTCCAGATATGTCATCAACTCGATATTTAGCAACCTTGTCACCTTCCTGAATGTCCACAAACTTTTTAAATCGAACTAGTAGATAACACAAAAAAAATTAATTCAAAAGAACACTGAAGATATCAACCCTTAAACATTTTTGATGTTCTTCATGATTACTTGTTAATTATCGTCATTACCTATCTTTGAAGCTTCATAACTGCTTCGCAACGAGTGCAAAGTGGAAGAGTTTAGTTATCAAAGATATTTAATTTTATTCATGGCAATAAAAAATCAATCGTGATAATAATTTATATATTGCTGCTTTGCTAGAATGTTTATTGAGGCATATCTATATTCAAAGTTTAACACCACAATTACTACATTTTACTTGTAATACGTATTCAATTGCCCGTATTAATTTTATTGATATAATTAAACACAGAACATTGTTTTGGGTGATGAAAACGGCCATTTAACTGGACACTGATCGTGCTTTAAATACCATCCCATTATCGATTGAACATGTCAAATTGGTAGAATTTGCAATTCGAAAATGTAATGAAGATCACCGAGGACATTTTAAAAACAATCGTATTTGCGTATTTATGGCAGAAGTTTTATTGTAGAGGAAAATTTAGTTTGTAAAAGAAAATGATTTTTTTCATTATTATTTACGCGTCTCCGTCTATTGAGACCATTGCCCGGGTTAACTAGAAGTTGATAACCGTTTTGTTACTAAAAATAAAATAAATTATTTACCCTTATTTTGAAGGTTATGTTTAGCGAGTTAGTCCATATGGTCGGTTTCTTTCTACTTGCAGGCTAGAAAATCATTGAGGATAAGAACAAATTTGCTTTAAAAAATCCGAAAAAATTAAAACTACCGAATATTTCGGGATGAACCTTTTTATTTGTCAATCTAGTCTTCTTGTGAACAAACAATAGTTCCAGGGAGCCAAATCTGAAGAGATCGAGGATGTAAGACGAGTTTAAACATCAGTTCTCTCAATTTTTCGACTTCAATTCTAGCTGAGTTGGCTTTCGTGTTCTGGTGATGAAAAAGAACTTTTTGTAGGTCGGTCAACTCTGGTTGCTTTTACAGCTCACTTTTCAAATGGCCAAATAACACTATGTTGCATATGTAATAGTTATATCGTTTTTCATTTAGTCGATGGGATTTTTTCCTTGCAAATACCACAAGGCGCCATAACCATCCAGGACGAAAAAACGTTCATTGCTTTTTTTTTCACAGAATTTTCTACAATTTTTTGGACAAGTGCTTTGTTTTAGGCTTGTATTAGTGTATCCATGTTTCGACTAACAAAACGACTCCTTATGTTCAGTGGATTCCTCTAAATAGTTAAAACCCTCGCACGAATATCTCGCTATTCGTTTGTGGTCAACTGTAATCAATTACGGTACTCAACTTGCATATCCAAACGGTGATGCAAAATATTATATACCATTTCATTCAAGATTCCCACAGCAGCACTGAAAATCTTACGTATCTCTAATCTTCTATAATACATCACCATATCATGGATTTTATCAACGATTTACGGAGTAGTGACTTTCACAGGGAACCCAGAGTATTTAGCGTCATTTATGTTCATCTACCCACAACGAAAGCTTATAACCTAGAGTAATGGCAGGTGAAGGCTTACCACAATATATATGAAAATTAATGAATATACGAAACTGTCCATTATTCCATTCGCACAACTTTTGATTGAAGCGAATACCAAAAAGAGAATTAAATCGATTTAGCCTAAACTTGATGGTTAGTTATTCTTTCCAGATATGTCATCAACTCGATATTTAGCAACCTTGTCACCTTTCTGAATGTCCACAAACTTTTTAAATCGAACTAGTAGATAACACAAAAAAAATTAATTCAAAAGAACACTGAAGATATCAACCCTTAAACATTTTTGATGTTCTTCATGATTACTTGTTAATTATCGTCATTACCTATCTTTGAAGCTTCATAACTGCTTCGCAACGAGTGCAAAGTGGAAGAGTTTAGAAAAGCCAAATAATAAAAAAAAACTTACGTAAAAGGATTCGGGGCCCAGCTGATAAAGTATTGAAAGCTCGCTCTAAGCGTGCTGAAAGCATGCCACGGTACGCTGACTGAAAGTTGGTGAGCGTCGGGTACCTATGCGGAAGTAAAGTTAACAACTTGAAAATAGACCAAAAAGCAAAAAGAGTAGCAATTGGTTCAACATTCGGTCAATATAAACTAACTATTATGTAAATAATGTAATCCTTGTAAAAGTGTAAAAGTTAATAAAAAGTTTTAAACAAAGTGCTATAGTGCAGAGAAAAATGAAAAAAAAAAAAAGATAATTTTCGATTTTTGAAAAACATCCAACGGTACTAGATATCGATATGCAGTTTTCACCATTGAGTTTATCATAAAAATTGAGCCTTAGACACTGACATCAGTTTTCGTCTATCTCCTTTAAATAAAGGGGTTTACCTTTAAAAGTGTCCAATTTGGACCACCCGGTAGATATATACATATACATACATATATATATATATATATATATATATATATATATATATATATATATATATATATATATATATATATATATATATATGTATATATATATATATATATATATATATATATATATATATATATATATATATATATATATATATACATATATAACAATGAAAGGTTGGATTACAATTTTATTTACGCAAACATATTACGTCGTTTATGAAAAATAGAAAGCACAAAAAAAATTAATGGTAAAATTCTGACAAGGATAAATTCTCCAGGTGACAACAGGGCTGTATATCAAAAAATGCCGTTGCCAAGACTCCTACACAACAATACTGAGATAAGGAAAGATAATTTTAAGTATTTTATTTTAATATTGTTTATACACCATGTGGCGTTATGTAAATTCTACACATCATAAAAAATAAATGCTACACTATACCTGAACACTCTCCCGACTTTTTTCCACTATGTAAAAGCTGGCAGTACTAAGTAGGCGATTTGCCTAACGCGATATACCCGGTATGATTACTGGAGTAATAAAATCAAAGTAATACAATAAAATGAGGTGTCCTATGTAGAAGTGACTCACTACTAGTTCAGTTATAACTATTTCTGAAGCATCTGCAGCGAACTTAGATTCGATTTATTCTAGCGACTCACTTTAGTACAAGGTAAATTATTTTACAAAAAAATGAAATATACTTCGAATCTCTAATTAACTTAATAAATTAGTATTGGTAAATATTTCAAGGATGAGAATAATAAAGGATATTATCCCTATAGTAGATGATACAAGGGGGTCTCAATATGAGACACAAAGGGACGTTTGCTATCAAACAATATATATGCTTATTTGTTTCGTGATATAGCATAGCGATAATTCATAACAACATATGTATATTTATATATATATATATATATATATATATATATATATATATACATATATGTATATATATATATATATATATATATATATATATATATATATATATATATATATATATGTCTATTATTGAATTTAAAGCCACGGTTGTTGAACGCACCCTCATCGTCTAGAATCATTTTTAAACTAATTGTAATAATATATTCACATGGTTCAAGCTAGTTCAATAGACATTTTGTTTGGTTTGGTCTCTCGTACCAAATTGGGTTTTACCATGTAAACCACTTCTTGTGAAGACTTATGAATTTTCCTTTTTTATTCTATCATATTTATTGTATTGTGCGCAGCACCAGGGTTGATTTAATTTTTCTTTATCTCAAATAGGAAAATCATCGTAGTAAGTTCCAGTAACCTCATTATTTCATTTTGCCCAATTGATTATTAAACCTCCAAAATAATGTTATCTTTTATGGGTTGAAGGGTCCATGTCTTTGAAAGTACGTGTGGTGGGAGATTGATAAGGTAAAATTCATTAGAAAGACTAAAAATCTATTTATATGATAAAAGAGTTTTCAATCACCAGTTTATAAAAGGATTGTCCAAAAAGTATTGAGCCATTTTCTCGTTCGATTTAGTGTCATGTATATCTCTGGTAATATCAGCCGCAATAGGTAATACCTAGCGTCAGTTAAAAGCTCATGTTTGACATTAGCAGTCGTGCAGTAACTATTAAAATTCGTTTATTCAGATTTAATTAAAAGCGCCTGGAATATGAATGAAATTTCTGCAAAAGTTTATTACATTTTGAAATTTTATTTCGATAAAGGCACAAATGATGCGCAGGCCTGTGAAGGTATTTGTGCTGTTTATGGTCATGTTGTCAAAAGCAATAGCCAAAAGATGATTCAGTCGCTTTCGTTCTGGAAATTACAATGTCAATGATGCTCCTGCACTAATCGACCAAAGACAGAAAAAATTGATAGAACTTGGGCAAAAGTTGAACAAGACTGGCATGTAAGTAGCCACTGAATATGATTTAGCGCTCTATGCGAAGCTCTACAAAAACGTAAAGAAATTGAGCCATTTCTGACACGGTTGCTCATGGACGATAAAAAGTGAATCACATAAGAAAATAAAGTGCAAAAAATAATGTGGTCCAAAATGGATGAAGCTCCACAAATGATGACAAGGTGATGCTGTGTGGAAGGGAATCGTGCATCAAGAGCTACTGCACTGTGGCCAAACGATTCATTCTGTACTCTATAATCAGCAATTGAAAAGATTGATGCGAGCATTTTTAAAAAAATGGTAGAGAGTAGTCAACAGAAAGGGCGTCGTCTTCTACCATGACAACGCCAGACCATACCCATATTTGATGACTAGGCAAAAATTGAGAAAGCCAAGCTGGGGAGTTTTAATATATCCACCATATATCCGGGACTTCGCATCATCAGACTACTATGGCATATAGCAAAATATTATCTTTAAAACGCTCTGTATTTTTTTGGCATTCCAATATTATCAGTTTGATTATATAATAATACTGGTGTTTGAGTAATAGTCTTTTCTGTAGTTTATATCTCCAGTACTATCACCAGATTTTTTTTCGACAGTTTTATCTCCACTGTGATCTAAAGTTTGGCACAATAATAAATTATCACAATTTAATTGTGAAATTATCTTGGTATAATTTACCCAACTTTCATTAACGAAATTATATTTATGATTTAGCAAAAGGCATACTTAAACGATGTAATATAACTAAAAAAGCACCTAAAAGTTGTAACGAAATCTCGTATTATATGACCATAATTAGACATACATAGTGAAAACCCGGCTCGGAACATTAAATACAAAATAAATACTGTCTAACGTGTCAAAAATCTCTTTATTATTAATGTCAAATTATTATTACAGGTTCTATATACATGTTCAAGTTTCTGTTGATACAGAGTGCTTTACAGCATTCTCATCTATGTGATTAAATGGCAGTTTATTTTTTGCTTGTTTGTGAGATTTTTTCATCAATTCATAACAACATATGTATATTTATATATATATATATATATATATATATATATATATATATATATATATATATATATATATATATATATATATATAGTTTCAGTAGATCGTCGGAATATCTATACGTATATATAATAAGAGACGCAGAAAATATCCTTTCATGTCAGGCTTACTTCGGTTAGTGTGAATTAACTTACCGGCAACTACCTTAAAAACGCACGAAAGCTACGTCAGAAACATAAATTTTAAATTTTTCCACGTTAAGGTAGATCAAACCCTTAAAAACACAATTATAGATATTTAAGTTGTATTAGTAGAAATAAAATGAACAGAATCCAGAAAATTTGTACATAGTTTTTGATTAGAATATTATTTTAATGAAAATGGTAATGTTATGTTAAAACTTCCAATTCTTCCGGGCGAACAGGAAACAGACGGCCAATTTTTAATAATAACACTTCCTAAACAACTGAACTACTATTAATTATTTTACATGAGATCCATCAATATTATTTTTTTTTGCGAAGAATATTTGCCTGAACCTTATGCAGTGACCAAAAGCTACTCTCTTGAGCCTTTTTTTAGTATCCTACAAGGACATTTTTGTCACGTTGCAGACAATGCACTCGATCTGTATGCTTTCAACTAAAATACTCTTTCTAATAATAGTCGGATTAAGATAAGCTTTAAAACACATACAATTTTGGATGGTTTTAGCTTCTACTTGATGGAAATGCATTATAAATATATAATAAGAGACTGTTTTTAGTCAATTTCCACTGGTTTATTTATAATTGTGATAACGCATTTTGCTGTCGATGCAGCTTCTTCGGATCTACATTTTACACTGTCAAGTTAGGTTTAATGTTTACAATTTTATATTATTTTTTAATTATAATATTACACCTATTTAAATTATATTGATAGTATTGGAAAATCCAGACAAAAATGGTATTAGGAGAATAAATTTAATAATGATGAATTGTTTAAATCTACCTGATCGTTGAGCAAAGTACCTGTAGTCCTTAGTCGATTTATTTGCATTGTCTCTAAAAGGTTTAGTTTTAAACCTTTTTATAATAACAATATTTTTTTTTTTTTTTTTTTTTATTGGTCTAGCACACGTGCTGCAGGGAAGTCCCTAAAGCGCTCCAGGAGCGGCATGAGTGCGGGAAAAAGCGATTCACGTTGTTCTTGAATCGCTGTAAATTGTACTCGGTGGGAAACACAGCGCTGGGCAAATTGTTCCAAAGGATGACGTTCTCCATATAAAAGATTGCTTGAAAAGCGTCGTACGCGGAGTAACAAGCTGAACCTCATACGGATGCGAAGCACCAGCGCGACGTGTATTTCTAACATGCACCGCTTTGGGAGGAATTAAGCGGGCTACATCCTTCGAACACTTTCCATGAAAATACTTGTAGAACAGACTCAAGTCGCCAACCGTTCTTCGATGTTCCAGCGAATCAAGGCCGCCGGTCAATTCCGGGTCCCCAATCAGACGGACCGCTCTTCTCTGAACAGAATCCAACAAATGCAGTGTATGTTTGGGAGCGGAGCCCCAAACGTGGGAGCAGTATTCCATAGTTGGTCGAATTTGGGCTTTGTAAAGAATTAACAGTTGCTGTGGGGTGTAAAGCTTTCTGGTTCTAAATAATATTCCCAATTTTTGAGAAGCTCTCCTTGCTATGCCTGCAACATGTTCATGCCAAGACATATTTGCTCCCAAACTAATGCCCAACAAATTGAGCGGCGATGCTAGGGGAATAGAGTGCCCCGACATAACTATGTCGGGTTCAGCAACGTTAACTTTTTTAGAAAAAAACTGCCGCTTGGGTTTTTGTAGCGTTAAATTCCACTTGGTTACTGCCACCCCAAGATAGAATTTCTTCCAGGTCTTTGTTAAGTTGAACGACCTCCTGCTGTCTGCGGATATTCGCCTGAGCAGCTGATGTCCGAGCGTTCAAGGTGAATGAAGAGACAAGCGTACTGTCATCTGCAAAGCTATAGATTGGATTCCCGGTCTTTTCCAGCAGATCGTTAATGTAAATGAGAAAGAGAGTAGGAGACAGTATGGAGCCCTGGGGCACACCGGCGTTGATAGTGAGGGTGTTAGAAAGAAATCCGTCGACCGCCACTCGTAAAGAACGCTATCTGAGGAAACATGGGAGCCACAAACAGAACCTTTCAGACATACCATAAGAGCGCAACTTAGCCAACACTCCATCGTGCCAAACACGGTCGAATGCCTTGGATATGTCAAGAGCAACCGCTCGAGATTCTCCAAAGTGTTCAATTGCGTTGTTCCAAACATGTGTTACATAAGTCAGAAGATCTCCTGTTGATCTATGTTTACGAAAACCATATTGGTGATCGCTAATAATATTGAATCGTTCAAGATATTTTAGAAGATGCTCATTGATAACCTTTTCCATGACTTTCGATATTATTGAAAGCAGTGCAACTGGTCGGTAGTTATTTGGCAAGGTCTTCTTACCTTTTTTAGGTATCGGCTGAACCGTGGCACATTTCCAGCAGGACGGAAATATTCCCTTTCTGTAGGATAGGTTAAAAAGTCTACAGAAAACTGGTGTTAGTTCCCTTGCACAGTTTTTGAGAACTATGGCAGGTATTCCGTCAGCGCCAGAAGCCTTCTTGGTGTCTAGCTTCATTAAAATACGCTTTATGATGCGCTGTCTGAAGACAACATCGGGCATCCTTGACTGCAATATGGGAATAGTAGGTGGTGTTTTTCCTTGGAAATCGACAGTAGAATGTGAAGCAAAGAGTTCAGCCAACAAGTTCGCTCTCTCAACAGGTGTGGTTGCAATGGAATTATCTGGCCGTGTGAGTGGTGGTATCGTGGATTTGGTAAAGTTTTGACTAACTGCCTTAGCGACTGCCCAAAAGGACCTGGAATTGTTGGGACAAGCGAGAAGTTTGTTTCTAATTCGTTGATTGTGTGCCTCCTTGGTTTCGTCGATAATTCCCTTGCATCTGTTCCGGGCATGAACAAAGATGTTTCGATTTAAGGTGTTAGGATTTTCACGCCATTGTCGGTAGGCAATATGTTTAGAAACAACAGCTTCTTTGCATTTTCGGTCGAACCAAGGCTTGCCGCTGGAGGAGCATTTCTTCGAAAAAGGGATGTAAGCTTCCATACCAGCCAAAATAACATCGGAGACCTCCCTGGCGCAGTCAGATGGGTTATCGGATCGAAAACAAACGTCCATCCAAGGGAAAGTTCGAAAGTATTCCATGAGATCTTCCCATTTAGCAGATTTGTAGTGCCAAATCTTGCGCGGCCTAGGCGCCTCTCTGTCACTGATTGGCAGGATACTCGATGTCGAAAGCAGTTTATGGTCGGAAGAACCTAACGGCGAATTTAAGGTGACCGTGTAAATCTCCGGATTGGTGGTTAAAAACAGATCAAGAAGACAGGCGAACTCCCCGTCTCGATCAGGGATCCGTGTTGGTTCGTCAATAAGCTGAGTTAAGCCACAACTGATTGAGAATGATTCAGCTTCACGACCTTGTTCGTCGCTACTATTTGAATATTTGAGCCAGTTGATATTGTGGACATTAAAGTCGCCCAGGATGACAATTTCGGCACTTGGATAGTTACTTTGTAAATGATCGATGGTGTCTGCAAGAGAAGCGAAAAGTGTTCGAAAATTGGTATCACTTGGTGGTCGATACAGGATACAGATGAACCTTGTGGTTTGTTGAGTCGTTATTTTTAACCACATAACATCAAAGTAGTAATCAAAATAGTAATAATTGTCTATACTGGTATCGATATGTAGACGATATAATTGTTTGCTTTACAGGAACGAATAGACAATTAACTCGCTTTTTACAGTGCATCAATTCTTTACATAGAAATATCAGTTTTACAATGGAAGAAGAAGTTGAAGATAAAATTAACTTCCTAGACTTAACAATCAGTAAAACCGGGAAAAAAACATGAATTTACAATATATCACAAACTCTGTCATACAGATACCACCATCCCTTTATCATAATACAATTTTACTAAAGAATTAAACTACATAAAACAAGTAGCAGTTAACAACGATTATTCAGTTACATTAGTCGATAACATCGTTAGGAAAAACTTAAAAACAAGGCAATCTCAGAAATATACCCATGTTTTAAAGACAGAAAAACCACATTTAGATGCTTGACCTATTTCGGCAAACCAACAGAAAAATTGGGAAAATTTTAAATCAAAAAAATATCAACATAGCATACAAGACAAGCAATACTATAGGGAAATATCTCAAAAACTACAAACCGTAAATCAATAAATTTAATAAATCAGGTGTATATCAATTAACATGTGAGTCATGTCCTAAAGCATACATAGAACAAACTGGACCAACATTTATACAAAGAATTACAGAACAAGAAAAAAGTTTCATCCATAGAAAGTCTAATTCAACATATGCTAATAATCGTTTAACAGAGAATCACACGTTTAATAAGAATTTCAAAATTTTACATACCCAACGAAAAGGATTAAAACTAAACCTTTTAGAGACAACGCAAATATATCGATTAAGAACTACAAGTACTTTGCTCAACGACCAGGTAGATTTAAACAATTCACCATTATTAAATTTATTCTCCTAATACCATTTCTGTTTTTTTTTTTTTTTTTTTTTTTTTTTTTTTTTTTAGGGGGGGGGGGGGGGGGGGGGTCTAGCACACGTGCTACAGGGAAGTCCCTAAAGCGCTACAGGAGCGACACGTGTGCGGAGAAAACGTTTCACGTTGTTCTTGAATCGCTGTAGATTGTACTCGATGGGAAACACAGTCCTGGGTAAACCATTCCAAAGGTATGATGTTCTCCATATAAAAGACTGCTTGAAAAGCGTTGTACGAGGAGTAACAAGCTGAACCTCATACGGATGTGAAGCATTAGCGCGACGTGTACTTCTAATATGCACCGCTCTGGGAGGAATTAAACGGGCCACATCTTTCGAACACTTTCCATGAAAGTACTTGTAGAATAGGCTCACGTCGCCAATCGTTCTTCGATGTTCCAGCGAATCAAGGCCGTCGGTCAATTCCGGGTGTCCAATCAGACGAACAGCTCTTCTCTGGATAGAATCCAACAAATGCAGTGTATGTTTGGGAGCGGAGCTCCAAACATGGGAGCAGTATTCCATAGTTGGTCGAATTTGAGCTTTGTAAAGAATTAACAGTTGTTGTGGAGTGTAAAGCTTTCTGGTTCGAAACAATATTCCCAACTTTTGAGAAGCTCTCCTTGCTATGCCTGCAACATGTTCATGCCAGGACATATTTGCTCCCAAATTAACGCCTAACAGATTGAGTGACGATGTTAGAGGGATGGAGTGCCCCGACATAACTATGTCGGGTTCTGCAACGTTAACTTTTTTAGAAAAAACTGCCGCCTGGGTTTTTTGTAGCGTTAAATTCCACTTGGTTACTGTCACCCCAAGATAGAATTTCTTCCAGGTCTTTGTTAAGTTGAATGACTTCCTGCTGTCTGCGGATATTCGTCTGAGTAGTCGATGTCCGAGCGTTCAAAGTGAATGAAGAGATAAGTGTACTGTCATCTGCAAAGCTGTAGATTGGATTCTCGTCTTTTCCAGCAGATCGTTAATATAAATGAGGAAGAGAGTAGGAGACAGTATGGAACCTTGGGGCACACCGGCGTTGATAGTGAAGGTGTTAGAAAGAAATCCGTCAACTGCCACTCGTAAAGAACGCTCTCTGAGGAAACATGAGAGCCACAAACAGAACTTTTCAGACATACCATAAGAACGTAGCTTAGCCAACAGCCCATCGTGCCAAACACGGTCAAATGCCTTGGATATGTCAAGAGCAACCTCTCGAGATTCTCCAAAGTGTTCAATTGCGTTGTTCCAAACATGTGTTACATAAGTCAGAAGATCTCCTGTTGATCTATTTTTACGAAAGCCATATTGGTGATCACTAATAATGTTGAATCCTTCAAGATATTTTAGAAGATGCTGATTGATAGCCTTTTCCATGACTTTCGATATTATTGAGAGTAGTGCGATTGGTCGGTAGTTATTTGGCAAGGTCTTCTTGCCTTTTTTAGGTATCGGCTGAACTGTGGCACATTTCCAGCAGGAAGGAAATATTCCTTTTCTGTAGGATAGGTTGAAAAGTCTACAGAAAACTGGTGTTAGTTCCCTCGCACAGTTCTTGAGAACTATGGCAGGTATTCCGTCAGCGCCTGAAGCCTTTTTGGCGTCTAGCTTCATCAAAATACGTTTTATGATACGCTGTCTGAAGACAATATCGGGCATCCTTGACTGCACTATGGGAATATTAGGTGGTGTTTTTCCTTGGAAATCGACAGTAGAATGTGAAGCAAAGAGTTCAGCCAACAAGTTCGCTTTCTCAACAGGTGTCGTTGCAATAGAATTATCTGGCCGTGTGAGTGGTGGTATGATGGATTTGGTGAAATTTTGACTAACTGCCTTAGCGACTGACCAAAAGGACCTGGAATTGCCGGGACAAGCGAGAAGTTTGTTTCTAATCCGTTGATTGTGTACCTCCTTGGTTTCGTCGATAATTTCTTTGCATCTGTTCCTGGCACGAACAAAGATGTTACGATTTATGGTGTTAGGATCTTCACGCCACTGTCGATATGCAAGATGTTTAGAAGCAACAGCTTCTTTGCATTTTAGGTCAAACCAAGGCTTGCCGTTGGAAGGGCATTTCTTCGAAAAAGGGATGTAAGCATCCATACCGGCCAAAATATAACATCGGAAACCTCCCTGGCGCAGTCAGATGGGTCGTCGGATCGAAAACAAACGTCCAACCAAGGGAAAGTTCGAAAATATTCCATGAGATCTTCCCATTTAGCAGATTTGTAGTGCCAAATCTTGCGCGGTTTGGGCGCCTCTCTGTCACTGATTGGTAGAATACTCGATGTCGAAAGTAGATTATGGTCGGAAGAACCCAACGGTGGATTTACGCTGACCGTGTAAATCTCCGGATTAGTGGTTAAAAACAGATCAAGAAGACTGGCGAACTCTCCGTCTCGATCCGGGATCCGTGTTGGTTCATCAATAAGCTGAGTCAAGCCACAACTGATTGAAAATGATTCGGCTTCACGACCTTGTTCGTCGGTAGTATTTGAATATTTAAGCCAGTTGATGTTGTGGACATTAAAGTCGCCCAAGATGGCAATTTCGGTATTTGGATAGTTAATTTGTAAATGATCTATGGTGTCTGCAAGAGAAGCGAAAAGTGTTCTAAAGTTTGTATCACTTGGTGGTCGATAGAGGATACAGACGAACCTTGTGGTTGGTTGAGTAGTTATTTTTAACCACATAACATCAAAGTTTGGGGGCTCCAGAGCCTCTTCTCGTTGGCAAGAGAGGTCGCTTCTGACATAAAGACAGATTCCAAAGTTACGCCTAAATCGGGAATAGAAATCGTACCCAGGATCTGTGTGGATTTTCCAATACTATCAATATAATTTAAATAAGTGTAATATTATAATTAAGAAATAATATAAAATTGTAAACATTAAACCTAACTTGACAGTGTAAAATGTAGATCCGAAGAAGCTACATCGACAGCCAAACGCGTCATCACAATTATAAATAAACCAGTGGAAATTGACTAAAAACAGTCTTTTATTATATATTTCAAAATGACGAATTGGAGGCATTACTCGATGAAGGTCCATGCCAAATAAAAAAGAATTTGCAGAAGCATTAGGAGTTGATCGTACAATAATATCCAAGCACCTACGTGCACTGGGAATGATTTAAAAGCAAGGAAATTGGGTACTGCACCGTAGGAATTGAAACCGAGAGACGTTGAAAGGCGATTTTTCACCTGTGAACAGCTACTTCAACGGCACAATCGGAAAGGTTTTTTGTATCGTATCATAACTGGAGATGAAAAATGGATACGTTACTACAATCCAAAGTGCAAGAAATCAGGGGTAAAGCCCGGTGAACCATCAACATTCTCGCCAAAGCCGAATATTCAGGCTCCAAGCTTATGCTGTGTATCTAATGAGATCAGCTGAGTGTAGTGTATTATGAGCTGCTCCAACCTAACGAAACGTTTAATAAAAATTTCAAAATTTTACATACCTAATAAAAAGGTTCAAAACTAAACCTTTTAGAGATAATGCAAATAAATCGAAAAAAGACTACAGGTACTTTGCTCAACGACCAGTTCCATGCCTGTGTGGGTTTTCCAATATTATCAATATAATTTAAATAAGTGTAATATTATAATTAAGAAATAATATAAAATTGTAAACATTAAACCTAACTTGACAGTGTAAAATGTAGATCCGAAGAAGCTGCATCGACAGTGAAACGCGTCATCACAATTATAAAATAAACCAGTGGAAATTGACTAAAAACAGTCTTTTATTATATATTTCAAAATGACGAATTGGAGGCATTACTCGATGCAGGTCCATGCCAAATATAAAAAGAACTTGCAGAAGTATTAGGAGTTGATCGTACAATAATATCCAAGCACTTACATGCACTGGGAATGATTTAAAAGCAAGGAAATTGGGTACTGCACCGTAGGAATTGAAATCGAGAGACGTTGAAAGGCGATTTTTCACCTGTGAATAGCTACTTCAACGGCACAATCGGAAAGGTTTTTTGTATCGTATCATAACTGGAGATGAAAAATGGATACGTTACGACAATCCAAAGTGCAAGAAATCAGGGGTGAAGCCCGGTGAACCATCAACATCCTCGCCAAAGACGAATATTCAGGCTCCAAGCTTATGCTGTGTGTCTAATGAGATCAGCTGAGTGTAGTGTATTATGAACTGCTCCAACCTAATGAAACGTTTAATAAAAATTTCAAAATTTTACATACCTAATAAAAAGGTTTAAAACTAAACCTTTTAGAGATAATGCAAATAAATCGAAAAAAGACTACAGGTACTTTGCTCAACGACCAGTTCCATGTCTGTGTGGGTTTTCCAATACTATCAATATAATTTAAATAGGTGTAATATTATAATTAAGAAATTATATAAAATTGTAAACTATAAACCTAACTTGACAGTGTAAAATGTAGATCCGAAAAAGCTGCATCGACAGTGAAACGCGTCATCACAATTATAAATAAACCAGTGGAAATTGACTAAAAACAGTCTTTTATTATATATTTTATACATACAATTTCAAAGCGATATCGATAGATCGACAAGCAGACAGGCTAATAGAGATCAGAAAATATATTTCTCGTGCTCAAGCTATCCTGAAATGAAAAATAATGTTAAATATTCTGAATTAAACTTCTCAAGAACATAATGGCTCCTTCACTAAGGATTGATAAAAGCTAACAAAACAATTTTAGCAGTTGAAAAAATATAAGAGCCATTTCTTGTTAACTGATAATTATTATTGTCAAAAACAAAAGGCTGGATGACAAGCTGAATAAAACAATATGTTATTAATTGTTTCAAAGCGGTCATAATTTTTAGAATTATGAAAGCCACGAATGACAGAATGATCGATAACAAATTTTCAATCACCTTTTACAATGGTTTACGATTATTTCATGAATTAAACTCATTTAAAGGCAATCCCCTTCTTTGTTTTACCATTCTTCGTATCCATTAAAATGGAGCTTGGCATTTTTCGGTACGTATTGTTAAAAATACAATAGCTCAAATAAATATCTGGGTGTTAATAATGAAGTTCTTTCAGTCCTTTCTATAACAGTGTCACAGCCTTTTAATTTTGTTTTAGCCTAATGAATATTACGCGGGTTAAGGCGGAATAGCTTTAAAATGATTTATTTTGCAGATAGAATTTTTACATTTACGACTGAGATTAGGTTGTAGGAAAAGTTAATTAAAATATATGACACGTATGGGAGTGGAAAAATAATGACTTGGCTTGGGTTTATTTTTAAGAAGACATTTTAGTGCCAGCATGAATTTCTTTAAAAGATATTTACCAGGTGTACAAGTATGAAATGCGGATTTTTTTCTAAAAAAACATGTTAAATTCGAAGAATGATAAAAAAGTGCTTTATTCAAAGTATGCTCCATCGCTTGTTATACATTTTTTTTCCCATCTTTCGTGCAATTTGTGAATACCACGCCAGTAAAAATCGTCCCCTTTTGCTACGAATCATTCATCGAGCCATTTTTTCACATCTTCGTACGAACCAAAGCGCTGCTCAGCAAATGCATGACCCATCGATGCAAACAAGTGGTAATCGGAAGAAGCCAAGTCTGGTGAATAAGCCGCATGGGGTAGAACTTCCTAGCTGAGTGCTATCAACATGTCGCGAACTGCTTTTGCCGTATGTGATGGAGCATTGTCATGAAGAAAAATTACTTTGTGTTGCCTCTTTCGGTATTCTGGCCTTTTTTCAAGCAGCGCGAACAGTTCAAATCGGTCAATTGTTGTTGGTAACGTTTAGTATTAACCGTTTCCCCAGGTTTTAACAGCTCATAATAGACCACGCCCCTCTAGTCCCACCAAACACAGAGCATCGTGTTCCTGCCAAAGCGATTCGGTCTTGCGGTCGATGTAGATGGTGCGCCTGGGTCTCCCATGATTTTTTTGCGCTGGGGATTCTCAAAATAAGATCACCTTTCATCCCCTGTAACTATACGATGCAAAAAACGACTTCCTTTTGTACCGAGAGCGCAAAATGTTACACGTGTGTTTGTGCTTTTCCCATCCATTTGCCTGCTGTTCAACTCATGTGGTACCCATCTACCGGTCTTCTGATTCTTTTCCATCTCTCGTAGCCAATTGGAAACAGCTTGTTGACTAACGCCCAATTGCTCGGCGAGTTGTTTTTGTGTTGGCGAATTATCTTCGTCCAACAATGCTTGCAATTCCACATCTTCGTATTTTTTTGGCGGTTTTCCACGTTCCTTGTCTGCAACATCGAAGCCACCACTTTTGAAACACCGAAACCATCGTTTCACACGTATCTTGGGATGGAGTATGTTCACCATAAGCTTCTCAAAGTAATCGGTATGATTCAACAGCAGTTTTCTTCAAATGAAAACAAAAAATTAATGCTGTCCGCGAATGCTCTTTGTTCGGTATAAATTTCGACATATTGAACACAACAACACAACACTATGCATACACTTTTCCAATTTATCACTCGTGCGCATCTAACACTTGTTGACGACACAACAAAATGGCGCAGTGTCAAGTGTTTATAGAACAAACTGGATTGGTGCACAATCTGTTGTCTGAAATCCACATTCATACTTGTACACCTGGTATAGTATATGATACGTACGTAACAAGAACGTTAAATAAGTCTAAAATGTTGTGATAGCAAACATTCGCAGGTTACAGAGATTACAGGTATAATTATTCTGGATTTCCCATGAGTCGTTTAAATAAGTGATAATGACATTTCGCCGATTATTCTGCCGGCCTCTTCAGTTCTTGTTCTGATAACTGACTTCTTGGAAACGAAAATGATTTAATTCCGCTTATATACAATTTTTATATTATCTTCATGGAAAGAGTGACCGCAAAGTTAGCCCGCTTTTTGCAATTTCCATAACTTTGAGACAAACAAACAACACAAAAGAAGAATAACAGGAAATACTGATGGAATTAAATAACAAGTTTCGAGAAATAGGTTTAAAAATAACGTCACCAAAACCAAATATTTGAACAACAAAAGTGAAGATAACAGCCAGGAACTATCAATAGAAGGTGGAAAAATAGAAAAGGTATAAACATTCATATATTTAGGACAAAAAACCGAAATATCAAAAAATAATTTAAAGGATGACTTGGATAGAAGGGTCTCGTTAGCTTGTTCTGCATTCGAAGGTGTGGCGTGTCAATCAAATTGCCTCTCGTTTGGGCGCATTTTGTTCCGTCACAAAAACGCCCGCACGTTGAAGCGCAATTTTGAAACGTCTTAACTTCTTTGCTTTTAATAAAAATATTATTTATTAAATAGAAGTCGTTCTTTGCCCCTTACGTTATCTTAATTTCTGGGAATGGATTGAGTGGATATTAATACTGAAAGAACTAAAGAAATTAGACATAAACTACTCAGTTTGTTTGGAGAGATTATGGATAGGAGATAATTTTTGTACGTCTTTGAAAATAGTCTCTATAGTTGTTTAAAATTTTGGTTGTACAGATTTTGGGCACCATTCATTTTAAAATAAAAAGAATCTAACTTCAGCTCAAAAAAATGAAAAAGTACTGAAGGGTTATGTAGTTGTTAAAAAAAAATTTATATGATACAACCGCGTCCTGAAAGGTAATAGGGTGATTCAATGAAACGCTAGATTTAAATAAAGAAAAGGGTTTATTAATGACAAAATTAAAAGTTCTAACTTCTCTACACTTTAAAATTACTAGTACTAAATAAAATCCCTTAATCTAGTAGATGGTACGATTATATAGAGTCTTTAAATCAGGATTCTCATTAAAGGCGATGTTAAAAGTTCGTGGAATTAACTTCACGAGTTACACGTGCTGAATAGACGATGTAAACGCACTTGTCAGCTGGAAACAAGATCTATGGATTGATATATTGATAACTTACGGTTTTTCTGTGAGTTTTTTGGCCTGTCCTGGTGAGATATTCATAACACTGATGTCTCCACCTTGGCTACCCTAGTTCCCTTTGGGCTGCTAAACATTTCTTGACCCCTAAAGGTTTGAGAATAAGCAGGATATTTCAAGGAAAAGGCCTTGAACTTGAAAACTAAAACCGTTTCTGCACTATTACATCACTAATAAACGAGTACGGCAACGTGATAAAAAAATCTACTGGGCGGTTTACTGAAGGAAAAGCCCTCTCTGGCTACATGATCAAAAGGAGAGCTCACTGCGGCTCTATGATGGGAAAAAGCCCCTTACCACATCTCGGCTGGAAAAAGCCTTTACTACATCTCTGCTGGAAAAAGCCTATATTCATGCCATCCAGACCCTTAAATATTTTTGTCCTTTCCTTAAAATCACGTCTTCAAGATGGCTACTTCCCGAATACAAATTTTAGCCAATCGGACGCATTCGATGCAAATTAAATAGGTCCAGTAGGTAACCCGCAATGCACCCACCCTGTAAAATTTAAATTAAACTGCTGAAAAATTTAAAACACTGTTTTAAACTACACTGCTTAAGGGTTGAAATCACTGCAATAAATATAAAAATGGAGAAAAAATATAAATTATAGGGAGAAGAACAGTGTCGTAACATGATCTTAAAATCTAGGAAAAAATGAATGTTACAAAGCTTACAATTTACATTTAAATTGGTCATTCTCAATACAATAAAAGCCAGAGTATTCGAACAATATGTAATGCCGGTATTAACATAAGGCACTGAAACCTGGACTTTAAATAAAAGTATAATAAATAAACTCCAGGTCACCCAAGAGCAGTGAAGAGGAAAATGCTAAATATCAGACTCCAAGATCGTATTCCTAACATCGTGATACGAAGAAGATCAAAAGTGACAGATGTAATAAAACGAATAAGTATATTAAGTTGGAATTGGGCGGGACATAACGCAAGGCTGAGTGATGGACACGCCGTATAGTTGAATGGAGGCGTAGAGATGCAGAGGCAGACCACAGACAAGATGGCCGGACGACATAAAAAGCCTAGCAGGGCACGATTGGATGCAAAAAGCAAACAACAAAGCTCATTGGAGACAACTTGTGTAAGCTTACATCCGACTACGGATGGAATAAGCTAATGATGATGATGATAACCCCTTATTTTGAGGGTTAAAAGGATGAACATAAATAAATTTTTCATGAAAATAGGTCACTTTAATCATATACCCAAACACAATCAAAAATCAGCCTCTAAAAGGCGATCGCAATTAATAGTAGATTCTTACATAACTCCCAAGAGTACGAAAAAATGCAAAAATGTAATCAAAATACTGAGAATACAGCGCTGGACGTCTCCCAAACTTATCGCTAAGCGATAATCACCCTCTAAAGGGGGGTTGAAATTCATGTTGGTACTATTTAAACGTAAAAGATAAATCTTAGTTTTGGGGAAAAATCTTATTTATTTTCACACGTTGAACTTTTAATCCCCAAAAGAGGGGGCAATTACCCCTAAATAAAAAAATGAAAAAATTTTTCCTAGATTTTTAATTAGCTTTAATTTAAGACCTTTTACGTTAAGTTGGCGTTTTTTGTCTCCAAATTATGAAGGTTGCAAAAACGGGCTAAAATTCACACTTTTTTACGGTTACTCTTTGTTTTTCGGACTGGTGAAAGGTAAAAATCGGAGTAACGATTAAACTTGCTGAGATACTGAGATATTTCAATTAGCTTTAAAATTTTTATGAATAAGATAGAAAAAGAAAGTTTTACAAGGTGATTGGTCAAAAGAAGCCTACCTCTTTGATGATGACCCAGAGTACACAATAATGGTTAATTCGAAACAATATTTAAAGATACCACAACTCTACAAAAAAATTTTTTCTTTTTGTCCTAAAATTTATTTTAAGATTTTTCTATTCATTATGCTCCAAAATAAAGGAAAATTACCCATATTCCATATAAAGTTTGCTTTTGTGGTAGTTATGATAATAATACATTTTTTTGAGTTATCGTAGAAATATTAAATAGTTCTGGTATATTTAAAAATACCGAGAAAAAATAAACGGGTCGTAACTTTCACACAGTGTCTACAGATGTCACTTAAGTGATAAACCACAATTGACTGTTTTGTAGAAGACTTAAAGAAGTTAAACTCGTCGTCGAGAAAGTGTAAATATGATGCTAATGCATTTTGTTATATATGTGGTATATTTATTAAAGTACGAGATATAAAATTTTATTTAAACGCATGTGAAAAGCTTTGTGAAGCCTACAAAGCCTATTTCAACTGCCCTGTTTCGAATCTAGACAAGCCCTGGGCTCCACATGTTGCTTGTAGTAATTGCAAAAGATGTTTTTTATAAAAAAAAATATAAATATGTTTATTTTTATCTTTATTTATTTCAGGTTGGTATCGAGGTGAGAAACGGAGTATGAAATTCGCAGTACCGAGAATTTGGCAAGAGCCAAGATACCACGTTAATGACTGTTATTTTTGCGTAGTAAATCCGGCTAAAAGACGTAGAAGCAAAAATGCGAAACCCATCGAATATCCTGACCTTGCTTCCTCTTCTGCTCGAATCTCACATAGCCCACAACTTCCAGTACCTGAACCTCCTAAAAAATTGTCTCGGTCAAGCCCATCTCAGAGTTCAAATAAAAATATTGAAGATGAAGAATTTGTACTGTCACAGGAACCACCGAAACCCCATTTTCTTACCTCAGAAGACTTTAATGACTTAATAAGAGATTTGAATTTGCCGAAGAGTAAGGCAGAGCTTTTGGGTTCTCGTTTGAAGAAATGGAATTTGCTTATTGATGTCAAAATAACAGATCAACGAAGTCAGCATGAGACATTTGCTACGTTCTTCACCAAAGAAGATGGACTTTGTTATTGTAACGATATAAGAGGTTTGTTTGAAGCAGTTGGGATGCCCTGTGTTCCCAGTAAATGGCGTTTATTTATTGACAGCTCGACGAAAAGCTTGAAAGCCGTTTTATTACATAACGGAAATAAATTTCCATCTCTTCCAGTCGCTCATTCTGTACATCTAAAAGAAAACTATGAAAGTGCTAAAATTTTACTCGAACCTTTAAAATATCAAGAGTATAAGTGGCAGTTCATTGGAGATTTTAAGATGGTAGGATTTTTAATGGGGCTACAGGGTGGATATACAAAATATCCGTGTTATCTCTGTTTGTGGGATAGTACAGCGGATGCTCAACACTATGTTCAACGATCATGGCCACTAAGAACGGAATTTTGTGTTGGAAAACAAAACGTTAAATGTGAACCTATTGCTGAACCTGAAATTGTATTAATGCCGTTTTACACATCAAATTAGGGCTTATGAAACAATTTGTAAAAAAGCTAGATGAAAAATCTGAAGCTTTTACATTTTAAAAAACTTTTTTCTAGAGTTGTCAGAAGCAAAGGTTAAAGCTGGAATTTTTGTTGGTCCACAAATTAAAAAAATTTTTGCCAGTGAAGAATTTCCAAAATTACTTACTAGTGCTCAAAAAAAAAGTTGGAATAGTTTTAAAGCAATAGTCTCTGGATTTTTAGGGAATAACAAAGTTGAAAATTACCATTGAAAACATGTTAGAAAACTCTAAAACCATGGATTGCAGAATGTCTCTAAAAGTACATATGCTGCATGCTCATTTAGACAAATTTAAAAACAACATGGGGGCGTACTCAGAAGAACAAGGAGAACGTTTTCATTAAGATATTATGAACTTCGAACAACGTTATCAGGGCCAATACAACGAAAATATGATGGGGGACTACATTTGGGGTTTAGTGAGAGAAAGTACTTATGAACATGAAAGAACAAGTAATAGGGTTCACTTTTAAACTTTTTTCCACTATTTTGTAATTTGATATGATAGTAAAAGTTGATAAAAATCATATATAAATATATTTGTTTCGATTTGTCAATAAATAAAAATTTAAACTATGGATTCTCTAAAATACTGTTCAAACCGTTCTCCTGGTATAAAAGCAAACTTTTTTAGGCCATTTACATTTTTTTCATCTAACTGTCGATAAATCTATCGAAATTTCATACCCTCTTATCAAAGTCATAATTCATGTTGTTGTGTAATTGGGTTATTCTTCACAACCACTATATAAAACTTTGATAGTGACAACTAGAAAATCTCGTTTTAGCTGGATGAAACGATACCACGTACTTCAAATACATCTTTGTCAGTCATTTGAGAAATTTTCCGGTGTAAATTTATTTGTAAAAAGGGGTAATATAAGTTTTCCTTTACGTTATACTAATTTGGCGCAGCTGGATTTTTTTAAAGGGATATCCTAAAATTAAAGTTTACAGTATTAATCCTCCCTTCTTGGAGAAATTAAAAGAAACTATTCTACAAGAAATGATAACGATCACGGAAATCATATGCCAAACGGTGACAAATATTTTCGTAATTCGCTTTGATGTCGTTTTTCACATTGTCTGAGATTTACTTAAAGTCAAATCAGTTGTTTCCAACTCCTGCGCCAATTTTCTAATGAATATCTAGGGCTTTATTTTCTCTATGCTATTTAACTTAAAATGTTTACTGCTCAATTGTTTCTAAATTATTGTTTTTGTAAAACTCTCGTAGGCAAAGAACACGCTTCGCTCAGATAGGCCTAGCATAGTAACTAAATTTTTATCATGTATAAGGAGTGTGAATTAATTTTAAGGAATTTCTAAGAGAGGGCATAAATTGTATTATCCAGACATACTGCTGCTATATTCATGGTGAAGCACCACTATTATACTTTAATTTTTAGTATATGTTATTTTGCCGAAGTATAAACAACATATTTCTTTTGAGCATTGAATATGCCAAATGATGTACCAACAAAACACCATTTGCCGGAAGCTTTACTTTTCTTGTTTAACTCGAAGAAAAACGCTGCTGAAAGTCAATTGCTGTCGGAGACCTATGGTGAATATATCCCATCGATAAAAACAAAGTGGTGATTTCGCCACGGAAGCCGAAAAAGTTTCAAAATGATGAATTGGAGGCAACTCGATGAAGGTCCATGCCAAATATAAAAAGAACTTGCAGAAGCATCAGAAGTTTCGTACAATAATATCCAAGCACCTACATGCACTGGGAATGATTTAAAAGCAAGGAAATTGGGTACCGCACCATAGGAATTGAAACCGAGAGACGTTGAAAGGCGATTTTTCACCTGTGAACAGCTACTTCAACGGCACAATCGGAAAGGTTTTTTGTATCGTATCATAACTGGAGATGAAAAATGGATACGTTACGACAATCCAAAACGCAAGAAATCAGGGGTGAAGCCCGGTGAACCATCAACATCCTCGCCAAAGCCGAATATTCAGGCTCCAAGCTTATGCTGTGTGTCTAATGAGATCAGCTGAGTGTAGTGTATTATGAGCTGCTCCAACCTAACGAAACCATTATTGGAGGGCGTTACTGATAACAGTTGATGCAATTGAGATGACCGTTAAAGAAAAAACGACCGCAATATGCCAAAAGACACGACAAAGTGATTTTTGAAGATATGTCCACGCTCACCCACATGTTGCAAAACACGCTAGAAGCGCTTGGATGAGATGTCCTACCTCACCCCTCGTACTCAAAAGACATTGCTTCTTCTAATTATCACTTGTTCCGATCAATGACGCACGGCCTGTCTGAACAGCGCTTCCATTTTTATAAGGATACCAAAAAATTGATTAATTCGTGGATAGCATCAAGATATGAGTCGTTCTTTCAACGTGGCATTCATATACTGCTACGAAGATGGGAGAACGTAGTGGCCAGCGATATTTGGATAATCAATTTATAACCATTTTTTTACAATAAGCGATAATTTTACCGAAAAACCGTCAAAATTAATTCGCACACCCAATAATTAGCCGGACGTCTGTTCAACGGATAAATTTTACTTTTAAATAAATAAATAATAATGTAATATTAACATTATTATTATTTCAATTCAGTAATTATGTTTTTTCGAATTACGTTCAATTAATATTTATTATTGATTCAACAGTTCTAGACTAGCTGTTATCTCTCTAAAGAGCCATATGCATTAACACTGAATGAGACATAAATCAGCTGTTACCAATGATTAGGTGTTACACTGAAAGCTACCTATCAAGCAAGATGGACGTTTCATTAATCACGTTAATTAGCATTATTCAGGCAATAATATATAGTACGAACCTATCACAATGTATTATTAGTGACAGATATCGGCCCTAATGTCGAGTGGCAGTGATTTTGGTTAATGTAAAATTGATGCAATTTATACGAAACTTCGTCGCATATACAAAATTTAATTTCTGGCTGCACGCATGCCCAGGTATAACATGAGAACGAATAATATAATTTTGATGTAGTTTTCCTTCGAGTATAGGTTGAGTACTATATTCGAATAAAATTGGTTTACAAACAAGGGAAATATCGGAAATAATATGATAGGGTTTGATTTTCAGCGTAATTAACACCTCTTATACAATTATATAACAAAGATAGCGGAACATCATTTACTTCATACCACAAATATTTCTTAATATTTAGAAAATCAGAAATTTCAGTTTCATTAATATATTGATTAGTTTAGGTTAGACCTTAGCTAAGAAGTTTTAATGCATTCACCGTAAAGCCTGGACTTCGTACCATCAGATTACTGTCTGTTTTGGTCTTTGAAGAATTCCCTGAATAGCCTTAAGTTAGTTTAAAAATAGGCCTGTTCAAACCATTCGTCACAATTTTTGCCTAGACACCACAAAAGTTCTACAGTGCCGGAATTGTGGTATTGCCAGAAGAATGACCGAAAACTATCGAACAAATAGGCATATAATACATTTACCTTTAAAACAATATACATTTTTGACAATCCAATATTATGAATTAGCAATACATACGGAAAGAGATCCATTAGTCCTGCAGAATATAATATGCCCTTATACTAGGCTTTCGTAGACTACCAGAAATCCTTTGACTCTATAGAAATGTGGGCAGTTTCAGGAGCCCTAAATAACGCCAGGGTAGACACCAGATACTCGACTCTTATTAAACATATCTATAACAATGCGTACATCCAAATACTAGTGGATGAAGACTTGAAGACCGCAAAAATACCGATAAAAAGAGGAGTATGTGGAGGAGCTATGATCTCGTTAAAACTATTCACACTGGCACTGGAAGACGTTTTTATGACTTTAGACTTTCAAAATAAGGGGACTAACATAGACGGAACACGACTTAATCATCTACGATTTGTGGACGATATCTTTCTTATCGGTACTACACCCAATGAATTAATAACTATGTTGGAGGAACTGCATCATACATTGTCACGAGTCGGACTGGAAATGAACCTGAGCAAGACAAAGCTTATGAGCTCAGAACAAATAACGATTACCATCGAAAATCGGCCGTTAGATAATATATCCAAATACCGCGGACAAAAAATACTACTAGGAAAGGGGAACCAAACAACAGAAATTTCTCGAAGAGTGGGTCTTAGTTGGGCAGCTTTTGGTAAACTCGAGTTTATTTTCAGATCACGAGATTTCCCTTTAAGCCTTAAAAGAAAAATGTACGAGTCGCGTGTACTGCTAGTTCTTACGTACGGTCTCGAAACGATGCCGTTAACAAGTCCATAAACAGTCTTCACCTCGCGCAGCGTGCAATATGCTTGGAGCATATTGCACGCTACGCAATGCAGCTATGTTTAGAGTGAGTTTGAGAGATAGAATCCCAAATGAAGAAATCCGGAGAAGAACACGGCTGAAGGATGCTCTGGAAAGAGCAGCTCAATTAAAGTGGAGATGAGCTGGCCACGTAGCGAGAGAAAACAACAACAGATGGGCTTACAATCTTAGAGTATGGCGCCCAAAGGAGAGTAAAAGGAGTGTGGGAAGACCTCAAAGAAGATGGAGAGACGACATCCAGAACCTCGCAGGAAAAAAATGGAACAGAACGGCTCTGGATAGGGAAAGATGGAAAGATTTGGAAGAGGCCCACATTCAGGAGCGGATGAGAGCAGGCTGAAAAGAAGAAGTCTTCAAAAAAAAAGAAAAAAGAAAAAATGGAAAAGTTAGGAAATTTTAATTCAAATTTTTGCTGGACACTCTGATAAACTATTATTGCCTGTTGAATATTCAATGTTGAACTAAAAGCAGAATATTATGTTTTTGAATGTAGTCAGAAATTAATAATTAATAGAAAGTTATACGAAACTCGTTTATGATCCATTATTTAAATGAAGTATATTTGACTGTCACATTCATTGCTGTCAAGTCCAATAACCAATTTTGATGAACTAGTTCTGTAGTATACAGGGTGTTCTTTAATTAGTTGGATACAAAACAATGTCTGGCTATTGCATCAAGAAGAATTATTAATTTTTTAAAAATAAATTTGCCCTCGGTTGGTAGAATATCGCGAAACGATCTCATTATACGAGTTACTCTGTTATTTCCTATTTAAAATCGATAAAGTGATACACCAAGTACTTTCCTTTCAGACAGTTTTAAAATATGGGGCGAATTTGACTTTCTCGAGCAAACGGATAGTAAATTTTCATAACATATTTAAAACCATACAACATATCGGTATCCATCCCCCTTCCTCTAAAACGATATCGCTCAGAAACTTTTATTTCTATATCAAATAAAATATCATCATTGTTTCAAAAAACATGCAAACATTGAAACCCTTATCACTTTATTCAATGATTTGGTTCGTTCTAAACTGGAATATGGTTCAGTTATCTGGTACTCAACATATGAGATCCACAGTAATCACGTTGAAAAAATTCAAAGACGTAAGTAAAGTAGTGTAAAGTTCCTTTGGTTTAAATTAGATGGTATTTATCCACCATTGGATTTCCCTAATGATGTACTATTGAGAAGATTCAGTATTGTTAGTCTTTCTCGCCGTAGAGAGTACACTACAACCTTGTTTTTACATAAAATCTTGAACAACAGAATCGAATGCCCCTACACCTTGTCAAGTATTAGATTCCATGTGCCATCTCAACACGCTCGCCTAAGCCATTCCCTTTTCTGCAAGCCTGTTTCAAGAACAAACTTGTTGATGTACTCGCGGCTATACGTTATGTGCATGAATTATGAAAGGGTCAAACATATAGTTGATATTTTCTGTTGCAGTATAACATCTTTACGTAGGTCATGTTTAACTGTGGATTAGACCTCTAATTTATTTTTTTTTTTCTATAGCCTGTAGTGTAGTTATTAGAATTATTAAAATACTAATTTGATAGATACTTATCTATTTGTATTTGTTATATTTGAATGTTCCTATCCTATAATTGGATTATTCTATAGGATAGCTGTATTAAATAAATGAATAAATAAATTATGGTGCCAAATATGTTTTTCGTGATCTAACAACACTAAAACGTAAAGAAAAGCAAAATTCACGGAGGGTATTTTTTCACGAATACCATACATTCCTATAGCAAGTGAAGTAAAAACAATAATTTACCTACTGTGTTAGAGGTAATTTTCGGCCAAATTAACTGTCTGTATTTCTAAAACTTGTTCTATAATCAATTTAACATTTTTAAGTCACTCTGCAACCAAATCTCAATCCCTTCTACATACTATTTTTGTTAAACTTGGACATAATCAAAAAGCACACTGAAATAAGGTATATTATGATATATATATATATATATATATATATGTATATATATATATATATATATATATATATATATATATATATATATATATATATATATATATATATATATATATATATATATATATATATATATATATATATATATATATATATACATATATATATATATATATATATATATATATATATATATATATATATATATATATATATACAATTATACATACAAAAACCAGATAAAATTCTCATAATAATATTAGAACTATACAATATTTAACGATTATTAATGAATATTAATTAATGAAAAAGGAATACAATTTTTCGACCCCTTGACTGACCCTTAAAAAGACCGATAATACAATAAATACGAAATCACCCTTCAGATTCCCTTACACACCACATATACATTTCATAATTAATTATAGTAAATAAATAATTATGCGTAAAATTTGTTTATTATTACAGTCAAACACTTGCAAAATTCCCATAATATTATCAAAACTTCACCATATTTGACCACTCCACCTCTTTCACATCATTTCCCGATTAAAATTGAAAATAATGTAAAAATTTAAATTTCATATTCTTCGCCTCCAAAAACACAGCCCCAAGCATAAGAATAGTATCACATCGTTAGTTGTCCTTTATACATAATTAGGAGTTTTTGTGGAATGTAAAGCTTTGTAGTACAAAATATATGCCACGTGTTCATGCCAAAACATATTTACTTCAAAGTTAACGCCTAGGAAGGTGGCATTACTAGAGAAATGAAGTGTCCGGACGTAACTCTGTCGGATTCTACAACGGTAACATTTTTAGAGGAAACTGCTACCGCAATTTTGAAGCATTAAAGTCCACTTGGATACTGTCACTGTCTGCGGATATTTACATAGATAGTAGATGCTGAAATATTAAAGGATGAGGAAACCATCCTACTGTTACGAGCAATGCTATGGATTGGACTCCTGGCCCATTCCAGGAGGTCGCTAAGTACCCATAACATCATGTTTTTGCAATTTCGTAAACGGATTCACTTTCTATAGAAAATACGCTATCAAAATCAACATATACGATACTAAAACCAAAAATTGTTGTGTCACAAAATTCAGGAACTATAAAGGGAAAGCAAGAGGAAAAGTTAATTATAAAAAAAAAATTTTCAAACTCTAGAATCCTTGACAGAAATCTACCAATGGATACCTTAATACATGTAACTAAATGCTATATATGACCTGTTGTACTATATAGTATCAAAACCTGGTCAAGCTTTTGGGTATAGATATTTTACAGATTACTATCATAGAGTAACAAAATATGTTATATAAACTTCAAACTCAAATGATCGCTACTCCACGGGAAATAAAAATCTCTAAAAGGCCCTAGTACTGTAAAGGTGCCTATTTTATTAAATCCTACATACTATATATTAGGGAAGTCAATAAGTTTTGAAAGCGACACCTATTCTATCATATGAACACACCCTAAATTTCAAGTCGATCTGTCAAGTCACTCATTGTTTATCAACTGATTAAAGTAGACGCGCTTGGGTATTTTTAAAAATGGAAAAAATCGAATATCGTGCAGTGATAAAATTCTTTGTTTTGGAAGGTTTATCAGCAACTGAAATCCATGCAAAGTTAACGGAAGTGTTAAAGAAGTCTACTCCTTCATTTCCAACTGTTCATAGATGGACTGTATAGTTTAAACATGGACGTACAAGCGCCAATCATAATCCACATTCAGGACGTCCAAAATCTGCAACTGAAGAAACTGTTGTGTAAGTAGAAGATATCGTAATGGAAGACCGTCAATTAATCGTAGATGATTTATCTGAGGCTATAGACATCTCACATGGATCAGTACATGAAATCTTAACTAACGTTTTGGGTATTAGAAAGCTATTCACAAGATGGGTGCAGCATTTGCTAACATCGGAACAAAAACGCACTCGAGAACAACTTTCTATCACTAAACAACATTTGGCTGGTTTGACAAAAAATAAAACTGATTTTGTGCATAGATTTGTAACTATGGATGATACTTGGGTTTGCCAATATGATACTGAACTGCAACAATAAACGGCACAGTGGACTGAGCCCGGTTGTTCCCAGCAGCTAAAGTGGTCAAAGTCGTCCAAACTAATTACGGTATCAGTTTTCTGGGATTTAGAAGGAATCTTGTTAATTGATTACCTTCAAACCGGTAAAACAACCTCAAGAGAGTATTATTTCAACCTTTTGGACCAGCTATAGGAGAAAATTCGTAACAAAAAGGCTCGGTTGCAGAAGAAAAAAATTATCTTTCATCATAACAATGTACCTGTTTACAGAAGTGATTTGGTAATGACAAAACTGGTCAGATTAAAGTACCAATTGTTGTAGCATCCACCCTAATCGCCAGATCTGGCTCGGTCTAAGTTCTATCTGCTCCCAACCTCAAAATATGTCTAGGTGGGAAGCGTCTGTTTCAACAAATGATGAAGTGATAGCATCCGTAGATGAGTATTTTAAAGATCTTCCGGAAAACCACTTCAGAGATATGGTAAATGAATTGAAAAATCGCTAGAAAAATGTATTGCGCTTAAGAGAGATTAACAAGATCAGGGAATGGTTGGACAAAGAACGCCAACTCTCTTAGACTGCAGGAGCGGGGTGCCAATTCCTTATGAAACAAACTACGACAGGCAGAACAAAGGAACTCTTGTCGATGCCAAAACAAAGGTTACGCCTGCATATAGGACTCCTTACGGGACATGTGGCACTACAAGCCCATTTATATAACCTTAAACTGGCTGAGCGGAAAACATGTCGGCTGTGCGAGGGAGAAAACGAGGACAACAACAACATTTTGTGCGAATGTCCTGCACTAATGGTTAAAAGATACAGATACTGGGGTCAACTATTCTGAGAACCCAAAGATCTACAAGAGGTCAGGGTGAGTAGCCTATGTCTCTTGACAGAAAATGCCGGACTAGGACTGCGACCCAGATTAGACAGTGAGGAGTCACAGAAGAACTCTTAGATCTAGGTGACATTAGGGACTCAAGGTACCACCCACCCTTTTTACTGCTACTAAGAGAGATTATACTGAAGAATAAATATATTTCGAGTCATTGATTCATCTTGTTTCATTTCCAGTTTTAAGACTTATTGACTCACCAGTATTATATCGTATCTCTCTTGTTCCTGTGGTTGTTCACCCAGGAATACTTCTGCGGCTCCAACATCATATAACATAATTCTTTAGTCTATACTACTACACTTTCTCTGGACTGCTCAGATATCTAATGGTCAAGTTTTACTAAGAGTCTTCAGTATTCGTAGCTCCACGACTTAAAAAACTGATGCAATATAATAGACGTTGTGACTATATTCAGATAGGCATGATAAATGGAGAAGTTTGCTAACATGTGGCATTGCACATTGGACCAAAAAAAAAAAATTGTTAATATTTTGCAAATTGCAATCTGTACAAGAAACCACTCTGTACCACATATTTATTTTCATCTACTTAATCATATATTTTAATTCTAATATACGTCCGTATAATTTCGCACACGACTGATGATCTGCAAATTAATTGATTTTAGGCAGATGTCAAATTTCTCATGAACTCGACTCTGCCTTTGTGTTTCTGGTTTTGTAAAATGAACCATATAATTATAACCCCGAAGTGAATTATGAATAGACAAAATGAATTTGGGCTTTACGAAAGCGTGTTTATTGTTCTCCAGTCAAAGGAGAAATTTAATATGGAGAAGAAAGATTAGTACTAACATTGTTTATTAAATGAGAAGCATAATATTGTTTAAACGAGCTTCTCGTATTAATGATTTATTAACGAGGAAAGGGTAATTAAGCAAGGACAAAAAACATGTAGTTTTAATGAAAGGTATTAAAGTGTAAAAGGGTCCTAAATTCTTAATTATTTACGTTTTGGTACCACGGCTAATAAGTGACAAAACTACACACAGTAAATAGTCTATCTTCCGTTTCTCTATATGGTGTGGTGTTTAGAAAGAAACCAACGATACATATTTTGGTCAATATTTTAGAAACCCTACGACTTTACAAAAATCACATGTGCTAAACACTATTTAGAATGATATTTCCTATCATCTAAAAATAGCTATACTTTCACCAAACTCCCTGTATACAGTCGGTCAAGTAAGAATGGGTCGACTATAACTTTTAGTTGGTAAAAGAAATTATTTTTTTTATGAGGCATGTTGGCACTCCTACAAACAATGCTTTATGGAAAGACATTTCCTTTTTTTTTAACCTTATTTAACATATGGTCAAATAGTACAGTCTGCCAAATAAGAACGTGATACTCGTATTCTCGAAAAAATGTGTTTTGAGAACATTTTTTGCAATCAATGTATTCTTTGGTTTGCTAACAACGGCGCAATTACCTTAGTAAGTTGTCCAATCACCTTCTAGCATCTTCGAGGCATGCTGTCGGCGAGATTGTCTACATCAGGGGTGCTCAAACTTGAACTGCTGTCGATCTACCTCAATATTGTTAGACTACGATCGATCGACTCTGAGAGGCTGCTAGTAAGTGTGATGCAGGATTGTCGTCTAGGTAGGGTGTATCGTGGCATAGATATTAGTTTTTCGCACAATATGCATTTTTTTAGTCAAGGTAAGTGTAGGTCTGCTCTAAAATGTCAATGAAAAAACTCATAATTATTCAAAATTGCGAGTTTATTGGTTCTTACAAAACAAACGAGTTCTAGTGTCTAAACTTAACTAAAGAGTGACTTTGGATGTTGAAGCGTGGCACTGCATGTCCTCAGCATACTTTTCATAAGATGGTACGTAATTACCGAGTGCTAATCGCAAGCATGATGACATATGTTCGTCAGTTAGTCCATTGCGATATTTTGACTTAATTATCTTCATTTCAGAAAATGCAGACTCGCACAAGTAAGTTGACCCAAACATTGCCGTCAGTTGAAGGGCGATTTGCCTTAGATTCGGAAATTTATCTTCAGATATAAAACACTTGAATTTTGTATCAGATGCTGTGGCTTTGAGATGTATATCTGATATAATCTACACTATCTCATTTTCAACAGAACATGAGTCCATGTTAAACTGACTTGCTATTTCAGTAGCTAATTCCTCAATGTTTTTACACGAAAAAGGATAACTCATAAATGATGCGATATTTGCCAATTTACTGAAATCATAAAAACTTATTTCGAATTGGCCCAAAATATTTGATAATTCTGCCTCATAAATATCATAATTCAACTGAGGAATCCTTGCTTTCAAAGACGGAAAATTTTTCAGATCCTTTCTTTTCAGTTGATCTATCATAAGTTGCAGTTGCAGTACTTTTGAATGCGTTTATTACGCTAATCATCTCAATAATAGTTTTTCCTTTACCTTGAAGCTAATTAATGGTGTTTAAATGCATTGTGATGTCTGTCAAAAAGACCAAATCAGTCAGCCATTTCCGTTTTTCAGCATCTGAGTGTCATCACCTCTTTCGTCCAGAAAAGCTGTTATTTCGGGCAATAATTCTTGAAACTTTTCTAGAAATTTTCCGCGACTCAACCACCTGACGTCTGTGTGAAGAACTAAATCAGTGTGTTCAGCTTACTCACTATCTTCCAACGGCAATTTAAAGAGCCGTCGTTGCAGGTTACGTGCACGGATAGAATTCACAATTTTTATTGCAATGCCCATAATCTCCTCCATGTTTAGAACTTTTGAACACAAAACTTGTTGATGTATAATGCAATGGAAGGAGAAAAATGAAGGGAAAACATCATTAGCTCGACACAATGCCACAAAACCGTTTTCGTTTCCAGTCATTGCTGGTGCTCCATCGGTTGTAATGCACACTAGTTTATATATTGGTAGCTTGTAGTTTGTTACAAAATTGAAGAAAACGTCATATATATCTTCGCCACGGCTCTTTCCTTTCAGAGGAATCATTGTCAAAAACTCTTCCTTAGCCGACATGTCATTGAATACCATTCGAATAAAAATATACAGCTGGGCAGTGTCTGTAATATCGGTGGATTCGTCGAACTGTAAAGAAAAGTATGTACATTCCATGATATGATGTTTTAGTTTATCTGCCATGTCCTGACTCATGACTTCAACACGCCTTGTGACAGTCGGAAAAGATAACTGAAGTTCTCTAATAGCAGACATAATCTCTGTTTTATTTTTAAAATCTCCAAATAAAGTCTCACCCGCTTCAATAAATGCTTCCTTCACAATCAATCCATCATCAAATGGTTTCTTGTGTTTCGCCAATATATGAGATATTTTAAATGACGCGATCGTTGCAGCTTTTGATTGTTTGGCTGGTCTAGTGAACATGGTTTGTTCTTTTTTCAAACAAGTTATCAAATCACGTACTTTTCGTTTTCTTAATTCACTCTGTGGCGGAAAATCCTTTTCATAGTTTTTATGAACCGTTTTATGATGCCTCTCTAAGTTCCCACGCTTAGGTATTGCAACTAACGCACGGCAAATGAGACAAATGCACTTATCCTTTACCATACAAAAGAAAAATTCTTCCTCCCAATCGTTATTAAAATGATAAGTTTTACTTTTCTTCGTCGCACTCATTTTGGACTATTTATTAATAAACTTTGTATCGATGTATCGCCTTCAAGTTACAACTCAGACTGACTCGTATTCCTGCTGGCGCAACATTTATATCGGCGCGAACGCAGTCTCGAACGTTCCCGTCAAACACGCCGCCCGAAGTTTCTAGAAAAATCGGCGGGAATCAAAAACGCGGCTTTTCTTTGACAAGTACCGCGCGTTCCTTTGATAAAGCCGCCTTTTGCCGCTAGCAGGGGTTATTACGATAAAAAAAGTGATGAGGGGGTTATTCTGGCCTAATTGTGGATCGAATAAATTTTAGTAGTTTATTCATAGTTACCTAAAACAAAATCTGTGAATAGTTCCATATCGGAATTTTTTTCTCGAGATCGACTCAAAAAGTACTCGCGATCGACTTGTCGATCGCGATCGACCGTTTGAGCACCCCTGGTCTACATTCTTTGCAAATTTTTCGAATCTAGCGAGACAACTAAGTCAAAATCCTCAGCGAGCCATTTCGCGACATGATTTTCGCCCAGCAAACGTTTCTTCAATGTGCTTCGAAATTTGACATCATGAGCACGAAGATGTTGTCAAATGCTCTCATGGAACACATTCAAACCCGATTTTCTTAATTTTGCCGCTCGTTAAAGTAGCATCAATTTCGGGTCCCGTAAAAACAAATACACGATTCGTTTTTCGACGTTCGGAGTGACTTTGCGTACCGAGCCACGTTTCAACGAGCATTAAAATGATTTACCCACTTTTTCACAAATGACACTGACTTTTTAATATATTTAGCGGCCGCGGAGAGTGTCAATTTAGGCCCCTTTGGATGGGAACAAAGAAAGACTACCTCTAGTCGACGCGCAAACAAGTGGCTCATTTTGGATTTTACATGATTTCGATGTAAATTAGGAATCGACTAATACTTTTACTAAAATGAATCGTAGACCAAGGTTCCCTCTACCGATTTTGTGTTGAATCGCTAGAATCGCATATACCAAAAATGAATTATCGCGGACACGTTCTAAATTGACATTATCGAACATGAGTGCCGCATACGCTTCGCTCTTCGAGGCTGTGTTCTCATATAACCATCGAAAAGGTCCAAAAATGACGCCCACAGCGGTTGCTAAGTATATAGGTAAGTCGAGGGCATTCGTTAGCAAGGAGGTGAACTCTTGTTAACTCTAAGTTAAAAAATGTTGATAATCTGCAAAAACGTGACTCGAGAAGAAAAGTGATTATTAAAAAATGATTATTAACATGTTTTTCCGAAATCCTCAATTAACTTTGTGCTAAGAAGCGTAAATGCTAAAGGTTCGGATATATCTTATGAAACAATTTGAAGTGGCAGAATACAATCAAGAAACCATTACTGAGCGAAAAATACAGAAAGAAACGACTCGCATAAACAGAGGAAAACATAGATCGAGACTGGAGTAAGGTAATTTTTTTCCCGATGAAGTTTCGTTTTGAGGTTATGTTAAGACCCCACCTAGCCTGGTCACAATTTCCACTAACCGATTGGTTTAGCGCACCGTGAAACATTCAGTGAAGATCCATGTTTGGGGATGTCATTCAGAAAAACGTTTTGAAAGTCTCTTTATATTTACTTAGAGTTTGAATGCGGGAAAAATGCTCCAGGTTTACAAGAAGACACCACTGCCAAACGGTGATTTGTCTATAAAAATGAGTAGTTCTTTTTTTTATGGGTCCAGCATACGTGCTGCAGGGAAGTCCCTAAAGCGCTCCAGAAGCGGCATATGTGCGGAAAAAGCATTTCACGTTATTCTTGAATGGTTGTGGTGGATTCGTTAAGAGAATAACGACCCCAAATATCGGACTAAAACGTGTTGTCGGTGGAAAGGGGAATTCACTATCGTCACACTAGATTGGCCATATCACTCGCCCGATGCAAACCTAATCGAGAACGTGCGGTTATACATCAAGCAGAAGCTTAGTAGTAAAAAAGGTATACACAGTGAAGCAGCCGTCCGGGCAAATTCTGACAATCTGAAAAGTTCGTGAAAAATCTCGCCGAAAGTATGCCTGGATGAGGCCAGGCAATTATCGATGCTAATTGGAACTGGACGAACTACTGAATCATTAGCATTTTAATGGTAATCCTTTATGGTTGAATGATGTAAAAAAACTTTTAAATAAATACAGTTTTTAATGAACAATATGCGACACGTTTTTACTTGACCGACTACATGTAATAGTCTATTTAAACGTGGCTACTCTGGGCGTATTTTATCTTTACAATGATAATTCTCACTATTCGTATAAATATATTACGTAGTGTGAGTAATCCTAGGAGTATACCTAACTAGTTAGCTTAGACCACTTATCATTGTCAATAACATATGCGGTTGCTACCGATAGTATTTTGATAAATATTTAATAAATACGTACACGACGTTTGGTGGTCTAGATTTTATTGTGCCATTTATAGTGAATTTTTTGAAGAAGACACGAGTGACAAAAGTTGTAAATTTAGTAACATCATATATCGATCGGTAATAAAGGATCTCTTCATGAAAGGACTGTCTGCCAAAAAAGACATTTACGATGACATGCCTAATACATTGAAGAAACGATGTCCTGCCTATCCCGTTCTCAAAAATTGGGTTGCACATTTCAATAGAGAGAAATCAGTGATGAGCTCTATGCTGGAGGACCCGTTTCTTTTTCTTTATGAGTGAATGTTGAGGCAGTGTATGAAATAATTTTGACAGATCGACGAATTGGGGAGAAATGTGACTCGGAACATGTCACGTGACTGTGTTTTTCATATTGTCTATTTTTATTTGGGTATAAAAAATTATTAGCTTCCTTAAGTTACTAAACTGCGACAAAAAACGATTTAAAGTCACAACACACAAGGTATTTTGATGAGGGTTGATCAAACTTTTGGAATCGACCTATTGATAAAACATGGGATTATCATTATGAGGCAGAAAAAAAGGAAAAGTTGAAGGAATAGAAACATGGTAAGTTGCTTAGCCCTAAGAAGTTTCGCTTACAGAAATCAGCAGGAAAAGATTTTATTTGCATTTGTTGGGACGAACATTACTTGAAACAAGACAAAATAGTACTGGATAATATATATATATATATATATATACATATATATATATATATATATATATATATATATATATATTATATATATATATATATATATAAGTGTAGAGATTTCGAGAAAGCGGTCTTGAATAAAATACTTATTTGTTGTTAAAGAAAAACTCTATATTTCGCTGATATTTTTTCAGCTTCATTTGTAGTTAAAAACTAAAAAATAACAAAGCAGTCTTTTGGTAAGTTTATCACGTTAAAAAAAAAACCGGTCAAGTGCAAGTTGAACTTGCACAATTAGTGTTCCGTACGTTGATTGTTTTTGAAATAAAAAGTTTTATTAGGGTGGTATAAAATGATCAGTGACTTCACAAAACACACCCCAAATGAGTTTTCAACAAAGTCTGTTTCCAATCTTTACTGAAAACTGGTGATCTTGAAATATTGTTTTTTTTTCTATACCAGATAAATTATTAAAGGTAATGATAATTTTCGTTCAATCTATACCCCGTGGAGAATATTCCAGGATTTTTTCAAAATTCAGTACTTTTCGAGATAAGGTAGGGGACAGCGATTTTTCACGATTTTTTAAAAGTAATACGAAGAAAAGTGTGCGCAAGTATTACATTATATATACATTTTTTACTCGTGTTTTTCACAAGCTTTCAATTGACATCACACTCGATGACCTAGTAAAAAAAATTTTTTTTCACTTCCGATTTCACCCCTCAAAACGAATCCCTTAAGTCAAAATTTATGTTACGGTGATATAAAATGATCAGTGACTTCACAAAACACACCCCAAATAAGTTTTTAACAAAGTTTATTCCAATCTTTACTGAAAATTGATGACCTTGAAATTTCTGTTTTTTTTTATATAACAGATAAATTATTACAGGTAATGCACTCGTGATAATTTTCGTTCAATCTACACCCCGTGGAGAATATTCCAGAATTTTTTCAAAATTTTTTGATAAGTACTTTCCGAGATAAGGCGGGTGGACAGCGATTTTTCGCAATTTTTTAAAAATAATACAAAGAAAAGTGAGCGCAAGTATTACATTATATACATATTTTTTACTCGTGTTTTCACAAGCTTTCATTTGACACCACACTCGATTACCTAGTAAAAAATTTTTTTTTTCATTTCCGATTTCACCCCCCAAAACTAACCCCTTAAGTCAAAATTTAATTTTCAAAACTACATGGCTCTGATGAGGCCATCAATTCCTATATTGCTACCAAATTTCAACTTTCTATGACAAGTAGTTTCGGAGAAAATCGGGTGTGACAGACGGACAGACGGACAGACGGACAGACGGACAGACGGACAGACGGACAGACGGACAGACGGACAGACAGACGGACAGACACCGAAGTGATCTTATAAGTGTTCCGTACGGAACACTAAAAAGAAAAAATCACCAACCAAAGTATTCCTCCATTGGAAGAGGTATCACAGAAAAATACATTTAATTTAAATATATGTTATATAACTAACAGAACTACGAACAGACAAGACGAAACAACATACTGTGGCTCTGGCTGCAATGACACTGCTTTTATTTATTGTGTTTATTTCTTCAGAAATCTGAACAGTGGTTCAGTATAGGCAAAGTTATTTTGTGTTTGTTGTTAGTAAATTAACATGAAAGGAGATGGAGGTGTGTTGATTGTTAGTAAATGAGATCAACACGCGTCCATCTCCTTTCATGTTAATTTACTAACAACAAACACAAAATAACTTTTCCTATACTGAACCACTGTTCAGATTTCTGAAGAAATAAACACAATAAATAACAACAGTGTCATTGCAGCCAGAGCCACAGTATGTTGTTTCGTCTTGTCTGTTCGTAGTTCTATTAGCTATATATTTAAATTGAATGTATTTTTCTGTGATACCTCTTCCAATGGAGGAATACTTTGGTTCGTAAGTTTTTCCTTTTTTTTTAACGTGATAAACTTACCAAAAACTACTTTGTTACTTTCTAGTTGTTAATTCCAGATGAAGCTCAAAAAATGTCAGCGAAATATAGAGTTTTTCTTTAACAAGAAATAAGTATTTTATTCAAGACCGCTTTCCCGAAATCTCTACACTTTCTTATAAATTTTGACGGTCGAGAACATTTACTAAATATATATATATATATATATATATATATATATATATATATATATATATATATATATATATATATGTATATATATATATATATATATATATATATATATATATATATATATATATATATATATAAATTACGTGATTTTCCTATTATTAGGTATTTAGGTGGATAATAAAACAATTATTTATTTATTTATTTTAAAATTTGTCCTATCACTAAAAACGTCACCTTTTAAAAACATATAATTACAAATATATTTTTAGGATACCTTGAAATTATACCCGTGAGTGTGTTACTAAAATCATTATTTTGATGGTTCATATCAAGATGCTTTTTATTTTTTGTTTTCGCATCAAATTTTTGTGTGTATACTGGGTGTTAAAAATATATATCATTTACATTTATTTTTGTTTTAGTAAGTTTGTATATATATATATATATATATATATATATATATATATATATATATATATATATATATATATATATATACATATATATACATATATATATATATATATATATATATATATATATATATATATATATATATATATATATATATATATATATATATAGCTGATTCCCTTTGTATCAGTTCTGTCATTTACAGCGTTTTATTCTTTTTTTTTATCTTGATCGCTTCGGTGATTTGTAATTTTGTATAGTGTAAGTCTTTGTTTATGATTTTGGTTTCTTTGTAATTAAAATAATGTTTACGTTCGGTTACATATTTGTTTAGTGTTGTAGATGCATTATTTGTGTATTTCTGTCCGTTTATTCTGTTTTTAAGTAATTGGCTAGTCATTCCGATATATATTTTTTTAAAACAATCCATACATGCAATCAAGTACACTACATTTGCCTGGTTCATAATGGGAGTAGGACTTTTCAAATTACTTAATTTATTATGAGTTTTATGGCACACTTTAATGTTGTGATTTTTTAATGTATTTTTCAGTTTTTCTGATAGTTTCTTGGTATATGGGAGTGGTGGATATTTTTCATTTGTTCATTCGTGGCCATGCTATGGCTAAATTATTATAAAATTTGTAGGTTCTTTCTTTTATTGTGCGGTTGATGTCTCTTTCTTGAAAGCTATTTTGTATCAAGACATTTTTTACATTTTTTACTGTATCTGGTCTCAGTTCTGGGGTAGTTAAGATTATTGCTCTATCTATTAAACCTACAATAACACTGATCTTTTGTGCCATTGCATGGCTCGAATAAACGTTCAAATATCTTCTTGACCATGTCGGTTTTGTGTAGCATTCAGTCTGGATCATACTATTTTTTTCTTTTGAGTGTGAGATCTAAAAAAATTATTTTACCATGTTTTTTTATTTCAGATTTGAACTGTAGTTTTTGTGTGAAAACTGTTAAATTTATGTAAGATCTCATCATTTCTTTCGTTGTTTACTGCAAGCAAACAATCAAGTACAACCCTTTTAAAAAATAGAATATTCATATTTATATTTTTTATAACATTTTCCTCTAGGTATTCCATCAAAAATTGTACTATGATGGATGATATGGGTGAGCCTATTGCGCATACACCATTTGTTTATAGAATGTGTCTTTATATTGGAAATAATTGGTGTTTATAGTAAGCTCAACTGCTTCAAGAAAATTGCTTTTTGACAGTGTTGTGTATTCTTTTAATTTTTCCCAGTTTTCTTCTCAGACTTTTTGAATTAGATTTTTTGGAATATTTGTGTATAAGGTTTTTTGGAATATTTGTGTATAGCGATGTAACATCGAGAGAAAGTAGTTTGTGTGTGTTTGTGTAGTTTTCAGGAATTCGTATCGTATCTATGAAATTTTTGAAACTGAAAGAATCTTTGATAAAATGGTTATTTTCTCCTGTTATATTTGATAGACCAATTGCTAGGTATTTTACTAGGTTGTATAATGGTGACTGTCTACATGATACCACTGGTCTTAAAGGGATATCCTTTTTATGCAGTTTACGTAGGCCGTACATTTTTTGGTGGTATTGCATAGCGTCTTTTTCATTGAATTGTTTCTCATTGAGTAGTTTTTTTATTAGATGAGCTTCAATTCTTTTTACAAGCTAACCCCTTAAGTCAAAAGAGTGACTGCAAAATTAGCCCGTTTTTGCAAGCTCCATAACTTTGAGACAAAAAAAGCAAAAAAGGTCTTAAAATAATGCTAATTAAAAATCTAGGACATATTTTTCCATTTTTTTATTTGGGTTAACTATATTCTATTTTGAGGGTAAAAGGGGTGAAAATAAATAAATTTTTAACAGAAAATAAAAAAAATATTTATGATGTTTAATGTATGAAAATAGGTCACTTTAATTATTTTCATATTCTCTACCCAATATAGTAGTCAATCAAAAACCACCTTCTAAAAGGGGGTCGCAACAAACAGGACTCCCAAGACTAGGAAAAGATACAAAGAAATAATCAGATTACTGAGAATATAGCGCTGTACTGTGTCTGTCTCCCAACTTTTAATTTTGGGGAAAAATCTTATTTATTTTCACACTTTTAACTTTTAACCCCCCCAAATAGGGAGTAGTTACACTAAATAAAAAAAAATGAAAAATATCTCCTTCTAGATTTTTAATTAGTTTTAATTTAAGGCTTTTTACGTTAAGTTTCCATTTTTTGTGTCCAAGTTATGAAGCTTGCAAAAAAGTGCTAAAATTCACACTTTTTTGCGGTTACTATTTAACTTTCAAAACTACACGACTCTGATTAAAACATCAGTTTCTATATTAGTGCCAAATTTCAACTTTCTATGGCAAATAATTTCGGAAAAAATCGGGTGTGACAGATGTCGAAGCGATCCATAAGTGTTGTGACCATATCTTTTCTTTCTTTTTTTTCTTATAATTTCTGAGAATGGATTGAGTGGATATTAATATTAAAAGAACCAAATAAATTAAACATTCACTAGCTCAATTTTTCTTGGTAGAGTAATATGGGTAAGAGATAATTTTTGTACGTCTTTTGAAAATAGTCTCTATAGTTGTTTAAAATTTTTGGTTGTATGGATTTTGGGCACCATTCATTTAAAAATAAAAAGAATCTAACTTTAGCTAAAAAAATGAAAAAATACTGAAGGGTTATGTAGTTATTAAGAACGATTTTGATATGGTACAACCTTCGCGTCCTGAAAGGTAAAACAGGTGATTCAGTGAAACGCTAGCCTTACATAAGAAAAAAAGGTTTATTAATGACAAAATTAAATGCTCTAACTTTGCTATACTACTATTACTCTTATAACTAAAAAAAAACCCTTAGTCTAATAGGTGGTATTATTAAGTAGTCTTTAAATCAGGATTTTTAATTAAAACTTTGTTAAACACGATGTTGAAGATTCGTGAGGTTTACTTCACGAGTTACCAATTCGATACGATGTAAAACGCTCTTGTCCACGGGAAACTAGGTCTACGAATTGAGATAATGATGACTTACGGTTTTTTTTCTATGAGTCCTTGGCCTGTCCTGGTGAGATATTCCTAACACTGATGTCTCCACTTTGGCTACCCCAGTTCCCTTTGGGCTACTAAAACTTTTCTTGGCCCCTAAAAGCCTGGGAATAAGCAGGATACTTCAAGGAAAAAGGCCTTGAACTTGTACACTAAAACCGTTTTTGCACTACTACATCACTAATATATCAGTACGGCAACTTGATAAAAAAAAAGCCTACTGGGCGGCTTTCTGAAGAAAAAGCCCTTACTTTGGCTTCACAAAATATCTGTCCTACTTCATCTTGGCTGGGAAAAAAGACCTGGCTACGGCTACATGATGGAAAAAGCCAAGATCCATGTCATCCGGACCCTTAAATATTTTGCTCCCTTCCGTAAAAATCACGTCTTTATGATGGCTACTTCCCGGATACAATTATCTAGCCAAACGGCACATTAAAAGTGAATTAAATAAATCCAGTAGATAACCCGCTATGCACGCTGTAATATAAACGGCTCGAAAATTCGAGTGAACTGCTTAAAAGTTAGTAAACACTACAATAAATATAAAAATGGAGAAAAATATAAATTATAGGGAGAAAAACAGTGACGTAACATTATCTTAAAATCTAGGAAAAACTTAATGTTGCAGTGTTCCGTACGGAACACTAAAAAGCCGTATTTAGTGAAGAAAAAAGTGTCGTTTCACCAAGACAAGGCAGTAGCTTACAACTCCATAAAATCGTACCAACTGTTTTTTCATCCGCCATATTCACCAGATTTGGCCCCCAGCGATTATTACCTCCTTCCAAATTTGAAAAAGTAGCTCCAAAGAAAGAGGTTTTGCTCAAATGAAGAAGTTTAACGACAAACTGAGGCTTATTTTAGAGAGCTCTATAAATCGTACTGTATGAAAGGTGTCTAAATGTTGAAAGATCACTAGAGAAAGTGTATCGCTCCTGTTGAAGAATGAAATCGACTTTTGGTAACATTTTTTTTTCTGAAAAAGTCTCGATTCTTTTCACCCCATATATATAAGTCTGTATTTAACCATACATAACATATTATTTATATATCCGCAACAACTGTTTATGGCTATATCCAGAAATCAACAAACCATTCTCTAAGCTGCTTATCCCTAATCTTTTAAACATCCTCGGTTTTGTTAATCATACAGAATTACTATCGGATTAGCAATTAAAGAGTTTTGTTAACCATTTTGGTTTATAAATCTCTACATATATTTAGTATAACAGCTGTGACAAACAAGAGATAGAAGAAAAAGTTCTGTCAACCTTTTTTATTCAGTCACAAACTTACATTGACGAATTTTATTCTTTTAGGGATCATTCTCAGGGTCATTCATCTATAAGTATAATGTTTTTATTAAAAAAGTCAGTTGTGGTTACAACTGTAAAACATTACGTTTCAAATACTGAATATACCTTAAGGAATAAAAATACTATTCACGTCAAAGAAATATTAAAGATATAACAGATCTCAGGTTTCGGTATTTTAAGTTTGAGAAATTTGTGTTTATTTTTATTTCTGAGATATTAAATTAAGGTTAGGTTTTAATCGTTTTAACTACAAATATATTCTGCACTATAAATCGTTAACTACTTACAGAGGTTTAATTCTAAAGACGATTTTCTACGTATGTATGCATCGGTTTATGGATTTTTACGTCGCCGCACTAAACCCAATTTCCATTCATGTTATTGTTCCATGAATTTGCTTGGCTTTATAGAAGATTCCCGGACTTCCTTTATTCTTCTTTATTGCGGTTACCAGTGCGTCTCTGTCCGATCTCCGACTTCCATTTGAACTTCTTGCTCCATCGTTAATCTAGTCCCTGCATCATCGGTTTTAGGAATATTCTATAACTCATTCTATTTATAGACCTATATCATGAGAGATTTTGTTGAATGTCGTGATTTATTGTTCTTTTAATTTCCATTCTCTCTTTCAGTTGTTTCTTACTCGATCTATTCTGGAAATTCTAGGCATTCATGGCATCTATTTCGACAGCTTCTAACCTCTCCTTATGACTATCTATGATTTTCCAGCTCGCACTGCCATAAAATAAGCTACTTTTAATTGTTATTTAATAGATATTTAATTTTTGTTTTTTGCTTATTTCTCTGTATGACTTTTCAAATTTTTTTTTGACGTTATTCATTTTTTAATATGAAAATACTATTTTTTGTTTTATCATTATAAGTTTAACTACCATATTGCGTCCGCAATATTGAATTTTTGAAGGGTCAGGTAGCATTCGACAATAGACACTTTAACAAAAATTTTGAGCCATTACACCTAGGCTGAAAAGTTTTTGGTCTAGCTACTTAAAACACATTTTTTTTGCAAAATTCGACTTTATTCATCAATATAGTCTCCTTTAAGAGCGATATAATCGGTCCAAAGTTTTTCTAACATTTCTATACATTTCCTGCCTTTGCCTTCAAAATAGGTTTCAGTTTCGGCCTCTTTCCCGCGAGCATTTTTTTGAGATCTGCGAATATATAATAGTCGCTAGGGACCAAATCTGGAGAATACGGTGGATGAGGAAGCAATTTGAACTTCGATTGAAGCAATTTTGCCATCATAACCATTGACTTGTAACACGGTGTATTGTCTTGATGAAAGAGCACTTTTCTATTGTTTATTTGGGGCTGTTTCTTGGCGATTTCTGCCTTCAAATGCACCAATAACTTTATATAGTATTCGCTATTGTTGGTTTTTCCCTTCTCAGCATAGTCGAAGAAAATTATTCCATGCGCATCTCAAAATACAGAGGCCAAAACCATCCCAGCCGACTGTTGTGACTGTAGTCGTTTCGGGCGGCTTTCACCTGCTGCTGTCCACTCAGCTAACTGCCGATTTGATTCCGGTGTGTAGTGGTGGATCTATGTTTCTTCTATTGTCACATATCGCGTGGAAAAATGCTTTTTATTGCGCTAAAACAGTCCAAACAGCGCTTAGAATCATCAACGCGTTATTATTTTTGGTCCACTGTGAGCAAACGCGGTACCCATTTCGAACAGAGCTTTCTCATGCCCAAATGTTCATGCAAAATATGACCAACAAGTTCTTTTGTTTTCTTTAGGGTGTCAACTATCTCATGCAATTTCACCTTACGGTCATCCAAAACAATTTTGTGGATTTTTTTGATGTTTTCCCGTGTACGTACGTACGTATCTGTACGACCGCGTTTAATTTCAGCATACTAGTAAATGTTGAGTGATTTTCCAGGGGCAGATTCGCCATAACACTTATCAAACTATTGTTTTGCATTATTTTTTCCCATCAAACAACAGTGTTTAATCAATCCACGAAATTCGATTTTTTTATATTGTTTTGAAAATATTAACAGTAGCGTCACTAAAACCACGTATCACTTGAAGGTTGGTACTTCCTAAAAACCATATGGATATTTTGAGAAGGGCGACATCTATGTGTCAGATCAAAAACGTTTCAGCCCACTAGTTGTTCATTTAGTTTATTTACTTTAATTGAATGCTGTGAGAGGAAGGAATCACTTTGGTACACAAAAAACTTGTAAAAGTTGTTTTTTTTTAGCTATTTTTTTTTATTTCTAAGAATATTATTATTATGAATATGAAACAAAGTACTGGCCAGCATATTATGGAAAAAACAATAGACATTTTTGAGGTTATTTTTCTGTCATCTTAAGTACGTTAGCTGCATATTCCAAATTAATCTTTTACAATCTCTTCAACAATTAAGTTCCATTTCGAATTCATTTTTCAACTAAATAAATTAAACCCTATAATATGAACTAAGTAACTTACTTTTTGAACTGCGGTACAACACCACCACTAACACGAAAATTTTGTGTGGAATCGTCAATCGCCCTAAGTGAATAATAATTAATATCCTAATTCTTATCATGCGATACATCAGCTTAACAATTATCTGATGCGCCGTTACATTAACCACTGTCAATCCACTTGTCAATAGGTAGATCAGTTGAATGCATGTCTGGTTTGCCAAATAGATTTTAGTATGATGTCCAATCAACAGTAACATCTGATTCGTGTTTTGTGATGTGTTCATATATTGCATGCTTAAGGCTATTATATGCGGTTGGGATGAGGTCAAATGTTTGTGACGTTTCTTTTTGTTCAAGCTTTTGATTCCTTGAATAATGACGTTATTGGATGAACTTTATTATATTTGATATAGTTGGTTAATTACACAGGTATACAAAATAAAAAATCCCCTGTCTTTTAAGTGAGACATGTGTTTTCTTAGGTTTTTTTATACTGAATCCAACAAAGTCATAAAAAAGACATCCACCCTGAGAGTTTTTTAGAAAACGTAGTTAGAGTTGCGAAAAAACTATTAAATTGAAAAAAATATATTGTAATTAATAATGTAAAACTGTATAATCATTAAAATTATGAAATAAAACTATTATTTCGGACATCTTTAAATGCTCTGAATGTACATTTATCATAAAAACTTAAAAATATTAGGTTTTTTAGTGTTCATGTTTAACAAAAAAAACGCATACCTTTAACTAGTTACGTAGCAAAATGCTGTTTAAAATAAATATGTGTAACCTCTAAATTAAAAAAATTGTTTTTAATTTTTATTAATATTGAATAACGTTATTATTTCCAGTGTTTCTTGAAGTTCTTAATCCTGACTTGACATCAAAAAATAAAATTTTTATGTTCAGTTTCAACAAAAAACTCGCTTTTAACAATTACAAGGCTGCTATTTGGTTGGTAAAATACTTTTTTTTTCGACTAAAATTATCATTTCTAATAGTGTTTTAAGTTTCAAATTCGAATTTGATATCAGAACATCAGGAATAGTGGTTAGTGTTGAAAAAAAATATCCGTTTACTATTTACGAACAAAAGATGGCAAAATGCAGTAAAATGTATATCACTAGATAGTTTTGGAAGTCGATTTTGTGGATAAATTGATTGAATAAATGTGGGGAAAGGTGAGTAGGTGAGCGAGGTAGTGAGAGAGTGAACGAGCGAGTGATTGAGCGAGTGAGTGTAGAAGTGTATGTGAATGAGTGAGCTGAGCGAGGTAGTGAGTGTTTTCTTCAATATTAATAGAAATTAAAAACAATTTTTTAATTTAGCAGTTGCACTTTATGCGTGTTTCTTGTTAAACATTACCACTGAAACCTAATATTTTTAAGTTTTTATGATGATGATGAAATTATAGTTTTATTCCATAATTTTAATGATCGGTATGTAAAGCTTTCTGGTTCGAAATAATATTCCCAACTTTCGAGAAGCTCTCCTTGCTATGCCTGCAACATGTTTATGCCAGGACATATTTGATCCCAAATTAACGCCCAACAAATTGAGTGACGATGCTAGGGGAATGGAGTGCCCCGACATAACTATGTCGGGTTCAGTAACGTTAACTTTTTAAGAAAAAACTGCTGCCTAGGTTTTTGTAGTGTTAAATTCCACTCGGTTACCACCCCAAGATAGAATTTCCCCCAGGTCTTTGTTAAGTTGAACGACCTCCTGGTGTCTGCGGATATCCGCCTGAGTAGCCGATGTCCGAGCGTTCAAAGTGAATGAAGAGACAAGCGTACTGTCATCTGCAAAGCTGTAGACTGGATTTCCGGTCTTTTCCAGCAGATCGTTAATGTAAACGAGAAAGAGAGTCGGAGACAGTATGGAGCCTCTTGGGGCACACCGGCGTTGATAGTGAAGGTATTAGAAAGAAATTCGTCGACCGTCACTCGTAAAGAACGCTCTCTGAGGAAACATAAGAGCCACAAACAGAACTTTTCAGACAGACCACAAGAGCGTAGCTTAACCAACAGTCATACAGTTTTATATTTTATTTATTAAAATGTACTTTTTCCAATTTAATAGTTTTCTGGCACCTTTAAATGTGTTTTCTGAAAAAAACCTCATGGTGGATGTATTTTTTACGATTTTTTTGGATTCAGCATAAAAAATACTTAAGTGTCTCACAAAGAAAGTGATTTTTTTTTGTTCACCTGTGTTATTTATTTAATGAAAATATACAGTAGATAATTCAATTCCTCTTCCACCATTGAAGGCATTTCTTTATTTCTGACCCGATAGTATTTATTTTAATACTTTAAACTGAAATTATCATCTTCTAAAAAATTGTGCATCCCTGATCAATGAATATCCTCTAAATAATTAAGGCTTAAAAATAAATAAAACAAAACTTAATTTACTAATAGTCGGTCCAAGAATATTAAACACCAAAATAAAAAACAATACAATGGGCAAGAAATGTTAGTGTGGTCTTTGATCTACATTGACACTTTGATGAAGGTATAGTAACAAAAAGCATATTTGGAATTACTTCCACATTTATTTTATTTTTTTATACAATTTTTAAAGCTCTCTAAACGTTAGGTATTAAAAGAACTGCTAGTTTATATGACGATATAAAATTTAAATTTTAACACCAATTATCAATAAATGTTAAATAATAATCACCTCGAGAATGCAACTGTTGTTCAAGGTAATGTTTATTGTATTTTTAGTCTGGAGTATTTTTAATCTGTAGTTTTTTATATATTGATTATTATGAAGAGTATTATTAACAGAATAACTGCACTTGCTGAACCCGACATAGTTATGGCGGGGCACTCCATTCCTCTAACATCGTTACTCAATTTGTTGGGTGTTAATTTGGGAGCAAATATATCCTGGCATGAGCATGTTGCAGGCATAACAAGGAGAGTTTCTCAAAAGTTGAGAATATTACTTCGAACCAGAAAGCTTTACACTCCACAACAACTGTTAATTCTTTACAAAGCTCCAATTCGACCAACTATGGAATACTACTCCCATGTTTGGAGCTGTCCGTCTGATTGGGGATCCGGAACTGACCGGCGGCCTTGATTCGCTGGAACATCGAAGAACGCTTGGCGACTTGAGCATATTCTACAAGTATTTTCATGGAAAGTGTTCGGAGGATGTGGCCCGTCTCAGAGCGGTGTATGGTAGAAATACACGTCGCGCTGATACTTCACATCCGTATGAAGTTCAGCTTGTTACTCCTTGTACAACGCTTTTCAAGCAGTCTTTTATATGGAGAACATCATCCCTTTGGAATAATTTGCCAAGGACTATGTTTCCCACCGAGTACATTTTACACGTTTCAAGAAAAACGTGAATCGCTTTTTGCTCACACGTGTCGCTCCTGTAGCTTTAAGAGGATAACTCTAGTTCGTAATTATTTCATTAAATTTCTCTATATAAATGACTAATTCCTCTAATGTCAGTTCTGTCGTATAGAACATTTTTATCCAATATCAATTATTCCCTTTATATCTACATAATTTGGAGTTATTTCTATTTTTATTTATAACACAAGTCTGCAAAAAAAAATTGAGAGCTGTTTTGATTTTTTTGCATAATTCTTATGTTTTTGGGTATACTGAATCCGAAAATGACTTTCATTTTGTCATAGAACGTCTCGTTTTCTTACAATGTAGGTATTTTTATTAAACAAGTTATCATCTTAAAATAAAAGATAAAAGACTAAAAATTTTTTTTTTAAATTATAATTGCGTAATAAAACTTATTTTTTTTATCTAAAATACATTCATTAGTAAGCACTAAACACATTTCTTTTTCCCAGTGAGACTCCTTTTGGTACATTTTCGCTTGTAGGACGCATCTGGAAGGTCTCTCTGAAGCGTCCAACAGTAGTCTGCCATCATTGAGACGCTCCGTCTTCCCTGGTATCTTTTTTTCCATCTCCCTAATATCTTGGTGAAATCGTTCACCTTGCTCTTCACTCAGATCTCCTAAATTTTCTGGAAAGTAGTCGAGGTGGGAATGAAGAAAATGTACTTTTAAACTTATTAGGCAACCTAAAACTTGAAATGCTTTTAACATTCTTTTGACGATTTGTTTGTAGTTAGGGTCTTTGTTATTGCCTAAAAATTTCTCTATGACCTCTGTAAAGGCAATCTACCCTTCTCTTTGAGGATCCGTCATGGTTGTGATGAAATATGGATCAGCCATAAGCCGTCTAATATCTAGTCCAACGAAAACACCTTCCTTCAACTTTGTCTCCGAGAGGTCTGGAAACTTTGATATTAAGTATTTGAAGCAATTTCCATCTCTTGGAAGTGACTTTACAAATTGCTTCATCAATCCCAGCTTTATGTGAAGCGGTGGTAGAAGAACTTTATGAGGAGGCACCAAAGTTTCATGCAGGACGTTCTTTTCGTCAACTTTAAGCTCCCTCGGAGGCCAACACTTTTTGGTCCAGTGATTTGCTCGGTCTCTACTATCCCATAGTCACAAAAAGCGAGGGAATTTGGTAAACCCAGATTGTTGTCCGAGCAACATGCCCAAGATTTTTAAATCACCGCACACTTGCCAACCGTGGTCTTTATATTTTAATTTGCAAAGAACCAATTCCAAGTTCTTGTAGGTTTCCTTGAGGTGTACGGAATGACCGACAGGAATGGAAGCATAGAAACCGCCATTGTGAAGCAGAACTGCTTTAAGGCTTCATTTTGAAGAATCTATGAAAATACGCCACTGTGCTGGGTCGTATGAGATCTTAAATGTATCCATCAAACCTTCAATATTTGTACAATAAACCAACTCGTCCTCTTGGGCAAAGTAGGAAGTGAACTGCTTCTCACGATATCTGAACCAGGAGGAAGACACTCCCGGCAAAAGTAAGTTCCTGCTTTTGAGCCTTGATCCAAGCAACTCAGCAGCGTTTTTGGGAAGATTCAAGTCTCTTACCAAATCATTTAGCTCGCCCTGGGAAAACAATTTCGGACTGCTGTCATCCTCAAATTGAAAACTTGACTTGTCATCGGGTTCAGGTACAGCTCCATCTTCGTCAGAACTTGGAATCTCTTCCAAGGTGGCAGGGGCCTTGGGCACTGGTATTTCGGTCCCATGAGGGATGGGACAAATAGCTGATTGCAGATTGGGGTATGAAATGGACTGCTTCCATTTTGAATTATACCCTTTCACATTCCACGAACAAAAGTAACAATCATCACTATGGTTCTTTTGCTCGCGCCATATCATAGGAATCGCATATCGGAAAGCTTTTTCTTGCCCTTAAACCAATTTCGAAGATCTCGTTTGCAGACTTTATGAGGTGCCCAAACTTTATCCTGATCTCCAAGTTTTAAGCCAAAATATGTGAAGTATACTTTTTTTACAAAGTCCGTAATATTATGTTTGTTGCTTTAATACCATATATTCGCCACAAATATAACAGAAACTGTCAGACGAATTCACACACTTCCGCACAGATGACATTGCACTATATTGAACCAAGATCTATAAAACAATGACGAGTTAACACGTAATTGTACCGCGCCACTTTCTACACTATCGGAGCGCGCACGTTCTGGTTACAACGTTTATGTTTGTTAATTTAGCTCACACAGGGCATTCTTTATTTAGAAAGTAATGATAGTTATGGCCTGTATACATTTAAAAACAGTAATCAAAATAAAATTGTACCTATTTATTTATGACTTCAAGTTAGCCCAAAAAAACCCTTTTTATAATAAAATTTTGCGTTTTGCAAAATAACCTGACGTTCTGGAATTTTTTGAGTATTTTTTTAGTTTTCAGTACACCTAAATACACAGAAATCAGTTGAAAACATCCAGACAGCATTTTTGTTGCAGACCTGTGTAATTTTAGTTTTATTGTAACTAAAGTCGTGTTTTTGGTGTATTTTATATTTGCTTAGTACTATGGATGCATTTTTTGTATAATTGTGTCCGGTCAATCTGTTCTTTTTTTAATAATTGACTTGTCATTTCAATAATTGTCTAAGATAATCTGTGAGAGGTATTGAATACACTATATTGGATTGACTTGTGGTACGTATTTGACTTTTAAGGTTTGTAAAAAGGAATTTAATTTACTTTAGGTTTTATGGTAAACCACAATATTATATTTCTTTAAAACACTTTTGATATCATTGATGCTATCTCAGGCCCACGAATTACTAAAGACCAAGTAGCACTAGCAATAAAGCTAGCAGAACATCGAAAAGCAGCTGGACCGGACCAGGTGAGCACTGAAATTTTAAAACATAATAACAGCCCTGACAAAACTTTTTAACTACATTTATGAGACCGAAAAACTATCGACAGATTGACTGAAATCAACATTTGTCATGATTTAAACAGTTAGTCTCATGAGCAATGTTTGATATCGATGTGTTGATCTAGAGATGTCGCGATGTCAACCAAAATGTGTTTCTTCGTTTCATTGATTTTGAAAAAGCCTTTGATAAAGTACGCTACGAAAAACTTTTAGAGATTTTAAAACGACCAGTACAGACGACAAAGGCATTCGTATCATCGTCGATTTGTACTGGCAACAGACAGCCGAAGTACAGTTGGGGCATCAACTATCGGATGAAATTAAAATCAAGCGAGGCGTGCGTCAAGTATGTGTATTCTATCACTTTTGGTGTTCAACCTCTGTTCAGAGGTAATATTCAATGAAGCATTCGCTGGTAGCACTGACGGAATCAACATCAACAGCGCCAACATAAATAACATCAGATACGCCGATGATACATTAATTATCATTAATAATGAACACACAACACTTATAGATGAAATAGCTGACACTTGTATACAGTTTGGTTTTAGTTTCAATGCAAATAAAACAGAATATATAACTATAAGTAAAGAATTTAATATTGAAGATGGTAGTATTAAAGTCAGTGGCACAAAGATAGAGAGAGTCGACAAATTGATGTATTTTGGTAGCAATATCAACGACCACTGGGACCTGACTGTGGAATTCAAAATTCAAATAGAGAAATCTCGAAATGCATTTATGAATAATAAGAAAATCATAACTAGTCACTGAAACTACAGATGAAAATGGTAAGCTGTTATGTCTTTCCGGTTCTCTTATACAATGGAACGCTAACTGAAGCAATGCTTAAACGTCTGGAGGCATTCGAGAGGTGGGTGTATCGACGACTGCTGAAAATGATTATAGAAAAAAGATTTCAGGCAGAAGTGGTCTAGGGAAAAGAAAGATTTCGTGGTTAAAAAATTTGAAGCAGTGGTCCGGAAAGTCTACCATTCAAGCGCCTGTCAATAAAACGTTCATCATTAATATGGTAGCCAACATGATAACCAACGGTCATGGTACCCGAAGAAGAAGAAAAAGACCACTTTTCCATTTTTCGGAAAGTACGTTTGTACCATATACGAAAGTCTTACGAATTTATTTTGCTTTTCTGTATTTTTTTTAGTTTGGTTTGACGAGTTAGTGTGAAATTTGTATGTTCTTTTTATTGTTTCGTTAGTGTAATTTTCCTTAAAATTGTTTTTTAGTAAAACCTGTCTTACTTCGTTTAACGCTTTAATTCCTAATTCAAGAGAGCCCACTGCTATTGCTCTGACAGTTAAATTAGCGATAATGCTACTTTTTGCGACTTAGGATGGTTTGAATAAAATTTAGATATGTCCTGACCATTCTGGCGGTGACGGCCCGTGGCTCCGTGGCATAGTAACTTGCTTGCGGTGCAGAAGATCTCGGGTTCCAATTCCGGCAGGTCGGTATGATTTATTTATTAATTTGTTTAGATATATTTGACCTGGCCATGTACATAGGTAGTAGTTGTTTGCAGAAGTGCAATAACGTCCATAGCAGCACTACCGCGTTGTCTAAAAGATGCTGCGAAATGCGAAAATGTATGTTTTGGCACTTGATTCTCGCCGATATCCTCAGGGGTAAGGGTAAAATCCCTATTAAGCCGGGGAGGTGAGCAATAAAAAATATGTAGATTTTGTGTACCGTTCTGTGATGATTTTATTGTTTGGTCAGATTACTGTTACATCTAAAAAGTGTATGCTATTGTCTATATCTATTTCTGTTCTAAACTGTAATTTGCTATAGAAATTATTGAACTCTTATAGAATCTCGTCTGTTTTATTATCAGGCACAGCTACTAAACCATCATCAAAGTATCTACTGGAATTTAATATCTCAATAACTTTTTTCTAGAAGAATTCTACAACTAATTGAGCAATGACAGATGAAATGGGAGAACCCATGGCACATCCATCAATCATATATAAAAATGTTCTTTGGATTAGGAACAATTCGTATTCAGTGTAGGGTTAATAGCTTTATAAAACATTTAATATTAATTGGTTTTAAAATTTAAATTTTGTGTCATAAATCTTAAGTATTGAACACAAAAAAATGATTGACAAAAGTGCAAGAACACCAGATAGCTATGAAAAGAAAAATAGTATACACAACGAAGACAAAGAGCTCGTAAGAGATAGAAAATATTTTTATTATTAGAATATTCATATTTCTTTTTCAGGTAATCGGTTGTGCAAGTTCTTTACAAGTAGGGTTTAAATCAAATTCTAAATATCTTTTACTCCTTGAGTTTTTTCAATATTCTGACAATTAACCTGACTTTTCACGATTCAGTTTATTGAAATTTTTCTGCATATCAACGTTCACGTGACATAAGTCTACTAATCCAGTTTAAAGTACAAAGTATTTTTCTCTTTTAAGTATTGAAGAATCCCTCGTAAAGAAGTAAAAATTACGTCCTGATACGATGTTGCTATTTATCTCCAAAGTCAGTCTCGAAAGCGTTGTAGGTAAACAGAATTTGGACTACCAAATTTTAACTGCAAAAAATGCTTCTGTAGCTGCGCAAATAGTTTGTTCCACTTTAGGTGATTATATCGCTATTCGCAAAACGGAACAAATATGGTACCAATAAAGCGGTGACTTTGATAATTCGGATCGTGACGTTCTGGACAATGCAAGGGCCCAAATACTTAAAACGGCGAGAAATATTACCTTTTCATTAGAATGAGACAGCCTCCCTTACATGGCCTATTTTCTGGACATACTCTCGATTGATTACTATTTATTTTGATTGCTGCAACATCATTTGGCCGATTTTCACTTCACTTCATTTGAGGACGTTAAAAAAGCATGTAGAAAAATTAATAAAGGATCATGGGGAATATCTTTCTTCATGGAACTGTATTCTTTTCGTAAAGCAGCGTTTTTTTTAACCTATGGGACGCGCCCCATTAGGGGGGTGTGATTACACTATCGGGGGGCGCGAGCGTATCGGAAAGAAATTATTATTAAAAACATCCATTAAAAACATTTAATATAATTTATTGAAAGGAAAGTAAAACAAAATACATTCTGACATAATAAAAAAAAAATACACGTTTACACTGATATAATACACCTATAAATAAGAATGTATTAGTACTACACAATGTATTTACCTAATAATTAACATATCAATACTAAATTAAAAACAAGTTTAATAATTATTAGTGACTCCCTTGGGCCTGTTTTGCAGAGCAAAGATTTTCGAAGGATGGTTTAATATTAGAAATAGACACTCTGAGTTATTTTTCTATATTTAGTTGAGATCTATATTTTGTTTTCAAAGCAGCCACCGCAGAAAATCCGCTTTCGTAAAGATAGGTTGTCGAAAATGGTAATAGTATACGAAATGTTCTTGTTTTCAGTGCAGAAAACTCATCATTCACCCCTGCCCAAAATTCAAAGAGTGATTTATTATTAAATTGTCTTTTGATTTCGCCACTCGCCGTGGAGTCTATGAAGATTTCTTCATCGGAAGTTGAGAGCCCTTCGGGAGTATTTTGAAATGGATCCCTAACCCACTCGTAACTTGCTACCAAGTTGTCGTCAGTAAGAAAATACTTTTTAAAATTCTTTGTCAACATGGCTATATGATTTTCAATGGTTTCTAAAATAATTTTCACATGTTGTTCTTCAGCCTTGTATATTTTAACACATTCACCCACATTTGCAAACATTTCTAGGTTTTTTTGCTTTACATTTCTGCTCCACAATTCCAATTTTCTACAAAAAGCATTAATTTTATAACTTGTACCGAATATATGTGTATTTATTCCTTGGAGTTGAAGATTTAAGGTATTTAGTTTCTCAAATATATCGACCAAGTAGCTCAATTTCATCACAAATAAACTATCTCGAAACTTCTCGGCTTCCGATCGGTTTTCCTCTTCTAAAAAAATGGCGATTTCATTTCTTAATTCATAAAGACGTTGCAAACATTTCCCACGTAAATATTAATGCTGAATGTTCGGCACCTATGTCTTTACAAAGTGCAGAACAAATTTTAGATTTTAGGGATCTCATTTTAATATAATTTACTACGGTTACAACTGTAGTGAACATAATATTCAGAGCAGGACTCTTTTCTTTGGAAGCCAGAGCTTCTCTGTGGATCATACAATGAGTTCAGACACACAGTGGAGATTTCTGTTTCACAAGTGCTTGTACACTTTGAAATCTTTCAGATATTGAATGAGCACTATCGGTACATATTCCGACGCAATTTTTCCACTCCATATTTGCCTCGTTTATAAAATCATTTAAGATAGCAAATAATACGAGTGATGTTGCTTTGAATTCTATTGGTTTGCAGAAAAATAGTTCTTCTACTGCTGACACATCATCACAAAATCGAACATAGGCAATGAAATGAGTATATATATTGTCACGCAACTTCCCGAAAAGCTGTACATCTTCAGCTATATCACCAATTCGACGGGCAACAGTATCATTTGATATAGGTATGGATAGCAATTGTTTGGCAAAGTTATCTCAATTGCTGCTGGCAAAACAAGCTCTTCATCAATGGTGTAAGGCTTTTTACATCTCGCTATTTTATATGAAACTTTGTAAGAGGTAAGTAAGGCTTTTTCATTCACAGACAAAATTTTTTTAAAAATTGATTTCTGCTTTACATATGATTTTAATTTTAATTCGAAGAATTCTCGGGGTTTGTTAAGGTACTCACTATGAAGCGTTTCCAAATGTCGTTTAAGTTTATTTGGTTTCATGCAGTCTGCTGCCAAGATTTTTGAGCAAATAACACACATGTGCCTTTCTTCTTCATTAACTTCGGTACTGGTATATCCTAAATTTAAGTATTCTTAAGAATATTTTCTTGATTTTATTTTCAGAACCACGCTCGTCTGTGCTTAAAAAATTGCTTAAAAATTTATCCATGATTTTGTATAAATTTACTGCCGTGAATACTTAATACCTTGAATTTCAATTAACACGTAAGTTACAACATACACATTCACGATAAAACCCCTAGCAGAAGAAGGATCAACTCGACTAAGACGGGCTGTAACTGAACGAGGTGCAGCATTTATACACTTTTGGGCAGACTTTCCGAATGTTCAAGATAACTCGGAACTTCTCGCGAAGCCGCTACCGATATGGTGGACGTGACAGAGAGCAATAGAGAGACATCGATTCTAGTTTTGTCAACGCAGCAGATATGTGTTGCCAAATATGAATAAATTTACTTATTCTTGGTAGTTTGTAAGGTTTGTAATTAAGGTATAGTGTAGCTTTAGCATCAAAATACTTAAAATACATTAGTATTGTACGAGAGTGGGAGGCGGGATGAAAATTATGTTTGAAAATTGGGTCGCAAATACTGAAAGGTTGAAAAACGTTGTCGTAAAGAAAAACCCTAATTTTGTTTATAAAAAGGTGCCGAAATAATGTGCCACGTAGTCTTAAAACACGTAAAATTTCTGAGTCTAGCATTGTAGCTTTATGTAATAAGATTTCGATACCAACTAGGTGTAGTTACCATTCAATTACATTTTGCGTAGCCAATTCGTCGCTTCAACTTATCACAATCTTATGTTAGGTTAAGGGAACAGCTTGTTACTATTTATACAAAAACTGTATAATATTAATGCTTTACATTTTATTGCCTAGAATAATATTAACACAAAAAGAGTTCTCAAATTCGACCAATGCTAAAACTAAAATGCCGCTCATATGTCATGCATAAAGATGTAACCTAAAATTACAGTATTATCTTTCATTTAAAGGGATGTTCACATCAATACGTAACACTGGCCAATAAATTGTAATTAGGCTTAAAATTTACGTTCACTGTGAATGTATGATATGTGATGACAATGCATTTGTGTTTATACCTGGAAAATTGCTTTTGCAAAATGCAATAATTAAACAAATGCTTTATTGTCGTATAGGTGTCGCTACCAACTTGAAATTCAAAGCATATACATTGTGCGGAAGTATAAATTAAACACTCTGATTGTGGCAATTTGTCATGGGTTCAAATAAAGGGAATGAATTCATGTTGAAATTAAAGAACTTTTGTCTCCGTGTCCATTTAATGCAATTCGAGAAAGCTCTGTTTCAGCTAAAATGTTTAAAATTAATTAGAAATATGTTTCTTTTTAATTTATTGCCTCTGGTAGTTCCGAAGAGTAACTGAAATTTAATTAAAAATGTAAAAGAATTCTCTTTACCATTTATTTTCATAAATATATAGTTATATTATTACTGTAAAATGATATTAAGGCACTTATTACCGCTCTTACATGTAAATTTAGTACTAATATTCAGATCAAAATAATTTCTCTTCCTCTTATTGCTTATCTGCAACATATACTTCGTTAAACATTACACGTTACATTTTAAAATATTACTCTGCATACGCTTTTCTATGGGTATTTTAACAGTGATATATATATATATATATATATATATATATATATATATATATATATATATATATATATATATATATATATATATTTGTATATATATATATATATATATATATATATATATATATATATTTATATATATATATATTTATGGGTCTAGCAGACGTGCTGCAGGGAAGTCCCTAAAGTGCTCCAGGAGCGGCACGAGTGCGGAAAAAAGCGATTCACGTTGTTCTTGAATCGCTGTAAATTTTACTCGGTGGGAAACACAGCGCTGGGCAAATTATTCCAAAAGGATGACGTTCTCCATATAAAAGATTGCTTGAAAAGCGTTGTACGCGGAGTAACAAGCTGAACCTCATACGGATGCGAAGCACCAGCGCGACGTGTATTTCTAACATGCACCGCTTTGGGAGGAATTAAGCGGGCTACGTCCTTCGAACACTTTCCATGAAAATACTTGTAGAACAGACTCAAGTCGCCAACCGTTCTTCGATGTTCCAGCGAATCAAGGCCACCGGTCAATTCCGGGCCCCCAATCAGACCGACCGCTCTTCTCTGAACAGAATCCAACAAATGCAGTGTATGTTTGGGAGCGGAGCCCCAAACGTGGGAGCAGTATTCCATAGTTGGTCGAATTTGGGCTTTGTAAAGAATTAACAGTTGCTGTGGGGTGTAAAGCTTTCTGGTTCTAAATAATATTCCCAACTTTTGAGAAGCTCTCCTTGCTATGCCTGCAACATGTCCATGCCAAGACATATTTGCTCCAAAACTAACGCCCAACAAATTGAGCGACGATGCTAGGGGAATGGAGTGTCGGGTTCAGCAACGTTAACTTTTTTAGAAAAAACTGCCGCTTGGGTTTTTGTAGCGTTAAATTCCACTTGGTTACTGTCACCCCAAGATAGAATTTCTTCCAGGTCTTTGTTAAGTTGAGCGACCTCCTGCTGTCTGCGGATATTTGCCTGAGCAGCCGATGTCCGAGCGTTCAAGGTGAATGAGGAGACAAGCGTATTGTCATCTGCAAAGCTATAGATTGGATTCCCGGTCTTTTCCAGCAGATCGTTAATGTAAATGAGGAAGAGAGTAGGAGACAGTATGGAGCCCTGGGGTACACCGGCGTTGATAGTGAGGGTGTTAGAAAGAAATCCGTCGACCGCCACTCGTAAAGAACGCTCTCTGAGGAAACATGAGAGCCACAAACAGAACCTTTCAGACATACCATAAGAGCGTAACTTAGCCAACAGTCCATCGTGCCAAACACGGTCGAATGCCTTGGATATGTCAAGAGCAACCGCTAGAGATTCTTCAAAGTGTTCAATTGCGTTGTTCCAAACATGTGTTACATAAGTCAGAAGATCTCCTGTTGATCTATGTTTACGAAAACCATATTGGTGATCGCTAATAATATTGAATCGTTCAAGATATTTTAGAAGATGCTCATTGATACCCTTTTCCATGACTTTCGATATTATTGAAAGCAGTGCAACTGGTCGGTAGTTATTTGGCAAGGTCTTCTTACCTTTTTTAGGTATCGGCTGAACCGTGGCACATTTCCAGCAGGACGGAAATATTCCCTTTCTGTAGGATAGGTTAAAAAGTCTTCAGAAAACTGGTGTTAGTTCCCTTGCACAGTTTTTGAGAACTATGGCAGGTATTCCGTCAGCGCCAGAAGCCTTCTTGGTGTCTAGCTTCATTAAAATACGCTTTATGATGCGCTGTCTGAAAACAACATCGGGCATCCTTGACTGCAATATGCGAATAGTAGGTGGTGTGTGGTTGCAATGGAATTATCTGGCCGTGTGAGTGGTGGTATGGTGGATTTGGTAAAATTTTGACTAACTGCCTTAGCGACTGCCCAAAAGGACCTGGAATTGTTGGGACAAGCGAGAAGTTTGTTTCTAATTCGTTGATTGTGTGCCTCCTTGGTTTCGTCGATAATTCCCTTGCATCTGTTCCGGGCATGAACAAAGATATATATATATATATATATATATATATATATATATATATATATATATATATATATATATATATATATATATATATATATATATATATATATATATATATATATATATATATATATATATATATATATATATATATATATATATAATATATTATTTTGCGCTTTCTTTAGAGATTTTAGACTCTGAGATTTTGGCGTGTTATATATGTATTGGATTATGATTTTATAAAGTACAAATATAAGTTGCTATAAACTAGCCATAATCTATCGGCGTTAAAGTTTTTTTGATATTTTGTAATTGAGACGGATATATTTTTTTTCGTTTATTTACCTGTAGAAATTCCAGGTAGTTAAGTTTATGATCCTTGTTTCCTGAATGTCATATTCTAATATTTTGGTCAACGTCATGTTTTTCCACACTTGAATATTTCATACAATTTAAGTCAGTTTTAATGTTAGGAAAACTTTTTAAACGTTCTTTAATTCTTTTTTAAAATGCTTTTTCTGATTATCCAATATAAATTTTCTTTTATGATGTACAATTTCATTAATAAGCGTCTGATTTATGTTCTTTTAGCTTTCTTTGCTAAGAAAAATATTGTAATTGTAAAAAAATCACTTCTTTTTTTTCACGTTCTAAGGTTCATCATGAAAAACAGAGTTACTCATATCCGTAGGTCTGTTCACATATATATATATATATATATATATATATATATATATATATATATATATATATACATACATACAGAGTACTCCAATAATTACTGTTACAAACTTTCACGTACCTCCTCTATAAACATGAACTCTTTTTAGATGAATATTTATAGATTATGTTACTCAGTTGTTATACAGTTATTGTGTGTAATTGTGTAAACATATTTACAATTTGAATTCTTTAAACAACGTAGAGGGGTGATCGAGAAAATAGGATTGATGTTATAGCTTTATTTAAGAACGGTATGGAAAACAGCAATATTTTTTAAGACCTTAAATCTGCTTAAAATAAGTCATGTTTGTTTACCGGACGATTTACTGAGGCGAAAGGTATAAAAGGCAGGCAACGTTCAGGAAGACCAACGATAGTTCGAACGGCACAAGCTGTTAAAGCTGCAAAAACGCGAATTGAGCAAAGTCCTCTCCGCAAACAAGAAATTTTATCTCTTGAGATGAAAATTTGGAAAAATTTGGTCTCGTATAGAAGACCCAAGACTTGGCGCTTATAAGATACACACTGGTCATTTGCTAACGGCAGATTTAAAGCGAAAACGGTGACAAAAATCGAAAAGTTTGTTGACGGAATATGCAAATGATAAACATAGAAAAATTTTGTTTATCGACGAAAAAATTTTTACTGTGGAACAATTTTTCAATAAGCAAAATGACTGGATTTATGCTATATCTTCTAAGGAAGCGTCTGAACTTGGTCCAAAAGTTCAGAGCGGTCATCATCCAGCGTCAGTTATGGTTTGATTGGACAACAGCTTTTATGGGGTTACCAGTATTCATTTTTGTGAAAAAATGTGAAAACTTCGGCTAAAATATATCAAAACACTATTTTAAAGAACGTTGTGAAACTCCTAAACGATATTCTTTTCAAAAATAAGCATTCGGTGTTTTAATAAGGTTCGGCACCAGGACACAAAGCTAAAATAACGCGGGCATGGCTTCAACAAAATGTGCCTTCATTTATTACTACAGAAGATTGGCCTTCTGCAAGTCCTGATCTAAATCCTTTAGATTATAAACTATGGTCCCTCTTAGAGGCTATAGTTTGCTCTAAAAAACTTGCCAATCTTAAAACGAGCTTTAACAAAAGCTGTGGACAATTTTCTGCTGGATCAAGTGCGTGCTGCAATAGAAGAATGACATAATCATTCTGACGGCTTATGTAAAAGCAAGAGGGGGATATTTTGAGTAAATATTAAATTAATTTTGTCATTATGAATATATGAATAAATTCCACAATAATTTGTTTTAATTATCATAGACCTTAAATGTTTAGATAATATTTTCATTATAACAGTATTTATGGGAGTACTAGGTCGAGAAATTCAAAAATCAAATTACTCCTTCACCACTTTAGTATTTAACACCTTTTTTGAGGATTTTTTAGTTGATGTACGTAACTGACAAAATTTAAGCACATTATTTATAGTAAATATAGAAGACATTTATGGGATGGAGTAAAGGGTTTAGAGGGGTTGCTTTATCTATATAGTGCTATTTGTCGGTTTCAGGGTTCTTGGAATGTAGAATTTAATAAGGGAAGGGGGTAAAAGAGATGGAAGACACTTTTATACTTTCACTAGTATTATGAGAATTTGGATGGTAGAGTGAACAAGTTTTAAGCATAATCATTTATAATAAAACATATAAATAGAAAAAAATGTAGAAGAGTGGCTTCGTATGTATGCTGTTATAGACCTTTTCCGGAGTTCTTTTAGTCAAGGAGTCAAAGCAGTACATTTTATTTTTTTCGTTGTTAATATGGAACCGGGGTAAAAGGAGGGGAGCTATTGTATCTTTTTATAGTATTATAAGTATTTTTTCCTAATTTGTGATTAGAAGGTTATTTATTATAAAATAATTTTTTTTTTTTTATAACAAAATATACTTGGAATGAAATGAGGTAGGGGGTTAGAAGGATGATTGCATATATATTGTCATGTGCTCCTATTTCAGAATTCTTGTTTTTTCCATTATTTCCAGTTTAAAAAAAAATAACCGGTCACATACAAGTTGGACTTGCGCAATTAATGTTCCGTACTTTAATTCGTTTTAAAATAAAAATTTCTGTTACGGAGGTATAAAATAAACAGTGACTTCACAAAATACATCCTAAATGCGTTTTCAACAAAATTTTTTTCCGATGTTTACTGATGACCTTAAGATTTTGTTTTTTTTATATACAAGATAAATTATTAAAGGTAATGCACTCGTAATAATTTTTGTTCAGTCTGCATCCTGTGGAGAATATTCCAGAATTTTTGCCAAATTTTTTGATCAGTACTTTTCAAGAAAATGCAGGAGAGCGATTTTTTACATACAAAGAAAAATGTGCGCAATTATTACATTATATAAATTTTTGAACTCGTGTTTTTACAAGTTTTCATTTGAAACCCTACTCGATGACCTGCTAAATTTTTTTTCACATCCGATTTCACCCCCCTTTTTCACCCCTTAAGTCAAAATTTAACTCTCAGAGCTACACGACTCTGATTAGGACATCAATTCCTATATTAGTGCCAAATTTCAACTTTCTATGTTAAACAGTTTTGGACAAAATCGGATGTGACAGACAGGCACCAAAGTAATCTTATAAGTATTCCGTACGGAACACTAATGAAGTATAGATGGGATTGAGATCTGATTGAAGAGTAACTTAAAAATGTTGAGTTGAATATAGAACTAATTTTATAAATACAAATGATTAAGTTGACAAATACTTACTTATGGTACAGAAAGTAAATTGTATGTTCCTTCCTTACTAACATGAAGTATTGTATTTGTGTGAAAATTACCCTCCGAAATTTTTGCTGGTAACCATCTGAAGAAGGGCTTAAAATAAAATGGAAATCTGAGCATTTATTGATTTAGAATGAATTTCCAGATTTCCATCAAGCTTCAGCAAATTTTATAAATCACATAATTCTTTAACATAAACTTTGTTTATTTTGATAGTGTCTTTGCTTCTTCTTTTTCGTTCATGTAAAATCCTTTACGTATAATCATCGCAGCAACTTTTGTAATTTTATAATGTAATCAATAAAAATTTTATCCATTGATATATATATATATATATATATATATATATATATATATATATATATATATATACATATATATATATATATATATATATATATATATATATATATATATATATATATATATATAGTTTTGATGGTCATTAATCGAATCACAATTGAAAAAAATGGAGTACCAAAACGCACATCTATCGATATTTCACTGTATAGATACATAAGAACAACAAGTTAGTAACGCAGGCAGTTGATAGATGGGACCTCTTTGGTTCAAAATACTGGATATCAATCAACTTTTCTCCAGCCATTTCTTATTTTGTAATAAATGCTAGTTTGCAATTTTAGTTGAAAATAGTCTATGCCTGGTTTCAAGAAAAAAATCTTGAATAACTTAAATTTGATCGCTCTTACAACATCCTTGTGCCTTTTTTGAAGTTAAATGTCAAAAACTATTTTTAGCATTTGGACACTTACACAGGTGCCAAAACGGTAAAGCTTTTTATTACTTATTAAATGGGAAAAATCCAAAAATATATAATGTAATATATAAAAACTTTCCCCATTAAAATTACAATATATAATTTTGAGATACAATCGATAAAATATCGATGCATGCGAACATCTCTAAATTACTAACGCAGGTGCATGCATGGATGTTGTTTCGCTGAGAATACTGGGTTGAAACTTTTCTCCAACCCTTTCTTATTCTGTGATGAATGTCCACATACTAAAAAAGCGCCCAATATTATAAGAAAAGGATTTATTGCAATTTTACTTGAAACAGAATTTTGCCTGCTAATTAATAAAAGACGTATTGAATAATTTGGTTTCTCTCACTCTCAAAATACCTTACGTACGTACCAAGACGTTTCATTGCTTATTAAATGGAAAAAATCGGGAACGTATTATGTGATCGATAAAAAAATTTCTCATTTAAAGTTAGAATATATAATTTTGAGAGTCATGAGTCGGGTTACAATCGATAAAATAAAACATCTCAATGCATCGATATATGCGAACATCTCAAGATTATTAACGCAGGTACATACATGTCTGCTGATTCGCCGAAAATTTTCAATTGCAACTTTTCTCTAACCCTTTCTTATTCTCTGATGAATGCCCACTTACTAAATAAGCTCATGGCATTCTAGGAAAAAGAAGTCTTGCAATTTTACTTGAAATCGGACTTTGCCTGTTAATTAATAAAAGAAATATTGAATAATTTGAATTCTTTCACTCTTAAAATATCTTTTTGGAGTCAAAAGCAGAAAACTTTTTTTTTAGCTTCTGAACACTAATACAGGTACCAAGACGTTTTATTGCTTATTGTGGTATTATTGCTTATTGTGGTATTATGGAAAAAATCGGGAATGTATTATGTGATCGATAAAAAATTTCTCATTAAAGTTAGAATATATAATTTTGAGAGTCATGAATCTGGTTATAATCGATAAAATAAAACATCGATATACATGTCTATCTCAATGCATCGATATATGCGAACATCTCAACATTATTAACACAGGTACATACTGGCTGCTGATTCTCCGAAAATTTTCAATTCCACCTTTACTCTAACCCTTTATTATTCTCTGATGAATGCCCACTTACTAAATAAGCTCATAATATTCTAGGAAAAAGAAGTCTTGCAATTTTACTTGAAATCGGACTTTGCCTGTTAATTATTAATAAAAGAAATATTGAATAATTTGAATTCTTTCACTCTTAAAATATCTTTTTGGAGCCAAGAGCAGAAAACTTTTTTTTTAGCTTCTGAACACTAATACAGGTACCAAGACGTTTTATTGTTTGTTAAATGGGAAAAAATCGGGAATGTATTATGTAATCGATAAAAAATGTCTCATTAAAGTTAGAATATATAATTTTGCGACTCATGAATCGGGTTATAATCGATAAAATAAGACATCGATATGCATGTCTATCTCAATGCATCGATATATGTGAACATCTCAATATTATTAACGCAGGTACATATATGGCTACTGATTCGCTGAAAATTTTCAATTGCAACTTTTCTCTAACCCGTTCTTATTCTCTGATGAATGGCCACTTACTAAATAAGCTCATGGTATTCTAGGAAAAAGAAGTCTTGCCATTTTACTTGAAACAGGACTTTGCCTGTTAATTAATAAAAGAAATATTGAATAATTTGAATTCTTTCATTCTTAAAATACCTTTTTGGAGTCAAAAGCAGAAAACTTTTTTTTAGCTTCTGAACACTAATACAGATACCAAGACGTTTTATTGCTTATTGTGGTATTATTGCTTATTGTGGTATTACGGAAAAAATCGGGAATGTATTATGTGATCGATAAAAAATTTCTCATTAAAGTTAGAATATATAATTTTGAGAGTCATGAATCTGGTTATAATCGATAAAATAAAACATCGATATACATGTCTATCTCAATGCATCGATATATGCGAACATCTCAACATTATTAACACAGGTAAATACATGGCTGCTGATTCTCCGAAAATTTTCAATTCCACCTTTACTCTAACCCTTTATTATTCTCTGATGAATACTCACTTACTAAATAAGCTCATGGTATTCTAGGAAAAAGAAGTCTTTCAATTTTACTTGAAATCGGACTTTGCCTGTTAATTAATAAAAGAAATATTGAATAATTTGAATTCTTTCACTCTTAAATTATCTTTTTGGAGTCAAAAGCAGAAAACTTTTCTTTTAGCTTCTGAACACTAATACAGGTACCAAGACGTTTTATTGCTTATTAAATGGAAAAAATCGGGAATGTATTATGTAATCGATAAAAAAATTTCTCATTAATGTTAGAATATATAATTTTGCGAGTCATGAATCAGGTTATAATCGATAAAATAAGACATCGATATGCATGTCTATCTCAATGCATCGATATATGTGAACATCTCAACATTATTAACGCAGGTACATATATGGCTACTGATTCGCTGAAAATTTTCAATTGCAACTTTTCTCTAACCCGTTCTTATTCTCTGATGAATGGCCACTTACTAAATAAGCTCATGGTATTCTAGGAAAAAGAAGTCTTGCAATTTTACTTGAAATCGGACATTGCCTGTTAATTAATAAAAGAAATATTGAATAATTTGAATTCTTTCATTCTTAAAATATCTTTTTGGAGTCAAAAGCAGAAAACTTTTTTTTAGCTTCTGGACACTAATACAGGTGCCAAGACGGCAAAACTTTTTATTGCTTATTAAATGGGAAAAAAATCGGAAATGTAGATAGTAAGAAAAGCGACGCAATTTAAACGAAGCTCCAAAATTTAATATAAAGATAAGATGCTTTATGGCGTTACTTGCCGCTGCTTTTAAAGATTTATGAGGTTTTAGCAAAAATTGTCTTTTGCTCTCGGATATTATTATAAAAGTTAAAAGGACACATTTATATGGCTTAAGAAACGGCTTAAAACGCAGAAAGGTGGTATTCTCATAGAATTTTTTAGGGTAATGGCTGAAAATAATAAAACACGCAATATATTTTATGTACTTTGCAAGAAAGTGCTGACAGAAAAAATATGTCACAGCTCTTACTCCGTTCAGCTGTAATATATGAAACTAGAACTTGGGGGAAACGTGAGATAAGGTTTAAAAGCCAACAACGGTATGTTGCAAACATGCTATATTTTCTTGTAAAAATTATATGCCTTGTACATTACTTTTTTCATTTATGATATTAGATGAAGATTTTTTCACAGCTTCTATATAACACATAAATAATATACTATAAAACACCTTCCTCCAAAAAGCTCGCAAAATTTGCAAAGTTATTATTTACGTATTCAGACTATGGCTCTAAGTTTTGCTGAATAAATGAAAATAATGGATAGATGAAGAAATGATTTACATATTGTTTCGCGCTTAGGGACTTTTGTTGCTTGACAGAATTCTCCGAATGCATTTTCGACAAGAAAACCCGACTAAGTGCAAGTCGGACTTGCGCAGCTAGTTTTCCACACGTTGATTGCATTTAAAATAAAAATTATTGTTAAGGAGACATAAAATGATCAATGGCTTAATAAAAGTTTTTTTCCGATCTTTACTGAAAACTGATGGCCTTGATATTTTTGTTTTTTTTTTTATATACCAGATAAATTATCAAAGGTAATGCACTCTTGATAATTTTCGTTCAATCTACATTTTGTGAAGAATAATTCAGAACTTTTTCAAAATTTTTTGATAAGGACTTTTCGAGATAAGGGGGTGACAGCTATTTTTCGCAATTTTTTTTAAAATAATACAAAGAGAAAAGTGTGAGCAAGTATTACATTATATATATCTTTGAACTTTTTACAAGGTTTCATTTGACTCTTCGATGATCTGGTAAAAAAAAATTTTTTTTCACTTCCGATTTCACCACCCAAATAATTTAAGTCAAAATTTACCTTTCAAAACGACTTAGCCTTGATGAGGTCATCAATTCCCATAATAGTGCCAAATTTCAACTTTCTATGTCAATTAGTTTCAGAGAAAATCGGGGGTGGAACAGGCGGACAGACAGACACCGAAGTGATCTGTCCGTACGGAACACTAAAAAACACCGAGAACCCGCTTAGTTTTTACAATATTGAAAACCCTTATAAATAAGCAGTATTTTTGACAAAAATGAACAAATTATCCGTAAATTCTAAAATCAAGCCAAAGCTGATTACCCGAAAATAAAACTAAAACAGATGCCCCAGAATATATGGTCTTCCACACAATCCAATGGAACGGATTGTCAGTGCCCTCAAATTTTTTTAAACCTAAAAATACCTGGCTAGCATCTCACAACTTAACTCATATTCTCCATACTTCAAAACTCGAAAATACGACATGAGCAAGTTTCGATATACATGAAAAGTGAGGACATCAATAGTGCGTGTCCAATGAGGGCAAATGGGTAATGTAGACAACAACCTGTACAATTTAAGTAAATAAGAGTTATGGATCTGGTCAACGACAAACTCTTGGATATGCCTATATGACAATATCGTATTATTTTGAAAAACCATACAGAAATGGGTGCTACTCAAATCTATGGATGAAGGTAAAGACTTCGACAAAAATGAGTCTGGTCTAGTACAAAGACGAATTAAAAACTTTGCTGGCATATACGCAGGAAAACCCAAGTAGGGCTTTAGCATTCCACTGGGGATAAGTGCAATATTATTCCAGGTGGAAATTTATGAAATACAAACATGTGTTCACGAAAATATTAGCCACAACTACCGTAATCAAGAAATATATATTCTCCCAGACAGTCAATCTGCTCTAAGAGCTTCTGATGCCTATTAGGAGAACTATAAGATCACAAAGGAGTGTAAATATGACCTGTTAGGACTATTTGCCAGAAGTGACAGGGTCAAACTACTATGGATTCCAGAACATTTGGGGATCTAAGGTAGTGAAAAAGCGGACGAATTAGTAAGATTTGGAGATACAAAATCATAAATGGATACCGAACCAACATTTAGTATACCAAAACAGATGGCAAAAATGACAATTAATAGTCACAACAGGAACTTCTAGATTGTGGGCTCACAATGTCTGGGATAGACATGCGAGGGACGTAATTCGTAGCCCTCAAAAGAACTAACAACTGACGTCCTTTGTTTAGCAAGCGCTCAGACCAAATTAGTGGTGGGACAAATCACCGGCGGTGATGAACTTTGCCTGGCATTGCCTCCAAAAGACAAACTTCTTGTTTCGCAGCTAAATATAGGGGCAAATAAAAGGCGCCGCCATGGATTTATCTCTGACACCAGCCATAGCCAGCCTATTCTTGACACATTTAAAACGGAAAGCATCGAACAAAGCTGCTCAAAACTTATGTAGGTCAATACATATTAATCGTATGGTTCTTTAAAAAAGGTGAATTTCACAAATCACCTAAACTCTGCTATATACCAGACTATTTAACTCACTAACATTGAAACTGAAAGAAAACAACCAACTACCCTTCTCAGACATGTCTGTGCGTAGGATATGTGAAGCACACAGTATACAGAAACCAACAGGTATTTTAGAGCAATAACTCAAACTGGAATCTCAGGATCGTTTTACTTAATCGATAACACTAAGAGACAAAATATAAACAGAACAGAAACAAAATAGCAAAGAAAGAGGTTTGAGGAACCACCTGAAATCCCATCTAAAATGAAATTTTTCTATTTCAAAGGAACATGTCGCATCGGATGATTTCTAGGAAAATATAATGTATCATTCGTCTGCAAACGCTAGAGAACAACGGGATTATCAGTCAGAAACCCAAAAGACAATATAAAGCTGGTAAATCAAGGCATATACGGAATTTTATGTAACTGTAATGAGGCCTACAAAATGAAAGTGGATTGCAATATCTTCCTAAAAATTTCTAAACCGAAACCTCTAATAGAATTATAAAAATTTCGCACATAGTTAATCAAGTATGATGCGATAGAAGAAAATTACTTATACAATTTCTATTGTAAATATATATATTTTATTATTGTCCTGCATAGATGTTAGTATAGTATACATTGATTTGAAGAATCTCATATGTTTTTATAGCAATAAACTTACCGTCGTTCATTATATTAGTTCTACAAATTAATTCGGCATCTCTTTTGTGTTACCAAAATACATATGTATTTACGAACAGAACACAACTCTGTCTAGAAAAACATTATATTATTATCTCCATATATTTGGCTCAATTTTCAGGAAGCTGTCGGATTTTATTTCTTAAAAAGGATAGTGGTTTCGTGTAGATTAAATTGGTTATGCTTCTTTTTTCATCCTCCAATGAAGTGAATTAGGAATCGGCGAGTTGATATTGCAGCGACCGAAAATAAATAATAATCAGACGAAGCCATGTCCAGAGAATACGCTGCGTGGAGAGAACTTCACATCTCGAGGAAAAGATAAAATTCCACTTCGATTTTAGCTTATGTGGCTTAGCGTTCGCCGCTTTGAAATCGCCGATACCATATTTTACACATTTTGTATACTCCTCCTCTCAAAGCTGACCAAATCATTTACGCAGCTTCAGATGCTTTATAGAGACTATATTTTATATGAATGGTACGCAACTGTTGATTTTGCTTTTTAGGATTGATACTTCCATACATAGAAGTGGAAAGTAGTAGTTTGTAATTTAAACTAAAATTTAAGATATGTATTTCAAAGGTACCTAAATAATTTGTACACTTAATAACTAGAAATTAGTGGATATCCCTATATCGGTTAAACGAAAATGTTCCATTTGTATGTAACATGTCATTATCAACTGCACACAGGGCGCCGTTAGTAAAAGGTATTAATTTTAAGTCATAATGTACAATAAAGCATGCGTTTAATTATACTGTTTTGTAAACGCAATTTTCTAGGTACGGAAACATGCATTGTCATCACGTATCATTCATTTTCATGGCCTGTAAATTTTAAGCCTAATTACAATTTGCCGGCTACTGATATGAAAATTTGAAATCATTAATTTAAGATTAAAAATAATCTTTCATATACCAAAGCCAAACAAATTTTAATAAGAATAATAATAACAATATAACATATTATAACGTCATTCATTAGGCATTCACAAAAAAATATAGGGATTTAAGTCCATATCATAAATGTAACCCAGAGCAAGTACTGCGGAACAATAAAGAATTTTGTGGGACTCTGCAACTAATATAAGGGTTTACCAAATAAAAATTTGATATTTAATTTGAAATAAAAATAAAATGATATAAGATATCAATGTGATTTTTTTATTTTGAGGATTGTTTCATGGCATTTTTATTTGAAAAATAATATTATGTAAATGAACGCCTCTAGATTTTTTTAAATATTTGATTCTGGAACATCAATTTTGGTCAATTTTCCACATAACACGTAGCCTGAAAAGTTTTTGGTATAGCTAGTTAAAACACATTTTTTTTGCAAAATTCGACTTTATTCATCAATATAGTTTTCTTCAAGACCGATATAATCAGTCCAACTCTTTTCTAACATTTCTATACGTTTCTTGTAGAAAGATTTGTATTAGCCTTCAAAATAGGCCTCAGTTTTGGCGACAACTTCTTTACTGGAGCCAAATCTCTTTCTCGCGAGCATTTCTTTGAGGTCTGTGAATAGATAATAATCGCCGGGGGACAAATCTGGCGAATAAGGTGGATGGGGAAGCAAGTCGAACTTCAGTTCATGCAATTTTGCCATCGTAACCATTAACATGTGATACGGTGCATTGTCTCAATGAAAGAGCACTTTTTTCTTGTTGATTTGGAGCCGTTTCTTTGAGATTTCTGCCTTCAAACGAACCAATAAGTTTAGATAATATTTGCTATTGATGATTTTTCCCTCCTCAGCACAGTCTATGAAAATTATTCCATGCGCATCCCAAAATACAGAGGCCAAAATCTTCCCCGCCCACTGTTGTGTCTTTGGTCGCTCCGGGCGGCTGTCACCGGCTGCTGTCCACTTAGCTGACGGTCGATTTGATTCCGGTGTGTAATGGTCGATCTACATTTCATTCATTGTCACATATCGTAGGAAAAAATCCTTTTTATTGGGTTTAAACAGATCCAAACTGCGCTCAGAATCATCAACACGTTTTGGTCCACTGTCAGCAAACGCGGTGCCCATTTCGAACAGAGCTTTCTCATGCCCAAATGTTCATGCAAAGTATGACAAATACATTCCTTTGATATCTTTAGTGTGTCAGCTATTTCACGCAATTAATGGTCATTCAAAACAATTTTGTAGATTTTTTTGATGTTTTCCGGTGTAACCACCTCACTTGGGCGTCCAGAGCGTTCAGCATCATTTCTGTCTGTACGTCCTCGTTTAAATTTAGCATACCAGTAAATGATAAGTAGATTTTCAGAGGCGTAGTCCCCGTAACACTTACCAAGCCATTGCTCTGCTTGAACGGTATTTTTTACCATCAACAAACAGTGTTTAATTAATACACGAAATTGGATTTTTTCCGTTATTTTGAAATTTCAAAAATAGCGTTACTTAAACCATTGCAACTTGTAAATAAATAGTTGAAATGTCATAAAATTTTGATACGTATCGTTTGAAGGTTGGTACTTCCTAAAAATCATATGGATTTTTTGAAAAGGGTGACATCTATGTGTCAGGCCAAAAACTTTTTAGCCTACGTGTTATATCAGCACTTATTTCACCAATAACATGAATAATTTTAGGGGCATTGAGTGTTTATGACTTATAAGAGTAAATCAATCATTTAACATAACCCTAGAGAAAAAAGTCCAATGAAGTTATATCGCATGATTTTGATGGCTAGTTTATATCAGCATTTATAGAGATTGCAGGAATTATCTCACGAGATATATAGCATGTTGAATTTACATGCCATCTAGATCAAAATTATCTAATTTAAGTCAGAAAAAATTAGCAATCATGTCTCTGTAACGTTTTCATTTCCGTTTTCGTTTTCAAAAACGTATGATTCAATTACTCCAGACCTTAAATTACCCCAAACTGTTAATTTTTTGCATCTGAGTTTTTATTACTCCCAATGGGACAAAATTGGTTATTACGAAGCCATTACATCAACATTTTTTTTTTATGAACTAGAATGAGCCTGTTTGAAGTTACTCTCCAATCTGCAAAACTTTCTAGGCAATAAATGGTCAGCTCTTCCTGGGTAAACTGAATTTTACACCGTCAAATGCAAATCCTAATGAAGAATATTCCATGTAATTCCATAAGAAATTCCACGTCCTTACTGACATCTAATTTATTGTTCGGATTCACACTTTAATTCATAGCTTCGACATTTTTAGAAATACGTTTATTTTTTTGACAGGTTGAATTCTTAACATCACAAATGCTACAATTAGACCCGAATTTTGAAAGTAAATTCCGAATAGTAAGCTCTCTCGCTCTCTGTTATGTTGACCTTAAGTTTCACGTAATGCGCGAAAAGTAGCCCGAATAGAATCATTATTTTTGTAATAAATTTTAACAATTCTAATAGGCTGTGCAACTGCGTAGCTTTCCATAATGAATTGCCAAATAATATTAAACATTAATGTGAATTTTGGTGGAAATCAGAAAAAAAAATGTTGCTCCTATGACGTTTTAAAATATATTCTAGTAGTTAGAACAGTTCAACATTTCTATAACGAATGTTAAAATACACACGTTAATCATCGATATTGCAGTTCCTCTAGATTATTTATTATTAGTATGACCACTGAAAGGAAAACCAAATACCAACCATTAGCTGAAGAACTTTAGGATGTCTATAAACTACAGCGCGTCAGAATTATTATACCTTTTGTGATTTCGTCAAATCAGTTTATCACTACATAACTGGGAAATAACAGGATAGTAAGACAAACACGTAAAATTAACGAACTAAATTAGCTTTAGTAGGCACCGAGCCCAACGCAATAATTTTTAAAAAATATTTTTACTGTTCTAAAACTGAAATTTTTTAGATTAGATGGTAAACTGTTATAAATTAATAAATTAGCGAATAAATGTGTTCAACTGATTATGATCAAAGCAAAAGAGATTTACGTCAATTAAACTATCTAGACAAAAAAATTAAAATTTTTTAGCTAAATGAAGAAATATCAAAGCTTTACAAGTATGGTTTAAATCAAAATCTAGATACTTTTTACTCTTTGAGTTTTTTCGATATTCTGTGATTTAACCAGACCAAATTTTACCCCATACCAACGGTCACGTGACCTATCTCAAAATCAATTTTTAGGTTATCAGACATGCAGAAATGATGACCCGAAACGAAATTTCGATACTTATGTATAAATATGTATATATATATATATATATATATATATATATATATATATATATATATATATGTATATATATATATATATATATATATATATATATATATATATATATATATATATATATGTATATATATATATATATATATATATATATATATATATATATATATATATATATATATATATATATATATATATATATATATATATATATATATATATATATATATATATATATATATATATATATATATATATTAAAAATACAATCTTAATTGGGGAATTCGGCAAATTTGGGCGTGATAGGAGATCACACAATTTTCATTATGCCGCCAATATTTCGGTCCTGGATTGGGACCTTCTTCAGGGCAGAACTGAAAAGAAGAACAGAGCGTATTCACTGATAGTGTCTGGGACAACTTTAAATTAATGATGTTATCATTAGGTTGTTATAATAAATAAAATTAGTGTGGAACAAGAATAAGATATTAGGCATAATAAGTTAAAAAACTCACATGAGAAGTGCAAAGATTTCGTTAGCCTGAATGGCCGTAGGTTATACATAAAAAAGTTGTTACATATAAAAGTTGGTTAATCCATAAAATATACAAAATACACATTAAAACACTGTAGACAAAATTCTAAAAAACAAATTTAACACATGGATGTAATTGGGAACCTTGGATGTTGAAAACATCTTTAAATTATTTCACTTGTGACCACCACATATGGTCACCGCCATTTAGGAACAAATGACAAGAACGACAGGAGACAGCTACCCGACAGAGATAAGGGGTTTAGTCAAGAAAACTCAATTAACCAGAATGCGGGGTTGACACCTGGAAGGAACCGATAGAAAAGGAAGTACAAATATTGGACCCTAAGTGAGAGAGAGGTAGCCAATTGAGCGACCAAAACCACCCGGTATGTAATAGCGGAAGGATGAAACACACCTTAATTATAAGTAAATGGTGAGCGAGGGAGCGAGAGAGAGAGTGACAATAATGGGAGCAACGAAGAAGAAAATTATCTAGTGAATTAATTATTAATTTATTAATTTCTTGTTGGAATCTGGATTAATAACCTCAAAACTCTGATAAACCGTGTTGCTCATTTGGCAGGAAATAGGGTTCCAGCACATATTGTGCACCGTTTTCGTGTTACTCAAGAAAGATCCTTCCAAACCACCACTAGATCCCTTTCTAATACTCTCTTCAATAAATTCAATAACTTGATTAGGTCAAAAACTGATAAACTAAAAGTCTGTCCCCAATGGTTTACCAATTTAACTACAGTTGAGTTTCCACCTGAGGTTCATAAAATTATACAATTAAGATTGTATTTTTAATAATTTTGGTAGATACGGCAACATTTTGCTTTCTTTCTTTATTATATATATATATATATATATATATATATATATATATATATATATATATATATATATATATATATATATATATATATATATATATATATATATATATGTTACAATTAAGGTTTTCACGAATGGTGGAATGTAATACATTAAAATTCCTGGTTTCAAAACGGTCGTCTAACAATGAATTTGCACGACCTTTTGCCAAAATCTTATTTGGAATTTTCATGTGCTCCCGTTGCTGCTGCCACTCGACACTGTGATCTTGCTGCTGCTGCCGCTCGAAGCTAACTGATTAGAGTTAATAAAATGTATCTTTCGATCTGTGGTCATTAGGCCTATATTATCAAATACTAAAAGGACTCCAAACCTGGTTACCAGGTAGTAAATATGTAGGTAAAAATAGATCCAATATGATTGCAGGTGAAAGCGATGGCGGTATACAAAGCCGGTAAAATAAAAATGCGTTTTATCCTAATGCCTGGCAACTATGCACAAAACCTTAATAGGGTCGTTTATTGCCCCATTGAAAAAGCAAAAAGGCAGGATATATATACATATATATATATATATATATATATATATATATATATATATATATATATATATATATATATATATATATATAACTGCTAAAATACCAAAAATTTACGGAAATGCTCATATATCATCAATATACCAGACACTTTATTTCTTTTAAAATCTGCACCTATTAATCTAATCTTAGCACTGTAGTTACGATAAAGATTTAATTCCATTGACCATGTTGGAAATTAGGAATCTTTGGCACAATGACACTACTCGTTATATATCACCACTATAACAGATACCTTATTTAAAGTGTTTGGTTTAGCGGTGATATATGTATACTGAGTAGTGTCATCGTATCAAGGATTCCAAAATCTTAACATAGTGTATATTTAAGTTATTAAAAAAGAAAGTAAATTCCATTTTATTTATAAGAAACAGGTGAACATTTTCTAAATTTGTATTTTAATAAGTGAAATAAACACGTATGACCTGATATCAAAATTAACAAATATAAGTGACAGCACCGGTGCGTATTCGCAGCCAATTTTATTAACAGAACCATAGAGATATTAGAATAGAGGAGGTAAAGTATAGAGCCTACTGTAAACGAAAGCATGGCGTCGTTAAAAAGAGAAAGGAATAATATCAATCATACTGTCCCTCTTGTCAGAGCGAGTGAAGAATACGAATAAATTTTTAGCACGGGTATGTACTCTAACCTAATGTTGTGGACGTGCGCCGAGTAAGAGAGGCATAATAACTCATATTATTTCTCTTTCTCTGAGCACCACACTTCTCGGGAGAACTTACATCCTCTATTCTTATATCTCTATGAACAGAACACTTGTGATCATTTGGATTTTTAGTGGCGCTGCACAAACGCACGATACGGCATTTTTTTACATAAGGTAGGGTTAAAAATCGGTCCAGTGTTCTCTACTTACTTTTACTGTAGTCATTGAAGTTTCTTATAGATCATTGATTTACCGGGAAATAATGTTATAAATTACATACTCTGTCTATTACATTTTGTGTCTGGGGTTTTAATATTGTCTGGCATGTGATAACGAAATGACGTAAGCGATTAAATGAAGAATGATATCTTTTTGCATACTGAACTTTGAATGAGAGAAATAAATGTTTTTTTATCTCCTTTCAGTAAAACTCACAAAGATTCCATTCTATTGTCTCATCAAAATATGGAGCAGAAAAGAGGGATATATCTTAATATTACATTTAAGAATGTTGAAATTGCAGAAACAGAGACTGTATTTTTCCTTTTTATTATGTAATAAAACGTTTATAGTTCAAATCTGGTTTTGAAAATTGAAGGTTTACCATAAAATACGTAATACGTAATAATAGAAATTTAAAAATATGTATTTTGTTACGCCTTCTTTTTTGAAATTTGAGAAATTTCAGTTAGTGTCGTTAGTATTAGTTATGAACATAGGTATCTACGGTATTTTTTGTGATTTACTCTATTGTAAATGGCGAAGGTGACGCCTCATTTTATAACATAATATCAGAAACTGGACTTTAAATAATTCCAATAACTGACAATCATTGCTCACGCTCTCTATCCTAAGCATCAAAATTTTAACCTAAAATGATTATAATTTTTTTACATTATAAAAGCTTCAAAATGATGAGAGTCTCTCAGAACCATCAAAGGTATTTTTGATATAAATGTAAAAGTTTTATTTATATTTTTTAAAAGAATCATAGAAAAAGGACAAAAACGCGGAAATGAAAATCGAAAATAAAAAGACCAACAGCTATATGAACTTAAAAATGGAATTCACTGTCAAATAATAACACATTCGTGTTCATCAGTATTGGGAACGTAGTAAATAATTACGTAATTTTCTACAGTAATAAATGCAATTTATTTTACTTTTTTTTGAACAATTATCCACAGGGTCTAAATGACATATAACTACACTTAACATGCAATATTAAATTATTTTCTGTTAGAATGTTAAATTTGCATCAAAAAATTATGTTTCTTGCTTTTTTGTCTAGCCTTGGCTACATGTTATTTCAGGAATTTTTTAGAAATAGAGAATAATTTTATATATATACATATATATATATATATATATATATATATATATATATATATATATATATATATATATATATATATATATATATATATATATATATATATATATATATATATATATATATATATATATATATATATATATATCTGTGTTTGCAGCGCAAAGGGTGTTAAGTCCAAATTTGTGTAAAATGAGTTATGTCCGCTCTCGGTTAAAGTATTTTTTCCTCTTTATGTGGGTAGAGAGGGCCAAGTCCATCCATATATATATATATATATATATATATATATATATATATATATATATATATATATATATATATATATATATATATATATATATATGTAAATTCGTTCGTTTAACAATGAATTTGCATGACTTTTCGCCAAAATCTCATTTGGCATTTTCAATTGCTCTTGCTGCTGCTGCTACTCGATACTGTGATCTTGCTACTGCTACCGCTCGAAGCTAACTTCGAGTATCGAGTAGCAGCAGCAGCAAGAGCAATTGAAAATGCCAAATGAGATTTTGGCGAAACATCGTGCAAATTCGTTGTTAGACGAACGGATTTAAACCTGCAATTTTAATGTATTATATATATATATATATATATATATATATATATATATATATATATATATATATATATATATATATATATATATAGGGTGTTTCAACAACCAACGTAATTCCCTTCGAGGGCTAGTAAGCGAGCTCATAACCGACCAGAATATGTAAATATGAAATTTGTGAAAAGTCGTTAGATTTCAATATATTGACACTTTTATGAATTTTGTAAAAATCTACATCTTAGGTTAATCAAGTGCCATAACTACAATTTTCCCTATTCTAAGATTCTAATTGTTTTACGTAATCCTGAGTAACTTTGCTGTTGATCACAGTTCAAAATACAACTAATTATTCTAAGTCTGTGGCGAAAAAACACTTTTGCAAGTATCATGAGTTAAATTATTTTAATCTTTTTGGAGTCTGAAGAGTCAAATTTAGCTAATTAAAATGTTGTTACTCATGATTCTTGCTAACATGTTTTTTCCCCACAGGCTTAGCAGAACAGTTTTATTTTAAAATATGGTCGACAGCAGGGTTGTTTAGGATTACGTAATAACAATTAGAATTTTAGCATACGGACATTTGTATTTGTGGTACTCAATAAACTGACCTAAGATTAGATTTTCACGGAATCCATAAAGGGGTCAATATCTCGAAATTTGACGATTTTTCACTAAGGTCATATTTACATATTCTGGTGATTTAACATATGAGCAGGCCTATCAGCCTTCGAAGGGAATACGTTAGTTTTTGGGACACATACATATATATATATATAAATTAATTTTAGTATAAAATACTGAAGACTGCAGGAAAATTTTCCTTATATTGATTAATATTTTAAAAATCTTTTTCTCTTCAACAGAGGAATGTAGCATCGCCTAAAATAAAACTACTCGTTTTACAACACACACAATGTTAATAATTTTAAAATGATACTTAAAATTTCCTTCCTAGCCAACAAATTATTTTTTTAAATATTTGTTTACAACTAAAGCTAAAGAAACAAACCTACCTTTAACTGAAACTCTAAAATCTTAGATCCTTCCCAACACAGTAAATCGAAAATTGATAACCACAAAAAGAGATTTTTACACAGAAAAACCTTTCACGAAATAAAATTTTAAAAGGTTTCCACTATGTAGAAACTGTTTCCAGCACTTCGCTATTTTGGACATCCATTCTTTTGCTACATCACAAATGGGTAAAATTTTGTAAATGACTTCCTTTGTAACGTAAAACTTTGTATATGTAGTAAAACCTACCTCAGTGTAGATGATTAATATTTATTTATTTACACTGAGTAATTTCATCTATACTGCTTTATTTAAAATGAAGTCAAGTCCAGGATACTTGTTAGCCAACCACCCTCACCTTGTTACACAATAAAAACCTCCACAGTTGGTTCTGTGGGTTAGTATAGTATAAATAGGCACATGTCAGCTTATATGTCATCTACCTCAAAAAAGAAGTTCTCAATTTAATACGTATGTATGTAGAACTAGCAACCGCTACTGGAACCACATGGTATTTATTAAAGCAGAAGGTGAGCGTTCAGAAGCAATATCAATTGAGCGTGGAGTAAGGCAAGGTTGTGTCTTGTCTCCGCTATTGTTTAATATATGCTCTGAGCAAATATTCAGAAAGACACTGGACGAGGCTGACAAAGGAATACTGCTTATTGGGAACAAATAAATAATATTCGTTGTGTTGACGATACAGCGGTTATGGCTGATCACTTAAAGGGTCTCCAACAACTTATGACAAAAATATACGAAGTCAGCAAGTCTCCGGTTCCTGCTACCTTGTTAACAATTAACAAATACAAAGAACTGCACGATATTTATATCTATGTACCATGATAAACGAACAGTGGGATCACTCGCAGGAAAGCAAGAGCAGTGTTCCTTAAAATGACTTTTTAAAAGCTCAGCAATGAAATTAATCGCAAAAATAAGACTTGTTATATCTTTAGTGTTCTTTTTTGTGTGGAATCTTAGATGCTGACTGAAGCCACTTCCAAGAAACTTGAGGCATTTAAATTATGGCTATATCGCAGAATTTTGAAAATTTCTTATACTGACCATATTACCAACGAGGATGTCTTACGTCCCATGAACAAGAAACTGGAAGTTATGGAAACTGTTAAAGTAGGAAAATTGGAGTATTTATAACACATAATGAGAAATTTCCACAGTTATGGATTATTACAGCAAATACTCCAAGGGAAGGGTTTTGGAAAAAGGAGACCAGGACGCAGACGTATCTCCTGGTTAAATAATCTGTAAAATTGGTTCTCAATATATTCTACCGGTCTTTTCAGACTGCAGTGGTTAAAGTATAATAGCCAGAATGATTCTCAACATTCGACCCCAATAGTCACTTTAAGAAGAAGAAGATGTAGTATTGTTCAAATGTAGCAATACTTATATATGTTAGTCTAAACACACTTCCAAACCACGTGTGTATGTTTATTTGACCTCAAATATCTACAAAATTCTAAACCGATTTTAATTAATCTTTTTATTTGATCACGATCACTTGGTTCATAGTGAAATAATCAATAATTCAAATCGGTTTTGTAGTTCAAAAATTATCTTTCGACCTCCAAAACTAGTTAACAAGAGTTTTTCATCAAACAAATGGTTAAATAATGGAAAGGTCGATAAGACTGCCTACCCGTCTATCTGTCTGACCACTGCACTACACTTAAGAAAAAACTTATTAATTAATACCCAGAATTACATCAATTAATGCAGCCTTTCAGGTGAACTTTTCCGTGCCAGGAAGGCGCACGGTGGAATGGGCACGTTATCACGTTTTTACCTATCGACTTTTGTCTGTGGAGGTCGTGTAATAAGAAATAAACTCAACTTGCGACGACCTAAATATTTAGCTCCATTTTTCTCCCTTCTTGCAGTAGATAGGTAGATAGTAGGAAATTAAAAGAATGTATTATATTTAATAGAATCGAACAATTATACTTATCATGCAAAATGATTTAACTCGTACTCAAATTTATCAAATTTCTGGGAAAATTTTAATACTATATACAAAATATATTATTTTAGGAAACTATCTCACTGGAAAATAGTGGCTGAAAAATTTCGGTAGTGATTTAGCCAGTATTTTTCTTGCAAACTTGTAATTCTAAATTAAGTACTAAATTTAACTTTATCGAGTAAAGACAAAATAAATTTTCATAATATGAATAGTCGTACAACATATACACACCCACCCTCTCTCATCTGCTTTTCTTAAAACGATATCACTCAAAAATTTTAGGTTTTATCCCTATTTCAAGGGTTAGACCGACCGGTACAGCATGGAAATCGGATAGACAGACGTATGAAAATAGAAATATATTTTTAACCATTTACAAACACTAAAACGTAAAGAATCACAAAAATTGTAGGGGATACTTCTTTCCCTTTAGTAATGGACTTAAAAATAATAAATTACCTACGGTAAGTAGGTTAGTTACGACCCTCGTATAATACTAAAACTGCTAATGTAAGCATAAGTCATAAGTAAGATAAGAAATGTTATAAAAAACCCTAAAGTACGATGATTCAACACTATTGTTCTTTCATTTGTTGTGGAAGCTGTAAATCTGTTTTTTCCAAAATCTCCCAAAATTTGTTGTACGTTTCCAATAAAAGAATTTTTTATTAAACAAAAAGTGTTTTTTAAAAAAGAACTTCCATCGGTCCGACGTAAAACTGGGGCAGTCGTGCAGATTTGAGACGTATCTAGCGCATATAGATACGGTTGCGTCGAGGATTTATTCGAAAAAAAGTAAAAATCGCCCGTAAATAGTACCGATTTAAGGTGACGGTAGACATTTTGCGAAAAGAATCACGAAAAAGTGAGTGTCGAGTAAAGAAAGCACCTATCTAAGGTAATACCCGACAAATCACGCAGAAAAGTGACTATTATTTATAAAGAGTACCAATCTCCTTTGATAAGTGATAGTTACAGAAGAAACGGGAAACAGAACTTTGAAGTGAACTTTCTCTGTGAAATAGTACCGATCTTAGGTGATAGTTTAAGCCATCACGACGAGACAGGACCACAGCAGTGAAGAGGCAATAGTCAACCAAAAAGAAAACTATCGAGGGAATATCGAGCAGTTTTCACCCAACGAAGAAAGGAACAGAAAAAAGAAGAAATTCATGAACCCAGCAACAGCGGCAATCTTCGTTTTTACATTATGGTCCGCCTACAGAGGAACCTGTCTCGAATACCACAACTTAAACGACAACCCTGGAATATTACCCTATAAACTTGGGACTGCCCAAAAGACGATAAGTCACTGGACTTTTGTACAAATTTTTGACTTGACTAACCTAATAAATGAATTCCACTCTATTAATGAGAAATATGATTACTAAAAGAACATATGATTAATTTTACAGACAATAAAAACGAATTTTATAATACGTACTCTATTACTGACAATTTAAAAAAAAAAATAACTGAACAACTTGACCAAATCCTACCCCTTGCCTTAGGGAGCATAATTAAAAGTATAACCGGTAACCTAGATCAGGAAGATGCTGAAAAAAATAACGAAAATATCCATATTTTAAAGCAAAACCAACAGAATATTCAAATAGCGTTCGATAAGCAAATGACACTATTAAGTAAATCGATTAATAAGTGTCAAGAAATTATAAAAAATATTTCGCATAATCAAATAACACTAGAAAAACGAGCTAACGATGTAATCACAGTAATCAATAATGTCCAAATTCAAGAAACCAATCTTGTCGAATTCTTTCGTATACAAATGGTCCTTACCCAAATAACAAACTTTTACCAAAATATATACGATACTTTTGCAAAATTAAATACTTTCCATAACGCTATAGTAAATAATAAAGAATTTCTCGAAGAACTAAAACTATTACAAAATCAACTAACTATAGAAAAACTACCATTCGAACCGACTTTCGGAAATATTCTCAAAATAGAAGAAATATTGGAAATAAAAAGTTATATAAAAAATATTGAATCAACATTTGTTATCGAAATACCCTTTGCAGAAAAAGAAAATTACAACATATTTCAACTATTTCCCCTACCTACACAAAATAAAATTTTTTTATAAAGTAATAATTCCCAATTTTGAATATCTATTGATAAATGATAATAAATTTGGATATACTAACCAACCATGCAAAAGTATTACTGATAACGAATATATATGTTCACATATACACTCAGAAAATCTCATTAAGGACACATCATGTGAAGTACAACTTTTAAAATATAACACTTCAAATTGTAATCCGATACTGATAAAAATCGATGATTTACAAATAGAAAACATTGACGAGCATAAATGGATTCTGATAACAACTAAAGAACTAATAGGAATAGAAAAATGTAAAAACTCTTAAAACAATATTTTACTAAAAGGCACTTATTTACTAGAATTACAATTTCCCTGTAAATTCAGAATAAATGATATTAACCTAAGGTCTTACAAAAGCATAAAACGCTCATTTCAAAATGTTCCATTACCAATAATCGAACTTAATTTAAGTACACCAGTGTATAACAAAGTAAAACCGTTCAACCTGAATAAAAAAACTTTAATAAAATAAGCGAATTACAAGAACAAATTGATATACAAAAATCCGAAAATTCAAAATTGTTGATCAATCCAAAAAATTATATCTGGACAGTTTTACTGTACATAATATTAAGTATTATAATATTCATTTTAATTGTAAAGTATCTACGACCTATATATTTAAAAAGGAAAAATGTTTTAAACGAAAATAGTTTAAACGAAATAATCATTTAGGTCATAGAAACTCAAAAAGTTTATATGCCCCTCTAAGGGTGGAGCAGTTACGACCCTCGTATAATACTAAAACTGCTAATGTAAGCTTTAGTCATAAGTAAGATAAGAAATGTTATAAAAACCCTAAAGTACGATGATTCAACACTATTGTTCTTTCATTTGTTGTGGAAGCTGTAAATCTGTTTTACCAAAATCTCCCAAAATTTGTTGTACGTTTCCAATAAAAGAATTTTTTATTAAACAAAAAGTGTTTTTTAAAAAAGAACTTCTATCGGTCCGACGTATAACTGGTTTAGGTCATTTAATGGTTTGTATTTCTAAAACATTCTCTAAATATAATCAACTTAATATTTTTAGATTACTTTGAAACCAAATCTTAATCACTTCTACATACTATTTCTGTTAAAATTGTGAATAAGAAAAAAAAGCAAGAATACTAAGATAGAAGTCTATTATGATATATGTGCAACCATCCTTCTAACCCTCTACCCCTGTTAATATTACTAATTGACCCTTGACTCACAGAACTCTAAATGCAATAGCACAATACTCGATTCCAAGTCATGTCTTATACGTTGCATAATTACATATAGTAAATAATTAATTACGCTTAAAGTTTATTCATTATCGTATCCAAAAACCTGAAAAATTTCCCACAATATTATCGAAACCATACAATATTTGACCACTCTTCCTCTTTCACCCTTTCGCCTATTAAAACTGAAAATAATAATAAAAAAAATTACCTAATTTTCAAATTCCTTGACTACACAAATTCCGAAAAAGACCTATAACACTAAGGATTCCACAGCTTTTTGAGGTGATGAAAATCACTGTTCACTCATTTTTTTTTTGACATTCAGGAACAAAAAGAAGTCATAAGGCGATAAATCAGGTGAAAACGGGCAATGAGACATTAATTCGATGTTTTTTCTTCGTCAAATAATCAATTGTTTGACGTGCTGTATGAGAGCTGGCATCGTCATTATAAAAAACTAGCCGGGCCCGCGGCTCCGCTCGCGTGGATTTGGTTCACTACTATCGTCACTGCTTATCCCTTATATTACCTAACGTAATAAAATATCTCCCATTATTTCCCCTTATCTCCCAATATTTCTCCTTATCTCCCATTATCTCTACATAATTTCCATTATCTAGACTTATCTCTGCTCATCTCCCATTATTTCTCCTTATCTCCCATTATCTCACATTATTTCCCATTATCTAGGCTTATCTCGACTTATCTCGCAATATTTCTCCTTATCTCCCATTATTTCTCCTTATCTCCCATTATCTCACCTTATCTCCCATTATCTAGGCTTATATCGAATTATATATATATATATATATATATATATATATATATATATATATATATATATATATATATATATATATATATATATGTATAAGTTTATAAAAACACATAAATCAGATAAGTGGTTCTCGAATGATAAGCGCATTAACGGACAGACAGACAGAAAGAGAGACCTTACCCGTGGGGGGGCGGGATAGAATATCTCCCCCGGTATGTTCTGCCTGTCGTAGGAGGCGACTTAAAGAACACTCTAGATGGTAGATGCCCAGATCCCACCAGCATCGCCCGGTGTGATACCATCGCATCGGCTTGAGCTGCGTGAAGTTGCTTAACGTTTCGTGGCTGTGCCGATGTCCCGGTCTGTGGGACCAAATAGCATGATGAGGCACCTGGATACAAAAAATTCCGGAGGTAAAATAGCCCCCCGTTCGGATCTCCGGGTGGGGGCTGGTTCAGGGGCGTCGTCATGCAGAGAACAGAATTTCAAAATGGATTTTTGCAACATACGAGGTTTAAATTCGAACATAAATTCAGTGCACCAACACCTGCAATCAAATAAACCTCATGTACTCGCTCTCTGTGAAACTAAGGTCAGTTCATCGACCAGCACAGTAAACTATCTTTATCCTGGGTACGATTTCTATTCCCGATTTAGGCGTAACTTTGGAATCTGTCTTTATGTCAGAAGCGACCTCTCTTGCCAACGAGAAGAGGCTCTGGAGCCCCCAAACTTTGATGTTATGTGGTTAAAAATAACGACTCAACCAACCACAAGGTTCGTCTGTATCCTCTATCGACCACCAAGTGATACAAACTTTAGAACACTTTTCGCTTCTCTTGCAGACACCATAGATCATTTACAAATTAACTATCCAAATGCCGAAATTGCCATTCTGGGCGACTTTAATGTCCACAACATCAACTGGCTTAAATATTCAAATACTACCGACGAACAAGGTCGTGAAGCCGAATCATTTTCAATCAGTTGTGGCTTGACTCAGCTTATTGATGAACCAACACGGATCCCTGATCGAGACGGAGAGTTCGCCAGTCTTCTTGATCTGTTTTTAACCACCAATCCGGAGATTTACACGGTCAGCGTAAATCCGCCGTTAGGTTCTTCCGACCATAAACTACTTTCGACATCGAGTATTATACCAATCAGTGACAGAGAGGCGCCCAAACCGCGCAAGATTTGGCACTACAAATCTGCTAAATGGGAAGATCTCATGGAATATTTTCGAACTTTCCCTTGGTTGGACGTTTGTTTTCGATCCGACGACCCATCTGACTGCGCCAGGGAGGTTTCCGATGTTATTTTGGCCGGTATGGATGCTTACATCCCTTTTTCGAAGAAATGCCCTTCCAACGGCAAGCCTTGGTTTGACCTAAAATGCAAAGAAGCTGTTGCTTCTAAACATCTTGCATACCGACAGTGGCGTGAAGATCCTAACACCATAAATCGTAACATCTTTGTTCGTGCCAGGAACAGATGCAAAGAAATTATCGACGAAACCAAGGAGGTACACAATCAACGGATTAGAAACAAACTTCTCGCTTGTCCCGGCAATTCTAGGTCCTTTTGGTCAGTCGCTAAGGCAGTTAGTCAAAATTTCACCAAGTCCACCATACCACCACTCACACGGCCAGATAATTCTATTGCAACGACACCTGTTGAGAAAGCGAACTTGTTGGCTGAACTCTTTGCTTCACATTCTACTGTCGATTTCCAAGGAAAAACACCACCTACTATTCCCATAGTGCAGTCAAGGATGCCCGATATTGTCTTCAGACAGCGTATCATAAAACGTATTTTGATGAAGCTAGACACCAAAAAGGCTTCAGGCGCTGACGGAATACCTGCCATAGTTCTCAAGAACTGTGCGAGGGAACTAACACCAGTTTTCTGTAGACTTTTCAACCTATCCTACAGAAGGGGAATGTTTCCTTCCTGCTGGAAGTGTGCCACAGTTCAGCCGATACCTAAAAAAGGCAAGAAGACCTTGCCAAATAACTACCGACCAATCGCACTACTCTCAATAATATCGAAAGTCATGGAAAAGGCTATCAATCAGCATCTTCTAAAATATCTTGAAGGATTCAACATTATCAGTGATCACCAATATGGCTTTCGTAAAAATAGATCAACAGGAGATCTTCTGACTTATGTAACACATGTTTGGAACAACGCAATTGAACACTTTGGAGAATCTCGAGCGGTTGCTCTTGACATATCCAAGGCATTTGACCGTGTTTGGCACGATGGGCTGTTGGCTAAGCTACGTTCTTATGGTATGTCTGAAAAGTTCTGTTTGTGGCTCTCATGTTTCCTCAGAGAGCGTTCTTTACGAGTGGCAGTTGACGGATTTCTTTCTAACACCTTCACTATCAACGCCGGTGTGCCCCAAGGTTCCATACTGTCTCCTACTCTCTTCCTCATTTATATTAACGATCTGCTGGAAAAGACCGAGAATCCAATCTACAGCTTTGCAGATGACAGTACACTTATCTCTTCATTCACTTTGAACGCTCGGACATCGACTGCTCAGGCGAATGTCCGCAGACAGCAGGAAGTCATTCAACTTAACAAAGACCTGGAAGAAATTCTATCTTGGGGTGACAGTAACCAAGTGGAATTTAACGCTACAAAAACCCAGGCAGCAGTTTTTTCTAAAAAAGTTAACGTTGCAGAACCCGACATAGTTATGTCGGGGCACTCCATCCCTCTAACATCGTCACTCAATCTGTTAGGCGTTAATTTGGGAGCAAATATGTCCTGGCATGAACATGTTGCAGGCATAGCAAGAAGAGCTTCTCAAAAGTTGGGAATATTGTTTCGAACCAGAAAGCTTTACACTCCACAACAACTGTTAATTCTTTACAAAGCTCAAATTCGACCAACTATGGAATACTGCTCCCATGTTTGGAGCTCCGCTCCCAAACATACACTGCATTTGTTGGATTCTATCCAGAGAAGAGCTGTTTGTCTGATTGGACACCCGGAACTGACCGACGGCCTTGATTCGCTGGAACATCGAAGAACGGTTGGCGACTTGAGCCTATTCTACAAGTACTTTCATGGAAAGTGTTCGAAAGATGTGGCCCGTTTAATTCCTCCCAGAGCGGTGCATATTAGAAGTACACGTCGCGCTAATGCTTCACATCCGTATGAGGTTCAGCTTGTTACTCCTCGTACAACGCTTTTCAAGCAGTCTTTTATATGGAGAACATCATACCTTTGGAATGGTTTGCCCAGGACTGTGTTTCCCATCGAGTACAATCTACAGCGATTCAAGAACAACGTGAATCGCTTTCTCCGCACACGTGTCGCTCCTGTAGCGCTTTAGGGACTTCCCTGTAGCACGTGTGCTAGACCCATAAAAAAAAAAAAAAAAAAAAAAATATATATTATATTCTTTGCTACATGATATTGTTCCATATTTAATGCTTTAGGCAGTGTATTGCAAGAGAACGCGCTAGCGGCAAACTTTTCTCCTACTTGATTCACTATTATCGTCACTGGTTATTCCTTATGTCACCTAACATAATAAAATATATCCTATAACCTGGCCAGAGAACATATGTATGTTTAAAAAAAAGCACGTAAATCGGATAAGTGGTTCTCCAGTGATAAGCACACTAACGGACAGAGAGACAGACAGAGAGACGTTGCATTTTATATATATTATAGATATTCTTTGTTCCATGATATTGTTCCATATTTAATGGTTTAGCATGTTTAAAAAAAAAAGCGCGTAAATCGGATAAGTGGTTCTCCAGTGATAAGCGCACAAACGGGCAGACAGAGAGACGTTGCATTTTATATATATTATAGATATCCTTTGCTACATGATATTGTTCCATATTTAGTGGTTTAGGCAGTGTATTGCAAGAGAACGCGCTAGCGGCAAACTTTTTTCCGATTTCATTCACTATTATCGTCACTGCTCATTCCTTATGCTACCTATCGTAATAAAATATAGTCTATAATCTGGCCGGAGAACATATGCATGTTTTTAAAAAAAAAGTACGAAAATCGGATAAGTGGTTCTCCAGTGATAAGCGCACTAACGAACAGACAGACAGACAGATAGAGATACGTTGCATTTTATATTTATTATAGATGTAATAAAATATATATCTATAACCTGGTCAGAGAACATATGTATGAATTTAAAAAATCACGTAAATCGGATAAGTGGTTCTCGAGGGATAAGCGCACTAACGGACAGACAGACAGGCAGACGTTGCATTTTATATATATTATAGATATAGATTATTATTATTATTATATAACCTGGCCAAAGAATATATGTATGAATTTAAAAAAAGACAGGTAAATCGAATAAATGGTTCTCGCGTGATAAACGCACTAATGGACAGACAGACAGACAGAGACATTGCATTTTATATATATTATAGATTATAGATTATAGATATTCTCTGCTACATAATATTGTTCCATATTTAACGGTTTAGGCTGTGTGTTGCAAACGAACGCGCTAGCGGCAAACTTTTTTCCGACTTCATTCCCTATTTTACGTCACTGCTCATTCTTTATGCTACCTATCGTAATAAAATATAGCCTATAACCTGGCCAGAGAACATATGTATGTTTAAAAAAAAAAAGTACGTAAATCTGATAAGTCGTTCTCCAGTGATAAGCGCACTAACGGACAGACAGACAGACAGACAGAGAGACGTTGCATTTTATATATATTATAGATGATGCGACGTTTTCGACTTTTCGTTTTTCCTGATTTTATCGTCCTCTAAAGCAATGGTGGCAACATGTTCAGTATAGCCAAAGAAACAAGCCATCATTTTCCTGGAAGTGCTTCGCGAACGAAGCACTTTTGTTGGATTCAGTTCATCTTGGAACACCCAAACAATTGATTGTTGCTTAGTTTCCCGTTCGTACGAATATATCCAAGTTTCGTCTCCTGTTACGATTTTGTATATGGATTTTACATCTCCTCGGTCAAATTTTTTGACCATTTCCTTATACTAATTGACACGGGCCTGGTCTTAAGTTTCGGTCAAATTATGCGGAATCCATCGGAAACAGATCTTTTTCACAGCAAAAGGTTCATGCAAAATCAAATGTACTGCAGTTTCTGATATAGCTGAGAATGCCTCTATTTCACGGTAAAATCCTCTTCCATCCTGTTGCGCATAGCATCGATGTTTTTTGAAACGACAACGAGATTTATCGCTGATGGAAGCGCGACCATAACGAAATTCTGCAAACCAATTATAGACAGTCTTTTCTGATGGTGATTTATTACCAAAAGTTGAACGAAGCGATACGAAACATTGTTGTTGAGTTAGGCATTTACTAAAATCGTAAAAAATCATCCAAAGAAAACCTTCACGTGAAATTTCCATTTCACAAAACTGTTTTCTTTAAACGTTTACTGTAAACAAACTACTCGGCCAATTTGTGAGCTGCCACTGTTTTAAAAATAACTGATGTCAAATTTTACAACAATGGCAAAGTCACGTCTCAATAGCGCCACTGGTTGTTTGTAAAAACTTAAAAGGTAGATAGAAAAATGATCGACAGTTTTAAAAAATTTCATAATAGTTTTTTTCTGGAATTGTTATATAGTAAATAATTTAATAACCTCTTTAGTGTTCCGTACGAAACTCTTATAAGATTACTTCGGTGTCCGTCCGTCCGTCCATCCGTCTGTCACACCCGAATTTCTCCGAAACTATTTGACATAGAAAGTTTATAGCCTGGCACGTTGAGGCTCTATTTTGTATAGCCCCAAATTTCTTTATTTTTAATAAATATTTTATTTATTAAATAGAAGCCATTATTTGCCCCTTATGTATATCTTAATTTTTGAGAATGGAACGAGTGAATATTAATACTGATAGAGCAAAAACTAGATATAAGCTAGCTGGTTTTTTACTAGTAGAGTACATGGAGATCGAGGTAATTTTTGTACGCCTTTTAAAAATAGTCTCTATAGTTGTTTAAAAATTGGTTGTACTGTTTTTGGGCACTTTAGATTAAAAAAGAATCTAAGTTTAGCTCAAAAAATGGAAAAATACTGAAGAGTTAATTAGTTGTTGAAATAAAATTGAACTGGGGACAACCGTTGCGTCCTGAAAGATAAAGCAGTTCAGTGAAACGCTAAATTTATAGAAGGGTATATATATATATATATATATATATATATATATATATATATATATATATATATATATATATATATATATATATATTTATATATATATATTTATATATATATATATATATATATATATATATATATATATATATATATATTAACAAAATAAAAATTTCTGCCTTTACTACACTCTTAAAATTACTTCTACTAAATAAAAACCCCTTAAGCTAGAAGAGTGTATACTATTGCATAGAGTCTTTAAATTAGGATTATTAAGTTTTTAATAAAAGGCTTCATAAAACACGATATTAAAAGTTTGTGAAATTACCTCCGCAGATTACACGTGTTAAGTAATCGTTGGAAACACACTTGTAGATAGGAAGTGAGATATGTAAACTGGTGTACTACTGACTTACTGATTGGCTTCTCCTCGTGGGTTTTCCAAGAGCTACTTGGCCTCTCCTGGTGAAATTCTCATAAACATATTTTCTCAGCCACTACCATCCTAGTCTCATTTGGGTAGCTAAACACTTTTTGACCCGAAATGCCTGAAGATGAGCAGGATATTTAAGGAACGGAAAAAGGCCTTAAACTTGAGAGCTAGAAAAGACACCCACTTGGTGATAAAAAAAAAACGCTACTGTACTACTGTATCACTGAAAAAAAACACTGCTGGAGAAAAAAGCCACTACGGCCTACTGGCCGAAAAAGCCTACTACGGCATGGCCGCGGAAAAAAGCCACTACCGTATACTGGTGGAAAAAAGCCCCTAAAAATTCCATCTAGCCGTTTATATATCGTTTCCCCTTCTTCAAAGTGAACTCTTTAAAATGGCTTACTTCCGGGATGCAAAATCAACGCAAACCAAACAAGTCAGGTCAGCAACACGTTATACACGGCCCAGCCACACTGTTCAAAAATTTAAATCACTGTGTTAAACTACACTGCTCAAAAATTGAAATCATTGCGATAAATATAAACATGTAATGAAATATAAATTACAGGAAGAAAAACAGTGTCGTAACATTATCTTAAAATCTAAAAAAATGAAGTTGAAATTTGGTACTAATATAGGAATTGATGGCCTTATCACAGCTGTGTAGTTTTAAGAGTTACATTTTGATTTAAGGGGTTAGTTTTGGGGAATGAAATCGGAAGTGAAAAAAAAAAAAAAATTACTAAGTCATCGAGTAGGGTGTCAAATAAAAGCTTGTAAAAACACGAGTTCAAAAATATATATAATGTAATACTTGCGCACACTTTTCTTTGTGTTATTTTTAAAAAAATCGTGAAAAATTGCTGCCCCCGCCCTTATCTCGAAAAGTACTGATCAAAAAATTTTGGAAAAATTCTGGAATATTCTCCACGGGGTGTGGATTGAACGAAAATTATCACGAGTGCATTACCTTTAATAACTTATCTGGTATATACTAGGATAATAGAAAAAAGATTAAGAAAGAAACTTGAGCATACATTGGAAGAAACGCAGTTTGGCTTTCGGCCAAGTAGAGGGGTGAATGATGCAATATTTATAGTGAGTCAATTATGTGAAAAAGCAATAGGAGAAGATAGGGAAATTCACTGGGATTTTATAGACCTACAAAAGGCTTTCGACAGACTTGAAAGAGGAGACATATGGGAAACACTGAGCAAAAAAGAAATACCAGAAATAATAATAAAAGGCGTACAGAGTTTATACAAAGAATCAACAAATTATGTAAGAACAAGAAAAGATAGATCTGATATATTTGAAACAACTATGGGCCTTAGGCAGGGATGCATCATGAGCCCCATGCTTTTCTCAATAGTTCTGGTTGAAGCAATAAAAGAAGCAAAGAAGAAAGGGGTAAGACCATACCAGATAGGCTATTGGAAGATGAAAAAGATAGAAATATCAGAACTATGGTATGAGGATGATACGGTTATTATAGCAAAAGACAAGGAAACGCTTAATAGGAACATACGAATATATAAAGAAACATTGGAAAAAATAAACATGAAAATTAATAAAGAAAAGACATTTACTATGATAATAGGAAACAAAAGCGACAACATGGAATAAAGATAGGAGAGGAAAGGCTGGACCGAGTGAGAAAGTTTAAATATTTGGGATCAACAATAACGGAGGGTGGAAGGATGGAAGAGGAATTCAAGGAGAGAATAATAACAGGAGAAAGATTATTTAATAGTATAAAGAATACATTCCTAGGAAAGAAAGAGATACCAAAAAATATTAAAGGCCAAGTATTCGAGAAGGTTACAACACCAATACTTTTATATGGAGGAGAAGCATGGACAATGACAGAAAGACAAAAAGGGAAGATAACGGCTACAGAAATCAGGTTCATAAGAAAAATACAGGACAAGACTGGGATGGACAGGGTTAGGAATATACAACTCAGAAGGACTTTGAACCTGAAACCAATGGTGGAAAATGTTGAGGAAGTACACACTAAGATGGTATGGTCACGGTTAGACAAGTGTTTGAGGCCAGAGTGAGTAAGAAAAGAAAAAAAAGCCGACCTAGAAGGGCAGGGTTGGGGGATGTTAGAGAGGCAGTGGCCAAAAGAGGAATAGAGTGGGAACACGCAAGACGAGCCACACAGGATAAAAAGAGGTGGAAGGAAATATGGAAAAGACAAATATAGAATAACTCAACCCCACTGGCCTTACACCCCTAAAGGGGTAGAAAGGCATAAGGATTAAGTAAGTAAATAAGGAAAAAAAAATTTCAAAGTCATCAATTTTCAGTAAAAATCGGAAGCAAACTTTGTTGAAAACTCATTTGAGGTGTGTTTTGTGAAGTCATTGATCATTTTATACCTCCGTAACAAAAAATTTTTATTTTAAAAGCAATCAACGTACGGAACACTAATTGCGCAAGTTCAACTTGCACTTGGCCGGTTTATTTTCTATAATAAAAAAAAATCGAACATTAATTAAAATGAAATAACCTTTCTTTACATCACACGTTTATTTCAAAGAAAAAACTGAAATTTTCCAATATTAGTAATATCTAAATGATATCTAAAATTTCTTTCTTATGTAGCTAACAAACGATTGACATTTTCTAGACACTTTTTTATATACAATGTGCATTAAAGCTAAAGAAGCGTTCTTATGTATTTTCGATAGAGCAGAAATAAGAATCAAGTTTCTTACATTTTCTTTTGAGGACTTACATCGTGTAGAGAGAGAGATTTAAAACCGGTTTAGTACATTTACAAGAACTGCAATATAAGTTTTTTTATTCATTTTACAGTTCGAGTTACAGCAAAGCGGATTTTTCACAACAATAGGGGATATTTTTTCAATATTTTGCATTCTCCAAACTTTCCTGGAGCACATACAAAGTAATTTTAAATATATGAGTTTTAAAGTCTCAACTAAATCGTATAGAAATTGCAAGAAAGCAAATAAAAGACAAGTATAAATTTGAGAGATTAAATGTAAAATATGATGTTACTTTATTTGCTTATTACTTTTGTGAATTTAGTACATTTTCGAAAGAAGTAACTTGTAAACTAAGATGTTCATTTTCTTGTGTCGATTAGCGAGAACAAAATTTCTAATATTTTAAATTTTCCTTCAATACACCACTTAAAATATAATTATAATGTCGCAAAACACCAAGATGGAAGATAAGGTGTCATTTGATATTTACAAAAAACACATACCTACAAATACAATTATAGCGAAAAATTCACTCAATTTCACATAAATTAGCAGGTTACAGATCCAGGATTCATAGGCATTTACTCTTCCATTAAACAAAATATCCTCAAATGAAGAGTTATCACTACAAACACTGCCCGTAACGCCGATTTTCCAATGCAAATTATTACCTAATCCAATAAATAACTAAAAATGTAAAAATAATAGGTGTTTCGGTTAATAATGTCGATTTTGCTAAGAGATGGCGTTACTAATACACTTGTTGGTTTAGACTAGTGACATCTAAGGCGTTTTGGAAGGTAAACATACGCCATCAAAAGCCAGTTCGTTATTAATTGCCAATGTGCGAAAAACTTAGTTCTTCATAGCTTTGAATATGTCTTGTTTCGTACCCGAAAACGGCTACTGAAAGTTATCGATTGTTGGTAGAAGCTTATGGTGGACATGCTCCAACTCAAAAAACTTGGGTAGACCTCCGCGGATTACACGTGTTCAGTAGTCGTTGGAAACACACTTGTAGACAGGAAGTGAGATATTTAAACTGGTGTACTACTCACTTACTGATTGATTTCTCCTCGTGGGTTTTCCATGAGTTACTTGGCCTCTCCTGGTTAAATTCTCATAAAAATATTTCCTCAGCCACTACCATCCTAGTCCCATTTGGATAGCTAAACACTCTTTGACCCGGAATGCCTGATGATGAGCAGGATATTTAAGGAACGGAAAAAGGTCTTAAACTTGAGAGCTAGAAAATACACCCACTGGATGATAAAAAACGCTACTGCACTACTGCATCACTGAAAAAAAACCATGGCGTCGAAAAAAAGCCTACTACGGTATGGCCGCGGAAAAAAACCACTACCACATTCTGGCGAAAAAAAGCCCCTAAAAATTCCATCTGGCCGTTTATATATCGTTTCCCCCTCTTCAAAGTGAAATCTTTAAAATGGCTTACTTCTGGGATGCAAGATCAACGCAAACCAAACAAGTCAGGTCAGCAACATGTTATACACGGCCGAGCCACACTGTTCAAAAATTTAAATCACTGTGTTAAGCTACACTGCTCAAAAATTGAAATCATTGCAATAAATATAAACATGTAATGAAATATAAATTACAGGAAGAAAAACTGTGTCGTAACATGATCTTAAAATCTAAGAAAAAATGAAAGTTACAAGTTGTAAATTGATGGCCTTATCACAGCCGTGTTAAGAGTTGAATTTTGATTCAAGGGATTAGTTTTGGGGAATGAAATCGGAAGTGAACAAAAAAATTTTTTCTAGGTCATCGAGTAGGGTGTCAAATGAAAGCTTGTAAAAACACGAGTTCAAAAATATATATAATGTAATACTTGCTCATACTTTTCTTTGTATTATTTTTAAAAAATCGTGAAAAATTGTTGTCATCAGTTTTCAGTAAAGATCGGAAACAAACTTTGTTGAAAACTCATTTTAGGTATGTTTTGTCAAGTCATTGATCATTTTATACCTCCGTAACAAAAACTTTTATTTTAAAAGCCATCAGCGAACGAAACAATAATTGCGCAAGTTAAACTTGCACTTTACCGGTTTATTTTCTTTAACAAAAAAAAATCTAACATTAATTAAAATGAAACAACCTTTCTTTACATCACACGTTTATTTCAAAGAAAAACTGAAATTTTCCAATATTAGTAATATCTAAATGATATCTAAAATTTCTTTCTTATGTAGCTAACAAACGATTGACATTTTCTAGACACTTTTTTATATACAATGTGCATTAAAGCTAAAGAAGCGTTCTTATATATTTTCGATAGAGCAGAAATAAGAATCATGTTTCTTACATTTTCTTTTGAGGACTTACATCGTGTAGAGAGAGATTTAAAACCGGTTTAGTACATTTACAAGAACTGCAATATAAGTTTTTTTATTTATTTTACACTTCCAGTTACATCAAAGCGGATTTTTCACAACAATAGGGGGTATTTTTTCAATATTTTGCATTCACCAAACCTTTCTCTAGCAGATACAAAGTAATTTAAATATATGAGTTTTAAAGTCTCAACTAAATCGTATAGAAATTGCAAAAAAGCAAAAACGACAAGTAGAAATTTGAGAGATTATATGTAAAATATGTTACTTTATTTGCTTATTACTTTTGTGGATTTGGTACATTTTCGAAAGAAATAACTTGTAAATTAAGATGTTCATTTTCTTGTGTCGATTAGCGAGAACACAATTTCTAATCTTTTGAATTTTCCTTCAATACACCACTTAAAATATAATTATAATGTCGCAAAACACCAAGATGGAAGATAAGGTATCATTTGATATTTACAAAAAACACATACCTACAATTATACCGAAAAATTTACTCAATTTCACATAAATTAGCAGCTTACAGATCCAGGATTCATAGGCATTTACTCTTCCATTAAATAAAATATCTTTAAATGAAGAGTTATCACTACAAACACTGCCCATAACGCCGGTTTTCCAATGCAAATTATTACTTAATAAAATAAATAACTAAAAATGTAAAAATGATAGGTGTTTCGGTTAATAATGTCAATTTTGCTAAAAGATAGCGTTACTAATACACTTGTTGGTATAGACTAGTGACATCGATGACGTTTTGGAAGGTACATACGCCATCAAAAGCCAGTTCGTTATTAATTGCCATTGTGCGAAAAACTTAGTTCTTCATAGCTTTGAATATGTTTTGTTTCGTACCAGAAAACGGCTGCTGAAAGTTATCGATTGTTGGTAGAAGCTTAGGGTGAACATGCTCCAACCCAAAAAACTTGGGTAGACCAGGCCAGCCTTCAATATCACAACCAGTGCGCAATATACAGAGAAAGAAAGCTTTGCTGTGTATTTGATGGGATAGTAAAGGAGCTGTGTATTACGAACTGCTGAAACTGGTGAAAAGATTTCTGGCGATCGATACTGACAACAATTGATAAAGTTGAACCAAGCATTGAAGGAAAAACGACCAGAATCCGCCCAAAGATACGATAAAGTGATTTTGCGAAATGACAATGCTCGGCCTCATGTCGCAAAATGTGTTAAAAACTATTTGGAAAACATCAAATTGGACGTTCTACTCAAGCGCCGTATTCACCGGACTTAGCCCCTTCAGATTACTACTTATTTCAATCGGTGTAGCACGGACTTTCAGAACACACTTATATTCTTACGAAGAAGTGAAGATTTGGGTTGATGAATGGTTGGCCTCAAAGATGAAAAGTTCTTCTGATGCAGAATCCATTCTTTGACAGAAAGATGGAAAAAAGTCATAGCTAACGATAGCCAGTACTTTGATTATTAAGGTAATTCATTTTGCGATGAAAATAAATGCTTAAATGTTGCGAAAAAACGACGAACGATTGTATCTTAATCTAGAGAAATAAAAAAATAATAAAATATGCAGCCATCCTCTATTATGGTCACATATCTGAAAAGTTGATAACTTTCCTTAGATAAAGCACCCATTATAGGGATATTCCAAGTTAGGGAGTTTTTCAGCATGTTATAATACTAAAATGAGTCACTTTGCCAAATATTCTCTGCCTATCGTAGAAAGCGACTAAAAGACCAAGTTAGATGGTGGATGCCCAGATCCTACCAAGAATCGCCGGGTGTGATACCATCGTATCGGCTTAAAGTAGCTTAACGTTTCGTGGCTGTAACGATGTCCCCGAACCGTAAAAAAAGATTGGCATGATAAGAACTATAAAATTCCGGAGGTAAAATAGCCTTCCTAGGGGTTGATTCTGGGGCTTGGATATTCTGAGATCACAATTTTAAAATAGATTTGTGTAACATACGGATTTTATACTCAAACATAAACTCAGTGCATTAACACCCGCAATCAAATAAGCCTCATGTATTAGCTTTCTGCGGAACTAAGGTCAACTTTTTCTATCGACTTCTATTGCCGGTTTAGGAGTAACTTTGGAATCTGTCTTTTTGTTAGAAGCGATCTCCCTTGCCAAAGAGGGGAGGCTTTGAAGCCCTAAAACTTTGATGTTTTGTGATTAAAAATAAGGAACCCACAAACCACAAGCTTTAGCTGTTGCATTTATCGACCGCCAAGTGATCTTAACTTTAGAACACTTTTCGAAATTGCGGCGACTTTAATGCCCACATCAACTGGGTTAAGGATTCAAATACAATCAACATGCAAGGTTGTGAAGCTGACGTTCTCAATCAGTTATGGTTATATTTAGCTTATCGATGAACCAACACGGACCCCTAATTGAGGGTTTTTGGCCTGTCTTTAACCACTAATCCGCTGTTATATTTTTCCGAGCATAAACTGCTTTCGACATCGAGTATCCTACAGATCAGTGATAGAGAGGCATCTAACAATGCAAGATTTGGTACTAAAAATCTGCTAAATGAAAGAAATTCATGGAATATTTTCGAACTTTTCCTTGGTTACACATTTGTTTTAGATCCGACGACCCATTTGACTGCGCTAAGGAGGTTTTCGATGTCATTTTGGCTGATATGGAAGCTTACAATGCCTTTTTGAAGAAATTCCCTTAGTTCGACCAAAAATATAAAGCTGTTGCTTCTAAAGATCTTGCTTACCGACAACGGCGTAAAAATTACAACGTCATAAATCAAAGGAATAAAAAAATTTAAACAAATGTTTAAGATCACCACTTATGTTTATTATTGCTGACAATTGTTTCGACACACTGTGTCTTCTTCTGGAGCACAACAATTGTCAGCAATAATAAACATAGGTGGTGATCTTAAATATTTGTTTAAATTTTTTATTCCTATTTATTATGGATCTCCATCAAGTAACGGCTAAGTCAGTGCAGTATTCATAAATCATGCCATCCTTGTTTGTACTTAAAACAAATGCAAAGAAGTTATCGACGAAATCAAGGAGGCACACAATCAGACAATTAAAAACAAACTCTTTACCTGTCTCAGTAATTCCAGGTCCTCTTAGTCAATCACTAAGACCATAAGTTAAAATTTTACCAAATCCACTATACCATCACTCACCCCGCTAGATAATATAATGACAGCTTATCATAAAACATATTTTAATGAAGTTGGACGCCAAAAAAGCTCCTGGCGCTGATGAAATACCTGCCATAGTACTCAAAAAATGTGTGAGCGAATTAACATTTTCTTTCTGTAGACTTTTCCACCTATCGGATAGAAGAGGAATATTTCCATCCTGCTGCAGTACAATTCAGGAGATCCAAAAAAAGCAAGAAGACATTGCGAAACAACTACCTTCCAGTCACACCCTCTATTAAATTAATTAAAAAATTCTATATAACACACCCTAAAAATGTATCTAGTCTGCTCCCGAGAAAGAGTTTAAAAATATTACGTGATACTGTATGGTATACCGTTTGCACTCTGGCACCAAAACGTCATGGCAGCTTTCAGTTGATAAAAGTCGGATCGATCCAAACCATTTTACGACTTACCAGTATTATTTTGTATTTTTTTATTATCCAGTGTTTGAGAAGTTGAAATCATACAATGATCTGAATTAAATTGAAAAGTGTCACTCGAATAGTCCAATATTATTACCAAATGAATGCAGAAAAGAACGTTTTAAAGGTAGCCACAGTTTCAGTATTCAATGATTTGTTAAAGTAGGTAACTTCTAGAGTTTTTTAATATCGAAACTGAAATTTTTAATTGTCCAACTTTTAAATATACAATACTAGTCACTGATTCTAGTAAATAATGGGTACAAAAAAACTTGAACGACATTCTGTAATATACTACTAAAAATAATATAATAACTATGCAAAGTGGCTACCTAGAATCCGTAATATGACACTATTGTTAATAATCCTTATGTTTTATATACAGTCTGTCAAGTAAGAACGTTACCGCTTGTATTCTTGAGAAAATGTGTTTCGAGGGCTTTTTCTGCCATCAATGTATTCTTTGGTGTGCTAGCAACGGAGTACCTTAGTAAGTTGTCCAATCGCCGCCTGCATCAATAATCGCCTGGCATGTTCGAGACATGCTGTCGACGAGATTTTCTGCATACTCTGCAAATTTTTGAATCTCGCGAAACAACTGAGCCCAGTCCTCAGAGTCCTTCCCCTGAGCTTTCTCTTTACAAGAGATCAAACGTTTTTAATAGGGTTGGCGTCCAGCTATTGTGACGGCGACACTAGTATCTTATCGTGAGCCCAAGCGAGCCGCTTCGCGACGTGATTTTCGCCCAGCAAAAGTTTCTTCAACGTGCTTCAGAATTTGACATCATGAGCACATACCCATCAGAATCAACGATGCCCAGATTCCACATACTGATTCGGCGAAATACTTGGGCATGACCTTGGATGCAAAGCTGCGCTGGAAAGCCCATGTGAAAAAGAAAAAAAGAAGAGTTTAACCTAAAATATAGAAAAATGTATTGGTTACTAGGAAGGAACTCCAAGTTATCCACTCACAATAAACTGCTTCTTTATAAGCAAGTTCTAAAACCAGTATGGACATATGGTCAACAACTTTGGGGCTGTGCCAGGAAAAGCAATATCCAAATCATCAACTACAAAATAAAGTACTGAGAGACATGGTTGGTACACCTTGTTACTTCCTTAACTGCGACCTCCATAAGGACCTTGAAGTAGAGACAGTTAATCAAACCATTCCCAAAATCGCAAAACGTCACGAACAAAGACTTCTCCAACACGTGAATGATGAGCCACTCCAGGTCCTCGACAACACCAATCTGACAAGAAGATTGAAGAGGGCTAAACTCTTCGAACTTGCATGGTGAGATGAGTGGAAAGCAGAGTACTTGTGCGGTAGTTACACGTTAAAATTAGTGTAGTTTAATTATCAGAACCTGAGGTGATCTAGTGATCAGAACCTTAGTTAAGTTTCAACCTGTAACAATTTAAATTAGAATCAAATTATTCATTGATCAATGTTTAAGATCAGATTATAATGGGAAAAAAAAGTCTAGGCAAATAAAGGGCATTTATTTAAAAAAAAAAAATGAGCACGAAGATGTTGTCGAATGGTCTCATGGAACACATTCAAACCCGATTTTCTTAATTTTGTCGCTTCTTAACGTAGCGTCAATTTCAGGTCCCGTGAAAACAAAGACGCGATTCGTTTGTCGATTTTTAAAGTGACTTTGCTTACCGAGCCACATTTGGGCTAGTCGTCGACATTTGTCGTTTCGGTAAAATAATTTATCCACTTCTTCACAAACGACATCGACTTTTTAGTATATTAGCGGCCGTGGAATGTGTCATTTTAGGCCCCTTTGGATGGGAACAAAGAAAGGCTCCTCGAACTGACAAGTACCTCATTTAGGATTGTACGTGATTTCCACAAAAGTTCGAAATCGACTAATACTTTTACTAAAATGCGTCGTAGACAAAGATTCTCTCTACCGACTGTTGGTTGAATCACTAGAATCACATCTACCAAAAATGAATAATCGCGGACCCGTTCTTACTTGACAGACTGTAAAACCCCTTTGATCTAAATGATCCATATGTTCAAGTGACAGTATATTTGTAGTCTCACTCTGTACATCATGACCGGTAAAACTTTTACTTACAAGCCGCCTTCATGCAACTTTTCCGTCGGGAGAATATTCATAAAAAAATTGAACCCATCCGATATTGCGTCATATTTCTCACGAATTTTTCAAAAACTAATGACTAGAAGAGTTAAAAGACTTTTAAGTGTACCCGATTTTCCCTTTTGGCTACAGTTAAATAAACTTGTTTCGCTACGGGTTTTGTGGTCACCTCTGGAAATAAATCCTAATTTAAATTTTCCTGTAAACATTTGTTATTAAAATATATTCCCGTATTCAAGTACATCTCCTTTGGCTTTCCAATACTGCTGGACCCAAGTTAGCAAACTTCCGGACTCTGGGCTCTCCAGATTATCCATTTGGGCCCTAGTTCACTGGAAATCAATTAATAGTCTTATTATTTCCCAAATTATTTATTTAAGGGTATAATTATTATATCCTAAATTATTTACTTAATTATTTAAGACCAATTCATCTCATTTAAATACTACTTAAATGGACAATGTGGAGAACTTAAGGTTTGGGAGCTTGGCAACGTTAGTCCAGCAGGATGAAATCCCTAGGATAAAGAGGATACATAATTTAGTTTAATAACAAATAATTTCAGGAAAGTTTAATATACAGTGTCGGGTGCTTAATAATATGCCAATAATAGCAGTAAACTAATAACCACACAACCAAATAAGGAATTAAATACATGAACTAATTTCATTCCATTTCCATGACTTTAATAGACCAAGAGATTGACCTGGACCGTCTGCCTAGTTGTTCATTCTATCGGGCGAGTCGAGTAAAAGCCCCCGTGTCCTGGAATGTCCAAAATGCTATATCCAAAAATAAACTTTTTTCATGGGTCTAGCACCTGTGCTGCAGAGAAGTCCCTAAAGTGCTACAGGAGCGACACGAGTACGGAAAGAGCGATTCACGTTGTTTTTGAATCGCTGTAAATTGTACTCGGTGGGAAACACAATCCTGGGCAAATTATTCCAAAGGGATGATGTTCTCCATATAAAAGACTGCTTAAAAAGCGTTGTACGAGGAGTAACAAGCTGAATCTCATTCGGATGTGAAGTATTAACACGACGACTGTCATTTAACCACTTGAATCAAGTACGATAGCATGTGTTGAGACTAAAAAAAGTCGAGCGCCCCAAAGGGCAGACGGGAGCCCAAAAAACGTCGATCCAAAAACCATATAAAATCAATAAAATTAGTTTGTTCTTGATAAAATAAGAAGGAACCTGCGAAAGTCATAAACCGCCAACAGCGGAGGATGAAGCTGGACCCGCTTACTTCAGCCAAAAACGGCCCTAAAACTGGGTCCGGTCTCGGCGGTGTCTGCCCTTTGGGCCGTTCGACTTTTTTAGTGTCAACAAATGTTATAGTATTTGATTCAAGTGGGTAAACGACAGTCTATTTTTTGATGTAGCATTTTGGGAATTTCAAGATACGGGGGCCACAAAATCAACGTTAAAGGCTTTTATTCGACTCGCCCCATATAATGAACAACTAGGCAGACGGTTAGTAGACAGGTCAAAATTTCGGGTCGCCCTCTTGATCTGTAATGATTTTATTGTAAATAGGCAAAGTGCTTTTCTCCGGTTTGCAAATAGCTTAAGTACAATACAAGTCTACCAGGTGTACAAGTATGAAATGCTGATTTTTTTTCTAAAAAAACATATTAAATTCGGAAGAATGATAAAAAGTGCTTTATTCAAAGTATGCTCCATCGCTTATTATACATTATTCCCATCTTTCGGGCAATTTGTGAATACCACGCCAGTAAAAATCTTCCCCTTTTGCTGCGAAGCATTCATCGAGCCATTTTTTCACATCTTCGTACGAACCAACGCGCTGCTCAGCAAGTGCGTGATCCATCAATGCAAACAAGTGGTAGTCGGAAGGAGCCAAGTGTGGTGAGTAAGCCGCGTGAGGTAGAACTTTCCAGCTGATTGCTTCCAACATGAAGAAAAATGACTTCGTGTTGCCTCTTTCGGTATTCTGGCCTTTTTTCAAGCAGCGAACGGTTCAAATCGGTCAATTGTTGTTGGTAACGTTTAGTATTAACCGTTTCCCCAGCTTTTAACAGCTCATAATAGACCACGCCCCTCTAGTCCCACCAAACACAGAGCATCGTCTTTCTGCCAAAGCGATTCGGTCTTGCGGTCAATGTGGATGGTGCATCTGAGTCTACTCATGATTTTTTGCGCCTGGGATTCTCAAAATAAATCCACTTTTCATCCTCTGTAACTATACGATGCAAAAACGACTTCCTTTTGTACCGAGCGAGCAAAATGTCACACGTGTTTTTGCACTTTTCCATTTGCCTGTCGTTCAACTCATGTGCTACCCATCTACCGGTCTTCTGAATCTTTCTCAACTCTCGTAGCCGATTGGAAACAGCTTGTTGACTAACGCCCAATTAGTCGGCGGGTTGTTTTTGTGTTTGCGAATCATCTTCGTCCAACAATGTTTGCAATTCCACATCTTCGTATTTTTTGGCGGTTTTCCACGTTCCTTGTCTACAACATTGAACTCACCACTTTTGAAACGCCAAAACCATCGTTCACACGTATCTTGCAATGGAGCATGTTCACCATAAGCTTATCGAAGTAATCGGTATGCAGCAGTTTTCTTCAATTGAAAACAAAAAATTAATGCTGTCCGCGAATGCTCTTTGTTCGGTATAAATTTCCACATATAGAACACAACAACACAACACTATGCACACACTTTTCCAATTTATCACTCGTGTGCGTCTGACACTTGTTGATGACACAACAAAATGACGCAGTGTCAAATCTTTATAGCTCAAACTGCATTGGTGCACCATCCGTTATCTGAAATCAGCATTTCATACTTGTACACCTGGTATATTGAGATGGCTAAAAAAAATCAAGATTTCTTTATAGAGTTTGAAGCTATTCTTAATAAGAAGCAGGTACCAAAAAGTTAACAAACAGATCGATCTAAACTCTCACAGTTTCCCTTTATAGGCTCCTAAAAGTTACTTTTCAAATCATATGTATCAGTTATATTGGCTATACTTATATTGCATTTCTTTTACAACGAAGTTAGCTGCGCATAAAGCAAAAGAGGAATTATCACTAGATATAAATTTTTAGAAATCAACATATCACATCGCTTTTTTTTTTGAGAACATTATACAGTTGTAAGTGCATATTTACAATTAAAGCTATTTCAAATATAGTATTCTTTTAATAGTCCTTACATTATTTAAAATATTTACAATCATTGCACTTATAAGATATTTCGTAAATTTAATAATCATCATTTATCAAAATATTTTCGTCTTAAGATTACTTTCTTAGAAGTTCTAATTAAATTTTAAGGGTCCTACGAAAATTACATTAGTTTTATGGGTAACTTTGCTTCACGATAAACGTACATTTAGAAATATTATTTTAAGGAAAGTTACGGAAAAGTTAAGCTCATATTTTGTTGGCGCGTGTTATACTATTTAAATCATTCGGTAATACGGGAGCCGCCTTTTAAATTTTTATAAACAACCACTAGATGGCGCTACTGAGGTGTGACATTAGCACTGTTGTAAAATATGACATTCGTTATTGTTAAAACAGTGGCAGCTCAGAAATTAGCCGAGTAGTTTGTTTACAGTGAACGTTTAAAAAAAAAAGTTTTGTGAACAAATGGAAATTTCACGTGAAGGTTTTCGTTGGGTGATTTTTACGATTTTAATAAAGGCCTAACACAACAAAAAGGCCTCAAATAATGCCGTTCAACCTTTGGTAATAAATCACCATCAGAAAATTACGGTGGAAGAATGGGAAAGATATTTCGAAAAAACTCTATAGTCCATCAGAAACCAATTCATTAACACAGGAAATACAGCATGAAGATGAAAATGTTGCCCAAACAAATAGGACCATTTCCTGGAATCAAATACAGCACATGGCAGCGAAACTAAAAAACAGAAAAGCCCCGGGCATGGACGAAATTAAGAACGAAATGATCAAATATGGAGATGATAAATTACTAGAAGAATTACGGATTTTCTTTAACAAAATACTCACAGCCAAGATTATACCATCCGAATGGAAAGAAAGCATCTTGATACCAATTTTCAAAAAAGGAGAAAGGACAGATCCAAAAAACTATCGAGGTATCAGCTTAATGAATGCGGTACTAAAATTGTTCACTAAAATTTTAGCAGCATGTTAACCGGAATCCGTGAAGAACAGCAAGGGTTCAGAAAGAACAGGTTTACTATAGACGCCATATTTATAATCCGCCAAATTGCCGAAAAAGCTATAGAGTTTAATAAGATAGCCTTTATGTGTTTCATTGATCTTACCCAGGCATTCGATAGGGTACGGTTAACTGATGTCATAACCCTACTACAAAAAAGGGGAATTCACCCGAATACAGTAAAAACTATCGAAGAGTTGAACATCAACAACCACACATATGTAAGAGTAGCAAATAAGTTAAGCAATAAAATACCTATGACAACCGGAATCAGACAAGGAGATAGCCTAAGCCCAATCTTATTTAACATCATAATGGATGAAATTATAAACGAAGTAAAGAAAACTGGGACAGGATACCGATTGGGAGACAAAGAAATAAAAATAATATGCTACGCCGATGATGCAGTAATCATATCAAAAGACGAAGATAACTTACAGAGACTCCTACATAAGTTCCAACAAACAGCAAAAGTGTTTAATATGCAAATATCTGTAAAGAAAACAAAATTCCTTACAATATCTGTAGAACCGAAAAGATGCAAACTCGCGATTTATGATCAGAGTGTAGATCAAGTGATGTCCTACAAATATCCAGGGCAGGGATGTCAAAGGTACGGCCCCCGGGACGTATCAATAAGGCCCGCGATCGCAAGAAGTCAGGTATCTGGATCCTCAAGCTCAAAATAATTACCCTCTTTTATAATAATTCAGTACATTTTTTTTATTTGAATCTGGCCCGCCTACACATTCTAAATTTAATATATGCAAAATTGAGTTTGACACCTCTGATCTAGGGGCAAACATAACAAGCACCAGGAACCTTAAGGAGGAAGTAAAAACTCAAACAACAAAGGCATCATTAATATCAGGATACTTAAGAGATATAATTTGGAGAAACAAATGTATGAGCACCAGGAGCAAAGTAAGAATAGACAAAACATGCGTAAGACCGATCTAAGAACAACTGAAATGCGAACACTTAGATCGATAACAGGATATACCTTATTTGTCCGGAAGAGATGTGAAGAAATAAGGGATATGTGCGAAATACAGGATGTGGTGAGATGGGCAAGGAATAAGAGAAGAGAATAGAGAGACCATGTAAACAGAATGTCAAATGACCGGTTGGCTAAGGTTGCAAAAGAGAAGCGACCAAACACACCTCGACCGCTTGGAAGACCACCTATAAGATGGTATGAGAGCTGGTCTTCATCATCGCAATTGTTTCTGGGAAACCTTTGAAGTGAACACAGGACATGGTCCTAACGTAGGAAGAAGAAGAAGAAAATTAGTTTGCATAATTTAGTCATGGTCATGCTTCCGTCAGCGGTCAATTTCGTGAAGGTCGACTAAAATTAGTTGTTGTTCCAGAAACATCGATACTGTGCGCAACATGATTGAAGGGGATCGGCATGTAACTTACCGTGAGATAGAGAGATCCTTAGGCACATCGAAGACTGCAGATTTTGCATGGACATTTATCTGTGAAAAAGATCTGTTCCCGATGAATTCCGCATAATTTGACCGACACTCAAAGACAAGCTCGTGTCAATTGGTGTAAGGAAATACTCAGAAAATTCTACCGAAGGTATGCAAAATTTGTATACAAACATCGTAACAGAAGACGATCCTTGGAGACATTCGTACGAGACGGAAAGTAAGCAACAATCAACGGTTTGGGTGTTCCAAGATGAACCGAATCCAACAAATGATCGCTTGTTTCTTTGATTGTACTGGACATGTTGCAGCCCTTGCTTTAGAGGAACGAAACCGTCGCATTGTTCTTCATCATTACAATGCCAGCTCTCACACAGCACGTCAAACAATTGATTATTTGACGGAGAAAAACATCAAATTAATGTTTCCTTGCCCATGTTCACCTAATTTAACGCATAACGACTTCTCTTTGGTTTCAAATGTCAAAAAAAGCGTGGATAGCGATTTTCATCACCTCAAGAAGTTGTTGAATCCTTCTAAAACCAAGTTTTTGAGGTATCAACTTCAGAGTGGAAAAAATGTTTCGAGAATTCGTTCGAAAGCATACAAAAGTGTATAAATCTTAAAGGCGAATATTCTGAGAAACAATAAAATGATTTATACCAAAAAATTTTTTTCTTTCATTGCCTACCTTAAAAGGTAGCCCTCGTATTCCTTTGATATTTTTAAAATATACAATTTTTTGAGATGTAACTTGCTGGCAGGTTTGTCTTATTTCACTTGCAACAAATTAACAACATTTTTAAATGTTGTCAACAGAATATAATAATAAAAGATCACGTGTAGTAACGTGTAAGTTAGGTGATAGGTGCAAGATATTCTTATAACTATTTGTAGTTTCATTAAGCTATTTCAACCTTAGCGGCAATATTTTTTATGATAAACTGAACGAATTTGGTTTCTGGAATATTTTGCCGCATGCATTAATTACTTCTACCATTTATACATCTAAAAACTATGAAGATATTTTTCGTTGTTATAATGAAAGGATATATGATGAGGTATATTCATTGCTTACAGAGTTTTATAGGTGCGTAGAGGCCAAAAAAAGTTATAGCAATTAATTGACTAGCATTATTATTAGGGTATTTTTAATGTCCGAAATCCTTATTATAAGTAAATGTTAACATCAGAGTAAGCCTAATCAAACTTTTAGTTCCCAATAACGAAACTTTCTTAAGGTGTTTTTCTCTAAATAGATTCAGAGTTTGTTGAAAGGTCCCAAAAAAAAAAACAAATTGCGGTCAACTGTAGTTTTATCTTGACGCAAAATTACCCACTTTTTAAATTTATCTAGATTGTCGATATTAAAATAATAAATATAAATTATAAACATTAAATTTCCTCACATTATTGAAATTTTTAATTTTTTAAGAACTAAAGTAAAGGTTTATTTTATAAAAATATAATTTTTGAAACAATTTGAGTCCTTAGTAACATACCATATTTAATATTTTTGGTATTAAGAGTTGGTTCAGTTTTATTAAATATGGTGACAGTTATAAATAAATATTTTTAAGCAAATTGCAGGAATACGGGTAAAATCAAAAGCAGTACTAAATGCACTTCTTTAGCATAGCAGTAGCACGTTACCAAGTTATAGTATAAAGTACTTCCAATTAAAAAAAAATCAATTAAAGAGAGTTTACAGACCAGGGAACAGCAAATCTGTTTACCGGGCCTGGTTTATAAACTATCTAGGTTTGTCGTTTTCTTTTTAGATTTGAAGTAATGTTAATGCGTAGGGATTCACAGATGTGTGTTTCCTCGTAAGTTTGGTAGTACATTAATACAGTCCATGATCTTGTGACTGGAAAGTTGCAAACGTCTTGCTGACGTCTCTATTAGCAAATTTACTGAGTTAGCAGTTACTAATTCATTGTAACTTAACACAAATAAAAAACTGTTTTTTTAATTTCCACTATATTATTATTTTTCGTGACAATTGTTTCGGCACACGGTGCCTTCTTCTGACGACTAAAAATTTTAAACCAAATGTAATATTGAATACATATCCTTAAATATAGTATTTTCGTTCCACCTGTTTAAAAATCCTCAATGTACTTAGATAAGTCTATCCATATTATTAGGTACAATAATATATATATATATATATATATATATATATATATATATATATATATATATATATATATATATGTATATATATATATATATATATATATATATATATATATATATATATATATATATATGTATATGTATGTATATATATATATATATATATATATATATATATATATATATATATATATATATATATATATATATATATATATATATATATATATATATATATATATATATATATGTATACATATATATATATATATATCTATATATATATATATATATATATATATATATATATATATATATATATATATATATATATCAATCGGTTTTATAACGTCTTCCGTCTTCCGATGCTTAATTTCCACTCCTCCCGGTTTCTCCATCCCTCCTCCTCCAGATCTCTCTCTAGTACTTCCTTGTTGATTCCTGCTCTCCAGCTTTGGCGTGGTCTTCCTCGCTTTTCTTTTTCCATGAGGCTTCCAATTTAAAATCTTTTTAGGTAGTCGGTCTTGTGACATTCTCTGTACATGTCCGTACCATACCAACTGTTGGGTTCTGATTTCGTCCACTATATCGTGCTTTATTTCTAAAGCTCGCCGTATCGTGTCATTTGGTATGCGGTCTTCTCTGGATTTTCTGGCTGCTCGTCTTCAGAAATCCATTTCTGTAGCTTTTAGTATTTTTTCTGTTCTTTCCTTTAATGGCCACACCTGGGAGCTGTAAGTTATTATACTTTTCACTATTGAGTTGTAAATTCTCTTCTTATTTTCAATGGTTATGTTTTTATTCCATAGTATACTATTAAGCATTGCAATCGTTTTTCTTCCTTGGATATTCCTCTCGAATATTGCTTCTTCCAGTGTTCCGTCCCTAGATATACTCGTTCCCAAATACTTATAACTGGCACAGTGTTTGATGGTGTGTCCTGTGGCCAGTTTCAAGTCCTGCTGTTGTCCTCCGATGCACATGTACTCGGTCTTTTTTAATATTGACTTCTAGGCCCCATTTTTCATATTCCTCCATAAGTTTTCGTGTCATGTATTCCATATCATCGATGTCCTGAGGGACTACTACCTGGTCATCTGCGAATGATAGTGTGTACAATGTAGTAGCGTCATCCAGTGGTAATCCCATACTGCTGCATTTCCTTTTCCAGTTCTTCAGTGCACTCTCCAAATAGATTTTAAATAGCGTTGGGGATATACAGCAGCCCTGTTTGAGACCCTTTGTGACCGGGAACCCTGTTGTTATACCATATTTGGTTTTCACACTACTTCTTGCGCCTTGGTATAAGGATTTTACGGCTTTAATTATTTCGGTGCTTACATTACTCTGTTGTAGTGTTTCCCACAATCTCATAATATAAAATCATAAATACACAATATACAATTGGAAAAACCTAAATATTTAATCCTGTTTATTGTACTAGGTAAGTCTGGTTGGGTTAATTTCTAATTTTTAGGAATGTTTAATAAAGGAGAGTTGTTGGTTTCAAGTTGTTGATTCAGTAAAATGTTCCTATTCTTATATTTGTTAATCCCCATGCTTTCTAAGAAATTTAACTTTTTAGATTTAGATTCATTATGAATAATTTTAAAATTTTCGTCAAAATTGTGGTTTTCTAAAATTAATTATGTTGACTATTTAATCTTAGAAAACCACAATTTTAACGAAAATTTTAAAATTCTTCATAATGAATCTAAATCTAAAAAGTTGAATTTCTTAGAAAGCATGGAGATTAAATATTTAGGTTTTTTCCAATTGTGTATTTATGGTTTTATATTATTGTACCTAATTATATAGTTAGAATTATCTAAGTACATTGAGGATTTTTAAACAGGTAGAATACTATATTTAAGCATATGTATTCAATATTACATTAGTTTAAAATTCTTATTCGTCCGTGTGTCGAAATAATTGTCACGAAAAATAATAATATAGTGGAAATTAAAAAACATTAGTGTTGTATTTGTGTTAAGTCTCTATTAGCATTATCGAGCAAAGACAGCAATGTCTACATCAAGAGTTTGCCAATGTCTAATACCTAGTAGTATAAAATGCAATATGCCCCGGCGTAATATATTTAAATAAATTATTTTGCTGGCCTGCTGGGAATCGAACTTGGAAGCCCATGAACAACAAGCTGGAACTATACCGCAGCGCTAGGGATGCCGTTACTTGAATAGATCAGTCGAGATTAAGAATTTTTTTAAAAAAAAACGGCAAAACCGACTTTCAATGAGGTTCGGAGTTATTAGGAATTGTCTTATAATCATATTTCATAATTCACCTAGGTCGGAATTATATTACCGAGCTTGCGCCTATACCACATACATCACTTTAAGAAATCATTTGAGAGTATTTTGATACTCTTTATCACCACATGTAGTCACATGGCAATTAGTTAGTTAATTAAAAAGCTGTTTATTCTCTACAGTTATTTGTTCACTGCGGTTTTTCTCGACTATTTCTTTACAAGAATCGTTTTTGTAACAAGAAAATAAATCATTTTACTATGGTAATTACGTTAATAAAACTGAACCGTACCTTTCGTCAAGAATTCAAAAAGATTTTTTAAAATCAAATATAATATAAATTGAGATATAGTTTAAAGATTTTTTTTTATCTTATTTAAAAAGTCTTGTTCGTAGGGGAATCACAAAAAGAGTACCCAAATTTTAAATCTACAAACTAGTTCTTAAATCTAAGTAAATATAAAAAGTATTATACTTATGAATAGAAGGTAGATCGTGAATTCTTCTTTTCTTCTATTTGATGAACTTTTTACTGAAACAAAAAGAAAAATCTATAAATTATAATAAGAAATTTTATATCATATTTTATAGTAGTGTAAGCCTATAGCTTCGTCAGCGTGGAAGATTTGTTTTAGGTAGCTCAAATTATAGAGTTAATAGAAAAAATACTAAAACTCCCGTTACCCACTACTTTAGTCACCACCTTTTCACATATTACCAATGTCGACAAAAATCATTCAGAAATTTTACATGCAAATCGGTGTTGGTGGTACTACTGCAGGAGTGTGAGTCAGCAAGCAACATACACGATTCAGATTAGTTGTGATTATTACGTTAAAGTTTCGCCGTATCATTAAATTATTGACATAACTAATTCGTTTCTAATTAAGGTGATTTTTCCTCCTATAAATATATCGTTTTCACATATAAATAACCGGTTAAGTGCAAGTCGGGCTTGCGCAATTAGTGTTCCCTACGTTAATTGCTTTTAAAATAACAAATTTTGCTACGGATCAATGACTTCACAAAATATACCCTAAATGAGTTTTCAACAAAATTTTTTCCAATCTTTAATGGAAAAACTGATGACCTTGAAATTTTTATTCTTTTTATATACCAGATAAATTATTAAAGGTGATAATTTTCGTGATAATTTTCGTTCAATCTACACTCTCTGCAGAATATTTTCCGAATTTTTTCAAAATTTTTTGATCAGTACTTTTCGAGATAAGGAGGGGGGGACGGCGATTTTTTTCAATTTTTTTTAAAAATAATTCAAAGAAAAGTGTGAGCAAGTATTACATTATATATATTTTTGAACTCCTGTCCTAGTAAAATTTTTTTTTTCACTTCCAAATTCACCACCAATATCTTAAGCCTTAAGGCAAAATTTAACTTTCAAAACTATATGGCTCTGATGAGACCATCAATTCCTATATTAGTGCCAAATATCAACTTTCTATATCAAATAGTTTCGGAGAATATCGGGTGTAACAGACGGACAGACAGACACCGAAGTGATCTTATAAGTGTTCCGTACAGGACACTAAAACTCCTACTTTCTGTCAAGTTTATTTTCGGCCTTCCAGAAGTCTTCTGTATATATTGCTGTAGTATAGATTATGCTGGTTAATATTTCCTAGCTTGGAAAAAATTATTAAAACATAGAAACACCTGTTTATAATGTAAACCAGCATTATTTCACCGTAACACCTGTTTCATAGTTATACTAGTCAGATTGTTAAATATAACGAACCAGTATTTATTTATTAGGCAGTCATTGTAATTATCTGGAGGAGTTCTAGTTGTGAGAATAGGCCACTATGGATGAAAGTTTTCCACGATTTGGAGAGCGATTGATATTTTTTTCCGATATTAGTACATTTGGACTAAGAACTAATCAATTTCAGAGCATCTAGGAATAGAATAGAGTTATATTAAGAAACGTGAAAGTATGTAGAATCTAAATAGGTATCTAACTGGTTTAAATAGTCGAGTTTTTCGAGTGACTTATGCAAAGATGTCAGACTCGTCCGTAGCGGAATGTCCATTTACCTATTGGTGCGGCCTCTTTTGAATTTTGAGTGCTCAGCCGCAGCTTAGAAAAAGAGCTTAGAAAAAGATAGAGAATTATGGATTTAATTCGGATCTGCTACAGGGATTAGTACTTTTAAGCAGCGTTTAGTATATTTTCAGTGATGATAGAGACACAGGCAGAGAATTACTGCGCCTAGAAACAGATTTAAAACTTACTTGTAAAGAATTAAAATTCGACAGGCCCGACAATAGGAATATGTTTTTTATAGCTTAGATAAAATAATTTTAACTAAATTATTTCCTAGAAAAATTAGAAAATGCTTTAGGCGCTGTAGTTTGCTATTAATAATAGCTTCACTATCACTAATACCACCTTCAAACATCATCCAAGACGACTTTCCACGGAGGAGCACTACAAAAATCAGATTGAATATATCCTGATTAGCTTTAGATGGAGGTTATCTATATTGAATGTAAGATTCCGCCCAGGCGCGGTATTTGGTTCAAACCACAAGTTATTAAAGGCTCATATGAGAATAAAATTAGACATCCTTAAAAAAACAACAAACAAGAGAATTGCAGTATCAGAGAATATTCTTTTCCAAACAATAATCAACAATAACATTCAGGAAGTCACAGAAGATACAGGCAAAACGTGCACAGATATTAAGAAGTGGATAACAAATGCTGCTACACAATGCTCGGCAAAAATACAAAAACACCCTCAAAAATATGGGATGACCGATGATACTCTAAAGCTATAGAAATAATAAGAAATATGATTTTGACAAGTAACATATTGGATTGTCAGAAGAGAATAAATAAATCAAGGTGACTTGTAAAAAAAGACAAAAACACATACTTGAATAATATATGTGAGGAGCTAGAACACCATGCTACAAACAATCGACTACAAGAACTTCATGAAAAAGTAAAGTACTCGTATGTTACCTATCGAAAAAACTCATATTTAAAACACAAATAATTAATCAGAAAGGTAGAACAGTCATCGACATGCCTGGAATCATTGACGTTTGGAAAGATTACTGTAAAGAACTTTATGTGCCACAACTCGTGGGCGACTGCATTGTCGACAACGAAGCCGCAGAAGAGCAAGAGCCATGTATTCTTAAATCTAAACTGAAGAAGACTATTCAAAGGTTAAGGCAGCAGGTACTGGCGAGATAACTGAGGAAATAATAAAACATGATGGGTGGGAGAAACCGCCGTGACTATGCTACATCAATTGTGTGATGTGGTATGGAAGACTGAAAAATGGTCGAAAGATTGGTGTGAAGTTGCATTTATACACTTGCATAAGAAAGGATTCTCTTTGGATTGCAGCAACTATAGAACAATCGCTCTGATATCACACGTTACTAAGGTGTTTCTCTGACTGAATGAAAGACTCAAAAACTTTTCTGCTGCCACAAATATCTACCAAAGAATAGGCTTCATTGCAGTAAGAGGGACTAGAGAACAATTCTCAACATATGCGAGATAATACAAGAAGTCAGGGAATCCTAAATAAGAATCTATATCTGTTTTATAGACTACTGTAAATCTTTCGACTGCATACAATGGAACAAACTCTGGTCGATTCTGATCAGCATGGGAACACCCATACATCTTGTAAACCT
>CM032453.1:47934728-47974083 GCA_019049505.1 Pachyrhynchus sulphureomaculatus | reverse complement strand
AATACAAGTCTACCAGGTGTACAGGTATGAAATGCGGATTTTTTTTCTAAAAAAACATATTAAATTCGGAAGAATGATAAAAAGTGCTTTATTCAAAGTATGCTACATTTTTCCCATCTTTCGGGCCAGTAAAAATCTTCCCCTTTTGCTGCGAACCATTTATCGAGCTATTTTTTCACATCTTCGCACGAACCAAAGCGCTGCTCAGCAAGTGCGTGACCCATCGATGCCAACGAGTGGTAGTCGAAAGAAGCCAAGTCTGGGGGGTAAGCTGCATGGGGTAGAACTTTCCAGCTGAGTGCTTCCAACGTATCGCGAACTGGTTTTGCCGTAGGTGATGGAGCATTGTCATGAAGAAAAATGACTTTGTGTTGCCTCTTTCGCTATTCTGAACTTTTTTCAAGCATCGAACGGTTCAAATCGGTCAATTGTTGTTGGTAACGTTTAGTATTAACCATTTCCCCAGGTTTTTAACAACTCATAATAGACCACGCCCCTCTGGTCCAACCAAACACAGAGCATCGTTTTTCTGCCAAAGCTATTCGGTCTTGCGGTCGATGCGCCTGGGTCTACTCATGATTTTTTGCGCTTGGGATTCTCAAAATAAACCCACTTTTCATTCACTGTAACTATACGATGCAAAAACGACTTCCTTTTGTACCGAGCGAGCAAAATGTCACACATGTTTTTGCACTTTTCCATTTGCCTGTCGTTCAACTCATGTGCTACCCATCTACCGGTCTTCTGAATTTTTCCCAACTCGTAGCCGATTGGAAACAGCTTGTTAACTAACGCCCAATTACTCGGCGAGTTGTTTTTGTGTTTGCGAATCATCTTCGTCCAACAATGTTTGCAATTCCACATCTTCGTATTTTTTGGCGGTTTTCCACGTTCCTTGTCTACAACATTGAACTCACCACTTTTGAAACGCCAAAACCATCGTTCACATGTATCTTGCAATGGAGCATGTTCGCCATAAGCTTATGGAAGTAATCGGTATGATTCAACAGCAGTTTTCTTCAATTGAAAACAAAAAATTAATGCTGTCCGCGAATGCTCTTTGTTCGGTATAAATTTCGACATATTGAACACAACAACACAACACTATGGACACACTTTTCCAATTTATCACTCGTGTGCGTCTGACACTTGTTGATGACACAACAGTGTCAAATCTTTATAGTACAAACTGCATTGGTGCACCATCCGTTGTCTGAAATCCGCATTTCATACTTGTACACCTGGTATATTGAGATGGCTAAAAAAAATTTCTTTATAGAGTTTGAAGTTATTCCTAATAAGAAGCAGGTACCAAAAAGTTAACAAACAGATCGATCTAAACTCTCACAGTTTCCCTTTATAGGCTCCTAAAAGTTACTTTTCAAATCATATGTATCAGTTATATTGGCTATACTTATATTGCATTTCTTTTACAACGAAGTTAGCTGCGCATAAAGCAAAAGAGGAATTATCACTAGATATAAATTTTTAGAAATCAACATATCACATCGCTTTTTTTTGAGAACATTATACAGTTGTAAGTGCATATTTACAATTAAAGCTATTTCAAATATAGTATTCTTTTAATAGTCCTTACATTATTTAAAATATTTACAATCATTGCACTTATAAGATATTTCGTAAATTTAATAATCATCATTTATCAAAATATTTTCGTCTTAAGATTACTTTCTTAGAAGTCCTAATTAAATTTTAAGGGTCCTACGAAAATTACATTAGTTTTATGGGTAACTTTGCTTCACGATAAACGTACATTTAGAAATATTATTTTAAGGGAAGTTACGGAAAAATAAGTTCCTATTTTGTTGGTGCGTGTTATACTATTTAAATCATTCGGTAATACGGGAGCGGCCTTTTAAATTTTTATAAACGACCACTAAATGACGCTACTGAGGTGTGACATTAGCACTGTTGTAAATATGAGATTTGCTATTGTTAAAACAGTGGCAGCTCAGAAACAAGTGAGCGTTTAAAAAAACAGTTTTGTGAACAAAAGGAAATTTCACGTGAAGGTTTTCGTTGGGTGATTTTTTACGATTTTAGTAAAGGCCTAACACAACAACAATGCCTCAAATAGCGTCGTTCAACCTTTGGTAATAAATCACCATCAGACCATTAGTTTGCATAATTTCGTCACAGTCATACTTCCGTCGGCGGTCAATTTCGTGAAGGTCGACTGAGATTGGTTGTTGTTCCAAAAAACATCGATGCCGTGCTCAACATGATTGAAGAGAGTCGTCATGTGACTTACCGTGAGATAGAGGCATCCTTAGGCACATCGAAGACTGTAGATTTTGCATGGACATTTATCTGTGAAAAAGATCTGTTCCCGATGAATTCCGCATAATTTGACCGACATTCAAAGACAAGCTCGTGTCAATTGGTGTAAGGAAATACTGAGAAAATTCTACCGAGGGTATGCAAAATTCGTTTACAACATCGTAACAGAAGATGAACCTTGGACACATTCGTACGAGACGGAAAATAAGCAACAATCAACTGTTTGTGGTGTGGTTCGCTCGAGAAGCCTAGAAATGATCGCTTGTTTCTTTGATTGTACTGGACATGTTGCAGCCCTTGCTTTAGAGGAACGAAAACGTCGAATTGTTCTTCATCATGACAATGCCAGCTCTCACACAGCACGTTAAACAATTGATTATTTGACGGAGAAAAACATCAAATTAATGTTTCCTTGCCCGTCTTCACCTAATTTACCGCCTAATGGCTTCTTTTTGGTTTTAAATGTCAAAAAAAAGCTTGGACAGCGATTTTCATTACCTCAAGAAGTTGTTTAATCCTTCCAAAACCAAGTTTTTTTTGAGGTACCAACTTCAGAATGGAAAATATGTTTCGAGAATTGCTTCGAACGCATGCAAAAGCGTATAAATCTTAAAAGCGAATATTCTGAGAAACAATAAAATGATTTGTACCAAAATATTTTTTTCTTTCATTGTTTTTGTAAAAACTTAAAAGGTAGCGCTCGTTTTCCTTTGATATTTTTAAAATATAAAATTTTTTGAAGTGTAAGTTGCTGGCAGGTTTGTCTTATTTCACTTACAAAAAAATCAACAACATTTTTAAATATCGTCAACAGGATATACTAATAAAAGATCACGTGTAGTAACGTGTAAGTTAGGTGATAGGTGCAAGATATTCTTATAACTATTCGTAGTGAGTTTCATTACGCTATTTCAACCTTAGCGGCACTATTTTTTTATGATAAACAGAATGAATTTGGTTTCTGGAATATTGCGTTAATTACTTCTACCATTTATACATCTAAAAACTATGAAGGTATTTTTCGTTGTTATAATAAAAGGATATATGATGAGGTATGTTCATTGCCTTACAGAGTTTTATAGGTGCGTAGAGGCCAAAAAAGTTATAGCAATTAATTGACTAGCATTATTATTAGAGCATTTTTAATGTCCGCAATCTTTGTTATAACTAAATGTTAACATCAGAGTAAACCTAATCAAACTTTTAGTTTCCAATAACGAAACTTTCTTAAGGTGTTTTTTTCGAAATAGAATCATAATTTGTTGAAAGGTCCCAAAAAAAAAACAAAAATTGCGGTCAACTATAATTTTATCTTGACGCAAAATTACCCACTTTTTAAATTTATCTAGATTGTCGATATTAAAATAATAAATATAAATTATAAACATTAAATTTTCTCACATTATTGAAATTTTAATTTTTTAAGAACTAAAGTAAAGGTTTGTTTTATAAAAATATAATTTTTGAAACAATTTGACATACATACCATATTTAATATTTTTGGTATTAAGAGTTGGTTCAGTTTTATTAAATATGGTGACAGTTATAATAAATATTTTTAAGCAAATTGCAGGAATACGGGTAAAATCAAAAGCAGTACTAAATGTACTTCTTTAGCATAGCAGTAGCACGTTACCAAGTTATAGTATAAAGTACGAGTACTTCCAATTTTTAAAAAATCAATTAAAGAGAGTTTACAGACCAGGAACCACAAATCTGTTTACCGGGCCTGGTTTATAAACTATCTAGGTTTGTCGTTTTCTTTTTAGATTTGAAGTAATCTTAATGCGTAGGAATTCACAGATGTGTGTTTCCTCGTAAGTCTGGTAGTACATTAATACAGTCCATGTTCTTGTGACTGGAAAGTAGCAAACGTCTGGCTGACGTCTCTATTAGCAAATTTACTGAGTTAGCCGTTACTAATTCATTGTAACTTAACGCAAATAAAACACTGTTTTTTTAATATCCACTATATTATTATTTTTCGTGACAATTGTTTCGGCACACGGTGCCTTCTTCTGACGACTAAAAATTTTAAACTAAATGTAATATTGAATACATATCCTTAAATATAGTATTTTCGTTCTACTGTTTAAAAATTCTCAATGTACTTAGATAAATCTAACCATATAATTAGGTACAATAATATAAAATCATAAATACACAATATACGATTGGCAAAACCTAAATATTTAATCCTGCTTATTGTACTAGGTAAGTCTAGTTGGGTTAATTTCTAATTTTTAATAAAGGAGAGTTGTTGGTTTCAAGTTGTTGATTCAGTAAAATGCTCCTATTCTTATATTTGTTAATCCCCATGCTTTTTAAGAAATTTAAGTTTTTAGATTTAGATTCATTATGAATAATTTTAAAATTTTCGTCAAAATTGTGGTTTTCTAAAATTAATTATGCTGACTATTTAATTTTAGAAAACCACAATTTTAACGAAAATTTTAAAATTCTTCATAATGAATCTAAATCTAAAAAGTTGAATTTCTTAGAAAGCATGGAGATTAAATATTTAGGTTTTTCCAATTGGGTATTTATGATTTTATATTATTGTACCTAATTATATAGTTAGAATTATCTAAGTACATTGAAGATTTTTAAACAGGTAGAACGAAAATACTATATTTAAGCATATGTATGCAATATTACATTAGTTTAAAATTCTTATTCGTCCGTGTGCCGAAATAATTGTCACGAAATATAATAATATAGTGGAAATTAAAAAACATTAGTGTTGTATTGTGTTAAGTCCCTACTAGCATTATCGAGCAAAGACAGCAATGTCTACATCAAGAGTTTGCCAATGTCTAATACCTAGTACGTAGTATAATATGCAATATGCCTCGGCGTAATATATTTAAATAAATTATTTTGCTGGCCTGCTGGGAATCGAACTTGGAAGCCCATGAACAAGCTGGAACTATACCGCAGCGCTAGGGATGCCGTTATTTGAATAGATCAGTCGAGATTAAGAATATAAAAAAAAACGGCAAAACCGACTTTCCATGAGGTTTGGAGTTATTAAGACTTGTCTTATAATCATATTTCATAATTCACCTAGGTCGGAATTATATTACCGAGCTTGCGCCTATACCAGATATATCACTTTAAGAAATCATTGGAGAGTATTTTGATACTTTTTATCACCGCATGTAGTCACATGGCAATTAGTTAGTTAATTAAAAAGCTGTTTATTCTCTACAGTTATTTGTTCACTGCGGTTTTTCTCGACTATTTCTTTACAAGAATCGTTTTTGTAACAAGAAAATAAATCATTTTACTATGTTAATTACGTTAATAAAACTGAACCGTACCTTTCGTCAAGAATTCAAAAAGATTTTTTAAAAATCAAATATAATATAAATTGAGATATAGTTTAAAGATTTTTTTATCTTATTTAAAAAGTCTTGTTCGTAGGGGAATCACAAAAAGAGTACCCAAATTTTAAATCTACAAACTAGTTCTTAAATCTAAGTAAATATAAAAAGTATTATACTTATGAATAGAAGGTAGATCGTGAATTCTTCTTTTCTTCTATTTGATGAACTTTTTACTGAAACAAAAAGAAAAATCTATAAATTATAATAATAAATTTTATATCATATTTTATACTCGTAGTAGTGTAAGCCTATAGCTTCGTCAGCATGGAAAATTTGTTTTAGGTAGCTCAAATTATAGAGTTAATAGAAAAAATACTAAAACTCCCGTTACCCACTACTTCACTCGCCACCTTTTCACATATTACCAATGTCGACAAAAATCATTCAGAAATTTTACATGCAAATCGGTGTTGGTGGTACTACTGCAGGAGTGTGAGTCAGCAAGCAACATACACGATTCAGATTAGTTGTGATTATTACGTTAAAGTTTCGCCGTATCATTAAATGATTGACATAACTAAGTCGTTTCTAATTAAGGTGATTTTTCCTCCTATAATATATCGTTTTCACATATAAATAACCGGCTAAGTGCAAGTCGGGCTTGCGCAATTAGTGTTCCCTACCTTAATTGCTTTTAAAATAACAAATTTTTCTACGGATCAATGACCTCACAAAACATACCCTAAATGAGTTTTCAACAAAATTTTTTCCAATCTTTAATGGAAACTGATGACCTTGAAATTTTTATTCTTTTTTATATACCAGATAAATTATTAAAGGTGATAATTTTCGTGATAATTTTCGCTCAATCTACACTCTGTGCAGAATATTTCCGAATTTTTTCAAAATTTTTTGATCAGTACTTTTTGAGATAAGGAGGGGGGACAGCGATTTTTTTCAATTTTTTAAAAATAATTCAAAGAAAAGTGTGAGCAAGTATTACATTATATATATTTTTGAACTCCTGTCCTAGTAAAATTTTTTTTTTCACTTCCAAATTCACCACCAATATTTTAAGCCTTAAGGCAAAATTTACTTTTCAAAACTATATGGCTCTGATGGGACCATCAATTCCTATATTAGTGCCAAATATCAACTTTCTATGTCAAATAGTTTCGGAGAAAATCGGGTGTAACAAACGGACAGACAGACACCGAAGTGATCTTATAAGTGTTCCGTACGGGACACTAAAACACCTACTTTCTATCAAGTTTATTTTCGGCCTTCCAGGAGTCTTCTGTATATATTTTTTATTCGTGATTGCAGATTTGTTTTAGCCAAACCACTGTTAACTCTGTTCAACTTAAGCTTGAAGACGAGTACTTTCCCGGAATTATGGAAAACCTCTAAAGTCAGTCCTGTGTTTAAAAAAGGAGATAGATCAGATATCAGTAATTATAGGCCAGTGTCAATAATATGTAATTTTAGTAAAATCTTTGAATTTTTATTACACGATCATATATTTTATGCTACGAAAAACTTGATAACCCCTCATCAGCATGGTTTCTTCAAGGGTAGGTCTACATCTACAAACTTAATTACTATAACTCAAGAAATAGCAGAGGCAATTGACGAGGGTTGCCAAATGGATATCATTTATTTAGATTTCACCAAAGCCTTTGATCGGCTGGATTTTTCTCTTCTACTTAATAAACTACTAACTAACTTTGGTTTTTCAGGCTCATTAATATCTTTGATTCATTCTTACCTTACTAATCGTAAGCAATATGTGGAAATTTATGGCTCCAAATCAAGATCTTATGATGCTACTTCTGGGGTTCCCCAAGGATCTGTACTGGGACCATTGTTTGTTAATCTCTTTATAAATGATATTGGGAGGGGTTTAGGTGCTGGTTATTTACTCTATGCCGATGATGTAAAATTATACAGCAGGGTGAGAGGTATTCGGGATTGCATAAATCTTCAGAAGGACTTACAGATAATTGGCCAATGGTGCGTAACAAACAATTTACAGCTTAACATTAAGAAATGTAACATCATGTCTTTCTCAAATAAAATCTCACCGATTATTCATAACTATTTGCTGGATAACAGTAGTATCTCCCGTGTGAATGTCTTCAGGGACTTGGGCGTAACATTTGATCCAAAACTTTCTTTCACAGATCATATAAACACCATAATTTCCTAAGCTTTTAAAACATATGGCTTTATTGCACGCTGCACCGGTGACGTAATTAAAACTTTATATATTTGTTATGTTCGTTCTAAATTGGAATACGCTGCTACGGTCTGGTCTCCAGGCTATGACACCCATACTGATAATCTGGAGAGGGTCCAGCGCAAATTCTTAAAATATATTAGCTTTAAACGAGATGGTATCTATCCACAACAGGGGTTTCCGCATGAGGTACTACTTGCAGATAACGGCTGCTCGTTATTAAAGGTTCGTCGTGGTTACTTGCTACTGACGACTCTGTTCAAAATTATGAATAATGATATAGATTCTCCCGCTATTCTGTCAAGAATAAATTTTAGTGTGCCGCGAATAACTAGCAGACAATATAACACTTTTTATCTACCTGTTCCAAGAACAAATATATCAAAATTTTCCCCACTTTTTTCAATGTGTAGTATGTATAATCAAGAAATAAGCATCGACTTTTTCAACACACCTATGTTAACGATAGGTAAAATATTGCAACACTGAGGGGCTGTGGCATCTTTCTTTTCTTATTGTTTTAATATCTAATTGTTTTTGTTATTATTATTATTGTGATTGGAATTTGTATCTGCTTAATACTCTATTATTGTATTACATTTCTATGTATAGTGGCTCTTATCTGTATCTCCGGCCTTGTAGTTGGGTCTTGTAACCTGTAAGGCATGTATGATAAATAAATAAATAAATATTGCTGTAGTATAGATTTTGCTGGTTAATATTTCCTTTTTGTGAATTCTAGCTTGGAAAAAATTATTAAAACATAGAAACACCTGTTTATAATGTAAACCAGCATTATTTCACCGTAACACCTGTTTCATAGTTATACTAGTCAGATTGTCAAATATAACGAACCAGTATTTATTTATTAGGCAGTCATTGTAATTATCTGGGGAGTTCTAGTTGTGAGAATAGGCCCCTATGGATGAAAGTTTTCCACGATTTGGAGAGCGATTGATATTTTTTTCCGATATTAGTACATTTGGACTAAGAACTAATCAATTTCAGAGCATCTAGGAATAGAATAGAGTTATATTAAGAAACGTGAAAGTATGTAGAATCTAAATAGGTATCTAACTGGTTTAAATAGTCGAGTTTTTCGAGTGACTTATGCAAAGATGTCAGACTCGTCCGTAGCGGAATGTCCATTTACCTATTGGTGCGGCCTCTTTTGAATTTTGAGTGCTCAGCCGCAGCTTATAGGCTTAGAAAAAGATAGAGAATTATGGATTTAATTCGGATCTGCTACAGGGATTAGTACTTTTAAGCAGCGTTTAGTATATTTTCAGTGATGATAGAGACACAGGCAGAGAATTACTGCGCCTAGAAACAGATTTAAAACTTACTTGTAAAGAATTAAAATTCGACAGGCCCGACAATAGGAATATATTTTATAGCTTAGATAAAATAATTTTAACTAAATTATTTCCTAGAAAAATTAGAAAATGCTTTAGGCGCTGTAGTTTGCTATTAATAATAGCTTCACTATCACTAATACCACCTTCAAACATCATCCAAGACGACTTTCCACGGAGGAGCACTACAAAAATCAGATTGAATATATCCTGATTAGATGGAGGTTATCTATATTGAATGTAAGATTCCGCCCAGGCGCGGTATTTGGTTCAAACCACAAGTTATTAAAGGCTCATATGAGAATAAAATTAGACATCCTTAAAAAAACAACAAACAAGAGAATTGCAGTATCAGAGAGTATTCTTTTCCAAACAATAATCAACAATAACATTCAGGAAGTCACAGAAGATACAGGCAAAACGTGATATTAAGAAGTGGATAACAAATGCTGCTACACAATGCTCGGCAAAAATACAAAAACACCCTCAAAAATATGGGATGACCGATGATACTCTAAAGCTATAGAAATAAAAAGAAATATGATTTTGACAAGTAACATATTGGATTGTCAGAAGAGAATAAATAAATCAAGGTGACTTGTAAAAAAAGACAAAAACACATACTTGAATAATATATGTGAGGAGCTAGAACACCATGCTACAAACAATCGACTACAAGAACTTCATGAAAAAGTAAAGTACTCGTATGTTACCTATCGAAAAAACTCATATTTAAAACACAAATAATTAATCAGAAAGGTAGAACAGTCATCGACATGCCTGGAATCATTGACGTTTGGAAAGATTACTGTAAAGAACTTTTTGTGCCACAACTCGTGGGCGACTGCATTGTCGACAACGAAGTCGCAGAAGAGCAAGAGCCATGTATTCTTAAATCTAAACTGAAGAAGACTATTCAAAGGTTAAGGCAGCAGGTACTGGCGAGATAACTGAGGAAATAATAAACATGATGGGAGAAACCGCCGTGACTATGCTACATCAATTGTGTGATGTGGTATGGAAGACTGAAAAATGGTCGAAAGATTGGTGTGAAGTTGCATTTATACACTTGCATAAGAAAGGATTCTCTTTGGATTGCAGCAACTATAGAACAATCGCTCTGATATCACACGTTACTAAGGTGTTTCTCTGACTGAATGAAAGACTCAAAACTTTTCTGCTGCCACAAATATCTACCAAAGAAATAGGCTTCATTGCAGTAAGAGGGACTAGAGAACAAATTCTCAACATATGCGAGATAATACAAGAAGTCAGGGAATCCTAAATAAGAATCTATATCTGTTTTATAGACTACTGTAAATCTTTCAACTGCATACAATAGAACAAACTCTGGTCGATTCTGATCAGCATGGGAATACCCATACATCTTGTAAACCTTATCCGATCCCTGTACGAGAATACAAATAGCAGAATTAAACTGAATAATTCTTTTTCCAATTCCTTTAACGTAGAAGCCGACATCAGAGAGGTCTGTATTCTATCACCCTTACTTTTTAACATGGATAGTGAACATATAATGAGGTCTGTTTTGGATGGCTGGAATGGGAGTGTGATAAACGGTGGAAAAAAACTAAGTAACCTTAAATATGCGGATGATACTGTTATACTTGCAACGTTAATATAAAACCTAGAATCAATTATGGAGCGCCTTGAAATCACTAACAAAAACTATGGACTGACAATTAATAGAGGGAAAACCAAAGTAACAATTGTTAGTCGTAATAAAGATCTGTCAAACATAAATGAAATTGCTAGTTTCACTGTTGAAGACCATTACAACAATTTGGATCCCTCAAAACTAACAATGGTCGCCGTGAAGCGAAAGTAAGAATACATTTGGCTATGACTAGAAACTCGAAGATCAAACTCACTAAAGTCTGGAAAGATCCAGATGTCATAAAAAAACACAAAGTTAAGATGCTGTCCAGCTTTATATTCCCCATAGCAACTTACACATCGGAAACATGGACGATTAAACAAGCTAACAAAAGACTAATCGATGCGATTGAGATGTGGGCATATTAAAGAATCCTCAGAGTATCGTATACCGAATACCTATTTTTGAAGAGCTTAATATAAATGACCGACTTTCAAATAAAATTAATACACAGTATCTGAGATATTTTAGTAATATTATGAGGAAAGTGGATGCCATGGAAAAACTTGTAGTTTTGGGGAAGGTAGAAGATCAAGGTGATGGTCTCCAACAAGATGCTCCGAGCAAGCATGATCTCTTCTTAGTATGGGTATGCACGAGTCAAGTCAGGTCACACATGATCGAAATGACTGTTGAGGCAGCTCCTATTGGGGTGAAAGGATTGAGAGAGAAAGTAGGCGGTTTTTGATATTTTTCTTTATTAAGTCCCTACAAGCATGATTTTTTGCATACCACGTGCCACACACAGTAAAACCTGATCAATTAGTGCTAAAATGGAGGACTTATATCTATATAAGTACTTTTTAGAAGCTGTAAATATAATTTTTTATTTTACAATAATTTTGTTTATATTATTTAAAAATGTATAAATTATATGTTTTCAATTTTCTAGAGGTCCAATCGCCATTTTACCAATACCCTTAGAAGGAAAATGTTTTGGCCGATTACTAAATGCCTGTTCACTTTACAGCGTTCCATCTTCTCATTACACGATTCTTTTTAGTATCCCAGGATCCTTTTCCCGGGGCCACAAGCTCTATCGAAATCATTTTCTCTGCTGTGGAATCATCCCTATGCTGTTGGAAAGTGGTTAAGCAGTAGCATATGCTTCGTACTCACTTTTGGAAGTATTTTCCTATCTTTTTAGGGACTGCGAATAAAATCTGGATTATATAAATTTGTACAGAGTGGAAGCACCTGATTTTATGGTAATTAATTTTTGGCTGAGATAAGTTTACGGTTTCATAAGTAGAACTGTCATAATTTATTACTTAAGCTGATGACCGTAAGCACATTTAAGTATTAATAAAACTTTAAGCAACCCAAGAGTTACTGTATTGTTAGTATTCCGTCTGGAGTAGTGCTGAGGTACTACTGCAGTTGCTTGAATGTTGCCTCCATGTTACTTTTCCAAATTACTTCGTAGTTTTTTTTTGACGAATTAGGATTACAGTCTCTCGAAAAGCTATGGTGGGTTTGCCTTGATTATACAGCGACACTCAAACGATTGTGTTGTAATTTTAATAGATATCTATCAAATACCATTAAACATTCTACTATCATACTTTTAATAATAGTAGTTGAATGTATTTTTTGCACTGTCACACTGTCATAACATTGCCGTACGTACGTACGTACGTACGTACGTACGTACGGAATCGGAAGTTAAAAAAAAAATTTCTACCAGGTCATCGAGTGGGGTGTCAAATGAAAGCTTGTGAAAACACGAGTTCAAAAATATATATAATGTAATACTTGCGGACACTTTTCGTGTTATTATTTTTAAAAATTGCCTTTTGGAGACAATGCAGATAAATCGATTAAAGACTACAGTACTTTGCTCAACGACCAGGTAGATTTAAACAATTCACCATTATTGAATTTTTTTCTCCTAATTCCATGTCTGTGTGGGTTTTCTAATACTATCAATATAATTTAAATAGGTGTAATATTATAATTAAGAAATTATATAAAATTGTAAACAATAAACCTAACTTGACAGTGTAAAATGTATATCCGAAAAAGCTGCATCGACAGCGAAACGCGTCATCACAGTTATAAATAAACCAGTGGAAATTGACTAAAAACAGTCTTTTATTGTATATTTAAAGATCGGAAACTTTGAAAACTTATTTGGGATGTATTTTGTGAAGTCACTGATCATTTTATACCTACGTAACAAAAATTTTTATTTCAAAAACAATCAACGTACGGAACCCTAATTGCGCAAGTCCGACTTGGACTTGGCCGGTTTTATTTTTCTTATTTGCATATGCATTATTTAATGTTTATTTTGATATTCTATTAACCGACTGCTGCACTGCTTGATTATGCATCTATAATATTTTATTGTACCATTTTCTAACATAACTTCTACGTACATTTTGCAATACATTAACAGGATCTAACTTATGACTTTGTCCTTCTACCAGTTCAGGTTGTGATTTTATACAGCGACCTCAGTGGATCTCAGTTCTGTTGGGCGATATCCGGCTATGTTCGAGCGGCCGTTTATAACCTGTGGAGCCTCCTAATTCTAGTACTGAGTGTGAACTTACTCCACGCCATCGAGGGCAATTGGATATATTATTGTCGTCCCTTGATGTTAGGCACTGTTTGTTATGATTCATGGATTGTACTTATTTCAGCTTTTCTTTCAAGAAAATTTTTAAAATCATAAGTTTTATCACTAAGTAGTTAGAGAAACGTGAAAACCCTGTTGCAATTGTAGCGCCTTTTAAAAATGCAGTGGAGATTTTTTTGTTTTTACTGGAAGATTCATGTATTGTGAGGTGAAAAGAAAATATAATAGATCGCGACAAAGCCTTTTCCGTCAATTGAGACTTTCATGTCTCGGGAGTACGGCTCTAACAACTATATTATGAAGGTGACTCATTATCCAACTGATTAAGAGTTGTTGAAAATGATAAAACCGTAAACAATAACATAAAAAAGAAGGAAGGTATTATCGCCTCATTAATGAAATTCCCAATATCCTACAGGTTCTATGGCTTAGTTTAGTTAGAAGGTACGGCATATGACTTATTTTAGGTTACCTTAACAAATGCAGAATAAAAGTAGAATAACTCGTGTAATAACTCTGAACTACTACGAAATTTAATTTAATTTTGCAATTAAATTATAACAAAACCCCATGCGCTGTATATCCTGTGGAAAATTGAATAAGCAAATTAACGTTTTATTTATCTCAAAACACAACTTCTAAAACTAATAAAACTTTCGAAAATATTACAAGCTGTTAAAGTGAGGTTAAAATAAATTAAGTTATTTAATGCGTTTAAAATTACTCAGCCCAACTCTATTTAATTAGCTTCGTTTTATTTGTTTGCTGCTTAAATTTTATTTTTAGCAATTAATTAAAAAAATAATAAAGAAAAGTTCGTTTAAAGTTTTTTCTGTTTATCTTCCTAACTCGTAAAATACCTTAAAAGAGACAGGTCGTGTGAAATAAAGTCTGGACTTCTTAAATTGTTCGACCTCCGATAACGGTTACATTAACAAACTATATGCTATAATGTTAATAAAGTTAGAAACAATGACTTTATACACTTTTCAATGGATTAGTAAACACGGGCCAACATTAAAACCACAGCAGTATATATATATATATATATATATATATATATATATATATATATATATATATATATATATATATATATATATATATATATATATATATATATATATATACATATATATATATATATATATGTATTATAATATATATATATATTATATATATATATATATATTTTTATATACATATTTCCTAACCGTTAATAAATAAATTTAAGAAAATTTTTTGTTCTTGGTCTTGCGGTCAATTTAATAAAACAAGTCCAGGTTTGGTTTACATTTCGGTTTTTTTATTTAAACCATCATCAGAACTAGAAAAATTTTTTTTATTTAATGTTAGTATTAAAGATGTAAAATAGATGTTTATTATTAATGTTGTTTTATACAAGAATATATATAATTAAATTAATGTTTAGTTATAATTATTCTGCCTTATATCTAGATGGATCTTTTAACATTAAATTATATACATCATCTAGACATAAGGTTACAATAAACTGTAAAAGTGTTAATATGTATATAATTTAATGTTAAAAGATCCATCTAGACATAAGGTAGGATAATTATAACTAAACATTAATTTAATTACATATATTCTTGTATAAAACAACATTAATCATAAACGTCTATTTTACATCTTTAATACTAACATTAAATAAACATTTTTTTGTAGCTCTGATGATGGTTTAAATAAAATAATCCGAAATGTAAACCCAAACTAAACTTGTTTGAAGCAAGACCAAGAACAAAAAATTGTCTTAAATTTATATATATATATATATATATATATATATATATATATATATATATATTTATATATATATATATATATGTATATATATATATATATATATATATATATATATATATATATATATATATATATATATATATATATATATATATATATATAAATATATATATATATATATATATATACATATGTATGTATATATATATATATATATATATATATATATATATATATATATATATATATATATATATATATATATATATATATATATATATATATATATAGGGTGGCGCATAAGTAACGTTATGATTTAATAAGTCTTTTTTTTATTTTTTTTTCAGAATTAACTTTGAAAATCTTGGGCAATTTATGATGGAAAGACTCAGCACAGAACAAAGAACTTGTTGTTCAATTTTATTATGAAAGTCAGCATTCGATTATTCAGACACAAAGATCATATCGAAATTTCTTTCATGTTCGAAATGCACCTAGCGCTCCAACAATTTACCGATTGGTTCCGCGTTTTCGACAACAAGGGGCTGTCTGTGATCTTCTGCGTGCTGGAAGACCTCGTGTAGTTCGAAATGATGTGAACATTGCTCAGGTGCAAGCAAGTATTGAGGAAAACCCCGAAACTTCCACCAGGCGACGTTCTCAGCAGTTGGTGATGTCTAGGCGGTCTTTGCAAAGAATTTTACATAATTTACACCTTTTCCCATATAAGATTCAATTGGCTCATCAGTTAAAACCAAATGAGGCACAAAGACGCATTCAATATAGTCCCCGTTTGCAAGAATTGTGCCTAGAAAACAACGAGTTTATGAGCGATGAGGCCCATTTCCACCTCAATGGTCACGTGAATAAACAAAATTGCAGAATATGGGGCACCCAAAATCCAAGAATAATTGCTGAGCATCAAATTCACCCACTTAAATGCACAGTATGGGGTGGAATAACTTCAGAAAAGATCATTGGACCATATTTTTTCGAAAACGACGAACAAGTTGCGGTTAATGTGAATGGCATTCAATACCGGGCAATGATTGAAAATTTTTTAAGGCCTGAGGTAGAGAACAATCCAGAATTGTGGGTCCAACAAGATGGAGCCACAGCTCACACAGCTCGTCCAACTATGGTTCTCCTGCGCGAAATTTTTGATGATCGAATAATATCGAGTTTTTCTGATTTTAACTGGCCACCGCGTTCGCCCGATTTAACGGCTCCCGATTTTTTTCTTTGGGGTTACCTAAAGAGTAAGGTATATGCCAATAAGCCAAGAACCATCCAACAGCTTAAGGCGAATATCCGAGAAGAAGTGAGGGCGCTGGGACCTGAAATTCTAAGAAAAGTTATGGGAAATGCTCTGCAAAGAGCACGTCAGGTCGAAGCAAACAATGGGCACCAAAAATATTATCTTCAAAAGATAATGTGAACATATTTCCAAACTATATTCTAAATTTTAATAAACGCCAACGTTAAATAAAATCAGAAAGAAAAAAGTTATTCATTAAATAAATCATAGCGTTACTTATGCGCCACCCGATATATATATATATATATATATATATATATATATATATATATATATATATATATATATATATATATATATATATATAAATATATATATATATATATATATATATATATATATATATATATATATATATATATATATATATATATATATATATATATATATATATATATATATATATATATATATATATATATATATATATATATATATATATATATATATATATATATATATATATATATATAAATATATATATATATATATATATATATATATATATATATATATATATATATATATATATATACATACATATATATTTTGCAGAATACAGTAGGGTGAAACTTTTCGGCAATAATTTAATCTTATTATAACGGAATAAATTTAAAAAGTTGCAGTTAAGGAGAATTAATTAAAAATTCGTGATAAAAAATTTTTAAAATGTAAATTTTTAATATCCAAGAACTCTCGAATATAAATTAAATTCCTGAGCTTATGTTATGTTGTAAGTTGTATAAAATATAATCAAAATGTACTTAAAACAAACAAAAACACTTTTTTAGTCTTTAAGAGTTCAGAAAAATATACTTCACGCTTAAATTATATATCATTCTAAAATATTTTCATATAACTAAACCAAAAATCAGTAATATGTAATGTCGCTTAATTCACCTGAAAGACTACGGAATGATCATGGTTAAAGTAATCACGAAAGATCAATCAGATTCATATTTTTATGAAAACCTAAATTTAACAGCTTCATTTGTATTTCCCCTTAAGACAAAATCATAGAAAAAAGAAAACAAAATATACTCCGAAATACCAGCAGAGCACTTTTCACACTTTGGGTAAATCTCTAAAATAAACGATTTAGAAAAACTTATGGTGGATGGGGAAACAAATGGGAAATGCCCAAGAGGAAGCTTTCCTAATCGATTGGCAGACGAGGTGAAGTCGCTCAGAGGACACTCCATGCACGAAGCTATTCATGCAGCCCAGGACCGTGATTCCTGAAGGGCACGATCCTTATAATCGAAACATAAAACCCCTAAACCCTTGCTAGAGTAATGGGACTAAGGAGGAGGAGGATATGGGTCATTCTTTTATAAACCGTACACCTATTTTGAGTTCACATTTTTGATTTGCCTGAGAAATTTTTTATGGCTTGAATACATGAAACTAGTCGACACATATATCAAGACTTTTTCCAATTTCCAAATGTATGTTTTGCAAAATATGGATGTTATAAATTATCGTAGTCCACTAATCAGCGGCACATTAAAAAAGCAATATCTCCGTTTCTATTTATCGTATAAACTTCTTCCGACATTTTATTGCTCTTTAGGTTGGCTTTCGCAAAGTATAACCATGAAATTTTTTAATTGTTTACTTGCGCAATTAGTGTTCCGTAAGTTGATTGCTTTTAAAATAAAATTTTTTGCTGTGATGGTATAAAATGATTAATGACTTTACAAAACAGACCCCAAATCAGTTTTCAAACAAAGTTTTTTCCGATCTTTACTGAAAACTGATGACCTTGAAAATGTTGCTTTTTTTATATACCAGATAAATTATCAAAGGTAATGAACTCGTGATAATTTTTATTCAATCTAGATCCTGTGGAGAATACTCCAAAATTTTTTCAAAATTTTTTGTTCGGTACTTTTCGAGATAAGGGGGGACAGCGATTTTTCGCGATTTTCTAAAAATAATACAAAGAAAGGTGTACGCAAGTATTACATTATATATATTTTGAACTCGTGTTTTTACAAGCTTTCATTTGACACCCCACTCGATGACCTGGTAATTTTTTTTTCACTTCCGATTCAATCCCCAAAGTCCCTTTAAGTCAAAATTTAACTTTCAAAACTACACAGCTCTAATAAGGCCATCAATTTCTATATTAATACCAAATTTCCACTTTTTATATCAAATAGTTTCGGAGAAAATCGAGTATGGCAGACAGACGGACGGACAGATATATATACATATATATATATATATATATATATATATATATATATATATATATATATATATATATATATATATATATATATATATATATACATATATATATATATATTATATATATATATATATATATATATATATATAATATATACATATATATATATATATATATATATATATATATATATATATATATATTTTATGGGTCTAGCACACGTGCTGCAGGGAAGTCCCTAAAGCGCTCCAGGAGCGGCTCGTGTGCGGAAAAAGCGATTCACGCTATTCTTGAATCGCTGTAAATTGTACTTGGTGGGAAACACAGCGCTGGGCAAATTATTCCAAAGGGATGATGTTCTCCATATAAAAGAATGCTTGAAAAGCGTTGTACGTGGAGTAACAAGCTAAACCTCATACGGATGTGAAACACCAGCGCTACGTATATTTCTAACATGCACCACTTTGGGAGGAATTAAGCGGGCTACATCCTTTGAACAAGTGTATATATATATATATATATATATATATATATATATATATATATATATATATATATATATATATATATATATATATATAATAACATTTAAACGATGAAATGAATGGGTAAAATAAACGAAAACAAACTAAAAAAATGCCTACCATGAATATGTGTGATGTGAGATGTAGCTATGGACCACTCACCCAATAACAGTGCTTCCCTCATATCTCTCATTACTGGCAGACTTTGCACCACTGTTTCCCTATCTTCGCTAAACAATACAGGTGCTATCGATGCTATACACTTGACTCTCATCGAACCCCCTAGAAAATGGCGGGTGCTCAGAATGAATCGCAGACCAAGCGTTGTTGTTACTAGACCTTTCGAATGATGTTCAATTGGGTATGAGATTAGGGCTTCAGGTTTCTGAATCTGAAATAAAGTAACAGATATTAAAAGTCAGATTAACTTCTAGAGATAGTAGCAAACATCATAAGTTAAACTAAATATGTGTAATTGAACAGTACGATAATACATTACTCTCTGTTTAAAGATCAAGTTTGTAAGGAAGTGTTGGGCAATAAACTAATATTGCTTTCTATTAAATTTTACTGTATTTTTTATGCTGTAAAATTGAAGGACTTTTTCTCCATACATGTTGATCCCTCTTGAATATATATTTTAGGAATGTTAACTAAGATTTTTATTAATTACTTGATCAAAATTTAATTTCAGAAAATAAAATTACAATATGGAAAAATTTCACTCATAATTTTTTTTTGTCATTTTCTTTCCACTGGGTTTAAAAAGATACAATTATGCTTTTATAACCGATTTTATAGAAATCCAACGTAATTTTTTTATATTGTAATATTTCAATATTTTATAAACGTTTACAATTTAGAAATATATATTCACAGTGATTCTCGTTAAATCGATAAGAATTTAATGTCATTAAATTCTAAAAGTGATATTTTTATTTGTAATTTATTTATTTTCGAAAATAATTTGGAAATATTCACCGCATTAGTAAATACAATTTATATTTTTCCTTCATTTATATATATATATATATATATATATATATATATATATATATATATATATATATATATATATATATATATATATATATATATATACATACATATACTATATATATATATATATATATATATATATATATATATATATATATATATATATATATATATATATATATATATATATATATATATATATATATATATATACATATATATAATTCCGGGTGCAATCTATTCATCTAACAATAAACTTGCACGACGTTTCGCTAAAATATCATTTGGCATTTTCAAGTGCTCTTGCTCGATACTGTGATCTTGCTGCTGCTGCTGATCTCGAAGCTAACTTAGTTAGTAATAATAGTTAACAGATAGCTTCGAGCGGCAGCAGCAGCAAGATCACAGTATTGAGTAACAGCAGCAATATGAACACTTGAAAATTACAATGATATTTTGGCGAAACGTCGTGCAAGCTCGTTGTTATACGAACGGATTGAAACCCGGAATTTTAATGTTTTATATTTGTATATATATATATATATATATATATATATATATATATATATATATATATATATATATATATAGAATTTTGATGATACATTCAAAATCCTGCATGTAGAAAATAAATCTAACAAATTAAATATGCTTCAATATCTTGAAATTAACAAATGGAAAAACTCAAATCTATTATTAAACAAACAGGTAAACTTAAGCCATTCACCCTTACTTAATGTTTATTAGTTCTCTGAAATAGTACCACAGATTTGCATCTTTAAAACAACTTTGTCAGTAAATAATATAATAAAACAATTAACATAATCGTATTTAATTAAGGATAGTTTTAAGCACTATACAACCAGTATTATTACCAAACATTTTTCTTTCTAATTCACTTCTGAAGAAGACATTGTATTGGGAAACAACTGTCAAGTCATTTTAAATATATTGGAACTTAAAACATAATGTTGTTTTTGTATAATTTTATTATGAATTTCCAAGAATTATCGGCTAACACAATCAAAGGTCAACTGTAGCGACTTTCTAGCAGGGAGGATATATTGCTTTTCTGCAGGGTAGGTTGAAGAGTCTACAGAAAACTGGTGTTAGTTCGCTCGCGCATTTTTTGAGCGTTTTGACAGGTATTAATTGTTAGTCTCTTTGGTTTGTTGGTAGGCAAGATGTTTAGAAGTAACAGCTTCTTTACATTTTCGATATAACCAAGACTTGCCGTTAAGAGGGCATTTCTTCAAAACAGGAATGTAAGATTCTATACCAGCCAAAACAACATCGGAAATCTCCTTAGCGTCGTCAGATCTGAAACAAACGTCTAACCAAGGGAATATGTGAAAATATTCCATGAGTTTCTTCACATTTAGCAAATTAATAGTGCCAAATTTTTCGCGGTTTCAGCTCCCCTTTGTCACGGATCGGTAGGATACTCGAGGTCGAAGTGTAACAGTGTAAATTTCTAGAGTGGTGGTTAAAAACAGATCAGAAAAACTGGGGAAATTTCAAGCAGGGATCCGTGTTGGTTCATCGATAAGCTGAGTAAAGCAACAACTGTTTGTGAATGATTTAGCTTCACGACCATGTTCGTGGGTCGTGTGTGTGTGTGTGTGTGTGTATGAAAACGTTTGCAACAGAAATAAAGATATTTCGTTTAAAAATAAAGATTTTTAATCTCATTGAGCATATTCCAAAAATTTTACATCTATAATATTAACAGGGTATTATCTTCAGTCATGATTTTGTATAGTAATAATAATATTATATAAAAGTTTTCCTAAATACTTACAGCGCACTCGTCGAACTCTAATTTAAATGCATAATAACTTTTGCATACTTTTCATATTTCCCAACTTTAATTAACTCAGTGACGGCAAATTTTATTCCAAAAATGACGGAAGGCAAAATTTAAAATTCTTGACTATTCAAGAGTAGTAAAATGAAATTTAGTAAATTATAAAACTAGTAAAATCCGAGACAGGTAATGAAATATCTGAAACGTTTCAAATTGCAGTCTTTAGCTATTTAATTAACTCTCTTCAATTTGTTCATTTTAATTGTAATTTACTGAAGTTACTAACTTGTAGTCAAATTTGCTTGCTGTTTTTAATTCTCTTAGTTACGACAGTGTGTCCAACGTTTTTTTTTTTTTCTAATTACGGGACAGGGTCTTCCATTTAAAAATATATCATATAACAACGCATCCCTAGTTTAACTTAACCTACTATGTAGGTTAAGTTAAACCTACTTCCAATCCGGTCAGTCAATAAGTTTTAATAGCGACACCTATGGAGCATCACTTGGATCAAATATTGTACAACATTTTGAAGCTGTCGTATGAACACACCCTAAATTTCAAGTTGATCTGTCAAGACATTCATTGTTTATCAGTTGGTTATAGTTATAGCTGGTTACAGTGGTTGCTTTTTCCGCACACATGCTGCTCCTGTAGCGCTTTAGGGACTTCCCTGTAGCACGTGTGCTAGACCCATAAAAAAAAGACGTGTTTAAGAATTTTTTAAAAATGGAAAAATGGAATAACGTGCAATGAAAAAATTCTTTATTTTGAAAGGTTTATCGTCAACTGAAATCCATGCAGAGTTAATGACAGTGTTAAAGGAGTCTGCTCCTTCATTTCCAACTGTTCATAGATGCACTCTAGGATTTAAACATGGTCGTACAAGCGTCAATGATGATCCACGCTCAGAACGTCCAAAAACTGCAACAACTGAAGAAATTGTTGTACAAGTACAAGATATGGTAATGGAAGACCGTCGATTAGCCATGCATGATTTAGCTGAGACTATAGGCATCCCCCTTGGATCCAGTACATGAGATCTTAACTAACATTTTCAATATGACAAAGCTATTCACAAGAGGGGTGCCGCATTTGCTAACATCGAACAAGAACGCACTAAAGAGAAAATTTCTAAACAACAATTGGCGCGTTTCACAAAGACGAAAACTGATTTTATGCGTCGATTTGTAAATATTGATGAGTCTTGGGTTTATCGGTATAATTCTGAACTGCAACAATAAACCACACACTGGATTGAACCCGATTGTTCAGCTCTAAAGCAGCCTAAGTGGTCAAAGCTGTCTAAAAACATTATGTCATCAGTATTCTGGGATGCAAAAGATTTTTGTTAATTGATTACCTTCAATTCGGTAGAACAAACAAAGGAGAGTATTATTGAAACCTTTTGGACTAGCTGGAAGAGAAAATTCGTGAAAAAAGGCCCGGTTTGAAGAAAAAAAATCTTCTATCATCATAACAATGCACCTATTAACAGAAGTGCTTTGGCAACTGCAAAATTGTTCAGATTAGAGTATAAATTGTTGGAACGTTCCCCTATTCACCAGATCTGGCTCTGTCTAACTTTCATCTGTTCCCAAACCTCAAAAGATTTCTACATGGGTAGCGTTTTTCAAGCAATGATGAGGTGATAGCATCCGTAGATGGGTATTTTAAAGTTCTTCTGGAAAACCACTTTAGAGATGGGATAAATGAATTGGAATATCGCTGGAAAAAATATCATTTCCGATTTCAAGAGTTATTGACCAATACAGCTGATAAACTCACACAACTTTCTTCTATATACTTGTATTATTTATTTCACTTACTTTTTATCCGGACATATTTTACAGTATTAAAAGAAATTATAAAAATTAGTTCGAAAGAAGGGTCCTTTTTCTACGAAACATATAGAACTACGTCACAGATTAAATTCATTTGTCATTCATCTCGTAGAGAAGATTAAAACTCCCAATAAATGGAATGACCCCCACGCAAAAAACAATGACGGCCGATATGCCATAGGCTTTTAATACGTATGCAAAAAATATCTCTAACGCAGAACATGCCAACTTGTCATTATATGCCAACGACGTTGCCATTACTGTCACACTAAAAGGAGGTAAGATACCAGCCATTCGACTGCAGGCATATCTGAAAAACCTATCGTTCTTACTTCGATTATTCTAGAATCACACTCGCTCCTCAAATATTCAAGTAATCCTCTTATACCAGTCCCGTAAGCTTGAACCTCAAGGACAACTTATGCTTGGACGTAACAAGATTGTATGGCAAAACAGCAAAAATACAACGTAAGGCTGATATGAAAGCATTAAGTTACATTAGTTAAAGCCATAGTATTGCCAGCAAAGCCTTATCTTCTGCTGAATGGCAGTGAAAACCCGAATTGACAGCCCTAATAAAGAAGGTAAGAGTGGTTAATAAATGTTGCGTTCTAAGAATCACATGATGTTATGAGTTCCTGTAAGAATCAACGTAAAGTTTATTTCTTTACAAATCCAGTAACATTTCACCTCAAGGACCTCTTAAAAATGAAGTGACGAAATAGAAGACGATTGTTAGGGAATGGATTCTGAATGGAAGAATAAGACCTTGAGAATGTTTGCCGAGATGCCGTAGTTTATTAGAAGCTATTTGTTATTATGGAATCTGAAAATCTAAGTTGATTGTGCATCAGTATACAGCAGTGGTTCTTGAAGAATCCAGTGCAACATGCCAACCAACGATACCTTATACCGGAATAAAATGAAAGGGGCAGGTACTTGTGACACGCAGCGGAGTTGGTCACTGCTCGATGCGATCAAAACCCGAAAAAACATCATCAGTCATAACAAAGAAAGTAAGAGTAGTAAAGGGGTATTACCCTAACTAAGACATCACATGACGCTATACGATGCCATAAGAATCAATGAAGAGTTTACTTATCTCCAAGTCTAGTAAGGCCTCCAGCACATCTTAGACTTGGGGATAACCGCCTTGCGTGGCGAAACATAAGACGATTGTCAAGAAACGGTTACTGAATGGCATTTGAAGGCTTTGAAAATAATTGGTAACGCTCCCTTGTTCATTGGAAATGATTAGTTACACTAGGATCTGGAGGTCCAGACTGTGAAATAATTTAGCAGCAGGCTACAACAGCAGTTCTTAGAGAAGGTACTACAAAATGCCAGCCAACGATTGCTTAGGCCGGATCAAGACTAAAGGGGCAGGTAATGTCGACTTAGTAAACCTATCCTAGGTGTGTAAGCAAGCAGAGTTAACCACTGCTCGATGCTGTAAAAACCCGAGGTAACAATCATAACAGAGAAAGTAAGATTAGTAACATGGCGCTACACTATTTAAGAATTCACATGATGCTATAAGATTATATAGAAACCAATGATCTATTTAGTAAGTGTACGATAAATTAAACCACTTATTTATTAAATTGTAATCATCTATCTGTACTAGTAGCTTTTGAGTTCTTAAATAAATTACGCCCCGATATAATATTTACTACAAAAATCGAAAGAGAAAGCGCAAAAATTTCCTTGATTTAACAATATCAAGAGACTTGAAAAATTCGATTTCTCAATTTTTACAATCCAACACATTCAGATTCAACAACATATAACAAATTACGCCATCCAATATGTGTAAGAAAATGGAAATGCAGATTTCTTCGTTTATAATAGTTAGGAGTTTCCCTATTGATGTGCTATTTTATCTTATATTGGATGGCATCCAATATGGCTTTTTTATAGCAAGACACAGATTACTATCAGCCTCATTAAACCAGGTAGTTTTTAAAAATTTTAATAAAGAATGTATACACAACATATACATTAGAAAAATACTAAATAAGAAATTATAAGAAAAAGGAATAAATTTAGTTTTCCCTATACAAAAAGAAACCCAACAACAATACAGTCTAATTACACATATAGGTCGAAGCGAAACCCATAAGCATCTGATGTATTCGAGAGAACCTATATTCCTGCTGAAACTTATACAGATATGATGTATATTCCTAGCATGCACCGCTCTGAGAGGAATTAAGCGGGCTACATCCATCGAACACTTTTTATGAAAATACTCACAGAGTAAACTCAAGTTGCTAACCGTTCTTCAATGTTTCAAAGAATCAAGGTTCTTGTTGAGTTCTGGGACTCTAGTCAGGCAAGCAGCTCTCTTCTGAATAGCATCCATCAAATGCAGTGTACGTTTGGAAGCAATTATGGGAGCAGTATTCCATCGTTCGTGGGGAAAAAACGAAATAGACTACATATTATCATCAGGAAAAAATATGGTAAAGGATGTAACAGATTTAAATAGGATAAATACAGGACATGACCGCAGAGTAATCCGAGGAAGAATAAAAATAAATGAACGCATAGAGAGAAAAAAAATCATAACAAGAAAGAAACCAAAAATTGATACACACATCTTAAAAGTAAAAAAAGCGGAATACCAAAATGAAATAAGAATAGAATTAACTAAAACCGGTGATCTTTATAACAAAAAAATGAATGAAACGCTGACGAATATCTTGGTGAAAACAGGAGAGCAAATAGCCAGAAAGAAGAGCAACAAAACAAAAATATGGAGCATAAAAACGGATGAATTGTTTGAAAAAAGACGTAAACTGCTAGCCCAGGGAAAGAGAAATACTATTCTGTTTGTAGAAACTAACAAAACCCTTAAAAAGTCCATTAAAGAAGATAAAAGACAACATTTAGAGATGAAGATAGAAAAAATTGTAGAACAAGACAAAAACATGAAAGCACTCCGACAAAGCCAGAAAAGACTACAATACACAACTTAAAGGATGAAAATGGAGAAGATATGAAAGATCAAGAAAAAATAACAGACATGATTCAAACATACTATCAGAGCTTATATGAACAAAAAAAACTGTCCACCAAATGATCTCAAAGAACGTCGAAACAGAAAGATAACACAGCCCCACAAAAAAAAAAACTGGGTATACTTTTGATGCGATATATCAGATCCGTAGTATTTTTGCCCGCTGATCACGAATCTGACGTCAGAATATCGCCATCACATCTCAATTTTTTTCTAACCTCAAAAAATAGGTAAAAATAAGTAAAAATTAAGAAAAATATACTCCTAAAAAATTGATTCAAGCTTTTTCATGAATCCAAAGATGTATTCGGACACGCTAAGCTAATATTCATCGGTTGGATTGAGCCATACAGTTCTGTTTTCTTTCTAACCTCAATAAATCAGACAGACATAGTGCTTCTCGAATGCAAAAACGAATTCAAATTAAAATTCAACCGATCCTTACTAAATTTGGTACACGGGGATTTTTTGGGTCGCTGATCACGAATCTGAGGTTGGATTTGCAAAATTCAAGGTAGCAGATGTTTTCGCGCCATTTTGAACGCCGAGAAAATTCATCGGTCGATTTTTATTCTTCTACCTGCATCCAGGGCGCCTCCACGTGGTGACGGTGGGCAACGGTGTTACTCCACTAGCCGGCAGAGTCCCTGGATAACGGCTTAGATGCCGTCATGGCAGGTAGAAGAAAGAGAATGACGATGCAGGGACTCGGAAACCCAGTATCGGCGGTTGGTCAGGGTGGGAAAGTGGGCCCGCAGCCGTCATCATCCAGCGAACGTAGCTCTTCATGTGTGGGTGACTTGGCTCATGTAGAGTATAATGCTACAAGAAAACGGTCTCACGGTACAAGGACTTTTCATAAGTGCGATAAAAACAGTGATTCATTTTGTTATATTTGCTGTCAACATGTATTGAGTAAAATGGGGTCACCGATAACGGATAAGATTAAAACCTTATATAAGGATTGTTTTAACATTGAAATACAGCACCAGGATACAGATTGGGTTCCCCACATCATTTGCAGTTCTTGCAAAATAATGTTGTACATCAATAAGAGGGCGATTAAATATTCCAGACCAGCAATATGGAATAGACCATACAGTGAAAATGATTGCTACTTTTGTATGAATGTTGTATCTAGGCATAACCGAAAAAATAAAAGTACTATTACTTATAACGATGTTTCGACAGTAACAAGACCAACTAAACTAATTCCGCCTCCTGAACCACTTGATGCTGATGTTATGGAAACAAATGATTTCACCTTATCAGTTCATGCCGAAAACATTGAGACTGTCGAAAAAGATTCAAACACTGTTACTAATGAATGTTCTAGTGACAACCTATCATATACTAGTGACACAGATAAAGAATTTCTACCATACAACCGTAAACCAGAACCAATACTCGTATCACAGTCAGAACTTATTGATCTAGTCAGAGATTTAGGCTTATCCAAAGATGGTTCAGAGCATCTTGCTTCCTTTTTAAAAAAAAATACATTTACTTAAGCCAGAAGCTACGATTTCTTATTATAGAAACAGAGATGAAGAATTTCGAAAATATTTCACAATGGACGAGGAATTGTCACTTTCATATTGTACCGATGTAAAAGGTCTAATGGATGAATTTCAAAATAACTCATACGATCCTGAAGAATGGAGACTGTTCATTGATTCTTCTAAACGGAGCATTAAGGCAGTTTTGCTGCATAATACCAACGTTTACGCTCCCATTCCGATTGCTCATTCCACAGTTATGGAAGAGCAATATGAAAAAATGAAGCAGCTTTTGATAAAATTAAAATATGCTGATCATAACTGGAAAATTTGTGGAGATCTGAAAATTGTACCAATATTGCTTGGCCAACAGTCAGGGTTTACACTTTATCCCTGTTATAAATGTCTGTGGAATAGCAGAGACAGGGAACGTCATTATAAGAAAAAAATTTGGCCAACAAGAGAATCGTTCACTCCTGGTGAAAATAATGTATTGTTTCCACCATTGGTAGATCCAGGAAAAGTTCTTATTCCCCCGCTTCACATTAAGCTTGGACTATGAAGCAATTCACGAGAGCATTAGATACAAACGGCCCATGTTTCAAATATTTGCATAAAAAATTTCCGAAATTTTCTGAAGCTAAAATTAAGGCAGGCGTATTTGACGGGCCACAAATAAGAAAATTGTTTCAAGATTCATTATTTGTTACTAAAATGAATAAAGTTGAAAAAGCTGCTTGGCTTAGTTTTAAAGAAGTCGCAACAAACTTTTTGGGAAATAATAAAAGTCCTAAGTACAAAGAAATAGTCGAGAAAATGGTAAAAAAAAAAATTTTCAAACATTAGGTTGCTTAATGAATCTAAAATTACATTTCCTGGACTCCCACATCGATGATTTCCCAGATAATCTTGGTGACTACAGTGAGGAGCAAGGGGAACGTTTTCACCAAGATCTGAAAATCATAGAAAATCGGTATCAAGGACGATGGGATGACCATATGCTAGCGGACTATTGCTGGTCGCTAAAAAGAGAAACAAGTCCTCAAAAGCGTTTGGGCAGAAAGCCTTTGAATAGGTCATTCGCGGAAAAAAGAACAAGATACAGCCAAAAAAAGGAAAGTTAGGCGCGGGTCTAACCTTCGCAATTCTAGGGCTTAAGGGTCTACTATTTGAGAGTATATGGTTTAGAAGTCCTGGTTTTGAGTCTATTGGGTCTCATTTTAAAGTTACAGGGTTATTGAGGTCTATTTTTTGAGGTTACAGGGTGTGGGAGTCTAAGGTTTCAGGGTTTAGGGTTTAAGAGTATTAGGTTTGAGGATTCCCCAACTGTATACCAAATTTGGTAGGAATCGGTTGGTTTTCAAAAATTTTGTCCGCCATCTTGGATCCGCCATTTTGATTTTTGCAAATCCGACCTCAGATTCATGATCAGCAACCCAAAAAACCCCCGTGTACCAAATTTGGTAAGAATCGGTTGAATTTTAATTTGAATTCGTTTTTTGCATTCGAGAAGCACTATATCTGTCTGATTTATTGAGGTTAGAAAGAAAACAGAACTGTATGAGTTAATCCAACCAATGAATATTAGCTTAGCGTGTCCGAATACATATTAATACATCTTTGGATTCATGAAAAAGCTTGAATCAATTTTTTAGGAGTATATTTTTCTTAATTTTTACTAATTTTTTACCTATTTTTTGAGCTTAGAAAAAAATTGAGATGTGATGGCGATATTCTGACCTCAGATTCGTGATCAGCGGGCAAAAATACTACGGATCTGATATATCGCATCAAAAGTATACCCCACTTTTTTTTTTGTGGGGCTGTGTAATCAATGTCAACTTAGAAGAAATACCAGAGATAACAGATGAAGAAATAGTAACAACACTAAAAACTATGAAAGACAATAAAACACCAGAAACTGACAGAGTATTAACAGAATTATTGAAAGAAGGAGGAGACTTGGTGGTACAGGTGCTGAAACTCTAATTTAATAAATGTCTAGAGGAAGAGAAGATACCAGAAAACTGAAACACAGTTTCAACAATTTTACTTTTTAAAGACTAAGTTAGACAATCACCGCCCAAGATCATTACTTTTACAAATATATAAATTGTTTATCAAAAAGAGAATTAATAGATTGGAAAACAAGCTGGAATTAAACCAATCGATAGAACAGGCTGGCTTCAGGAAGAGTTTTAGTACTTGTAATACATCTCTTAACTATCAAAACTTTGATAGAGAAAGCAACAGAATATAACTTAAAGTTGTACCTGGTATTTATAGATTACCAAAAGGCTTTTGATAGTATCTAGAGCTGGGCCGTCGAGAAATCCTTGTATAATAACAGAATAGACTGTAGGTATACTCAGCTCATAAGAATAATTTACAACAAAGTTCAATTGATGGTGGAAACAGATAATAAAAAAATGAAATACTTATCAAACGCGGAGTAAGACAGGGAGACTCCATGAGCCCAAAACTATTTATAGCAGCATTAGAAGAAGTTTTCAAGGAACTCGAACGGGAAAAAAAGGGGATCAGTGTAAATGGACAAAAATTAAATTATCTGCGTTATGCTGATGATGTAGTGCTAATATCAGAGAATTCTGATGACATACAGGAAATGATTCAGTAATCAGTGAGTTCAGTAACTACAAAACAAATCCGAGAGGGTAGGACTACTGCTGAATAAAGATAAGATAAAAGCTATGATAAAAAAAGACAGTCCGAAAGGCTTGAGAACAGAGGGCAGAACACTTGAATATGTAGAGGAATACATCTTCCTAGGGCAAGGCAAAATATGAAAAAGCAAATCAAACAGCAGAAGAACAGAGAAGAATCAGACTGGCATGGGCAGCATTTGGCAAACAAAGGAAAATACTAACCAACAAAAGAATTTCTCTGAAACTAAGAAAGATGGTATTCCATCAATGCATTCTACTGGCTCAGACATGAACATTGACTAAGAAGATGATGGACCAACTGAGTAAAACATAGAGAGCAATGGAACGCCAGATGCGGAATATAAGATTACAAGACAAAATCAGAAACGAAAGTATAAGACAAAAGACCAAAGTGATAGACGTAAGAGAACAAGTAGCAGATTTGAAATGGAGATGGGCCGGTCACACAATGAGACAACAAGATAAAAGATGTAAAAGAATTCAAGGATGGAGGCTGTGGTTGAGACAAAAATTCAGAGGAAGTCCACAAACAAGATGGAAAGTTGACCTGAAAAGAACGACTGGTTTAGAATGGGTCAGAAAGACGCAGAATCGAGAAGGATGGAAAACGGAAGGGGAGGCCTATGTCCGACACTGGGTGGAAGAAGGCTTATTCGATGGATAGATAGATAGATTCCATAGTTGGTCTACTTTGAGCTTCTTACAGAATTAACAGTTGTTGTGGTACTTTCTAGTTCGAAATAATATTACCAGCTTTTAGAAATCTCTCTTTCCTATGCATGTGATATGTTCATGCCAAGACATATTTACTCCCAAGTTAACGTCCAGCAAATTGAATGACCATGCTAGAGGAAGGGAGTGTCCCAACATAACTATGTCGGGTTTAGCAATATTAACTTTTTTTAGAAACACTGCGGCCTGAGTTTTTATAGCGTTAAATTCTTGTTTAGTTACTCTCAGGCCTAGATAAAATTTTTTCTGTATCATTGTTAAGTTGAAAGACTTTCTGCTGTCTACGGATATTTGAATGAGTAGTCGATGTTCGAGGGCTCAAAGTGAATGATGAAATAAGCGTACTATCATCTGCAAAGCTGTTAATTGGATTCCTGGTACTTTGCAGCAGATCGTTAATGTAAATGAGAAAGAGACTGGGAGACTCTATGGAGCCTTGGGGCACACCGACGTTAATAGAGGAGGTATTAGAAAGAAATCCTTCGACTGCCACTCGTCAAGAGCGTACTCTAAGAAAACACAAGAACCATAAACAAAACCTTTCAGAGCGTAGTTTAGCCAACAATCCGTGATGCCGAGCAGGGTCGAATGCCTTGCAGGTGCAACCGATTTTGAAAAATGTTCAATAACGTTGTTTCAAACATGTGTTACAGAGGTTAAAGGATCTCCTGTTGAACTTTGCTTACAAGAGCCATATTGATGGTCGCTAATAATATTGAATCCTTCTAAATATTTTAGAAGATGCTTCTCCACAACTTTTAATCTTATTTTTTATACATTAACTAATGTAATCTAATTTGGATCAAGATATGACCAAAAATAAACAATTAAAAACTCTGAAATGTAACTGTACAAGAGTGCTCCAAAAATCATTGAGTAGTTAAATACGAAAACCATAAAAAAAATTACCTGCTGTTCATTTATATACCAATGAAGTATCGATGCTGGCCGGCTCCGACCCGAAGTACAATTCAAATTTATCTCATCTCCGATCTGATATTGTTCCTCGACGCCGGAAATTATCGGGTCTTCATCCGGAAGTGCTGAAAAAAAGTAAAAGTAGGTTAATATTGCGTCATTAAATAGAAACAATAATGTGTTAAGTTAATATGCTTTCTCTTTCCAGTCTCTATGAAAAGTAATAGAAAACATTGATGTAGAACCACAAAAAAATGACTAAAAATATTTTATAAAACCGCAAGCACATTTTATTTCTAACAAATTTGAAGGAACAATCTAATAAAAGAAAATGAAGGGAAATATTTTTATAAATATTCTTGAACTTTTAAGATTAGAGCAATATAAATAAAGTTGTAAAGGAGACGTCTTGAAAGAAATATACAAAAAAGTGTAATATATTTCCCTCTCTTTACAAAAAAGAATATTTGAATAATTTTCGTGAAAAATATCTGGTAAATTTATTATCTTATATTACAAAGTTGATGCGAAGGTATGGATTTTTTTGGATAAGCACACATTTGTTTCGGTATGAGTAATATTTTAAAGTAGTGTTTTTTAGTGTTCCGTACGGAACACTTATAAGATTACTTCGGTGTGTGTCTGTCTGTCACGCCCGATTTTCTCCGATACTCCTTGACATAGAAAGTTGAAATTTGGTACTAATATAGGAATTGATGGTCTCATTAGAGCCGTGTAGTTTTGAAAGTTAAATTTTGAGGGGTGAAATCGGAAGTGAAAAAAAATTTTTTTTACTAGGTCATCGAGTGTGGTGTCGAATGAAAGCTTGTGAAAACACGAGTAAAATATATATATATATATATATATATATATATATATATATATATATATATATATATATATATATATATATATATATATATATATATATAATGTAATACTTGCGCACGCTTTTCTTTGTATTATTTTAAAAAATCGCGAAAAATCGCTGTCCCCACACCTTATCTCGAAAAGTACTAATCAAAAAATCTTGAAACAATTCTGGAAGATTCTCCACGGGGTATAGAGTGAACGAAAATTATTACGAGTGCATTTCCTTTAATAATTTATCTGATATATAAAAAAGAACAAAAATTTCAAGATCATCAGTTTTCAGTAAAGATTGGAAACAAACTTTGTTGAAAACTCATTTGGGGTGTGTTTTGTGAAGTCACTGATCATTTTATACCACCGTAACAAAATTTTTTATTTTAAAAGCAATTAACATACGGAACCCTAATTGTGCAAGTTCAACTTGCACTTGACCGGCTTTTTTTAGATGTTTTCCTACAAGTATTTAGAATACTATAGATTTAATATACCATAGAGTATTATTTAAAATGGAATATGATTTTTTAAGAAGAACGGTCTCCAAAGTAAACAGGAAGCGGAATTTTTATTTACAAATTTTCAGAAAACATCAAAAAGGAACTATGTATTTAAATTTCTAACTAATATAAATTCTTTAAATAATTGAATATATGCCTCCAAAACTGATTTTATCCTTCTTTATTCCACGCTTTCTTTTTCCAAATGAAGCCTGTATTTCTTTAAATCTATGTTTTTTAAGGGGTAAGTCAACTCCAGGTCCCAGGAAAAAATGCTAATTTCGGGAATTTTATTCAAGAGTGTAATAAAAGCAGTCGAAAATTTATTTGAAGTAATTTATTAAACAAATATTTAAGTGTACAAAAATATTTTTTTTTATCTTTTTAATTCAAAAGAGCCGCTTCAGAATCCAAGACGACAAGACACCGAGTCCTGAAATGGGCGAAACGATTGCACCCGTAGATTTCAACCTAGAAAACAAAACCAAAAATTTTCATTAATATATATCATCAAGTAGTTGATAAAGTATAGAAATTTGAAAATATCGTTTTTTCGAAAAATGGTGCACATTTGAAAAAAAAATGTTCATTTTTAAGCCAAAAATTTCACGAAAAATCTATAATATATATAAAATGCAACGTCTCTCTGTCTATCTGTCTGTCTGTCTGTCTGTCCGTTAGTGCGCCTATCACTGAAAAACCACTTATCCGATTTACGTACTTTTTTTTTTAAAACATACATATGTTCTCTGGCCAGGTTATAGGCTATATTTTATTACGATAGGTAGCATAAGGAATGAGCAGTGACGTAAAATAGTGAATGATGTCGGAAATAAGTTTGCCGCTAGCGCGTGCCTTTGCAATACACAGCCTAAACCATTAAATATGGAACAATATTATGTAGCAAAGAATATCTGTAATGTATATTCTATAATACATATAAAAATGCAATGTCTCTCTGTCTGTCCATTAGTGCGTTTATCTCGCGGGAACCACTTATCAGATTTACCTGTCTTTTTTTAAATTCATGCATATATTCTTTGGCCAGGTTATATAATAATAATAATAATAATCTATATCTATAATATATATAAAATGCAATGTTTGTCTGTCTGCCCGTTAATGCGCTTATCCCTCGAGAACCACTTATCCGATTTACGTGATTTTTTAAATTCATACATATGTTCTCTGACCAGGTTATAGGTATATATTTTATTACATCTATAATATATATAAATGCAACGTATTCTGTCTGTCTGTCTGTCTGTCTGTCTGTCCGTTATTGCGCTTATCACTGGAGAACCGCTTATCCGATTTTCGTACTTTTTTTTTTAAAACATACATATGTTCTCCGGCCAGGTTATAGGCTATATTTTATTACGATAGGTAGCATAAGGAATGAGCAGTGATAATAATAGTAAATGAAGTCGGACAAAGTTTGCCGCTAGCGCGTTCTCTTGCAATACACAGTCCAAACCATTAAATATGGAACAATATTATGTAGCAGAGAATATCTATAATATATATAAAATGCAATGTCTCTCTGTCCGCCTGTCTGTCTGTCCGTCCGTTAGTGTGCTTATCACTGGAGAACTACTTATCCGATTTACGTGCTTTTTTTTAACCATACGTATGTTCTCTGGCCAGGTTATAGGATATATTTTATTAGGTAATATAAGGAATAAGCAGTGACGATAATAGTGAATTAAGTCGGAGAAAAGTTTGCCGCTAGCGCGTTCTCTTGCAATACACTGCCTAAAGCATTAAATATGGAACAATATCATGTAGCAAAGAATACAATATATATAAAATGCAACGTCTCTCTGTCTGTCTGTCTGTCCGTTAGTGCGCTTATCACTCGAGAACCACTTATCCGATTTACGTGTTTTTATAAATTTATACATATGTTCTATATAATTCGATATAAGCCTAGATAATGGGAGATAAGGTGAGATAATGGGAGATAAGTATAAATAATGGGAGATAAGAGAGATAATGGGAGATAAGCAGAGATAAGTGTAGATAATGGGAGTTATGGTGAGATAATGGGAGATAAGGAGAAATAATGCAGATAAGGAGAAATAATGGTAGATAAGTCGAGATAAGCCTAGATAATGGGAAATAAGGTGAGATAATGGGAGATAAGGAGAAATAATGGGAGATAAGGAGAAATAATGGGAGATGAGCAGAGATAAGCCTAGATAATGGAAATTATGTAGAGATCATGGGAAAATAAGGAGAAATATTGGAGATAAGGAGAATTAATGGGAGATATTTTATTACGTTGGGTAACATAAGGAATAAGCAGTGACGATAGTAGTGAATCAAGTCCACGCGAGCGGAGCCGCGGGCCCGGCTAGTTGTTTATAAAAAAGAAGATTATAACTTATCGTAAAATCCGTACGTTATCCACTAGTTTTTGACATATATTAGTGAAAAATTGTTTGCTTTGTTCTAGGTTGAAATCTACGGGAGCAATAATTTCGCCCGTTTCAGGCCACTCATAAAATATGCCTTGTCGTTTTGGATTCTGAAATTGCCATCTTGATTTTAAAATATAACAAAAATATTTTTTTATACTTAAATATTTGTATAGGAAAGTGTTCAGATAAATTTTCAGTTGCTTTTACTATATCCCCAAATTAACCTCTTTTCCTGAAACCTGGAGTGGCCCTCTTGACGATATCCTGTACACTGTCGCTATTTCTCCATTCTATCATTGGTCTTGCCCTCGTTTGCTATAACCTGTCTATATCCGTTTTAATTTGGCGGCCTCTTCTACTAAATTTTTTGTTTTAGCCTTATTGCTGATTCAACTGCAACTTTTTACATCTGAATATAATATTGAGCATTTCCCTTGCCATGGCTTTTCAACTTTTTTTCTAGGTTCTTGTTACTGAATACCTATTTTTCATAAGCGTTGAGTTTCTCCAAATAAAAAAATTCTTGAAAAGGGTTAATCGAGAAGTGACAAACTAAACCTCGTAAGGATTTAATCTATTAACGCGACGATCTAATAAGAATTAATTAATTCATCGAACACTCCATTGAACTACTTGTAGAATAGACTCAAGTTGTCAACCGTTCTTCGATGAGTCTAAGGGTTTAGAGATGCTGGTGAGTTCTGGGTGTCCAATCAAGTTAACTCTAGTGAACAGAGTGCAACAAATGCAACGTATGCTTGCAGATTCCTAAACATTGGCGCCGTATTCCATCATTGATTGAATTTTAGCTTTGTACAAGATTAACAGTTGTTGTGAAGTATAAAGCTTTCCAGTTCGAAATAATGTTATATAGCTCTTGAGAAGCTTCCTTTGCTATACAAGTAACATGCTCATGTCAAGGCATATTTGCTCCCAAGTTAACGCTCAGAAAGTGGTGTCACGATGCTGGAAGACTGGAATGCCCCATATAACTATGTCCGGTTCCGCAACGTTAACTTATTTAGGAAAAACCCCCGCTAGGGGTTTTCTAGTGTTAAATTCTACGTGGTTATCCTAACATAGCGTTTCTGCCAGGTTTTTGTTAAATTAAACGACTTGTTGCAGCCTGCGGATATTTGTATGAGTCGCTGATGTTGGAGCATTCAAAGTAAATGAAGAAATAAGAATGCTGTCAGTGGCAAAGCTGGAAGAAAGAGAATATGACGCTATTATAGGTTTTACATAGAATTCTAAAGAATTCACTTAAAATTAAGTATTTTTACAATTTTTCAAGCGTTTAATCGAAATTTTGAACATCTACTTGATTTTCCAAGCATTAATTTACTTTATTTTTTTGAATTTATACTTTAAAAATTCTATTATCTCAAGTTTTTTACTTTAAAATTCATCTCAAGTTTTTTTAGCCTAATAATAATAACAATTTCGGTCATCCGGTACGAATTTTATGTAGAACCTATAATGGCGGCTAAACTATCAGAATTTCGATTTTTTTTTTAACTTTGAAAATGCCTTAGCTTGTTCGGGTACTAGTGATACGTTTGCCCTCGTGATATTTTATTAACCAAGGCCTAAATTTTCCAAAAATAACTTAGGCAAACGCTTAGGATCCAAAACTTGGGACCTACGGTCTTATTTATTCAAAAACTCGAAAAATGACCATTTTTGGCTAGAAAAAGCGAGTTCAGCTTTGTCCTCCGGTATTGGCGGCGTCTGCCTTTTATAGGTTTCCTATTATTTTATCAAGAACAAACTAAATTTATTGATTTTATATATTTTTGGATCGACTTTAGGGCGCTCGACTTTTTAGTGTCAACGAATGTTATGGATACACGTGGTTAAACGACAGTCCATTTTTGATGTAGCATTTTATGCCTTATCTGGGCAGGAGCCACAAAATCAACGTTAAAGGCTTTTATTCGACTCGCCCGATAGAATGAACAACTAGGGAGACGGTTAGTCGACAGGTCAAAATTTCGGGTCGCCCTCTTGGTCTACATAGGTCAGGTTTGAGACCCAGATTGATATTTCTTTGCTTGCCTTTATATACTAAAGCTATTAGTCAGCCATTAGTAAAATTAATGTTATATCAATCTCACACCTTCAATGTCGTTTAGGTATTTATCAACTATTGACAAAAAAATGCTAGAACATATATATATTTTTTATTTTTTATCATACGAAATATTATAAATGGAATTTTAACCGAAAGTTACCATTACATATTTTTCTGCTTACTGGCGAAAAATATTTTTAGCTTTTCTATGACGTGACAAATGGCGTTTCCAAAATTTATCGTTATATAAAAAACGTTTTGGAATATAAAGCAGTATATCTCATTGATAAGCTCCATTTGTAAAGTGCTTGAAATAGATTTGATTTTATCCTAAAAAACGTATATATTATTAAAAAAAATTACGGAAATATTTTATCTCCTTTTTTACGGCTTAAGAAGTTGCTGAAAATCTGGGTACAATTCATTGTACGTAAGAAAGTTCCGCAGCTAAATATTTATTTGAACTTTTTATTTTTATGGTAAGTAACCCATTTTCAAACATATTAACAGAAACGTGTCGATAAAAATGTATGAAAGTTTAGTTAGAGGACTGATCTTTAAGCAAAGGGAAGTCTACTTGCAGGTTACCATAGGTGTATACCATAAGTAGCGGGACAAATTCAAATAAATCGAGGAATAAATATTCTACCAGTTATAATTATTCAAGTATCGAGGTAATTGTATATGTTTT
>CM032453.1:47904471-47934628 GCA_019049505.1 Pachyrhynchus sulphureomaculatus | reverse complement strand
ATAATAGTGAATTAAGTCGGAGAAAAGTTTGCCGCTAGCGCGTTCTCTTGCAATACACTGCCTAAAGCATTAAATATGGAACAATATCATGTAGCAAAGAATACAATATATATAAAATGCAACGTCTCCTCTGTCTGTCTGTTCTGTCCGTTAGTGCGCTTATCACTCGAGAACCACTTATCCGATTTACGTGTTTTTATAAATTTATACATATGTTCTATATAATTCGATATAAGCCTAGATAATGGGGAGATAAGGTGAGATAATGGGAGATAAGTATAAATAATGGGGAGATAAGGAGAGATAATGGGAGATAAGCAGAGATAAGTGTAGATAATGGGAGTTATGGTGAGATAATGGGAGATAAGGAGAAATAATGCAGATAAGGAGAAATAATGGTAGATAAGTCGAGATAAGCCTAGATAATGGGAAATAAGGTGAGATAATGGGAGATAAGGAGAAATAATGGGAGATAAAGGAGAAATAATGGGAGATGAGCAGAGATAAGCCTAGATAATGGAAATTATGTAGAGATCATGGGAAATAAGGAGAAATATTGGGAGATAAGGAGAATTAATGGGAGATATTTTATTACGTTGGGTAACATAAGGAATAAGCATGACGATAGTAGTGAATCAAGTCCACGCGAGCGGAGCCGCGGGCCCGGCTAGTTGTTTATAAAAAAGAAGATTATAACTTATATCGTAAAATCCGTACGTTATCCACTAGTTTTTGACATATATTAGTAAAAATTGTTTACTTTGTTCTAGGTTGAAATCTACGGGGAGCAATAATTTCGCCCGTTTCAGGCCACTCATAAAATATGCCTTGTCGTTTTGGATTCTGAATTGCCATCTTGATTTTAAAATATAACAAAAATATTTTTTTTATACTTAAATATATTTGTATAGGGAAAGTGTTCAGATAAATTTTTCAGTTGCTTTTACTATCATCACTCTCCAAATTAACCTCTTTTTTCCTGAAACCTGGAGTGGCCCTCTTGACGATATCCTGTACACTGTCGCTATTTCTCCATTCTATCATTGGTCTTGCCCTCGTTTGCTATAACCTGTCTATATCCGTTTTAATTTGGCGGCCTCTTCTACTAAATTTTTTGTTTTAGCCTTATTGCTGATTCAACTGCAACTTTTTACATCTGAATATAATATTGAGCATTTCCCTTGCCATGGCTTTTCAACTTTTTTCTAGGTTCTTGTTACTGAATACCTATTTTTTTTCATAAGCGTTGAGTTTCTCCAAATAAAAAAATTCTTGAAAAGGGTTAATCGAGAAGTGACAAACTAAACCTCGTAAGGATTTAATCTATTAAACGCGACGATCTAATAAGAATTAATTAATTCATCGAACACTCCATTGAACTACTTGTAGAATAGACTCAAGTTGTCAACCGTTCTTCGATGAGTCTAAGGGTTTAGAGATGCTGGTGAGTTCTGGGTGTCCAATCAAGTTAACTCTAGTGAACAGAGTGCAACAAATGCAACGTATGCTTGCAGATTCCTAAACATTGGCGCCGTATTCCATCATTGATTGAATTTTAGCTTTGTACAAGATTAACAGTTGTTGTGAAGTATAAAGCTTTCCAGTTCGAAATAATGTTATATAGCTCTTGAGAAGCTTCCTTTGCTATACAAGTAACATGCTCATGTCAAGGCATATTTGCTCCCAAGTTAACGCTCAGAAAGTGGTGTCACGATGCTGGAAGACTGGAATGCCCCATATAACTATGTCCGGTTCCGCAACGTTAACTTATTTAGGGAAAAACCCCCGCTAGGGGTTTTCTAGTGTTAAATTCTACGTGGTTATCCTAACATAGCGTTTCTGCCAGGTTTTTGTTAAATTAAACGACTTGTTGCAGCCTGCGGATATTTGTATGAGTCGCTGATGTTGGAGCATTCAAAGTAAATGAAGAAATAAGAATGCTGTCAGTGGCAAAGCTGGAAGAAAGAGAATATGACGCTATTATAGGTTTTACATAGAATTCTAAAGAATTCACTTAAAATTAAGTATTTTTACAATTTTTCAAGCGTTTAATCGAAATTTTGAACATCTACTTGATTTTCCAAGCATTAATTTACTTTATTTTTTTGAATTTATACTTTAAAATTCATCTCAAGTTTTTTTAACAGTGTAGCCTAATAATAACAATTTCGGTCATCCGGTACGAATTTTATGTAGAACCTATAATGGCGGCTAAACTATCAGAATTTCGATTTTTTTTTAACTTTGAAAATGCCTTAGCTTGTTCGGGTACTAGTGATACGTTTGCCCTCGTGATATTTTATTAACCAAGGCCTAAATTTTCCAAAAATAACTTAGGCAAACGCTTAGGATCCAAAACTTGGGACCTACGGTCTTATTTATTCAAAAACTCGAAAAATGGCCGTTTTTGGCTGGAAAAAGCGAGTTCAGCTTTGTCCTCCGGTATTGGCGGCGTCTGCCTTTTATAGGTTTCCTATTATTTTATCAAGAACAAACTAAATTTATTGATTTTATATATTTTGGATCGACTTTAGGGCGCTCGACTTTTTAGTGTCAACGAATGTTATGGATACACGTGGTTAAAACGACAGTCCATTTTTGATGTAGCATTTTATGCCTTATCTGGGCAGGAGCCACAAAATCAACGTTAAAGGCTTTTATTCGACTCGCCCGATAGAATGAACAACTAGGGAGACGGTTAGTCGACAGGTCAAAATTTCGGGTCGCCCTCTTGGTCTACATAGGTCAGGTTTGAGACCCAGATTGATATTTCTTTGCTTGCCTTTATATACTAAAGCTATTAGTCAGCCATTAGTAAAATTAATGTTATATCAATCTCACACCTTCAATGTCGTTTAGGTATTTATCAACTATTGACAAAAAAAATGCTAGAACATATATATATTTTTTATTTTTTATCATACGAAATATTATAAATTGGAATTTTAACCGAAAGTTACCATTACATATTTTTCTGCTTACTGGCGAAAAATATTTTTAGCTTTTCTATGACGTGACAAATGGCGTTTCCAAAATTTATCGTTATATAAAAAAACGTTTTGGAATATAAAGCAGTATATCTCATTGATAAGCTCCATTTGTAAAGTGCTTGAAATAGATTTGATTTTATCCTAAAAAACGTATATATTATTAAAAAAATTACGGAAATATTTTATCTCCTTTTTTACGGCTTAAGAAGTTGCTGAAAATCTGGGTACAATTCATTGTACGTAAGAAAGTTCCGCAGCTAAATATTTATTTGAACTTTTTATTTTTATGGTAAGTAACCCATTTTCAAACATATTAACAGAAACGTGTCGATAAAAATGTATGAAAGTTTAGTTAGAGGACTGATCTTTAAGCAAAGGGAAGTCTACTTGCAGGTTACCATAGGTGTATACCATAAGTAGCGGGACAAATTCAAATAAATCGAGGAATAAATATTCTACCAGTTATAATTATTCAAGTATCGAGGTAATTGTATATGTTTTCTAGAACGGGGCAATACGAAAATACTGCTTTTTCAGACAGCCTATTGACGTGAATATTAAAGTGTATTTTCAACAGGTACCCTGTACTTTTGTTTGTTTGTGAAATGTTTTCGACGAAAAAATATAAAAAGAGAAATCTACGATTAATATGAAGGAGAATGACACTTAATTTATTAACACAAATTTTCAAAGAAATGAAAGAGGTAATTTTAAAGCACGTCATGAGCTTATTCCACAACATTTTTCCCTTGGGGGATTAAAAAGAACAATCATAATAAAAGCAAACATAAAAAACCAATTTAAGACTTCTTTCTGTTCTTTTAAAACCTTTTAAATTAAGAGTGGCCTAAAAGTCGCGAGGAGGCTTAGCGATTTAATACCTTTTTTAATTAGGTATGTATTTTTGACCTTTTTTCATATATATTTTTTTTATTATTATTTTTTAATTTTTATTTTGCACCATTTTTTTCTAAACGGTATTGCTGTATCATACTGTAATCGATATCGACTACTGAATTTCAAACATCTCATCTTACAATTGATTATATACATTTTTATACTCAACGCTCCAAACATTTGCCATATCCTATACAAATATTGAACTATTCTTAAGATATTTACATGTAAAAAAAAAATTACATTATCCTAAACAGTATATCTTAGAATAAATTATTTGGAAATAGACAGTGTCAATTCGGAATAACTTTCCCACGTTTCAGCTATAATTTTCGCAGCTTACCAATTAAAATGTCATGAAAAACAACAACAAAACCTTCTTGGAAGTCAAGCAATACAGCATCCACTGGGCCAGATTTATCTAGAACCGTTGTAATATCGTGTGTTAACACAAAGAGAGCTGATTTACATGAATACCCATGGCAAAAGTCATTTTGGTCATTAAAGTAACATCTCTTTTCTTCCTGGACTTTTCTTACATATTAGTTCAAAGATCTTACAGACCACGGATGTCCAGCTGACAGGTCTGTAATTGCATAAAATCTACCTTGATCCTGATTTAAAAATGGGGACTTGCTTGCATTTTCTAGGTATGGCGTTATTACTGTTTAAGTAAAAAAGTCCGCTACGAATTCCATCAGGCCCTTCTGTATAAGAGCGCTTAATTTTATTTAGAAAATCAATAATTTGTTTTTGGTCGAATGTAAATTGAGCCGCACCCACCCTTTGATTAAAGTTTTGTGTGTAGTTTCTGCAGGACAGAGAGTACTTGTGCATATAAAACTATCAACAAGCATGCCTTTTCAGTATCTTTTACGGATAATTCGTTCCCTGATTTCATAATTGGAATTATCCTTGAGGATCCCCGCCTAGAACGCTGGTAATTATAAATTTTTTTCCACTGATAATAGTTTTTACCATCCTCCAGACTTATGAGATTATCTAGAAAATCCTTGCGACCCCGATTTTTGACTCGATTTTAATTGTTGCGTGCAAATTTTCCTTATTAATCGAATAAAGGAATGATGAGCTGGAGTGTGCAAGCATTTATAATGAACAAATTTGGACCAAAAAGACTTTTACAGGTCAAGTGATAATATTATTAATTTACTAAAAAGAAATATTACTCAGCATATATTACCACTACACCAATCATTTTATTTTTGCACTGGACGCTCGTTTCGCTAACCATATTAGCTTCATCAGGAGCGATGATTGACTCAAAGTCAATCATCGTGCGTCGAGGGCAAAAATCAAGTGTTTGGTGTAGTGGTGATATATACGGATTAGTGTGTCAAAGATTGCACATTCCCAACATAGTAAAAAGGAATAATTTAAAAGCTAAATTAAATTTTGGTCTAAATTAACAAGAGCATCAGTAAGCCAACCAAAGTTACGCAATGTATCACCAGAAAATTTATTGTTATTTATGATTAAAACAAAAATTATATAGGGTGTGGATTCTAAAAACTGTTATATTTGGCACTTGTTTTCAGGCTTTTACTATCGATTCCTATGTATTTTTTTTATAAAAACGTCTATTTGGTGAAATTTAGAATGTGAGGTTAAGTGAAAACCTGGAGGTTTGACATTTAACGGCAAATAGACCAACTTTTACAGTCTGTCAAGTTAGAACGGATCCACGATAATTCATTTTTGGTAGATGCGATTCTAGTAATTCAACAAAAAATCGGTAGAGGGAACCTTTGTCTACGCATTTTATTAAAAGTATCAGTCGATTCCGAACTATCGTCAAAATCAAGTAAAATCCAAAATGAGTCACTTGTTTGGGCATAGGTTCGAGATCTTTCTTTGTTCCCATTCGAAAGGGCCTAGAATGACACATTTCGCGGCCTCTAAATATATTAAAATGTCGGTATCGTTTGTGAAGAAGATGTTTTAACGAGACGAAAAGTGGCAACAACTTGCCAAAACGTGGCTCGGTAGGCAAAGTCACTCCGAAAGTCGAAAAATAAATCGTGTCTAATCCGGTCTAAATATGGTCCATGAGATTATTCGACAACATCTTCGTGCTCATGATATCAAATTCCGAAGTACGTTGAAGAAACGTTTGCTGGACGAAGACCACGTCACGAAACGGCTCGCTTGGGCCCACGATAAGATATTAGAGTGGCCCTCATAATCGCCTATTGAAAACGTTTGGTCCCTTGTAAAGAAAAAGCACAGAGGAAAGATCTGAGAACTTTGACTCAGCTGTCTCGCGAGATTCGAAAAATTTGGAGTTCATTGCTGCGCGAGTATACAGAAAATCTCGTCGTCAGCATGCCTCGAAGATGCCCGGTGATTATTGAAGCACGGGGCAATTGGACAACTTGCTAATGTAATTGCGCCGTTGTTAGCATGCCAAAGAATACATTGATGGCAAAAAATTTTTTCGAAACACATTCTTTCAAGAATGCGAACGGTCACGTTCTTACTTGACAGATTGTAAATTCCCTGAGTCAATTTGGCTATTCCTGTGTAGCAGCTGTAAATAGAGTATATCGTATTAATATTACATAATGCTCTTTTAGGTATTGAAGTAGTATAATTGGAGATTCTTAATTTCGAGCCTAACGTTAAACATCACTGTTTTTTTTTTTATCAGTGAATATGAGTTCTGCCTTATTAAATAAATCATTTACAGCGTTTAAATGTAAAAAAGACTTAAAATTACATTTCCGCCTATTCACGGCTAACAAATTACAGCAAAAAAATGTTCTACAGTATGTGTATCGCAATAAACAGAAAAACAAGAAATTTGGAGCTGTTTCGTTTATAGCCCCAATAAGTGTACGTACAACCCTCTGATTTAAAGGGTCGAAAAACGACAACAAAAAATGTGTTTCTCAACATTTGCCTTTATTAGGTTTGTTCTGTTAATTCCCTTAGGCAAGACATGTAAAATGAGCTTTTGCTCTCAGAACGTATATTTTGATTTAAAACATGTTTTATTTTATACTAAATGTAACATATATCTTTGCACATTGCCTCCTTGAGATTTTTGAACATTACAGCAGCTTTTTCAGTGGAATAAGTTGAACATATCTTATTATTAAAAATAAGAAAGTACTAAGGTTACTCACTCCTTTCTTTTCAAACACGGAGTTCTAAAATACGTTAAGTATTAAATTTGACTTTCTCAAGTAAATAGCTAGTAAATTTCTATTTCTTTCACCTTATTCCCTTGAAATGATCAATTAAAAACTATTGTAAAACTAATGAAAAAAATAACTTAATTTTCATATTTCTATAATGGAAGAATTTTGATAGAGACATATAGCACGATATATATGTACTCCTTACCCCACCATATTAACTCTTTATATGCTACTATATACACTTCTGGACAAAATTAACGCAACAATATATTAAATCATACAAATCTCTATAATGAATTAATTTTAATAATTTTTTATGAACATTGGTTACACTAAAAGTTAGAAAAAACTTATTCGGATACTTTAAAAGTGAATTAGCTACCAAATTTCTCTATAAGATTCGAATTAAAATTATTCGTAAGACCTAATAACAAAATCGTTGAAATTATGTAATAATGAAAAAAATGAACTGGGACACTAGTAGCAAAATTAATGGTGTAACTGGGACATTAGTAGCGTGTGTTGCCTCCTCTACTTCGGATGACAGCGTTTATGCGCCTAGGCATGCTTCTAATTAAATTTTGGTTTCTAGGTGCAGGTGCAGGTATATGACGTTTCACATTTTTCTTAAGATGATCCCATACATGTTCTATCGGATTCAGATCCGGGCTTTTTGGTGGCCATTGCATAATCGGTATATCAACTTGATTAAGATAATCGAGTACCTCCCTAGCCATGTGAGGTCGAGCGTTGTCTTGCATAAACAGGAAATTGGGCCCCACAAAATGACCGAAAGGCATCACATGTTCTATTAAAATATTCTCAAGATAGTAGTCAGCATTCACGGATCTGGTACGGACAGGAACTAACTCTGTGCGAGCATCAAAGCAGATGCCACCCCAAAACATAACAGACCCACCGCCGAATGAAATCCTTGCAGAGATGCAAGGAGCAAACCTCTCTCCTGGTCTTCGCCATACTCACTCACGACCATCTGGATGTTTTAGACTAACCCTAGTGTCATCTGTGAAGAAGAAGATTTCGAGCAAAACGTAACCTGGCAACTCTGTTCTCTCTAGTAAGCAAGGGCGCAGTGGCTGGTCTCCTACTGTTTAATCCAGCTTCATTTAACCGTCTTCTAACTGTTTTAGAAGAAATTGTGACATTGCGAACAGCTTCGAGTTCGTTTCTTATTATAGAACTAGTGACAGTCCTGTTTCTTAAAGCATATTTTCTTATAAATCGTTCATCTGGGTCGCTAGTGCATCGTTTTCACCCTTGCCCTAGCCTTCTAGAATAAGTTCCTACTTCATTCAAGCGTCTTACCATACGACTTATTGTGGAACGATGTTTGCCTAACAAATTGGCAACATAACTCTGACAATATCCCTGGTCCAATAAAACTGAGGCTCGCACTACCTCGTGTTCAGTTAAATTCCTTGTTCGATTCATTTTTCTAATTCTTCGGGGTCAAAAATAAAACAGTCTACCACAAAAACGCATTACTTTGAAAAAGGGAACAATTTATAAGCTTACTTTTAAAGAAAATCTATCGCATTATTACAGAAAATTGTTTATCTTCTAAAAAATTCTTTAAAACTGTAAATCTAAACGAATTGTTTTGATTTCTGTCATGAACAACGAAACAAAATATGCATAGCCTACTATTCAAATACTCGATAAAACTTTAAAACTGACGTAAGAAAAAGATAAATTAATTTTCAGATTGTTGCTGCTATTAATTAAAATAGTAAATTTTATAACAGATGAAACAAAAGTTAAATTTGTTTTTTTACCAAATAATGAAGATCCTATCTATAAATAATAATAAACCTATAATTAATAATTTAAAAGATTATACACATAATCAATATTTTAAAAGTAAAAAGAAATGAATGAAAAATTCATTATATATATATATATATATATATATATATATATATATATATATATATATATATATATATATATATATATATATATATATATATATATATATACAAATATATGTGTATATGTATTCAGGGTGCCCAATATGTATGGAATAATGATTTCACAGCATTTATTAATCAGTGTATCAAAAAAATATTTAAATAAAAGTTATAGGGTGTCATATGGCGCACATGCTGACGTCGACAATAAAATGTTTTCAGATCGAAGAAATTACGCCATCTTAATTTTTTTTAAATAGAAAACCCTGTATATTATTTTATTTTTGAGACCTACTAAAAATTCTAGATATTATTTGCCTAACATACCATATGTCTAAGTTGAACTGTTCTGGAATTATTTATATTTGAAATTAAGGAGATCAAATTAAAAAAAAAAAATTAAGCTGGCTTGTGTCAAACATTTACTGTCAGGTAACGACTTAATGCGTCAAAAAATGATTTATTGACGAAAACGTTTATTGCTGCATTTTGTGAAACTGCAATTTGAGCGTAATATCATAATGGTACATTTAACAGAAACTGAAAGAATCACTTTGTTATTGATGGTTGGTTACGGAGACCGTAGGAGAACACAACAGGAGGTGTGTGATCTTTTTAACGTTGAATATCCGAATCGAGAACCTATTACCCAATTCGTAGTTAGCAAAACATTAAAACAATTTAGACAATCAGGTCATGTTAAGAATCGTTCTAAATCTGGATCTCCAAAAGTTAAAACAAGCGATGATAAAAAGTTAGATGTTTAATTGGAAATTACAGGAAATCCCCATACAGCCTCTCGTCAGCTTTGCCTAGACCACACTAGGTACAACAGGAATCTGTGGTATCAGCAGGAAGGAGCACCTCCTCACTATGAAATCAATGTTCGTTGATATTTGGATGCGATTTTTCTTAATCGATGGATAGGCAGAAGAGGTGCTGTAGAATGGCCTGCAAGTCGCCACTCTATTTTTTTTATGGGGTCATTTGAAAACCAAAGTTTACCGAAGTCGACCTGAAACTGTAGAAGATTTACAACAAAGAATTCAATATGAAGTACTACAGATCACCCCGTATTCTTTACAAAGCTCTATTCAGGCTGTTTATGACAGATTGGGTCATTGCCTCGCTACTAACGGTAGATATTTTGAGCATTTGTTACCTTAAAAATAAACCTAGAGTATTTATTAATAGTTTTTTCTCTTTTTTTATTTTTAATTTCAAATGACAATAATATGGTATATTAGAAAAATAATATCAAGAATTTTAAGTAGAACTCAAAAATAAAATAATACAGGGTTGTTTTATTAAAAAAAAAGCCAAGATGGCGTAATTTCTTCGAACTGATAGTCTACAACATTTTGTCAGCATGTGCGCCGTATACCTTTTATTTAAACATTTTTTTGATACACTGATTAATAAATGCTGTGGAATTCCATACATATGGAGCACCCTGTATATATATATATATATATATATATATATATATATATATATATATATATATATATATATATATATATATAACAATCCCTCTAATCTCTTTCTCTCCACTCTTTTGACCCGTTTACTATAAATATTTATAAAAATTATTTGTTTATTGTCTCAATAAAGAAAAACAAGAAAAATTACAATATTCCTAATAAAATCACCCCCTTAGCCTGAAGCAATATCCTTTTATTCCTTGACTTGAAAACCCTGGAAAGGACATATAACACGTTACATCTGAAAAAAGCTCTCTAATTTCCTTCTCTACCTCTGCAATTCCTTATTATTCCTTATATGTTTTATAATAAATATTTTTTCACGGATACTTTCCTTTGGCAAGGAAAGACTTTCTACGCCGGAGATCCGAGTTCGAATCTCTACTAGGAAAATAATAAATTCAATAAAAAAAACTTTACAACGAGACGGTCGCCTCTCTCGGGAGTATCATACCTAAAAAAACCCTCTGACCGTTCGGAGCAGGCATTAAACTGTAGATCTCCTTTGTCTGTGGAATAATTAAAAAAAGGCACCAACCATAGCAAAGGCGAAGAGGTCGCCTACGTCCGTATCGGATATGGTGTGAAGCAATGCCGTTTTATTTGTAAGTGATACAGTCTATTAAGTAAGAACGTGACCGCTCGTATTCTTGAAAAAATGTGTTTCGAGAACATTTTTTTCACTCAATGTACTGTTTTGTATGCTAACAACGGCGCAATTACCTTAGTAAGTTGTCCAATCGTCTCCTGCATTAATAATCGCAAGACAACTGAGTCAAAGCTCTCAGAATTTTTCCTGTGAGCTTTCTCTTTATAAGGAACTAAACGTTTTCAATAGGCTTGGCGTCCGGCGATTGTGAGGGCCACTATAGTATCTTAATTTTCGTTTGCACCTTGCAGTTCATGCACAACTTGTTGGGTCTCGTGTAAACCAAGACACGACTGGTTTTTCAACATTCGCAGTGACTTTACTTACCGAGCCACATTTTGGCACTCCTTCACAAATAACACCGACTTTTTAATATATTTCGCGGACGCGAAATGTGTCATTTTATGTCCCTTTGGATGGGAACAACGAAATACTGCCTGGAAGCGACAAGCAAACAAGTGACACATTTTGGATTTTACGTGATTTCGACGAAAGTTCGGAATCAACTAATACTTTTATCAAAATGCATCGAAGACAAAGGTTCCCTCTACCGTTTTTTGTTAAATCGTTAGGATTGCATCTACCAAAAATGAATTATCGCGGATATGCTCTTACTTGACAGACTGTATTTATTACGAAAAACAATTGGAGGATTTGCACGTTAAACCGACGCAACGTCAAAAAGACTATTCGTCGCTGTGATTACATTAGGTACCATAACATATTTTCAATATTTTATTGATGTACGGAGCTATATTTAATGGTCTCTTTTGATTTACATTTTCCCAATTTGACAAAAAACATTCTTACGTTACTAAATTTAGATGTTTATGAAGAAAAATATGATATCACATGCATGCAATCTTGCATGAATATTTCTCCCGTGTCAAGGTTAGATGTTATTGTCTTTTTTCTTAAAATATCGAGCTAATTTAGGGCGCCTTTAAGTAATTTCAAAGTTTGGTAGTTGATTGGCCGCGTCAATAAACAACATTTACAAATTTAATTACTTTAAAAAGTTTCGAGGTCTTTTAATTAATTTACGAGATTTGAATAAGGTCGCTATACATTTTGTTTGACCCTTGTTTTCTCGTTTTACAGTAATGTACCTTCAAGCCATTCAGGCTAAAGGTGGTAAATCTTTGTGGAACGTCCCTTTGTATAACATGACTGTAAAAATCTATGTAAAACTACATAGAAAATCATGTAAGTTTAATTTTCTACGGAATTTTACATATGTAAAAATTTTTCCAGAGAAAAATTCATTGAATCAAGCTTAACGCGAACAGTTACATATGTTACATATGTCTATGTATTACCAGGGTTGTATGATAAGAACCCGCTCTTGGCAGGAAAAAAAAACATTTTTATGGATAAAATTTATTTAATTTTTCAACGCAGTCTCCTTTTAGCTCGATCCACATAATCCAACATTTTTGTATCCCATTTAAAAAATACGATTTCTCCAGCCCTTCAAAATAGCTGCTTGTTTCGGCATCATCTCATCGTTTGAGCCAAATTTTTTTCCGCCGTGCCATTTTTTCATATTCGGAAATAGGAAATAATAGCTGGGGGGCGCGAAAGCAATTCGTATCCTAACTCATTGAATTTTGCCATGGCGATGACACAAATATGCACACGTGCATTGCCTTGATGAACGAGAATTTTTTCTACGCCAAATGCGGACGTTTTTCTTTCACAGCATAGCTGAAACGATCCAATAAGTTGACATAATATTCTCCATTAGTCGTTTTGCCTTTTTCAAGGTAATCGAAATGTATTATGACGTGTGTATCCCAAAACACTGTGGCCATGACTTTGTTGGCCGACAAAGTCGCCTTGGCCTATCTTTGGGGCCGGTTCGCCAAGGAAAATCCACTGTCTGGACTTTTCTTTTTTCTCTAGTGTGCTGTGATGAATCCATGTTTCGTCAACAGTTATGAATTGACGCCAAGAATCATTCCGATTGCACTTTAACATCATCGAACATTCTTTTGAAGTTGATACACGTGCACGTTTATTGTCAGTTATGGGTAATCGCACACCCATCTTGGAGAAAGCTTTTCTCAAATCCAAAAATATGTTCTGCGTCTGTTCAGTTGAGATGCTCATAGTCTCGGCAATATCACACACTTTCACTCTCCGATCATTTATCACTATATCGTGAATTCTTTCAATCAGTTCTCATTTGGACGACCTGAACGTTCTTTATCAAAAATGCTTGTACGGTCGCGTTTGAATTCAGCTGTCCAATATTTTATGGTCGATAACGAAGGTCTAGAGTCCCCATAAACTTCGCTGAATTCCGCTTTTATCTCAGCATTCGTTTTCCTTTTCAAAAATAACCGATCAAGTGCAAGTTGAACTTGCGCAATTAGTGTACGTTGATTGCTTTTAAAATAAAAAATTTTGTTACAGATGTATAAAATGATCAGTGACTTCACAAAACACACCCCAAATGAGTTTTCAACAAAGTTTGTTTCCAATCTTTACTAAAATCTGATGACCTTGAAATTTTTGTTTTTTTTTAAATTCCAGAAAAATTATTAACGGTAATGCACTCGTGATAATTTTCGTACAATCTACACCGCGTGGAGAATATTCCGGAATTTTTTCAAAATTTTCTGATAAGTACTTTTCGAGATAAGGCCCGGGACAGCTATTTTTCGCGATTTTTTAAAAATAATACAAAAAAAAGTGCGCGCAAGTATTACATTATATATACATTTTTTACTCGTGTTTTCACAAGCTTTCATTTGACACCACACTCGATGACCTAGTAAAAAAATTTTTTTTTCACTTCTGATTTCACCCCCCAAAACTAACCCCTTAAGTCAAAATTTAACACTCAAAACTACATGGCTCTGATGAGGCCATCAATTCCTATATTATTACCAAATTTCAACTTTCTATGTCAAATAGTTTTGGAGAAAATCGGGTATGACAGACAGACAGACAGACAGACACCGAAGTTATCTTATAAGTGTTCCGTACGGAACACTAACAAATATTTTATCACTGCTCGATATTCAATTTTTTTCTAGTCTTGTAAAGCCACAAAAGTTGTTCTATTTAAGTGGCTGCTACTCACAAACTAAATCAAGCAGCGACTTGAAAATTTCAACAGAATTCTTGTGAAAGGTTATGTTTACGAAAAATATAATTTTTTAAATAGTAGTAGTGCCAGGTACTTATCATACACCCTCGTATTATGTAAAGTTGACAAATATACAATTTTAATACTTTTCTCGTAGCTTTCATAATAGTATATAATATTTTAATTATACAAGATATGGTGTCACCGATAATTGATTACACTTTGCATTTACGCTCCTTCCACTTAAAGCTCTTGTTTAACACCGGCGCCCATTTTCAAGTCTTCGTAGTACCATTGTAAAAGCAAGGATGGTAATATCTCAAAATATTTATATATACACACACACATACACACACAAACACCATATTTCTATGTTGAGATGGTATATTTTTTATTTCATACTAATTCCTATTTCTTTTAAATTACACAGGCCAACAAAAAAAATATTTGTAAAAACTTTTTAAACCAATACATCTAAGTGTTATGTATTTTTGGGTGCTGAAACCGTATCTGGTATTAGTTTTTTTGTATCACCCACAGTTCTCTCACAATATGACATCGATTAAATTTCAAAATAGGAAAAATTAAATAATTAAATTATAAATAATTAAATTAAATAAAAAATTTAAAAAAATAAATAGATGTTCCAAATTCCAATAAATATTTTTCTTTCAGCCTAGAACCCAGCAATTCTGCTTTTTCCTTAGTCAAACCTAAATCTCTCACTAAATCATTTAACTTAGCTTGTGTAAACAACTGTGGTTTTAAATTTTCTAGAGAACATTGAAACTCATCATCATCCAGGTCGACTTTCATTAAATTTAGGACTGGACTGTAAAACGTCATCAATAGACTGGGTGGCTCGGGGACAGGAAGTCTCGGTCCATGTCCTACCGGCCGATTAGCTGAAGTAAAGTTAGGATAGACAATTACTTTCTTATTTTTGGAGTTATATCCAGAAACATCAACGCTGCAAAAATAACAATTATTTGAATGATTTTCTTGCTCTCTCCATACCATGGGTACTGCAAATCTAAAAGCTTTCTTTTCTTTCTTATACCATTTCCTAAGATCCTCGACACAAACATAACATACTTTGTAAGGAGCCCAACATTTTTCTTGAATACCGATTTCTACACCAAAATATCCAAAGTATACTTTTTTTTTTAAAGTTAGTAATGCTTCTTTGATGTTTTTTAACTACAAACTCACCACATATATAACAAACAGTGTGTGAGAGTTTTTACAACCACGATTAGCCATACTTTGAGTGTGAATTAAAGCACATGGGTTTAACACCGCAATCCGAAGTTATATTAACAGGAAGAAAACAAACAGCTGTGGCATTTATCTGAACTGCCAACCTAATAACATTTGATTTTACTGTCAACCTTATAAAATTCTGATTTTATTGCCAACCTAATAACATTCAAATGATGAAAAGTAAGCTTTTCACATTTTAAATATTAAAATGTGAAACACTGATGGGTGATATACGACTTTTTTATTATTATTTTCGGACTCAGCGCACCAGAAGACATAGGAATCAGGTAAAATTATTAAAAAAATTTTTCATCGTTGGCCTGTGTTATTAACGCTGTTTTATGTATCTATGTCAGCCATAAATATAATGGGACTGTAATTCAGCGAAAATATTCCTAATGTTGTTTATTAAGATTAAGATTATTTGTCCACAGTTTTATCTTATAATTGATGCTAAATTTTTATAATAGAACGTACAGTTTAATAATTTTGAACAAGATTTGGTTGTGCCCCATGTATCATTAAAATGAAAAGTTTTACCTAAGTTTGAAATTTGTGTAGAATTTCATAATAATGAAAAACTTGACTAATTTCTGGTTATTTTAATTTTTCCACTCCTTTGTTACGTCATATGACAAAATGTAATTTAGATATTTCAAATGCAAAATATTCCTGTAAATAATAAAATTTTACATAAATATCTGGATTTTATTATATGTTATTGTGTAGTATATTTTACATGTCCACGTAAGATTATTTACATAATTTTATGAAAATTTATATAAAGACTTGGAAGATTACAATAATTATGTATAATTGTATAAATAGTCGTTGATTTTAATGGGCCCTAGAATGATCATGTACAGTATGAAATAATTCTAAGTAGTTAGTTCAGACTTACCTCTTTGCCGTTCTTAATTATTGACGGTAACCAAAAGTAAACAGTATATAAGATAAGTGTTTGGTGATTATTGTACTAATATATATGTATATATATATATATATATATATATATATATATATATATATATATATATATATAAATATATAAATATATATATATATATATATATATATATATAAATATATAAATATATATATATATATATATATATATATATATAATATATATATATATATATATATATATAATATATATATATATATATATATATATATATATAAATATATATATATATATATATATATATATATATATATATATATATATATACGAGGCTGGTTTGAAAAGTCCGTGCAAAGTCCGAGAGATGGCCCCACCGGCGCGTATCGAGGTCATGTTTAGTTAGTAGCATCTCTTGAATGAACGCACACCAAGTTTCAGCCATATTGGTCTATTTCTTTGTGTTTGGCATTCGTGTGAATTAAGGAAGTCGAGTGATTTTCAAGAAATGGACGAAAAAGAATTTCGTTGTGGTGATTAAACATTACTTTATGAAAGGCAAAACGCCTCAGAAGACTAAAGAGAAGCTTGATAAACATTATAGTGACTCTGCACCTTCGATTAGAATAGTTTATAATTGGTTTCAAAATTTTCGGACTGGCCATATGGGCACAAGTGACGCTGAACGTTCTGAACGGCCTGTGGAGGTTACGACTCCAGAAACCATTGATCAAATCCATGATGTGGTGATGGATGACAGAAGAGTTAAGGTGCGTGAGATTGCTAGTGCTGTGGGCATCTCGACTGAACGGGTACATAATATTTTGTATAAACAGTTGGACATGAGAAAGCTATCCGCAAGATGGGTGCCGCGATTGCTCACGCTTGACCAAAAACGGAATCGTGTGAAGTGTTGCAAGGATGGTTTGCAGCTGTTCCAGAAGAATCTGGAGGACTTTAAGCGTCGTTTCGTCACTGTGGATGAAACATGGATACATTACTATACTCCTGAGACCAAACAACAATCTAAACAATGGGTTACCAAGGGGGAATCTGCACCAAAGAAGGCGAAGACCGTTCCTTCGGCCGGAAAGGTTATGGCGACTGTCTTTTGGGATTCGCAAGGGATAATCCTCATCGACTATCTGAAAAAGGGTTTTTAAACTATTACAGGTGAATATTATTCATCGTTATTGGACCGTTTGAAAACCGAGCTGCAAGAAAAACGCCCGCGATTGGCCCACAAGAAAGTCCTTTTCCATCACGACAACGCACCAGCACACACCTCAGCAGTTGTGGTCGCAAAATTAATGGAAATAGGATTCCAACTCGTTTCACATCCCCCCTATTCTCCAGACTTGGCTCCCTCGGACTACTATTTGTTCCCCAATTTGAAGAAATGGCTGGCGGGACAAAGATTTTATTCAAACGAGGAGGTGATTGCAGACACTAATGGATATTTTGCAGACTTGGACAAATCCTATTATTCGGAAGGGATCAACAAACTAGAACATCGTTGGATGAAGTGTATAAGCCTAAAAGGAGACTATGTCGAAAAATAAAAAAGGTTTACCCCAAACACATAAGTAGTTTTTATTTTTGCACGGACTTTTCAAACCAGCCTCGTAGATATATAAATATCACTGTCTTTCTTTAATTAAGCAAATTGTAACAAACTAACTAATTATTTCTAATTTTTAGCAACATTTTTTTGCAGCCGTCGATTCTCTCCAACTCTTTTTTTAAAACTTTCTTTCTTTCATATTCCTAGATTATATATATTTATCCCTTCAATTTAAGTACAATTAGATACACACATATACACACACACAAACACACACACATATATATATATATATATATATATATATATATATATATATATATATATATTATATGTATATATATATATATATATATATATATATATATATATATATATATATATATATGTATATATATATATATATATATATATATATATATATATATATATATATATATATATATATATATACATATATATATGTGTGTGTGTGTGTGTGTTTGTGTGGGCGTGTGTGAAGTGGTTTCTTTGCCTGACTGTTGGTATTATCCTTGGTGTGGATTTCTTTCATTATACTGAGGTGCTTTGGGATGCCTTTTGAATATGACATTTTTAAATTTGTTATTTGATAAAAAGCAAATAGGATGCAACGTGTTACTTTAAATTTTCGAACATTAAAACAAATATGAAACGACATTTCACTTTCAGAGATTGCGGCTCTAGAAATTATGCATACTACCAAGAATAGCTGCAATTTGTAAAATGTGCTTTAACGGAGCTTTCCTTGTAAGAATATAAAATGAAATGCAAAAGTAAAATCCTCTATGTTACCTAAGATACAGGGGCGGATTTCGGAGTTTGTCGGGAATTACTTCGAATGTACATTTAACATTTCAGAAAAGCAGTTTTTCTCTTACTACATTACAAAAGTGATTTTCAATGACATTTCAAATAAATGTACAAAGGTATTTTTTTCATTTTTTGTATACTTGTCTTCTTTAGACGAAAATGAAAAAGAATCCTAAAAACATTTGAAATAAATATGACGTGAAAAAAGCAACTTAATTGTTGGTGTATTAAAGGTGCTGTCGTTTAGAAATAATAAAAAAATATTTATGAATGTACTTTATGATAAGATATTTACAAAAAAATAATACCGCAACGGAGTTCTTTGAAGAAGTTCAGGCTGAAAACCTGCTATTTTCCTCTACATACTACATTGGTTACAATTAATGATAAAATATCTTTCAGATTCCCCGACTCTAAGAATCCTGAAAGGATATATAAAACAACAAATATGTTACAATGTATCCTGGAACGTATGTACTTTCAGATTCTTCAACTACAAGAACACTGAGATAAACACTTAACACAATATATAATAAAAATCACCCTTTTAATCCTATCTTCTATATTTTTACAGCTTACATCTTAGCCTTAAATTCTTACAATTTAGTAACATAACTAAAAACCAGAAAAACTATTGCAATATACAAGACTTTCCCCCTTCTGCATTACTGCACCGCTCAAAAACTAAAATTTCTATTCTTACTTTAAATATAATATGTGTAACAAATCGATACTTCCTCTCGTTCGAGAGTTATCGTACCAATATTTTAAACATACATACCGATCGGCGAACACAGACGAAAATAGGAAAATATGTTTTCTTGTGATATACCATACATGCCCTAAAACCTAAAGAAATGCGTACGTACGGAACACTTATAAGATAACTTCGGTGTCTGTCTGTCGGTTTGTCTGTCCGTCTGTCACATCCGATTTTCTCCGAAACTATTTGCCATAGAAAGTTGAAATTTGGCACTAATATAGGAATTGACGGTCTCATCAGAGCCGTGTAGTTTTGAAAGTTAAATCTTGACTTAAAAGGTTAGTTTTGGACGGGAAAATCTGAAGTGGAAAAAAATTTACTAGGTTCTCGGGTAAAGTGTCAAATGAAAGCTTGTAAAAGATATATAATGTAATAGTTACGCTCACTTTTCTTTGTTATATTTTTAAAAAATTGCGAGAAATCGCTGCCCCACCGTATCTCGAAAAGTATTGATCGAAAAATTTTAAAAAAATTCTGGAATATTCTCCACAGTATCTAGATTGAAAGAAAAATTATCATGAGTGCATTACCTTCAATAATTTATCTGGTATATAAAAAAAAAAACAAGGTCATCGGTTTTCAGTAAAGATCGGAAACAAACTTTATTGAAAACTCATTTGGTGTGTGTTTTGAGAAATCATTGATTATTTTATACTTCCGTAACAAAATTTTTTATTTTAAGAGATTACATACACCTGGGCGCTGCAAAAAATTTGAATATTTAAAACAAAAATATAAGTGAATAATAATAAAGAATGGCGATTATATATTTTCATTGTACTTTAAATTATAAGAAATTTTTTTGCTAAATATGTTTTAAATATTAACATTATTTTTTATCTGGTTAAACAGGGATGTCAAAGATACGGCCCGCGGGCCGCATCCGGCCCCCGGGACGTATCAATAAGGCCCGCGATCGCAATGTGTCACAGAAAGAAGAATCATGTTTTTTAGAGCCGTATATTATATACTACATAATTAAATAATTCAGTACATTTTTTTTATTTGAATCTGGCCCGCCTACACATTCTAAATTTAATATATGGCCCTCTGCAAAATTGAGTTTGACACCTCTGGGTTAAATGGACTGATGAAAACTATGGCGCCTTCTTGTCTGGAGGATAACTTCCCAAAATATATAAATACAATCTGCGAAAATAAAAATTAATCTTGGAGAATAACGTAGCTGTTAAAAATTTTCGAAGGTATTTTTTTTCAGGAATAAAAAATTTACGGTGTTTCAAATTTTGGTACGCAATTTTCGACTAAAAAATTTATGTTTAATTATGTATAAAAAGTTGTCTATTAGAAAAATTAAAAAAACCTCTCGACATTTTGTAGAAAAAAGTAATTATTAAGATTTAAAAAAAAAGTTAAAAAATATGAAGAATTGACTGAGTAATATTGCAGAGAGTAGCGGTCCCAATCCGACGCCAAGTCACATTTAATGCTGCAACTTTCTAATGGAATTGAATTTTCTTAAAATGTATTTAAATAATTCTTAGAAGTATAAAAAATTAAAATCCGTAAAAAATTCGATTTTTTGAAAATTTCAGGTGTATGTAAATCCTTAAAAGCAAACAAGGTACGGAACACTAATTGCGCAAGTCCGACTTGCACTTGGCCGGTTATTTACAAATACATTACTTTCCTATAAAACGGGACATCAAATATTTAATTATTTTTCGACTGTTTTCCTTATATCTTATGTAAAAATCTAATAATACATCACCTTTAAAAAATCAAAGCCGAATTTTTTGCATTCCCTAACTTGTAGCTAACGTCTCTTGTTGGTATTACAAGATCTGGACAAGCCACCGCTTTCGAAATAAAAGACATAATAACTAACCTTATTACTTTCTTCTGTTGTCAAAAAGTTAAGCTTATTTTTAGAGTCAGTACTTTTATTCTTAATTAATTAAACAAATGCCTAAAATTTTTTAAGCGGGTCGTGTCTCAATAGTGACAGTATTGTCATAAGACTTGCAAACTTTTAGGATTTCGCCTAAGACGTCATTTTGAAAGTTGCTTACACGTAATACAAAATTTCACTTTTCAAGCTTATCTCGTCAATAACTCTTTGCCTGAAATAGAAGCAGGTAGGTAATGATGAACTCATTAACGCCACATGAGAGAATGATTGATGAATTAAAACTCACCCGTTTGTTAAAATATAGATAAAAATATATATTCAGTATATCCTGAAAATTTTAAATTCACATTATGGTTGAAACTGCTTATAGAGAGAGAGTAACGTTTCCCTCTCAATTTACAATAGTAAATAAATATGTCTAGGTATGATTGCGTTGAGACAAAAGCCTGCTAACACATAACAGCTTTGCTCCTAAATAGTAATTTGCAATTGGATCATTCTTTTACAAACCGTACACCTATTTTAACTTCACATTTTTGGTTTGCCTTAAAATTGTTTTATGGCTTTTATACGTGAAATTAGTCGACACGTATATCGGGATTTTTTTTTCCAAATGTATACTTTGCAAAATATGGATGTTATAAATTATCGTAGTCCACTAATCGGCGGCACATTAAAAAAGCAATATCTCGGGTTCTATTTATCGTATAAAACTTCGTTTTTATTGCTCTTTATGTTGGCTTTCGGAAAGCATAACCGTGGTATTTTTTAATTGTTTATTTATGAAAAATAATAACAATGAAATTGTTTAAATAATTTTTTCATGCTTGCTTTCGCAACTTATAAAATCTAAAAAATACCATTATATTCGTTTTAATCTAAAAACTCATATTTTTAAAAAGTGCGCGGGACGAATCCGAACGTGCCCGAGCTTGTAATGAGACTCGGCACGCTAATGCATTTCGTTGTTTGAAAACATAGTAAACGCACCCAGGGTTTTTTTGTGTAGTGTTAAGCATTAGAATTCAGTGAAAAGCGTGAAGTTTGAAGAACAAAATGCTAAAATCTTTACAACAGTCAAAAATCCGGACGGATAGATATTTCAATCCTTTTAATTTGTCTCCTCATCCAAAAATACGAAATAACGAGAATCTCAAGAACGTCCTGGAGCAACATTTATTGGCATTAAATAAGCCTGCAACAGAAGCGTCTCTTGAAGAAAAAAATTGCAAAACGTGCCGCCGTAATTTGTCTAAATTACGTAACAACAGTAAAAATAGCAATAAGTCTCAATCAACCCAGAATGTATGTTTCACTATTATTTATACTTCACAATCATATTTCTGAACTGGAATTTAAGCAATTTACGAGTTAATTACGTCTGTCGTACGACATTTTTCCCAAAAAAACGATTAAAAGGTGATTTGAAATCGAAATAAAAATCAATATTTTGTGCTTTAAAATAAGAAAAAGTCGAAATCAAAATCGTTAAAAAGTTATCAATTTTTCACAAGATAGACTAAATTTATTTTATAATGTTTTAAACAGGTATATTGATGTGGGTATAGATATATTTTATAAATTTTATCAATCTCACTCATTATCCGAAAGATTTTGGTTCAGTTGCAGAGTGGCACTTTTTTCCAACGTCACATGGCAAGGGCGTGTCCGATGGCTTGGATTGGACTTTGAAAAGATTGGCTACTAGAACCAGCCTTCAAAGAGTAACCAATCCAATGCAAACGCCAAAAAATTATTTGAATGGGCAACTGAGTCTCTTCCTAACATGTCATTGGAATTTGTAGAGCCAAGATTTAAAATAGCTCTAATTATAAAAAGGACGTTGACATATCATTGTATGATACCAATCAAGAAAAAAAAAAAGCAATAGCGAAGAATTTTTCTCTGAAGGAATATTCAAATGAAGTTGAAGTTATAAAATACTTACCTACTTTGTAACATATCATCGAAAATTATATTTTATGTATTATTATATCATATCCTTGCAAATAAATATGTTTTTGCCAATATTTTATAGTCTCTTGATTTCTCTTAGTCCTCCGATCTTTTTTTATCATAAAAAATCGTAATATTCGAGTTTGTCTCTGTTCTAGTAATCAATATTTACGCTAAGTTTTCTATAAGTGCATTTAAACATTTAGTCTAATAATAAGAATAATCTTCTACTCGTTTTTTGGATAATGGTATATATAATTTTCATATAGAAGTACTGATATAAAATGGTTCAAAAGCAAGAAATGGGCGTGAACGAGACTCCGTTAGAACTCTATGCAGGCGGCGCGGGCCCCGTGACTCGCGCTCGAAATTATTTTATATTTTCCGACCTAATAGAGATCCCACTTTTCAAAACTATGGGTTTTTTAGACTAAAACATTGCGAATATAAGGGTATTTTTTTCGATTTTATAAGATGCGGGAGCGAGCATGAAAAAATTATTTAAATAATTTTATTATTTTATTATTTTTTATAAATAGACAATTAAAAAATTCGACGGTTATACATTGTAAAAGCCAACATACAGAGCAATAAAATGGTGGAAGAAAGAAAAGGAAGGAAGGTAAATAGAACCGAAGTTATTGCTTTTTTAGTGTGCCGCCGATTAGTGGACTACGATAATTTATAACATCTATATTTTGCAAAATATACATTTGGAAAAAAAAATCCAAATTCACGTAACATGTAGGATGAAAAGTTTCCGGTCTAGCTACTTAAAACACTTTTTTTTTGCCAAATTCGAATTTCTTCATCAATATTATCTCGTTCAAGGGCAATACAATCAGTCCAACGCTTTACTAACATTTCTATACCTTTCTTGGAGAAGGATTTGTCTTTGCCTTCAAATTAGGCCTCAGTTTCGGCGACAACTTCTTCATTGGAATCAAATCTCTTTCCTGCAATCATTTTTTTGAGGTCTGCGAATAGATGATAGTCGTTAGGGGCCAAATCTGGAGAATATGGTGGATGAGGAAGCAATTCGAAGTTTAATTCATGCAATTTTGCCATCGTAACCATTGGCTTGTGACACAGTGCATTGGTTTGATGAAAGAGCACTTTTTTCTGGTTTATTTGAGGCTATTTCTTTGCGTTTTTTTTGCCTTCAAACCCACCAATAACTTTAGATAATATTCGCTATTGATGGTTTTTTTTTTTCCTTCTCAGTATACTCGGTGAAACTTATTCCATGCGCATCTCAAAATACAGAGGCCGAAACCTTCCTAGCCGACTGTTGTCTCTTTGGTCGCTTCGGGTGGCTTTCACCGGCTGCTGTCCACTCAGCTGACTGCCAATTTGATTCCGGTGTATATTGGTGGATCCACCTTTCATCCATTGTCACATATCGTATGAAAAAATTCTTTTTATTGCACTTAAACAGGTCCAAACAGCACTCAGAATCATCAACACGTTGCTTTTTTTTGGGCCACTATGGGCAAACGTGGTACTCATTTTCTCATGCCCAAATGTTTATGCAAAATTTATCGAAAAAACAACTTTGTGGATTTTTTTTATGTTTTCCCGTGTAACCATCTCACTGGGGCGTCCAGAGCGTTCAGCATCATTTGTATCTGTACAACCGCGTTTAAATTCAACATATGAGTAAAAGATGAGTGATTTTACAGGGACAGAGTCCCCCTAACATTTATCAAACCATTGCTTTGCTTGAACGGTATTTTTTTCCCATCAAAAGCAGTGTTTAATCAACACACGAAATTCGATGTTTTCCATTGTTTTAAGAATATGAAAAGTAGCGTTACTAAAGTCACCGTAACTTGTAAACTAATTGTCAAAGTGTCATGAAATTTTGACACGTATCGTTTGAAGGTTTGGACTTCCTTAAAATTAGATGAATTTTTTGAAAATTACGACATCTATGTATCAGACCAAAAACTTTTCTGCCTACGTGTTATAAAAGCCATAACAAATTTTTCAGGCAAATCGAAAATATGAAGATGTTTTTCCTCAAATCCGTAGGATTTGTAAAAAAATAACCCAATTGCTAGGGTCAATTTAGAGTAGCCGAACTGAGGATCTGGAACTTATTAGAAATCTTGTCACTTTGAAAAAGTTAAGAGAGGTTAGTGATTAGAGTCTTTTCCAAAAATACTGCTACAAAAAGTATTTGATTGATCTGAACTAACGAGTAGATTGAAAAGTGTTAGGTCTGACACACAGATGTCGCCCTTTTCAAAAAATCCATATGATTTTTAGGAAGAACCTTCAAACGATACGTATCAAAATTTCAGGACGTTTCGACGATTACTTTACAAGTTACGGTGCTTTTAGTGACGCTATTTTTGATATTTTCAAAAGAATACAAAAAATCTTATTTCGTGTGTTGATTAAACACTGTTTTTTGAAGGGAAAAAATACCATTAAAGCAAAGCAATGGCTTGATCAGTGTTATGGGGACTCACTCATACACACTGGAAAATTACTCATCATTTGCTAGTATGCTGAATTTAAACACGGTCTTACCCCAAATGATGCTGAACACTCTGGACGTCCAAATGAGGTGGTTACACCGGAAAACATCAAATAAATCCACAAAATTGTTTGGGATTACCGTAAAGTGAAATTGCGTGAAATAGCTGACACCCTAAAGATATCAAAATAAGGTTTTGCTCATATTTTGCATGAACATTTGGGCATTGGAAAGCTCTGTTCGAAATGGATACCGCGTTTGCTCACAGTGGACTAAAAAGAACAACGTGTTTATTACTCCGAGTGCTGTTTCGACCTGTTTAAGCGCAATAAAAAGGATTTTTTCATGCGATCTGTGACAATAAATGACGCATAGATCCACCACTACACACCGGAATCAAATTGGCTGTCAGCTGAGTGGACAGCAGTCGGTGAAAGCCGCCCGATGTGACCAAAGACATAACCGTCGGCTGGGAAGGTTTAAGACTCTGTATTTTGGGATGAGAATGGAATAATTTCCATCGACAATGCTGAGAAAAGAAAAACCATCAATAGTGAATATTATATAAAGTTATTGGTGTGTTTGAAGGCAGAAATCCCAAAGAAACGGCCCCAAATGAACCAGAAAAAAGTGCTCTTTTATCAAGACAATGCAGCGTGTCACAAGTCAATGGTTACGATGGAAAAATTGCATGAATTAAAGTTAAAATTGCTTCCTCATCCACCGTATTCTCCAGATTTGGCCCCCAGCGGCTATTATCTGCTCGCAGATCTCCAAAAAATTCTCGCGGAAAAAAGATTTGGCTCTAATGAAGAAGTTATCGCCGAGACTGAGGCCTATTTTGAAGGCAAAGACCAATCCTTCTACAAGAAGGGTATTAGAATGTTAGAAAAGCGTTGGACTGATTATATCGCTCTTGAAGGAGACTATATTGACAAATTAGATCGAATTTTGCCAAAAAAAAATGTGTTTTAAGTAGCTAGACCAAAAACTTTTCAACCTACGTGTTAAATGATTTGTTCCAAATCGGTATATGCTAACAATTAGTGGCAGACAAATACAATTCAGTCAATCATGTTTATACTCCTACTGATATTTTTTTCAAGTATTTGTTCATATAGAGACTGTGTTTTCTTAGAACAGGACTGCTTTTCATGAATAAAATTATGAACTTTGTTTACGTGTGAGCTCTTCTTAAAAACAAAAATCTTTTCCTATTTGTCCTGTTCTCTTTACAAGATACAAAAACAAATTAAACAAAAAGAAAAAATATCTTTGATAAAAATAACAAAATTCTAAAAACGTACATCATCTTTAAATTCTAATTTATATTGTTCTGATTAGAAGGGTCTTTAACAAGAACTTTAAATTTGTTCCCCTTCATCTGCTTTATTATTTTGGTTCTATGTAATCCTTAATAAACAAGACATTGTGAAGTAAAATAAGCTGTCTGTTTCTTAGCATTTTAATATACCTTTATTTTTTCATCTTCCTTATTAAAAGTCCGTTCTTATATTTTAATTTTACTTCGAAAATAAAATGGTTTCCTTTTCTTATTTTTTCTTGTCTGTCAGAAGTAAATAAAATAGAGTGGGCGAGATTCATTCTAATAGCTGTTAAAAAAAATTAAATTTTGAATCAAGTCTGACTTAATCTGGATGCTCAAGAAATTGTTTGAAAAACTAGGGCAATTTTTGAAATTATCGATCTAGCCTTGATGATGTTATAGAAAAATCTTGTTTGATTGTCAAATCACAAGAGTGGATTGATAAGTTTGGTAAATTTCCGCGAAACGGCTAGAATTTTTGTTAAGCGGTATAAACTGTTGGTAAGCGTGATTCTTGTAATGGTTGTGTTCAAAGTTTTAAACAGATGCATCGTGCAGTTGTTTGTTAGCAGCTATCGTAAGTAATCGGTGTAATACCAGAGTACCGTGTGGCAATAAAGCGTTTTTATTTAAAAAGCGGACTCCGGCTCAGGTAGAAACAGAACTGAAGGAATTTCATGGGAACTCTGCAGCAGCACTTAGAACCATTTATTATTCAATAAATGAATTTAAAAAAGGACTGAAAATTGTGTTCTTGTATTTGCTGAACCTACCCCAACTGATGAGCTCTGATATGGTGAAACTCGTCTTGGGATGGTCCGGCAAATACAACGAACACTTTAGGGAACTTCTGAAGTGCGGATTTTTTCGATTGGCCTATATATATACGAGGTATATCCACAAAGTAAGTTCCGTTTGGTTATACAAAAAAAAACGTGGACAGATACAGAAAAAATATTTATTGTACAAAAATCTACAACTGTTAAACTAATTTTCTACATAGCTTCCGAAATTTTGTAGGCACTTGTCATAGCGTGGCACAAGTTTTTGTATGCCTTCTTCATAGAAGGTTGCCGCCTGTGTTTTTCAACCATGTGGTAATATGTTCTTTCAGCTCGTCATCATCGTTGAAGTGTCGACCACCAAGGAAAGATTTTAGGTGTAAGAAGAGATGAAAGTCGCTAGGAGCGAGGTCCGGGCTGTACGGAGGATGATCAAACACGTCCAGTCAAATTCCTGTAGGAGTTCTTTTGTCACGTTCGCAGTGTGAGGTCGGGCATTATCGTGGAAAAAAATAACACCTTTCGACAGTAATCCTCGGCGCTTGTTCTGTATTGCGCGGCGCAATTTCTTAATGGTCTCGCAGTAAACATGTGCATTGATTGTTTGGCCTCGTGGTAAGAAATCAATCAGCAAAATGCCTTTTCTGTCCCAAAAAACGGTGCACATGAGTTTTCGAGGTGTCAAGATTTGCTTAGGCTTAACTTTTGTTGGGGACGAAGTGTGCCTCCATTCCATTGATTGCCGTTTAGTTTCTGGGGTGTCGTAAGATACCCAAGTTTCATCCCCCGTGACTATCCGAGAACGAAAATCATCACCGTCTTCATTGTAGCGTGTCAAAAACTGAAGTGCACTGCCCATTCGTTGTTTTTTGTGTTGTTCAGTAAGAATTTTGGGTACCCAACGTGAGCAAAGTTTTCGAAATTTCAGTTTTTTCATTAACAATTTCATGAATAAGTGATCGTGAGATTTGCGGAAATTCCATAGCAAGAGCACTAATTGTAAACTTACGGTTTTGCTTAAGCTTCTCTTCAATTGCGTGAAACAGTTCATCAGTAACCAAAGACGGGCGTTCACATCGTTCTTCATCGTGCACTTGATCACATCCTTCATTGAACTGTCTGACCCATCTTCTAACCATTGAATCACTCATAGCAGTTTGTCCGTAAACCTCGCAGATTTGCCGATAAATTTCACTTGGTTTGCATTTAGAGAACGAATCACAGATCTGATTTCACAAGCGGCGGCATTTTCAATTAAGGCTGACATCATAAAGAAGCACTACAAAGAACACGTCGGCAGCAGCGATCTGAAACTGGCGTACATTTCTTCTGCTTGAGTCAGAGTAACTACCACGCATGCTCGGAACTGCGATCGCAGCGCTGCCGCGGATAACTTACTTTGTGGATATACCTCGTATATATATATATATATATATATATATATATATATATATATATATATATATATATATATATAAATTATCGCGACCGTACAAATTATTTTTATAAAAAGATTTTGTTGTATTAGTATCAGATATACGGTCTGCCAGTAAAATTTCTGATTCGTCATTTAATGCTCTAAATTTGATAACTTTACCATAAGAAAAAAATTATAAAAAAGAATGAACAATTATTATTCTTTTTATATATCATCTTGAACTAACAATAATAAATACTGTGAAGGTCAAAAGATAAAATGTACAAACGAACACGTTAAAAAACTTACCAACTATGTTAGAAAGAATTAATCATTTAAATCAATACTAAACTATAATAAGGCGAAGAAACAAACACTGAGACAGGAGTAAACGTATACTGTCTATTTGATCATGTTTATTAACAATTAAATAAGTAAACAACTTTTTAATAAACATGACCAGATAGACAGTATACATACATACGTTTACTTCTTTCTCTCTCAGTATTTCTTCGCCTAATTATAGTTTAATAGGGATTTAAATGATTAATTTTTCTCATTTGGTAAGTCCATTGTACATTTAATCTGTTGACCTTTACAGTATTTATTATTCAAGGTGATAAATTAGAAGAATAATAATTGTTCATTGTTTTATGGTTTTTCTCCTGATGGAGTTGTCAATGTATAACGAAATATAGAAAATTAATGACGAATGAGAAGTTTTATTGACTACATACTCAATACTAATACAACAATATATATATATATATAATATATATATAT
>CM032453.1:47899079-47904371 GCA_019049505.1 Pachyrhynchus sulphureomaculatus | reverse complement strand
GTGTGTACATATAACATTTCCCTCTAATCTTCTTCTCCACTCATTTGGCCCGTTTACTATAAATATTTATACGAATTATTTGTTTATTACCTCAACAAAGAAAAACAGAAAAATTACCATATTACAAATAAAATCACCCCCCTTAGCCTGAAACAATATCTCTGTATTCCTTGACTGGAAAAACCCTCAAAGCACATATAACACGTTATATCTGAAACAACCACTCTAATTTCCTTCTCTACCTCTTCAGTTCCTTATTATTCCTTATATGTTTTATTATAAATATTTTTCACGTATACTTTCCTTTGGCAAGGAAAGTAAAAACAGTCTTTTTTTTGGATGGTCGCGCAATTAGTTAACTGCAAAAAACCACAACTGTGATGTAAAATGTCATTATTTATGAAACACCGTGATTTAAATGACCACCCCGAATTTGTTTCACAGTGAGCATTCTCTCAACTAAATTTTCTCACAATAAATCATCACTTTACTTTCTACGCCGGAGATCCGAATGTTCGAAACTCTGCTCGGAAAATAATAAATTCAATAAAAAAACTTTATAACGAGACGGTGGCCTCTCTTGGGAGTATCATGCCTAGAAAAGCCCTCTTACTTTGACCGTTCAGAGCAGGCATTAAACTGTAGGTTTCCTTGGATCTATGGAATAATTAAAAAAAGGCACCAACCATAGCAAAGGTGAAGAGGTGGCCTACGTCCGTATCGGATATGGTACTTCAGGAAGAAAACATCGGCAATAATCATAATAATGTTTGTTTTCTGTACTTGAATAATTGATGGGTTAGGTGTGAAGCAAGGCCGTTTTATTTGTAAATGATACAGTCTGTTAAGTAAGAACGTGACCGCTCGTATTCGTATGAAAAAATGTCGCCAATTACCTCAGCAAGTTGTCCAATCGCCTCCTGCATCAATAATCGCTTGGCATTTTTCGAGGCATGCTGTCGACGAGATTTTCTGCATACTCTGCAAATTTTTTCGAATCTCGCAAGGCAACTAAGTCGAAGCCCTCAGAGTATTTCCTCTGAGCTTTCTCTTTACAAGAGACTAAACGTTTTCAATAGGCTTGACATCCAGCGATTGTAAGGGCCACTCTAGTATCTTAATTTTCGTTTACACCTTACAGTCCATGCACAACTTGTCGGGTCTTGTGAAAACCAACACACCATTGATTTTTTCGGCTTCAGCAGCGACCTTGGCTTACCGAGCCACATTTTGCCAAGTCGTCGATATTTTTCGTCTCGTTAAAATGATTTAACCACACTTCACAAATGACATCGACTGTCTAATATATTTCGCGGACGCGGAATATGTCATTTTATGGTCCCTGGATGGGAACAACGAAATACTGCCTCGAACCGACGCTCAAACAAGTGACTCATTTTGGATTTTTACGTGATTTCGACGAAAAGTTCAGAATCAACTGATACCTTTACTAAAATGCATCGAAGACAAAGGTTCACTCTACCGATTTTTTGTTAAATTGCTAGGATTGCATCTACCAAAAATGAATTATCGCTGATACGTTCTTACTTGACAGACTGTATCTATTACGAAAAACAATTGAAGGATTTGCACGTTAAACCGACGCAACGTCAAAAAGATTATTCGTCGCTGTGATTACATTAGGTACAGTAACATATTTTCAAAATTTTGTTGATGTACGGAGCTATATTTTAAGGGTCTCTTTTGGATTTACAATTTCCCAATTTGATAAAAAACATTCTTACGTTACTAAATTTAGATGTTTAAGAAGCCAAATATGATATCACAAACGCAATCTTGCATGAATATTTCTCCCGTGTCAAGGTTAGATTGTTATTGTCCCTTTTTCTTAAAATATCGGGCTAATTTAGGGCGCCTTTAAGTAATTTCAAAGTTTGGTAGTTGATTGGCCGCGTCAATAAACAACATTTACAAATTTAATTACTTTAAAAAGTTTCGAGGTCTTTTAATTAATTTACGAGATTTGAATAAGGTCGCTATACATTTTTGTTTGACCCTTGTTTTCGATCGTTTTACAGTAATGTACCTTCAAGCTATTCAGGCTAAAGGTGGTAACTCTTTATGGAACGTCCCTTTGTATAACATGACTGTAAAAATGTATGTAAAACTACATAGAAAATCATGTAAGTTTAATTTTCTAACGGAATTTTACATATGTAAAAATTTTTCCAGAGAAAAATTCATTGAATCAAGCTTAACGCGAACAGTTACATATGTCTATGTATTACCAGGGTTGTATGATAAGAACCCGCTCTTGACAGGAAAAAAAAAACATTTTTATGGATAAAATTTATTTAATTTTTCAACGTAGTCTCCTTTTAGCTCGATCCACATAATCCAACATTTTTGTATCCCATTTAAAAAAATACGATTTCTCCAGCCCTTCAAAATAGCTGCTTGTTTCGGCATCATCTCATCGTTTGAGCCAAATTTTTTTCCGCCGTGCCATTTTTTCATATTCGGAAATAGGAAATAATAGCTGGGGGGCTAAATCTGATGAATATGGTGGATGCGAAAGCAATTCGTATCCTAACTCATTGAATTTTGCCATGGCGATGACACAAGGGTGCACACGTGCATTGTCTTGATGAACGAGAATTTTTTCTTCGCCAAATGCGGACGTTTTTCTTTCACAGCATAGCTGAAACGATCTAATAAGTTGACATAATATTCTCCATTAGTCGTTTTGTTGCCTTTTTCAAGGTAATCGAAATGTATTATGACGTGTGTATCCCAAAACAAAACTGTGGCCATGGCTTTGTTGGCCGATAAAGTCGCCTTGGCCTATCTTTGGGGTCCGGTTCGCCAAGAAAAAAACAATCCACTGTCTGGACTTTTCTTTTGTCTCTAGTGTGCTATGATGAATCCATGTTTCATCAACAGTTATGAATTGACGCCAAGAATCATTCCGATTGCACTTTAACATCACCGAACATTCTTTTGAAGTTGACACACGTGCACGTTTATTGTCAGTTGTGGTAATCGCGCACCCATCTTGGAGAAAGCTTTCTCAAATCCAAAAATATGTTTCTGCGTCTGTTCAGTTGAGATGCTCATAGTCTCGGCAATGTCACACACTTTCACTCTCTGATCATTTATCACTATATCGTGGATTCTTTCAATCAGTTCTCATTTGGACGACCTGAACGTTCTTTATCAAAAATGCTTGTACGGTCGCGTTTGAATTCAGCTGTCCAATATTTTATGGTCGATAACGAAGGTCTAGAGTCCCCATAAACTTCGCTGAATTCCGCTTTTATCTCAGCATTCGTTTTCCTTTTCAAAAACAAATATTTTTGGATCACTGCTCGATATTCAATTTTTTCTAGTCTTGTAAAGCCACAAAAGTTGTTCTATTTAAGTGGCTGCTACTCACAAAACTAAATCAAGCAGCGACTTGAAAATTTTCAACAGAATTCTTGTGAAAGGTTATGTTTACGAAAAATATAATTTTTTAAATAGTAGTATCGCCAGGTACTTATCATACACCCTCGTATTATGTAAAGTTGACAAATATACAATTTTAATACTTTCTCGTAAGCTTTCATAATAGTACATAATATTTTAATTATACAAGATATGGTGTCACCGATAATTGATTACACTTTGCATTTACGCTCCTTCCACTTAAAGCTCTTTTTAAAACACCGGCGTCCATTTTCAAGTCTTCGTAGTACCATTGTAAAAGCAAGGATGGTAATTTCTCAAATATTTATATATACACACACACATATACACACACAAACACCATATTTCTATGTGAGATGGTATATTTTTTATTTCATTACTAATTGCTATTTCTTTTAAATTACACAGGCCAACAAAAAAAATATTTGTAAAAACTCTTTAAAACAATACATCTAAGTGTTATGTATTTTTGGGTGCTGAAACCGTATCTGGTATCAGTTTTTTTTTGTATCACCCCCACAGTTCTCTCACAATATTACATCGATTAAATTTCAAAATAGGAAAAATTAAATAATTAAACTATAAATAATTAAATTAAATAAAAAATTTAAAAAAATAAATAGATGTTCCAGATTCCAATAAATGTTTTTTCTTTCAGCCTAGAACCCCAGCAATTCTGCTTTTTCCTTAGTCAAACCCAAATCTCTCACTAAATCATTTAACTTAGCTTGTGTAAACAACTGTGGTTTTAAATTTTCTAGAGAACATTGAAACTCATCATCATCCAGGTCGAACTTTCATTAAATTCGGGACTGGACTGTAAAACGTCATCGATAGACTGAGGTGGCTCGGAGACAGGAAGTCTCGGTCCATGTCCCAACCGGCCGATTAGCTGAAGTAAAGTTAGGATAGACAATTACTTTCTTATTTTTGGAGTTATATCCAGAAACATCAACGCTGCAAAAATAACAATCATTTGAATGATTTTCTTGCTCTCTCCATACCATGGGTACTGCAAATCTAAAAGCTTTCCTTTCTTTCTTATACCATTTCCTAAGATCCTCGACACAAACATAACATACTTTGTAAGGAGCCAACATTTTTCTTGAATACCGATTTCTACACCAAAATATCCAAAGTATACTTTTTTTTAAAAAAAGTTAGTAATGCTTCTTTGACGTTTTTTAACTACAAACTCACCACATATATAACAAACAGTGTGGGAGAGTTTTTACAACCACGATTAGCCATACTTTGAGTGCGAATTAAAGCACTTGGGTTTAACACCGCTATCCGAAGTTATATTAACTGGAAGAAAACAAACAGCTGTGGCATTTATCTGAACTGCCAACCTAATAACATTTGATTTTACTGTCAACCTTATAAAATTCTGATTTTATTGCCAACCTAATAACATTCAAATGATGAAAAGTAAACTTTTCACACATTTTAAATATTAAAATGTGAAACACTGGTGGGTGATACGACTTTTTTATTATTATTTTCGGACTCAGCGCACCAAAAGACATAGGAATCAAGCAAAATTATTAAAAAAATTTTTTTCATCGTTGGCCTGTGTTATTAACGCTGTTTTATGTATCTATGTCAGCCATAAAATATAATGGGACTGTAATTCAACGAAAATATTCCTAATGTTGTTTATTAAGATTAAAATTATTTGTCCACAGTTTTATCTTATAATTGATGCTAAATTTTTATAATAGAACGTACAGTTTAATAATTTTGAACAAGATTTGTTTGTGCCCCATATATCATGAAAATGAAAAGTTTTACCTAAGTTTGAAATTTGTGTAGAATTTCATAATAATGAAAAACTTGACTTATTTCTGGTTATTTTAATTT
>CM032453.1:47734079-47896579 GCA_019049505.1 Pachyrhynchus sulphureomaculatus | reverse complement strand
CATAAATGATGCGATATTTGCCAATTTACTGAAATCATAAAAACTATTTCGAATTGGCCCAAAATATTTGATAATTCTGCCTCATAAATATCATAATTCAACTGAAGAATCCTTGCTTTCAAAGATGGAAAATTTTTCAGATGCTTTCTTTTCAGTTGATCTATCATAAGTTGCAATTTACTTTTGAATGCGTTTATTGCGCTAATCATCTCAATAATAGATTTTCCTTTACCTTGAAGCTCCAAATTAATGGTGTTTAAATGCATTGTGATGTCTGTCAAAAATGCCAAATCGGTCAAACCATTTTCCGTTTTTCAGCATCTGAGTGTCATCGCCTCTTTCGTACAGAAAAGCTGTTATTTCGGGCAATAATTCTTGAAACCTTTCTAGGAATTTTGCGCGACTCAACCACCTGACTTCCGTGTGAAGAACTAAATCAGTGTGTTCAGCTGACTCACTATCTTCCAACTGCAATTTAAACAGCCGTCGTTGCAAGGTACGTGCACGGATAGAATTCACAATTTTTATTGCAATGCCCATAATCTCCTCCATGTTTAGAACTTTTAAACACAAAACTTGTTGATGTATGATGCAATGGAAGGAGAAAAATGAAGGGAAATCATCATTAGCTCGACACAATGCCACAAAACCGTTTTCGTTTCCAGTCATTGCTGGTGCTCCATCGGTTGTAATGCACACTAATTTATATATTGGTAACTTGTGGTTTGTTAAAAAATTGAAGAAAACGTCATATATATATCTTCGCCACGGGTCTTTCCCTTCAGAGGAATCATTGTCAAAAACTCTTCCTTAGCCGACCTGTCACTGAATACCATTCGAATAAAAATACACAGCTGGGCAGTGTCTGTCATATCGGTGGATTCGTCGAACTGTAAAGAAAAGTATGTACGTACATTCCACGATATCATGTTTTAGTTTATCTGCCATGTCCTGACTCATGACTTCAACACGCCTTGTGACAGTCGGACGAGATAACTGAAGTTCTCTAATAGCAGACATAATCTCTGTTTTATTTTTAAAATCTCCAAATAAAGTCTCACCCCGCTAAATGTTTCCTTCACAACCAATCAATCATCAAATGGTTTCTTGTGTTTCGCCAATATATGAGATATTTTAAATGACGCGATCGTTGCAGCTTTGATTGTTTGGCTGGTCTTGTGAACATGGTTTGTTTCTTTTTTCAAACAAGTTATCAAATCACGTACTTTTCGTTTTCTTAATTCACTCTGTGACGGAAAATCCTTTTCATAGTTTTTATGAACCGTTTTTATGATGCCTCTCTAAGTTCCCCACGCTTAGGTATTGCAACTGACGCACGGCAAATGAGACAAATGCTCTTATCCTTTACCATACAAAAGAAAAATTCTTCCTCCCAATCGTTATTAAAATGATAAGTTTTACTTTTCTTCGCCGCACTCATTTTGGACTATTTATTAATAAAACTTTGTATCGATGTATCGCCTTCAAGTTACAACTCAGACTGACTCCTATTCCTGCAGGCGCAACATTTATATCGGCGCGAACGAAGTCTCGAATTTTCCCGTCAAAAACACGCCGCCCGAAGTTTCTAGAAAAATCGGCGGGAATCAAAAACGCGGCTTTTCTTTGACCGTACCGCGTACCGCGCGTTCCTTTGATAAAGCCGCCTTTTGCCGCTAGCAGGGGTTATTACGATAAAAGAAAGTGATGAGGGGGTTATTCTGGCCTAATTGTGGATCGAATAAATTTTAGTAGTTTATTCATTTACATTTTGTTTTAGTTACCTAAAACAAAATCTGTAAATAGTTCTATATCGGAATTTTTTTCTCGAGATCGACTCAAAAAGCACTCGCGATCGACCGTTTGAGCACCCTTGATCTAAAGGTTCTAGTATCTGCTTTTTATTTTTGTTATCGAGCTTTCGCTGCCTAATGGTAGCTTCTTCTGGATTCTAAAAATGCAAACCAGGTACAGAAAAATAAACTTGCATTTTTGTTGGCCAGGTAATAGGTATAATTACACAAAACATGATATAAGGACACTTAGAGAGTTACACAAGTATTAAAAATAAAGCGTTGTCAATAAACATTAATCAAAAACACTTTTTAAGACAGAACACAACTGTAAAAAAGGCCATGATGTTGAAATGGTACTCCATTTTAAAAATTTTTTTGACATCGAGTTTAATAACTTATTTAGTAAAATTTGAGTTTGAACCGGATATTGTTGGTAGTCTATGTCGTCATAAGATCGACAAAGCTCGATAACAAAAATAAAAAGCAGATACTAGAGCCTTTAGGTCTTTGATTGCTCATCTCTTCTCCTTATAAAGGCGTTTCCCAGTAGTTAAATTTACGATTATATATATATATATATATATATATATATATATATATATATATATATATATAATATCACTGTCTTTTTTAATTAAGCAAATTGTAACAAACTAACTAATTATTTCTAATTTTTAGCAACATTAATGAAATAATTACGGCACTTTTTGCTTTACAAATTTCAACAAAAAACCTTTTTTTTTGCAGCCGGTTTGAGAACGTAGACACAAAGTAATTTCATTGACAGGTGTGTCGATTCTCTCCAACTCTTTTTTAAAACTTTCTTTCTTTCATATTCCTAGATTATATATATTCATCCCTTCAATTTAAGTACAATTAGATACACACATATAAACACACACAAACACACATATATGTATATATATATATATATATATATATATATATATATATATATATATATATATATATATATATATATGATGTGTGTGTGTGTGTGTGTGTCTGTGTGTGTGGGCGTGTGTGAAGTGGTTTCTTTGCTTGACTGTTGGTATTATCCTTTATGTGGATTTCTTTCATTATACTGAGGTGCTTTGGGATGCCTTTTGAATATGACATTTTTAAATTTGTTATTTGATAAAAAGCAAATAGGATGCAACGTGTTACTTTTAAATTTTCGAACATTAAAACAAATATGAAACGACATTTCACTTTCAGAGATTGCGGCTCTAGAAATTATGCATACTACCAAGAATAGCTGCAATTTGTAAAATGTGCTTTAACGGAGCTTTTCTTGTAAGAATATAAAATGAAATGCAAAAATAAATCCTCTATGTTACCTAAGATACAGGGGCGGATTTCGGAGTTTGTCGGGAATTACTTCGAATGTACATTTAACATTTCAGAAAAGCAATTTTTCTCTTACTACGTTACAAAAGTGATTTTCAATGACATTTCAAATAAATGTTCAAAGGAATTTTTTTCATTTTTTGTATACTTGTCTTCTTTAGACGAAAAATGAAAAATAATCCTTGAAATAAATATGACGTGAAAAAAGCAACTTAATTGTTGGTGTATTAAAGATGCTGTCGTTTAGAAATAATAAAAAAAATATTTATGAATGTACTTTATGATAAGATATTTACAAAAAAATAATACCGCAACGGATATCTTTAAAGCAGTTCAGGCTGAAAACCTGCTATTTTCCTCTACATACTATATTGGTTACAATTAATGATAAAATATCTTTCAGATTCCTCGACTCTAAGAATCCTGAAAGGATATATAAAACAATAAATATGTTACAATGTATCCTGGAACGTATGTAATTTCAGATTCTTCAACTACAAGAACACTCAGATAAACACTTAACACAATATATAATAAAACTCACCCTTTTAATCCTATTTTCTATATTTTTACAGCTTACATCTTAGCCTTAAATTCTTACAATTTAGTATCATAACTAAAAACCAGAAAAACTATTCCAATATACAAGACTTTCCCCCTTCTGCATTACTGCACCGCTCAAAAACTAAAAATTCTATTCTTACTTTAAATATAATATGTGCAACAAATCGATACTTCCTCTCGTTCGAGAGTTATCGTACCAATATTTTAACATCCCGATCGGCTAACACAGACGAAAATAGGAATATATGTTTTCTTGTGATATACCATACATGCCCTAAAACCTTAATAAATGCGTACGTACGGAACATTTATAAGATAACTTCGATGTCTGTCTGTCGGTTTGTCTGTCCGTCTGTCACACCCGATTTTCTCCGAAACTATTTGCCATAGAAAGTTGAAATTTGGCACTAACATAGGAATTGACGGACTCATCAGAGCTGTGTAGTTTTGAAAATTAAATCTTGACTAAAAGGTTGGTTTTGGGGGGGAAAAAATCGGAAGTGGAAAAAAATGTACTAGGTTATCGAGTAAGGAGTCAAATAAAAGCTTGTAAAAACACGAGTTCAAAAATATATATAATGTAATACTTGCGCACACTTTTCTTTGTTTTATTTTTAAAAAATTGCGGGAAATCGTTGCCTCACCCGTATCTCGAAACGTACGTTCAAAAAATTTTGAAAAAAACTCTGGAATGTTCTCTACAGTGTCTAGATTGAACGAAAATTATCGTGAGTGCATTATCTTCAATAATTTATCTGATATATAAAAAAAAAATCAAGGTCATCAGTTTTTCAGTATAGATCGGAAACAAACTTTATTGAAAATTCATTTGGGGTGTTACTTCCGTAACAAAAATTTTTATTTTAAGAGATTACATACACCTGGGCGCTGCAAAAAATTTTGAATATTTAAAACAAAAATATAAGGTTATTAAGTGAATAATAACAAAGAATGGCGTTTATGTGTTTTCATTGTACTTTAAATTATAAGAAATTTTTTTTGCTAAATATGTTTTAAATATTAACATTATTTTTTATCGGGTTAAATGGACTACTGATGAAAACTATGGCGCCTTCTTGTCTACAGGATAATTTCACAAAATATAATCCAAGCTGCAAAAATAAAAATTAATCTTGGAAAATAACGTAGTTGTTAAAAATATTTTAAGGGTTTTTTTTTCAGAAATAAAAAATTTACAGTGTTTTAAATTTTAGTATGCAATTTTCGACTAAAAAATTTATGTTTAATTATGTATAAAAAATTGTCTATTAGAAAAATTTAAAAAAACGACTCGACATTTTGTAGAAAAGTAATTATTAAGATTTAAAAAAAAAGTTAAAAAATATGAAGAATTGACTGAATAATATTGCAGATAGTAGCGGTCCCAATCCGACGCCAAGTCACGTTTACAGCTATAAACTTTCTAATGGAACTGAATTTTCTTAAAATTTATTTGAATAATTCTTAGAAGTATAAAAAATAAAAATCCGTAAAAAAAATCGAATTTTTGAAAACTTCAGATGAATGTAAATCCTTAAAAGCAATCTACGTACAAAATGCTAATTGCGCAAGCCCGACTTGCACTTGGCCGGTTATTACATTACTTTCCTATAAAACGGGACATAAAAATATTAAATATTTTTCGACTATTTATTATATCTTATGTAAAAATCTAATAATACATCACCCTTAAAAAATCAAAGCCGGATCTTTTGCATCCACTAACTTGTAGCTAACGTCTCTAGTTTGTATTACAAAATATGGACAAACCACCGCTTTCGAAATAAAAGACATAATAACTAACCTTATTACTTTCTTCTGTTGTCAAAAAGTTAAGCTTATTTTTAGTCAGTACTTTTATTCTTAATTAATTAAACAAATGCCTAAAATTTTTTAAGCGGGTCGTGTCTCAATAGTGACAGTGTTGTCATAAGACTTGCAAACTTTTAGGATTTCGCCTAAGACGTCATTTTGAAAGTTGCTTACACGTAATACAAAATTTCACTTTTCAAGCTTATCTCGTCAATAACTCTTTGCCTGAAATAGAAGCAGGTAGGTAATGATGAACTCATTAACGCCACATGAGAGAATGATTGATGAATTAAAACTTACCTGTTTGTTAAAATATAGATAAAAATATATATTCAGTATATCTTGAAAATTTTAAAATCACTTTATGGTTGAAACTGCTTATAGAGAGAGAGTAACGTTTCCCTCTCAATTTACAATAGTAAATAAATGTGTCTAGGTATGATTGCGTTGAGACAAAAAGCCTGCTAACCACATAACAGCTTTGCTCCTAAATAGTAATTTGCAATTGGATCATTCTTTTACAAACCGTACACCTATTTTAACTTCACATTTTTGGTTTGCCTTAAAATTGTTTTATGGCTTTTATACGTGAAATTAGTCGACACGTATATCGGGATTTTTTTTCCAAATGTATACTTTGCAAAATATGGATATTATAAATTATCGTAGTCCACTAATCGGCGGCACATTAAAAAAGCAATATCTCGGGTTCTATTTATCTTATAAACTTCGTTCTTCGCCCATTTTTATCGCTCTTTATGTTGGCTTTCGGAAAGCATAACCGTGGTATTTTTTAATTGTTTATTTATGAAAAATAATAACAATGAAATTGTTTTTAAATAATTTTTTCATGCTTGCTTTCGCAACTTATAAAATCTAAAAAAATACCATTATATTCGTTTTAATCTAAAAAACTCATATTTTTTAAAAAGTGCGCGGGACGAATCCGAACGTGCCCGAGCTTGTAATGAGACTCGGCACGCTAATGCATTTCGTTGTTTGAAAACATAGTAAACGCACCCAGGGTTTTTTTTTGTGTAGTGTTAAGTATTAGAATTCAGTGAAAAGCGTGAAGTTTGAAGAACAAAATGCTAAAATCTTTACAACAGTCAAAAATCCGGACGGATAGATATTTCAATCCTTTTAATTTGTCTCCTCATCCAAAAATACGAAATAACAAGAGTCTCAAGAACGTCCTGGAGCAACATGTATTGGCATTAAATAAGCCTGCAACAGAAGCGTCTCTTGAATAAAAAAATTGCAAAACGTGCCGCCGTAATTTGTCTAAATTACGTAACAACAGTAAAAATAGCAATAAGTCTCAATCAACCCAGAATGTATGTTTCACTATTATTTATATTTCACAATCATATTTCTGAACTGGAATTTAAGCAATTTACGAGTTAATTACGTCTGTCGTACGACATTTTTCCCAAAAAAAACGATTAAAAGGTGATTTGAAATCGAAATAAAAATCAATATTTTGTGCTTTAAAATAAGAAAAAGTCGAAATCAAAATCGTTAAAAAGTTATCAATTTTTCACAAGATAGACTAAATTTATTTTATAATGTTTTTTTTTAACAGGTATATTGATGTGGGTATAGATATATTTTTATAAATTTTATCAATCTAACTCATTATCTGAAAGATTTTGGTTCAGTTGCAGAGTGGCACTTTTTTCCAACGTCACATGGCAAGGGCGTGTCCGATGGCTTGGATTGGACTTTGAAAAGATTGGCTACTAGAACCAGCCTTCAAAGAGTAACCAATCCAATGCAAACGCCAAAAAAATTATTTGAATGGGCAACTGAGTCTCTTCCTAACATGTCATTGGAATTTGTAGAGCCAAGATTTAAAATAGCTCTAATTATAAAAAGGACGTTGACATATCATTGTATGATACCAATCAAGAAAAAAAAAGCAATAGCGAAGAATTTTTCTCTGAAGGAATATTCAAATGAAGTTGAAGTTATAAAATACTTACCTACTTTGTAACATATCATCGAAAATTATATTTTATGTATTATTATATCATATCCTTGCAAATAAATATGTTTTTGCCAATATTTTATAGTCTCTTGATTTCTCTTAGTCCTCCGATCTTTTTTTATCATAAAAAATCGTAATATTCGAGTTTGTCTCTGTTCTAGTAATCAATATTTACGCTAAGTTTTCTATAAGTGCATTTAAACATTTAGTCTAATAATAAGAATAATCTTCTACTCGTTTTTTGGATAATGTATATATAATTTTCATATAGAAGTACTGATATAAAATGGTTCAAAAGCAAGAAATGGGCGTGAACGAGACTCCGTTAGAACTCTATGCAGGCGGCGCGGGCCCCGTGACTCGCGCTCGAAATTATTTTATATTTTCCGACCTAATAGAGATCCCACTTTTCAAAACTATGGGTTTTTTAGACTAAAACATTGCGAATATAAGGGTATTTTTTTCGATTTTATAAGATGCGGGCGCAAGCATGAAAAAATTATTTAAATAATTTTATTATTTTATTATTTTTTTATAAATAGACAATTAAAAAATTCGACGGTTATACATTGTAAAAGCCAACATACAGAGCAATAAAATGGTGGAAGAAAGAAAAGGAAGGAAGATAAATAGAACCGAAGTTATTGCTTTTTTAGTGTGCCGCCGATTAGTGGACTACGATAATTTATAACATCTATATTTTGCAAAATATACATTTGGAAAAAAAAATCCAAATCCAACATGTCGAATTTCTTCATCAATATTATCTCGTTCAAGGGCAATACAATCAGTCCAACGCTTTACTAACATTTCTATACCTTTCTTGGAGAAGGATTTGTCTTTGCCTTCAAATTAGGCCTCAGTTTCGGCGACAACTTCTTCATTGGAATCAAATCTCTTTCCTGCAATCATTTTTTTTGAGGTCTGCGAATAGATGATAGTCGTTAGGGGCCAAATCTGGAGAATATGGTGGATGAGGAAGCAATTCGAAGTTTAATTCATGCAATTTTGCCATCGTAACCATTGGCTTGTGACACAGTGCATTGGTTTGATGAAAGAGCACTTTTTTCTGGTTTATTTGAGGCTATTTCTTTGCGTTTTTTGCCTTCAAACCCACCAATAACTTTAGATAATATTCGCTATTGATGGTTTTTTTCCTTCTCAGTATACTCGGTGAAACTTATTCCATGCGCATCTCAAAATACAGAGGCCGAAACCTTCCTAGCCGACTGTTGTCTCTTTGGTCGCTTCGCGTGGCTTTCACCGGCTGCTGTCCACTCAGCTGACTGTCAATTTGATTTCGGTGTATATTGGTGGATCCACCTTTCATCCATTGTCACATATCGTATGAAAAAATTCTTTTTATTGCACTTAAACAGGTCCAAACAGCACTCAGAATCATCAACACGTTGCTTTTTTTGGGCCACTATGGGCAAACGTGGTACTCATTTTCTCATGCCCAAATGTTTATGCAAAATATGATCGTTTTTTGATACCTTTAGGGTGTCAGCTATCTCACGCGTTTTCACTTTACGGTTATCGAAAACAACTTTGTGGATTTTTTTTATGTTTTCCAGTGTAACCATCTCACTGGGGCGTCCAGAGCGTTCAGCATCATTTGTATCTGTACAACCGCGTTTAAATTCAACATATGAGTAAAAGATGAGTGATTTTACAGGGACAGAGTCCCCCTAACATTTATCAAACCATTGCTTTGCTTGAACGGTATTTTTTCCCATCAAAAGCAGTGTTTAATCAACACACGAAATTCGATGTTTTCCATTGTTTTAAGAATATGAAAAGTAGCGTTACTAAAGTCACCGTAACTTGTAAACTAATTGTCAAAGTGTCATGAAATTTTGACACGTATCGTTTGAAGGTTTGGACTTCCTTAAAATTAGATGAATTTTTTTGAAAATTACGACATCTATGTATCAGACCAAAAACTTTTCTGCCTACGTGTTATAAAAGCCATAACAAATTTTTCAGGCAAATCGAAAATATGAAGATGTTTTTCCTCAAATCCGTAGGATTTGTAAAAGAATGACCCAATTGCTAGGGTCAATTTAGAGTAGCCGAACTGAGGATCTGGAACTTATTAGAAATCTTGTCACTTTGAAAAAGTTAAGAGAGGTTAGTGATTAGAGTCTTTTCCAAAAATACTGCTACAAAAAGTATTTGATTGATCTGAACTAACGAGTAGACTGAAAAGTGTTAGGTCTGACACACAGATGTCGCCCTTTTCAAAAAATCCATATGATTTTTAGGAAGTACCAACCTTCAAACGATACGTATCAAAATTTCAGGACGTTTCGACGATTACTTTACAAGTTACGGTGCTTTTAGTGACGCTATTTTTGATATTTTCAAAACAATACAAAAAATCTTATTTCGTGTGTTGATTAAACACTGTTTTTTGAAGGGAAAAAATACCATTAAAGCAAAGCTTGATCAGTGTTATGGGGACTCACTCATACACACTGGAAAATTACTCATCATTTGCTAGTATGCTGAATTTAAACACGGTCTTACCCCAAATGATGCTGAACACTCCGGACGTCCAAATGAGGTGGTTACACCGGAAAACATCAAATAAATCCACAAAATTGTTTGGGATTACCGTAAAGTGAAATTGCGTGAAATAGCTGACACCCTAAAGATATCAAAATAAGATTTTGCTCATATTTTGCATGAACATTTGGGCATTGGAAAGCTCTGTTCGAAATGGATACCGCGTTTGCTCACAGTGGACTAAAAAGAACAACGTGTTTATTACTCCGAGTGCTGTTTCGACCTGTTTAAGCGCAATAAAAAGGATTTTTTCATGCGATCTGTGACAATAAATGACGCATAGATCCACCACTACACACCGGAATCAAATTGGCTGTCAGCTGAGTGGACAGCAGTCGGTGAAAGCCGCCCGATGTGACCAAAGACATAACCGTCGGCTGGGAAGGTTTAAGCCTCTGTATTTTGGGATGAGCATGGAATAATTTCCATCGACAATGCTGAGAAAAGAAAAACCATCAATAGTGAATATTATATAAAGTTATTGGTGCGTTTGAAGGCAGAAATCCCAAAGAAACGGCCCCAAATGAACCAGAAAAAAGTGCTCTTTTATCAAGACAATGCAGCGTGTCACAAGTCAATGGTTACGATGGAAAAATTGCATGAATTAAAGTTAAAATTGCTTCCTCATCCACCGTATTCTCCAGATTTGGCCCCCAACGGCTATTATCTGCTCGCAGATCTCCAAAAATTCTTCTCGCGGAAAAAAGATTTGGCTCTAATGAAGAAGTTATCGCCGAGACTGAGGCCTATTTTGAAGGCAAAGACCAATCCTTCTACAAGAAGGGTATTAGAATGTTAGAAAAGCGTTGGACTGATTATATCGCTCTTGAAGGAGACTATATTGACAAATTAGATCGAATTTTGCCAAAAAAAATGTGTTTTAAGTAGCTAGACCAAAAACTTTTCAACCTACGTGTTAAATGATTTGTTCCAAATCGGTATATGCTAACAATTAGTGGCAGACAAATACAATTCAGTCAATCATGTTTATACTCCTACTGATATTTTTTTCAAGTATTTGTTCATATAGAGACTGTGTTTTCTTAGAACAGGACTGCTTTTCATGAATAAAATTATGAACTTTGTTTACGTGTGAGCTCTTCTTAAAAACAAAAGTCTTTTCCTATTTGTCCTGTTCTCTTTACAAGATACAAAAACAAATTAAACAAAAAGAAAAATATCTTTGATAAAAATAACAAAATTCTAAAACGTACATCATCTTTAAAATTCTAATTTATATTGTTCTGATTAGAAGGGTCTTTAACAAGAACTTTAAATTTGTTCCCCTTCATCTGCTTTATTATTTTGGTTCTATGTAATCCTTAATAAACAAGACATTGTGAAGTAAAATAAGCTGTCTGTTTCTTAGCATTTTAATATACCTTTTATTTTCATCTTCCTTATTAAAAGTCCGTTCTTATATTTTAATTTTACTTCGAAAATAAAATGGTTTCCTTTTCTTATTTTTTTCTTGTCTGTCAGAAGTAAATAAAATAGAGTGGGCGAGATTCATTCTAATAGCTGTTAAAAAAATTAAATTTTGAATCAAGTCTGACTTAATCTGGATGCTCAAGAAATTGTTTGAAATACTACGGCAATTTTTGAAATTATCGATCTAGCCTTGATGATGTTATAGAAAAATCTTGTTTGATTGTCAAATCACAAGAGTGGATTGATAAGTTTGGTAAATTTCCGCGAAACGGCTAGAATTTTTGTTAAGGGGTATAACTGTTGGTAAGCGTGATTCTTGTAATGGTTGTGTTCAAAGTTTTAAACAGATGCATCGTGCAGTTGTTTGTTAGCAGCTATCGTAAGTAATCGGTGTAATACCAGAGTACCGTGTGGCAATAAAGCGTTTTTATTTAAAAAGCGGACTGCGGCTCAGGTAGAAACAGAACTGAAGGAATTTCATGGGAACTCTGCAGCAGCACTTAGAACCATTTATTATTCAATAAATGAATTTAAAAAAGGACTAAAAATTGTGTTCTTGTATTTGCTGAACCTACCCCAACTGATGAGCTCTGATATGGTGAAACTCGTCTTGGGATGGTCCGGCAAATACAAAGAACACTTTAGGGAACTTCTGAAGTGCGGATTTTTCGATTGGCCTATATATATATACGAGGTATATCCACAAAGTAAGTTCCGTTTGGTTATACAAAAAAAAACGTGGACAGATACAGAAAAAATATTTATTGTACAAAAATCTACAACTGTTAAATTAATTTTCTACATAGCTTCCGAAATTTTGTAGGCACTTGTCATAGCGTGGCACAAGTTTTTGTATGCCTTCTTCATAGAAGGTTGCCGCCTGTGTTTTCAACCATGTGGTAATATGTTCTTTCAGCTCGTCATCATCGTTGAAGTGTCGACCACCAAGGAAAGATTTTAGGTGTAAGAAGAGATGAAAGTCGCTAGGAGCGAGGTCCGGGCTGTACGGAGGATGATCAAACACGTCCCAGTCAAATTCCTGTAGGAGTTCTTTTGTCACGTTCGCAGTGTGAGGTCGGGCATTATCGTGGAAAAAAATAACACCTTTCGACAGTAATCCTCGGCGCTTGTTCTGTATTGCGCGGCGCAATTTCATAATGGTCTCGCAGTAAACATGTGCATTGATTGTTTGGCCTTGTGGTAAGAAATCAATCAGCAAAATGCCTTTTCTGTCCCAAAAACGGTGCACATGAGTTTTCGAGGTGTCGAGATTTGCTTAGGCTTAACTTTTGTTGGGGACGAAGTGTGCCTCCATTCCATTGATTGATGCCGTTTAGTTTCTGGGGTGTCGTAAGATACCCAAGTTTCATCCCCCGTGACTATCCGAGAACGAAAATCATCACCGTCTTCATTGTAGCGTGTCAAAAACTGAAGTGCACTGCCCATTCGTTGTTTTTTGTGTTGTTCAGTAAGAATTTTGGGTACCCAACGTGAGCAAAGTTTTCGAAATTTCAGTTTTTTCATTAACAATTTCATGAATAAGTGATCGTGAGATTTGCGGAAATTCCATAGCAAGAGCACTAATTGTAAACTTACGGTTTTGCTTAAGCTTCTCTTCAATTGCGTGAAACAGTTCATCAGTAACCAAAGACGGGCGTTCACATCGTTCTTCATCGTGCACTTGATCACATCCTTCATTGAACTGTCTGACCCATCTTCTAACCATTGAATCACTCATAGCAGTTTGTCCGTAAACCTCGCAGATTTGCCGATAAATTTCACTTGGTTTAACTTTCTTTGCATTTAGAGAACGAATCACAGATCTGATTTCACAAGCGGCGGCATTTTCAATTAAGGCTGACATCATAAAGAAGCACTACAAAGAACACGTCGGCAGCAGCGATCTGAAAATGGCGTATATTTCTTCTGCTTCAGTCAGAGTAACTACCACGCATGCTCGGAACTGCGATCGCAGCGCTGCCGCGGATAGAAATAGAAACGGAACTTACTTTGTGGATATACCTCGTATATATATATATATATATATATATATATATATATATATATATATATATATATATATATATATATATATATATATATATATATATATAAATTATCGCGACCGTACAAATTATTTTTATAAAAGATTTTGTTGTATTAGTATCAGATATACGGTCTGCCAGTAAAATTTCTGATTCGTCATTTAATGCTCTAAATTTGATAACTTTACCATGAGAAAAATTATAAAAAAGAATGAACAATTATTATTCTTTTTATATATCATCTTGAACTAACAATAATAAATACTGTGAAGGTCAAAAGATAAAATGTACAAACGAACACGTGAAAAAACTTACCAACTATGTTAGAAAGAATTAATCATTTAAATCAATACTAAACTATAATAAGGCGAAGAAACAAACACTGAGACAGGAGTAAACGTATACTGTCTATTTGATCATGTTTATTAACAATTAAATAAGTAAACAACTTTTTAATAAACATGACCAGATAGACAGTATACATACATACGTTTACTTCTTTCTCTCTCAGTATTTCTTCGCCTAATTATAGTTTAATAGGGATTTAAATGATTAATTTTTCTCATTTGGTAAGTTTTTTAACATGTCCATTTGTACATTTTATCTGTTAACCTTTACAGTATTTATTATTCAAGGTGATAAATTAGAAGAATAATAATTGTTCATTGTTTTATGGTTTTTCTCCTGATGGAGTTGTCAATGTATAACGAAATATAGAAAATTAATGACGAATGAGAAGTTTTATTGACTACATACTCAATACTAATACAACAATATATATATATATATATATATATATATATATATATATATATATATATATATATATATATATATATATATATATATATATATATATATATATATATATATATATATATATATATATATATATATATATATATATATATATATATATATATATATATATATATATATATATATATATATATATATATATATACATATATATATATATATATATATATATATATATATATATATATATATATACATATATATACATATATATATATATATATATATATATATATATATATATATATATATATATATATATATATATATATATATATATATATATACGAGGCTGGTTTGAAAAGTCCGTGCAAAGTCCGAGAGATGGCACCACCGGCGCGTATCGAGGTCATGTTTAGTTAGTAGCATCTCTTGAATGAACGCACACCAAGTTTCAGCCATATTGGTCTATTTCTTTGTGTTTGGCATTCGTGTGAATCAAGGAAGTCGAATGATTTTCAAGAAATGGACGAAAAAGAATTTCGTGTGGTGATTAAACATTACTTTATGAAAGGCAAAACGCCTCAGGAGACTAAAGAGAAGCTTGATAAACATTATGGTGACTCTGCACCTTCGATTAGAATAGTTTATAAGTGGTTTCAAAATTTTCGGACTCGCCATATGGGCACAAGTGACGCTGAACGTTCTGGACGGCCTGTGGAGATTACGACTCGAGAAATCATTGATCAAATCCATGATATGGTGATGGATGACAGAAGAGTTAAGGTGCGTGAGATTGCTAGTGCTGTGGGCATCTCGACTGAACGGGTACATAATATTTTGCATAAACATTTGGACATGAGAAAGCTATCCGCAAAATGGGTGCCGCGATTGCTCACGCTTGACCAAAAACGGAATCGTGTGAAGTGTTGCAAGAATGGTTTGCAGCTGTTCCAGAAGAATCCGGAGGACTTTAAGCGTCGTTTCGTCACTGTGAATGAAACATGGATACATTACTATACTCCTGAGACCAAACAACAATCTAAACAATGGGTTACCAAGGGGGAATCTGCACCAAAAAAGGCGAAGACCGTTCCTTCGGCCGGAAAGGTTATGGCGACTGTCTTTTGGGATTCGCAAGGGATAATCCTCATCGACTATCTGGAAAAGGGTAAAACTATTACAGGTGAATATTATTCATCGTTATTGGACCGTTTGAAAACCGAGCTGTAAGAAAAACGCCCGCGATTGGCCCACAAGAAAGTCCTTTTCCATCATGACAACGCACCAGCACCTACCTCAGCAGTTGTGGTCGCAAAATTAATGGAAATAGGATTCCAACTCGTTTCACATCCCCCTATTCTCCAGACTTGGCTCCCTCGGACTACTATTTGTTCCCCAATTTGAAGAAATGGCTGGCGGGACAAAGATTTTATTCAAACGAGGAGGTGATTGCAGCCACTAATGGATATTTTGCAGACTTGGACAAATCCTATTATTCGGAAGGAATCAACAAACTAGAACATCGTTGGACGAAGTGTATAAGCCTAAAAGGAGACTATGTCGAAAAATAAAAAAGGTTTACCCCAAACACAGAAGTAGTTTTTATTTTTGCACGGACTTTTCAAACCAGCCTCGTATAATATATATATAAAATATATATAATTATTTAAATTTTATAATAATATTCCTTTCACCCTATAACACAGTTAATATTGCAAATAGCAACAAAATAATGTACTGTTTCATTCCTTTGACTCAAAGAACTCTGAATAATACTTCTATCACAATAAAATTATGCTTAAAATTTATTCATTTATTCAAGCCTGGAAAAATTCTCATAATACTATCGAAACCAAACAATATTTGACCACTTCACGTCTTTCACCCCTTTCTCCATTAAAATTGAAAGTAATGAAAAAATAATTTAATTTTCAGATTCCTCGACTGTGCTTCAATCAAAAAGCCTATATATATATATATATATATATATATATATATATATATATATATATATATATATCAAGATACTATTGAAGTTATACAATAGTAAACCACCACCGCTCCCTTTAGCCCTTTCTTGGGTTAAACTTGACAGCAATGAAAATATAACCTAATTTTTGGATTCCTGACTTCAAGCACCCATAACGCGATCTGTAGAAAGCAAGCTCCGCTATCTCTTTCCCCCTTTCGTCTCTTTTATTATAAATATTTAAGCACAGAATCTGTCTATTATTTAACAAAAAAAAGACAGGAAAATGTTCCATGTTACTACTAAAACTATAAACTTCATTTCCTTTTTAAATGTTATTTATGTGCTAAGTTTGAAATTGATTTCTCATTTCATTCAAAAGTTATTGTACCAACAGACCGACCGACTGATAGACCGACAGATCGGCAGACCGACAGAGCGACAGACCGACGGAAATGAGCAACAATATTTTTCGTGATGTAGGAACCCTAAAACGTGAAGAAAAGTAAAGATCTCGAAGTGTAATTTTTTCACGAATACATACTTTCTTTTGGCAAGGAAAGTAAAAAATCGGTAAAGTGATTTATCCACTACTTTTGTCCTAAACATTCAGATCTAAAATGAATACTGAATTTCTCTCCTCTCCACCTTCTCACCCTAAAGAATGGCTCAATCTATGCATTGCAACTCGAAATGCTTTAAACGATAGTTAGTTTATGTGAGATATTAATCATAAAATAAAGTTTAGCGGAGATATTTACAACCGAAACCTGAGATTAACTTACACATTCTATGGCTTCTCTTTATGAAGCGAGATATGAATGACAAAATTCTTGGATATTTTAAAGCAAAGAAGCTGATTTTGTTCTGACTCAATAAAATCTTATCGAAATAATAAAGTACAGAATAGCTCTTCGCACAATTCAGGAGTCTCATTTATATCTTAAGTAAATTAACATGTTATCTATCTGACCAATAAGAAACAAGAGTTGATTGAGTGGTCCGTTACTTTGTGACAGTACATTTTAACAATAAAACTACTTAATTACTTTGTTAACTGTCACTTAATATATTTGTAAAGATTTTACAATTGCGTTATCGCGATTTCGTAGTACAACTACATTGTCAAACGCTTAACTAAGACTAAAACAGATTTTTGGTATTTTATGTTTTATGATGAACAGATGTGGGTCTATTATATGTTAAAAAAGTTTGAACAAAAGAGAATTTGCTACGTCTAATTGACTATTCAGTAAATTTATATTATGGTCCTTTGAATGCCTGTAAATTTCTATAGATTCTAAGAAGTTGAGTTTTGACCCTTTAGGTGCCATATGGAGTATTTGTAAACAATCGATATTGGGAAAAGTATGGCCTGTTTCTAAGAAATGTTTAGCAAAGTGTGATTTTTCATTTTTTAGCCTATAAGAGGCATTGTGTTCTGCGAATCTTGCTAAACATTTCTTAGAAACAGGTCATACTTTTCCCAATATCGATTGTTTACAAATACTCCATATGGCACCTAAAGGGTCAAAACTCAACTTCTTAGAATCTATAGAAATTTACAGACATTCAAAGGACCATAATATAAATTTACTGAATAGTCAATTAGACGTAGCAAATTCTCTTTTGTTCAAACTTATAATAGACCCACATCTGTTCATCATAAAAACATAAAATACCAAAAATCTGTTTTAGTCTTAGTTAAGCGTTTGACAATGTAGTTGTACTACGAAATCGCGATAACGCAATTGTAAAATCTTTACAAATATATTAAGTGACAGTTAACAAAGTAATTAAGTAGTTTTATTGTTAATAAGAAACAAGATTTTAGTGAAAATTCAGTACTCAAATGCTCGGTGACGATTTAGCGAATAAATTTTGTTTCTGGAAGCCATCTAAGGTAATAGTTTGTCTAGAATGAGTAAATTTAAATATTGTACGGTAATAAAATTCCTTTTAAAAGAAATATTCCACTAAAATCTGTAATAGAATTCAAACATTTCTTGTTGAACGAGCATTATAAACGGCTTACTCTGGTTGATCAGGAATCACCACGTCGAAGAAGGCTGTAAATTATGTTCATCAAAGGGTACCGGACCACCGCAGATTAACTTTGAGAACGGCGGAGACCATTTCCATCTACGAACGGGCGCACAAATTTACACGAGATACTGGGTACAAGCAAGCGAAACCCACGTTGGGCGTCATGTTTTGCTTTTTTTATGGCATAGCACACGTGCTGCGTGTACGGAAAAGGAAAGGCATGTTGGTCTTGAATAGCTGCAAATTGTATTCAGTGGGAAATACACTCCTGGGCAAATCATTCCATTCCATCAGGGATGTAGCTTCTCCAGAGAACAGACCGCTTAAAAAGGATTGTACGTGGAGTGATAAGCTCAAGGCATCAAGATTTCTGGTGAGTTCTGGGTCGCCAATCAGTCGATCAGTTTTCGTCTGAATAGAATCCAACAAATGCAGTGTATGTTCGGGCACAAGGCCCTAAACATGGGTGCAGTATTCCATCTTTGGTCGAATGTAAGCTTTGTACAGAATTAACACTTATTGTGTTGTGGAAAGTGTTCTAGTTAGATATATTATCCCCAGTGTGTCAGTAGCTCTTTTTGCTATGCATGCAACATGTTTATGCCAAGACATATTTGCTCCCAAATTAATGTCCAGCAAATTGAATAATAGTGGGATGGTTTGCCTCGACATACCTATGAGGCATGCAGCAATTTAACGTTTTAAAAAAAGTACCACCTGCATTTTTGTAGCGTTAAGTTCCACTACCTTTTTTCCTTCTTTTTTTTTGCCTGCTCCACTAATGGATTTAGGCTTTTTCCAAATCTTTCCATCTTTCCCTGTCCAGAGCCATTCTGTTCCAACTTTTTTCTGCAATATTCTGGATGAGAACATCCTTCAGCTATGTTCTTCTCCGGATTTCCTCATTTGGGATTCTATCTCTTAAACTCACTTCAAGCATAGGTCTCTCTATTGCACGCTGTGCCACTCGAAGTCTGTTCATCGACTTACGTGTTAGCGATATCGTTTCAAGACCGTACTTGAGAACTGGCAGTACACATGACTCATACGTTTGCATTTTGAGGTTTACAGGGATATCCCGTGATCTGAAAATACCCCACTACCTTGTACCAACTGGAAACGAATACGGTTGAATATTTTACAATTAGGTCCTCAACATTTTAACTTTATATGAATGATTTTATTTGACGTTTCATTACTGTTGACGAAACTCGAGTCCACCCTACACTTCGGAGACAAGAGATAGTCCAAACAGTGAACTGCAATATACCAACCTCCTACGGATAAGGCATCCAAAATAAATAATGCACAGACCGATTTATCGTTATTCGAAATCATATGATTTCGGTTACTTTCATTGTAGCTAATAGGGAGGATTAAAAAGAATATTGTTTTAAAGGTCACTCTGGGTAACCTAAAAGCAACACTATGATGACTCGAAAAGAAAAAAAATAGCTATTACAGCACGAAAAATCTCATTTATCTTTAATCTTTTAAGTATATACCTTTAACGGCCTCTATTTTTCACCTTTAAGGTGATACATCTCTATAATAAACCTTAAGGTAAAATATCCGTAAAAGGAGAATATTCCTCGTTTTCCAATCGACTTACTGAAGTAAAACAGATCTCAGCTCAACAGAGAAGCTATATATAGTTAAATGGTCGATATCCCTCTTGCTCGGATATTCGAGTATTTGAAAATCTAGAAATAACTCAAGAAATCACGAAAGCGTGTACTAGGGAAAATAAGACCGAAGGTGGGTAAACATCTTATATTTAGTTTTCATTAAACGTATGTTTGAAGTTAGCGTTGAAGTTGGCGATGTTTATTTTTTACTTCATGTCAAAACCCGTAATTCTATATTAAACGTATGTTATTTTTGTTTCAAAAGAAATATTAGAAAACAATTTAAGATCTACTCAATATTTGTTAGTGAGACCTTGTTAGTGGATTGACCTATCCAAGATACGATTAGTAGTAAAAAGAACGAGAAAAGTGGCCTTACAAAAAAATTTTATTAATAGCACAGTCGCCAAGGGTTTCGACCTCTCATTAAATGTTAACAGGCTGCATTTTGGCACACAGATAGTTTCTTTGGGCGTAGAATACAATAAAAAAGAAGTTTGCTAAAGTTTGATGTACGCTAAGCCCACGAAATCCAAAATAAAATAAAAAATTCGGTTTTTCGGTAATATTTCAAAAAATAAAAAAAACGGTCAAGTACAAGTTGAACTTGCGCAATTAGTGTTCCGTATGCTGATTGCTTTTAAAATAAAAAATTTTGTTACGGAGGTATAAAATGATCAGTGACTTCACAAAACACCCTAAATGAGTTTTCAACAAAGTTTGTTGCCAATCTTTACCGAAAATTGATGACCTTGAAATTTTTGTTTTTTTTATATACCAGATAAATTATTGAAGGTAATGCACTCGTGATAATTTTCGTTCAATCTACACCCCATGGAGAATATTCCAGAATTTTTTCAAAATTTTTTGATAAGTACTTTTTGAGATTTTTCGCGATTTTTTAAAAATAATACAAAGAAAAGTGCCAGCAAGTGTTACATTATATATATTTTTCACTCGTGTTTTCACAATCTTTCATTTGACACCACACTCGATGACCTAGTAAAAATTTTTTTTTTTTTCACTTCCGATTTCACCCCCCAAAACTAACCCCTTAAGTCAAAATTTAACTTTCAAAACTATATGGCTCTGATGAGGTCATCAATTCCTATATTATTACCCAATTTCAACTTTCTATGACAAATAGTTTCGGAGAAAATCGGGTGTGACAGACAGACAGACACCGAAGTGATCTTATAAGTGTTCCGTAGGGAACGCTAAAAAGATATCGAAAAACCAATAGCACCACGTGAAAGAGCGGGAAATTTTACAAAAAAATAGCATATAGATTTTTTCAGATTGATTTGTTTTTATTAGTATGAGAATTTATTAAAAATTCGGATAGTTCAAAAAGCGTAACATGCCAAACATTTTAATTTGAAAGTTTACGCGCACCGCTCGAAAGTTAATCAATATTACTTGTTTTTAAAGGGTAAAAGGAAAACTGAGAGACAGCTTTTTGAAGAGGAGCCTTTCAGCTTTCCGATGATACTCATAGTTTTTATTTTTGTTGCTTTATGATTTGTAAAACTTAAAACGAAATTTTTGTTTGTATGACGTTAACAGGCATACAGTAAATTACAAATATTTAATAGAATATAGTATTGAAAAAAAATCCTTTTGCATATATCATTATCATTGTACCTTAAGTTTGAATGTAAGAATAATTAAAAATACACACATTGTCTGTGTTATTTAAAAATTCAGTTTTAAAATATGAAAATTTACCTGCTATAGTGCGCCGCCGGCAATTTTACGTTCAAAGGAGTACGAAAGTTAGACTTTCCTTTTAGTTACAGTTAAAAGTATACTTGATATTAGAAAATCATTAAAAACTTAAAAAAACTTTCTCTTGTTTTGTAATTTTGCTCTTAAAAAAGTGTTCATGATAAGCGTATTTTTTGCTTGTTATTAATCATACAACTTAAAATAAAAAAATATTTAAAGGTAGGAAACGAAAGATAAAAGTCTGAGCTTTAAGTATAAAGTATTTGTATTTCATTTAAACATCCAGGTACAAAGAAACACTTATTGTAAACACAAAAATTATAAATTACTTGAAGAAATTAAATGAATTACGTTCTCTCTCTATCATACTGGATCTGCCATTTTGAATTTTTCAAATTTGTCATCGGATTCTTAAACAGCACCCATGAAAAAAACCACTTAATAGCCAATTTCAAAATATTTAACGGTATACAGAAACGTTAATTTAACCATAAATGACGTTGGAAGCATGATTCCCACTACAACTGAAGGGGTTAAAACAGCCATTTTATTTTAATTTTTTTAAATTACGGTAAAACTAAAAAAAAAATAATCTATATACTATGTTTTTGTAAAATTTCTCGTTCTTTCATGTGGTGCTATTGGTTTTTCGGTAACGTTTTTATTTTTAGAGATATTTGATAAAAAACGAGTTTTTCATTTTATTTTCGATTTTGTAGGCCTAGGGTACACTTTAGAGCAGCACACGTTTTTTTTTTTACCTTATTCTACGTCCAAAAAACTACCTGTATGTCAAAATGCAGCCTGTTAACATTTAATGAGACCTTTTCGCCAAAATTTGCCTCTGACGACTGAGTTATAATGCTAGCAAAAAATTTTAAACCTTATTACAAACTCTAGAAGCGCAGCCATTTTTTAGCCTCACGTTGGAGCGTTATTTTGTAACGTCTCGTTGCGGCGTTATTTTGTATAGCCTCAACTTTATGTTTCTTTTATTTATTAAATAGAAGCCGTTATTTTCCCCTTATGTATATCTTAATTTTTGAAAATGGATTGAGTGAATATTAATACTGATAGAGCAAAAACTAGATATAAGTTAGCTCGTTTTGTTTGGAGAGATTATGGATAAGAGATAATTTTTGTACGTCTTTTAAAAATAGTCTCTATAGTTGTTTAAAATTTGGTTGTACTGTATTTGGGCACAATTCACTTTAGAATGATAGGAATCTAACTTCAGCTCAAAAAATGAAAAAATACTGAATACTACTTAGTTGTTAATGTAAAATTGAGTTGGGTCGTCGTCCTGAAAGAAAGAGCAGGAGTTTAGTGAGACACTACACATTTAAATTTTTCAAATTTGTCATCGGATTCTTAAACAGCACCCATGAAAAACCACTTAATAGCCAATTTCAAAATATTTAACGGTATACAGAAACGTTAATTTAACCATAAATGACGTTGGAAGCATGATTCCCACTACAACTGAAGGGGTTAAAACAGCCATTTTATTTTAATTTTTTTTAAATTACGGTAAAACTAAAAAAAAAATAATCTATATACTATGTTTTTGTAAAATTTCTCGTTCTTTCATGTGGTGCTATTGGTTTTTCGGTAACGTTTTTATTTTTAGAGATATTTGATAAAAAACGAGTTTTTCATTTTATTTTCGATTTTGTAGGCCTAGGGTACACTTTAGAGCAGCACACGTTTTTTTATCTTATTCTACGTCCAAAAAACTACCTGTATGTCAAAATGCAGCCTGTTAACATTTAATGAGACCTTTTCGCCAAAATTTGCCTCTGACGACTGAGTTATAATGCTAGCAAAAAATTTTAAACCTTATTACAAACTCTAGAAGCGCAGCCATTTTTTAGCCTCATGTTGGAGCGTTATTTTGTAACGTCTCGTTGCGGCGTTATTTTGTATAGCCTCAACTTTATGTTTCTTTTATTTATTAAATAGAAGCCGTTATTTTCCCCTTATGTATATCTTAATTTTTGAAAATGGATTGAGTGAATATTAATACTGATAGAGCAAAAACTAGATATAAGTTAGCTCGTTTTGTTTGGAGAGATTATGGATAAGAGATAATTTTTGTACGTCTTTTAAAAATAGTCTCTATAGTTGTTTAAAATTTGGTTGTACTGTATTTGGGCACAATTCACTTTAGAATGATAGGAATCTAACTTCAGCTCAAAAAATGAAAAAATACTGAATATACTTAGTTGTTAATGTAAAATTGAGTTGGGTCGTCGTCCTGAAAGAAAGAGCAGGAGTTTAGTGAGACACTACACATTTAAATAAAGAAGGGTATATTAACAAAATAAAAATTCCTACTTTTATTACATCTACTAAATAAAAACTCCTTGTGTTATGAGAGTGTACACTATTGCATAGAGTCTTTAAGTTTTTAATAAAAGGCTTTATAAAACACGACTGTAAAAGTTTGTGAGATTAACTCCATGAATTACACGTGTTGAGTAGTCGTTGGAAACTTGTAGACAGGAAGTGAGATATTTAGACTGGTGTGCTTATGACTTGCTGATTAGTTTTTCCTCGTGGGTTTTCCATAAGTTACTTGGCCTCTCCTGGTAAGACTCTCATAAAAATATTGTCTCAGCCATTACCATCCTAGTTTTATTTGGGTTGCTAAACACTTTTTCACCAGAAATGCCTGAGGATGAGCAGGATATTTTAAGAAAGAAAAAAGGCCTTAAACTTGAGTGCTAGAAACCGTTGCTGCACTACTACATTACTGAGAAAAAAAACACTCTGGCGTGCTGGAGAAGAAAGCCACTACGGCCTACTGGCGGAACAAAGCCGTTATTGCTTCATGGTGGAAAAAGCCCTTTAAAATTCGAAATGGCTGCTTAAATATCTTCGTCCTTTCTCCTTGGGTCATTTACTGGTATGCAAATCTCGACGCATTCAATGTGAACTAAAAAAGTCAAGTCGGCAACACGCGTTACACACTGTCAGTTTAAATTAAACTGCTCAAAAATTTAAAACACTGTTTTAAGGTGCACTGGTTGAAAATTTAAACCACTGCAATATATATAAAAGTGTAATAAAATATAAATGATAGGGAGAAAAACAGTGTCGTAACATGATCTTAAAATCTAGGAAAAAATGAATGTTACAATATTTTTTAATGAAATGGCACAATGTAATATCGATTATTTTAATTTCTTCTTATAATTACAAAAATGTAGTAATAATAATAATAAAATATTTCTTTTATTAAAAATACTATAATACAATATTTAAAATATATTTAAAATTAACACAAAATTGTTCCTATGAAATCAACTAATTTTTGAATGAATATTAAGAAGATAAAAAAAAGTTGAAATGATCTAGTGAATTGAGGCTTCTTAAGAAGGAAAATATACCAAGTGTACAAGTATGAAATGCGGATTTCAGACAACAGATGGTGCACCAATGCAGTGTGTGCTACAAAGATTTGACACTGCGCCATTTTGTTGTGTCATCAACAAGTGTCAGACGCGCACGAGTAATAAATTGGAAAAGTGTGTGCATAGTGTTGTTGTGTTTAATATGCCAAAATTTATACTGTACAAGGAGCATTCGCGGACAGCATTAATTTTTTGTTTTCATTTGAAGAAAACTGCAGTTGAATCATAGCGATTACTTCGAGAAGCTTATGGTAAACATGCTCCATCGCAAGATACGTGTGAACGATGGTTTTGGCGTTTCAAAAGTGGCGACTTCGATGTTGCAGACAAGGAACGTGGAAAACCGCCAAAAAAATACGAAGATGTGGAATTGCAAGCATTGTTTGACGAAGATGATTCGCAAACACAAAAACAACTCGCCGAGCAATTGGGCGTTAGTCAACAAGCTATTTCCAATCGGCTACGAGAGATGGAAAAGATTCAGAAGACCGGTAGATGGGTACCACATGAGCTGAACGACAGGCAAATGGAAAAGCGCAAAAACACGTGTGACATTTTGCTCGCTCGGTACAAAAGGAAGTCGTTTTTGCGTCGTATAGTTACAGGGGATGAAAAGTGGATTTATTTTGAGAATCCCAATGGCAAAAAATCATGGGTAGACCTAGGCGCACCATCCAAATCGACCGCAAGACCGAATCGCTTTGGCAGAAAGACGATGCTCTGTGTTTAGTGGGACCAGAGGGGCGTGGTATATTATGAGCTGTTAAAACCTGGGGAAACGGTTAATATTGAACGTTACCAACAACAATTGACCGATTTGAACCATTCGCTGCTTGAAAAAAGCCAGAATACCGAAAGAGGCAACACAAAGTAATTTTTCTTCATGACCATGCTCCATCACATACGGCCAAACCAATTCGCGACACGTTGGAAGCACTCAGCTGGGAAGTTCTACTCTATGCAGCTTACTCACCAGACTTGGCTCTTTCCGACTACCACTTGTTTGCATCGATGGGTCACGCACTTGCTGAGCAGCGCTTTGGTTCGTACGAAAATGTGAAAAAATGGCTCGATGAATGGTTCGCAGCAAAAGAGGAAGATTTTTACTGGCGTGGTATTCACAAATTGCCCCGGTCAAGTAAGAACATGTCGCGCAGTTTTCATTAAAAAATGTATTTATTTAAAAGTTTTTTACATCATTCGACAGTAAAGGATTGCCATTAAAACGCTAATGATTTATTAGTATGTCCAGTTCCCATCAGCATCGATAATCGCCTGGCATCTTTCGACGAGATTTTTCAGGAATTCTTGGGGCCAGGATGTCCAAATTGCCGTAATTTGCTGCTTCACTGTGTAGATCTTTTTACTGCGAAGCTCCTGCTTAATATATGATGACACGTTCTCATTGGATTTGCATAGGGCGACTACCACGACCAATCTAGTATGACGATTCCGGATTCTCCTCTTCACTGGCTACACCTTTTAGTCCGATGTTTGGGGTCGTTTTTGAAGAATCCACTCCTCATTTCTGCAGATAAATCACCGTTTGGTAGTCGGTACTAATGCCTAATCTAAATCATAACACTTCTCAAGCCGTCCTTGGATTCCGACTGTATTTTTTCCATCAAAAAGAAATGTCTAATCAACATACAATTCTTTTTGTTCCATCGTTTTTTTTTGCGCTGCCATCTCTCGGAAAGTCCCGAGGCTTTTCACCCATGTTAATATTAAATTAATACAGCTATTGATACTCTTTATTAATAATTTAACAATATTTTCAAAAATCGATCCATTAAAACAGAAATATTTTATATCAACCGACAATGATTAATAGTACTTTGTAGTACGAGGATACCTGAATTGTGACGGCGTATAAATTATCTGACATTTGAAAATTTGCAATGCCGCTTTCCACCTTAAAACTAAACATATTTCCGAATACAAACGCCTGGAAAATAAATTGAACCATTTTCCTCAAACAAAATACCTTAAACACCTTGAGAAGTTTTTCTTTTAAGGTGCAGTTGTTGTAAACTTTTCTCATTAGGTGAGAAAGCTCGTTTTTTATTTTTGTGTATCTTTCGTTGTTTAAAACTGATACCATAAATTTGTTTTACTTTTTGACAGTTTTTTTAGAGATATAAATTTCCTACTTTATTAAGAACAAAACCAGAGAAAAATAAACAGAGAAGTTAAATAAATAGATATCAACGGCATAAATAAAATCTTGCAGCACTTGGATCATGTCAAAATTACGTAATTTTCTAATATGTATGTTTCCTCTTATTTTCATTGATTTTAGAAGATTAATTGTTATACTATATTCAAATTTCGTCTAACAAACAACTGTGATACTTAGTGTACGAGTATTCTTGCGATATATGTGTATCAGCAATCCCAAAGACCATGTGTCTGGTTGGTTATATAGGTATGGGAACCAGTTTCATAGCTAATTTATCAAGCGTTTCGTTAGTGTTTCTGTTTACGCAACCAAGGTGTTGCTGATTACTAATGGTTTATATCGAAAAATTTTGGATAGGTGACTGTATGTCGAGTGGATGGGTAGAGAATTAACCTCGAGATAGGCAACGGAGTGACTAGAAAGGTAGTATATAAGGGCTCACATAATTTTGACTTTCTTATAGATTAAAATGTTTAAAGAGAACTGGAAAAGGGAATAATGTTGAGTGTGAAACTTATGGTACACAGCGCATGGTCACCCATGTCGTCCTGCTGCACTCCACAAACACCAATATATTCAATGCCAATAAATAGAGTTAGAATACTAGAAACAACAGTAAGTTTGAGGCTGTAATTTTTATGGAGCTCATTCGGATATCCAAAGATCTATGTATGTGGATTAAAGAGATGAATTTAAAGAAGAAAATGTTTAAAAAACAAAAACATACATGACTACATCAGCGCATTAAAAGGGTGTTTTAAGCCTTATATTTTTGTTGTATATTTTAGAAGATGTTATTATATTTTTGATAATTTTGATTTTATGTCTATATAAGGTATTGTTTTCGCCTTTCCTAAATCGTTGTAAAACTGTACTCGCTTTGGATTTAACTTTAACTTAAACGATGAAAATTTTGTAAGGAATGAATTTTGCATATTCGGCAACCTAAGAATGGTTTTTTGTAATTTTGTGGTCGATTTTTCAATTAGGATTTTCAAATTTTAAAATAATGGAACACCAACAGTCTTCACCCAAATGCGACATCAATACAATAACAATATCATTCCATAATTTACTGAATAGTGGTCGTTTTATAAAAGTGTACATGTACAAGATTATTAAATATCAATAAACTATCCCTCTAACTCGCTTATTTAAAAATCTGAAAAGGAAGAAGCGATAAAGTCTTTAAATAACACTTACGAAATTAAAACGGAGACATTTTTGACCTATAACACAAATTTTATATGTTTTAGACGGAACACCTTGTATATTATTTTCAAGTTCTTCAAATTGAGGAAGAAAAGAAAGAATTCTTCAAACGTTAAATGAAAGAAAAAAATTCACAAACTGGAAAAAACTACGAAAAGGAAAATTCATTCTATTTATAAAAACTAAACAAAATTTAATATTTCCAATTTTTTGATTTTAAAAAATTCAGGAGGTTCTTTACCGGATGATATTGAAAAAATATTAAAAAATTCAAAATGATTTACAGAAAGATGATTAACACTCATATTCAGTTTTACCAGAGTAGCATTTAATCCAAAAAAAATACATTTTCGGTTTTGTCAGGAGATAATGCAACGTCTAGAACAAGATAGGCAGCTATTTTGATAGATGAGAAGGTAAAGAAGAATCTCTAACTTAAATCCAAGAACATATAATCACATCTGAACTTAAACAACGTTTAAATGAAGAAAAATAATTGCAAAAACTTGAGGAAACTACGAAAAGAGAGAATTGGAAATCCTATTGCTTTTTCATCATCATTTTTACAATTTTTTAATTTTAAAAAATCCAGGAGGTTTTTTTTACCGGACGATGTTGAAGACCTTGCCAAATAATATGAGAAAATTCAAGACGATTACCATTCATATTCAATTTTACGGGAGTAGCATTTAACCCAGAAAAAAAATGCGTTTTGGGTTCTTGTCAAGAGATAATACAACTTATAGAATAAGTTCCACAACTTTCTAACAAAATTGTTTAGACGAATGAAAAAGCAAAGAAGAATCTTTAGCTTAAATACATTTCTAAAAATATACAACCACATTTTAACTTAAATAATGCTGAAACGAAAGAAAAAACTGATGCAAAGTGTTGAAAACTACCGAAAACCAAAAACAAAAATATAAAAAAGGAATCTGTCTGTTCATTCGATACTTAATACGGTATTATTACTATTACAGATAAAATAAGATTGATTATGTTAAGTGCTCAACATGTCTCACATTCTGTTCAATACATTTTCTGTAAATGCGTTCTCGTCTTTTTGTGGTCCTGATTTTTAAAATTGTGTAATTTTCTTCATTAACCCCATATTAATTTCTATTAAAATACTGATCCCATTACTTTATTGTTCAATATGCAGCACCAAACTCAAACAAATTGACGACCAGAATGTTTTATGTTTCTTGTCGCTCGAGGGTTTTCGTTAGCTAAAAAGTGAGGATTTCTTCCACTAAAAATAAAACTGGCTCATCTGTCCACACAATTTTTTTTTCTGACCAAAATCTAAAAGTAATTCTTGGTTCTTCTAGATTAAATAAGGCACTAGTAAAATTTTATACGGGTGAAGACCATGTTTCTATAAATCACTTTAAATTGTTATTTGTCACAAACCTTCTCGATTTGGTAAAATCAGGAAGATAGTAAATCTTGGTTTTCGTTTATTCTTGTAAAAGTAAGGTGTCTTAAAAAAGCAGAAAGATATACAATTCTCCATCTTAAAAGTTTTCTTCGATTTGCGGTTATATATTTTTGGACATGTACTTAAGCTAAGGATTTTTCTTTGTCTTTAATAAAGTGTTGTAAATTCGCGTTGCCTTTTGTTATATTTATTTGTAACAAATACATTTAGTTGTAACTTACTACTATCGAAATTCTGAGCACTAGTAAACGTCATTCTCAGTTTGGATTATTTTCCAATGTCACTGAAGTTAGAAGAACAGTTTTTCCTTCGTTATTTTGCACAATAACATCACAAAAATATATATTAGCGTTTCTAGAACTGAGAGTTTTATAAAACTGGAAAACAATATACATGTCGTTTAATAAAAAATGCTGTTATTTGTTAAAAACAGGATTCGTAATTGGTTCTGTTTTACCTTTAGAAAAAACTCTTACTTAAAACCCACAGCTCTTTATTTAACACTTTCGCCAGACTCTTTAAGTAAGCCAGTTAGTGATGTGGTCCCTTTATAATCAATAACCCTATACATTTGTTACTAAGTAGTAAGTCTTGTGAATATTTTGTGGTTGTGTAGAGGTACACAAGTTGCAGCAATCGGGTCGAGTTGCATTAATGTCCGAAGACCCTTAGTATATACTAAGTTTAATGAGATTATAATAAAATATACAATCATTCGATAAGACTGTCTAAATTTATGCGACAATTACAAAGTTAAAATTCTCGTCTCGTCCACTTAACAATGACGCTAAATTGACCCGCACACGTTCATAATACAAAAAGCTTTTTCACCTGCCGCTAATTCAAAAATAATGTGTTATTATTCTGACGGTCACTATTATTGTGGCAGAAACTTCGCATGGTCGCACGATTCTACTGATACGGCACATAAAATAAAATGATCGGTCATTTTCAAGGTTAATAATGGCCTGTAACATAAAACGCAATCGGCGTGTACACGGAAACTTATTTGCTTTGTTTAATTTTGTCCTACTAAAACTAAGGATCAACTAATATGACTTGTGAGCTCCGAAAATAACAGTATTTTTACATATATTTCACACTTGAGGGATTTTGTTTACTTGTTTCGTTTTTTAGATATACGATGATTTATTTTACACAACAGTCCTACTGTCCCGCTTATTGATTTTCAGCGTCTTGAGGTTTTAAAATTCCGAATAAAACTTCGAGAACAAATTACTGCGCGCCATCTTGTATTAATTATAAACACTATAATACAGTATAAAGGGACATACCAAAAACTAAGGAGCCTCAATAAGTAAGTTGAAACTATTCTAACAAAATAAGTTTTATACTTAGGTTTAGTCAGCCCAATCTAGCAATCCAGGTTGTTATCCACATTGAAATTTATTGTTTTGTGTATCTATTTATAACAACCATTGGCATACATGCTAAAAAAATATTGATCTTCAGGATTTATTTTCCTCGTTAGTTAAAACGACGTAGCATTTTTCATTCTTTTTACTTTTCTTGTTAAAGGAAACAATTACATTCGTGAAAAAATTACACTCCGAAAGATTGGCTTTTCTTCACGTTTTAGGTTTCTTAGGTCACGAAAAACAACAGTCATTTATTTCTGTCGGTCTGTCTGTCTATCATTCAGTCGGTCTGTTGGCACGATAGCTCTAGAATGAATTGAGATATCAATTTCAAACTTGGTAAATGAGTAATAGCTAGATAAATTTTGTGTTTTTATATGGTAATTTATCCTGTTTTTGTTGAGATAATAAACAAATGTTTTGCAGAAATATTTAAAATGAAACATCAAAAGGATGAAAGTGGAAGGAGATTAGAGGGATTGTTGCGGATATATAGCCCTTTTCAAAGCTTTTGGAGTCGGTGAATTGAAAAATTAAGTTATTTTTTCTTCATTATTTTTAATTCTAACCCAAAACCGTGGTGAAAGAGGTGAGTGACGTTAAATATTATATAGTTTCAATCGCATTTTGAGAATTTTGCAGGTTTTTTGATTAATGCAATTGACAAATTTTGAGCATATTATTTATAGTAAAATATATAAGGGGTTAATTGGGTACGGGAGGGGGTTACTTCATATATTTAGAGTTCTTGGACTATAGAAATATGAAAATTAAGTTATTTTATCATTACTATCAATTTTAATAGGGGAGAGGGGGTGAAAAAGATGGAACATTTTTGTATAGTGTTATTAGAATTTTTCCATCATTTTGGAAGGGAGAATGGGCAAATTTAAGCATAATTATTGATAATAAAACATATAAGGTTCCAAAGGGGTGGAGAAGGGAGATAGGAGAGTCACTTCGCCTTTGTCTTATTATAGGTCTTTTACTCATTACGTTTTTTTTTCATAATATATATATATATATATATATATATATATATATATATATATATATATATATATATATATATATATATATATAATACTTTAAAATTCCGGGTTTTAATCCGTTCGTCTAGCAATGAATTTGCATGACGTTTCGCCAAAATCTCATTTGGCAATTTCAAGTGCTCTTGCTGCTACTGCTACTCGATACTGTGATTTTGCTGCTGCTGCTGTTCGGGGCTAACTCAGCGACAGCAGCAGCAAGATCACAGTATCGAGTAGCAGCAGCAGCAAGAGCACTTGAAAATGCCAAATGAGATTTTGGCGAAACGTCATGCAAATTCATTTTTAGACGTACGGATTGAGATCCGGAATTTTAATGTATTACATTCCACCATCCGTGAAAACCTCTATTCTAACATATATATACAGGGTGGCCCAAAATTACCGAAGGGGTTTGAATGCCTTATAACTTTTTTATTATAATTTTGTTTTTTATTTCTTTTCAGTATTTTGTAAAGAAGACTTGGGGAATTTAAAATGGAACAGTACACAATTGAACAACGTGCCCAAATCGTTGAGATTTATTTCTCAAATCAACGGTCCATTGTTTTGACTCAGCGTGCATATCGTCGTTATTTTAATATGCGGGTTGGACCCTCAGAGTCAACAATAAACCATCTGGTTGCAAATTTTCGACAACAAGGGGCAGTAAGGAACCATCCTGGTGCCGGCAGACGACGAACGGTGCACACGGATGACAATATTGAACGGGTACAGGAGAGGATTCGGGAAGATGGAGAAACATCAATCAGGAGACGTTCGACACAACTTGGCCTCTCACGAGGGTCGCTGCAGAGAATTTTTGCATACAATAAGAATGTTTCCATACAAAATTCAGCTTGTCCAAGAATTGAAACCGACAGATTACCAGCAACGACTTGATTATGCAATTTATTTCCGGCAAAAAGCAGAAGAAAATCATGATTTTATTTATAATTTAATTATGAGCGACGAAGCCCATTTCCAATTAAATGGGTTCATTAATAGGCAAAACTGCAGGATATGGGCTACGGAAAATCCAAGAGTAGTTCAACAGCGACAATTACACCCACTTAAGTGTACTGTTTGGTGCGGTGTTTCGTCGGAAAGGATAATTGGCCCATATTTTTTTGAAAATGAACACGTGTCGATATCGGACAATATTGGAAAATTTTTTAAGGCCAGCCGTGGAAAACCATCCGTAAGTATGGTTCCAACAGGATGGAGCCACAGCGCACACTGCGAGGGACACAATGGCTCTTTTACTCGACATCTTTGGTGAACGAATTATTTCGCGTACAAGCGATTTTAATTGGCCTCTGCGTTCACCGGATTTAACCGCTCCAGACTTTTTCCTTTGGGGTTTTTTGAAAGGGAAAGTCTATATTAATAAGCCTAGAACCATCCAGCAATTAAAAAACAATATACGCGACGAAATCAACAACATAACACCTGAAGTTTTGCGAAAGGTTATGGAAAATGTTTTGGAAAGAGCACGAATATACGAAGCAGAAAATGGCCACCACTTGCGAGATATAATTTTTCATAATTAAATTAAAATATTCTCCATTAAAATACTGCATTTCAAAAAAAAAAATTATAATTATGTCTTAAATAAAAAGTTATAATGAACTCAAACCCCTTCGGTAATTTTGGGCCACCCTGTATATATATATATATATATATATATATATATATATATATATATATATATATATATATATATATATATATATATATATATATATATATATATATATATATATATATATATATATATATATATATATACATATATCGTTTTACAGCGTTCTTCGGCGTTTTCCGACTTCCAGTCTCCATCTTTTTCGCTCGCTACATACATCTCCTTTCTCAAGTTCCCTATCTATCCCCTCTCTCCAACTTATTCTCGGTCTACCTCGCTTTTTCTTGTTGTCTGATTGTCATTTTAGTATTTGTTTTGGGATTCGATCTTCGTTCATTCTTTGCATGTGCCCAAACCAGATAAGTTGTATGGTTAGAATGTCGCTTGTAATACTGTATTTGATTCTCATGCTTTCTTTAATACGGTCGTTGGTGACTCTTTCCCTTCTGGATTTTCCTGCCACTCTTCTCCAGAAGTCCATCTCTGTTGCTCTCAGCATGGTTAATACTCTTTCTTTCAGAGACATACTTCACAGGTATATAATGTGACACTTTTCAATATAATTTCATATATCCTCTTTTTGTTGTTTTTTTTTTATAAATTCATCCCATAGAATACTGTTTAATAGTTTAAGGGCCTTTCTTCCTGTCGTGTTTCTCTGTCCGGTTTTCCATCCTCCGAAATTTTTTTTATCCAGATATTTGTAGTCGCCGCAGTGTTTTATCGTGGTCCGATCGTTCAGTATAAAATCTTTTTGTTGCCCTCCAATAGGTAGATATTCGGTTTTTCGTATATTGACTTCTAAACCTCGATCTTTGTATTGGTCAAATAGTTTTCTCGTCATGTAGTTCAGGTCGTGGCGATCTTAGGCCATTACCACTTGGTCATCTGCGAAGCATAGCGTACGTACTACGTGCGTGAATTTGTCGGACGACAATAATGAGAATTATATTTACTGATCCTATCATTAGAGTAAAAAGGGCATTAGTAAATATTAATTAATGTTGGAAAGCATTCAAACAATTAATTAACAATATGGAGCCCCTCAATGGCATTAATTGGCTTTAATTCTCTCGTATATTCTAAAATATTATTTTTTCTTTTATTACCTTTCCTCTCTCTTATATTTTTAGAAAAGATTATTATATGAGGGTGTATTCTAAAGGTTATAATATAATGAAAAACCTAAATTTTGCTGGAGAATGGTATGTAATAAAAATCCCTTGCGAATCCACGTAAGACACGATTTACGAGTCGTGGAATATCAAATTAATGTTGTAATCTACACGCTGACAAGGAATTTATATTAAGTCAATTTTACACATTTTTTTTCGTCAACGTGTCAGCGTAAATATTACCATTTCTCGTATAACAGCCACTCAAAACAAAAGAAAAATACCAGCCGTCATAAACAACAGCATTAAAAATTCCCACCGGCTAAAAGTTGCCAAGTAACGTTAATCATTTATGTGACAAAAAGAGAGGGAAAATACAAAGAAAGGGACAGACTAAGATGTATATTTTAAAAGTTTGCGTGCCTGTCATAGTTATCGCACTTATCAAATGACCACAATAAAGCAAGCTGTTTTATTACCCAGTCTGGAATACGGTGCTTACCTCGGCACACGAAGGGACAAGATTATTACCCAAATTTATTATTAGATTTTTTAGGCTCGGAATATTTATGATAATGAACAACATTGTTTTGTATAAAGCTATGGCAAGTGTGGTTACTTTTTTAAAAGGTCGTTGATGTCTATTCAGGTCTCCACCTGAGTGGTGAATAAAGGAAGGCGTAGACGATCAGAGATCTGGTATGAACCAGATATCAAAGAGCAGTGTAAAAACACTAAATCGCAGCAAGTAGATTTTTCAAGCCGAAATCATCAGCATCAGCTTATACCATCCACTGCTGGACGAAACCCTCTCTTAAATCTTGCCACCTTTTTCTGTTCTGGGCCACTTGTACCCAATTTCCAGCCACTCTCTTCAAATTATCAGTCTACCATTACTTCGATAGGCTTTGGATTTTGGTCGCTACTCTATAATTTCTTTTTGTCCGTCGTCCATCCTTAAACCCAGCAACATGTCCAGCCCAGTTCCATTTAAGATGTAGAATGAGTCTGACTTCGTCTTGTACCCCTATTCTTTTCCTGATAATGTAATTCGGGATGTGATCTCTAAGGGTAACGCCTAACATTCACCCCTCTATGTTTCTCTGCATGACACATATTTTGTTGATATTTTTTTTCATCAATGTAAGAATATCGGCTCCGCACGTAAGAACGGGTAGTACGCATCTGACAAAAACTCTTCTTTTTAAACGCATCGGAAGATTAGATTTAAATATATGGCCCAGTTTGCCATATGCCGTCCAGGAGAGACCTATTCTACACTGCATTTCATGTGTTTCGTTGTCTCGTCCTACGTTGACTTCATGTCCTAGGTATTTATATCGGTGTGTTTGCTCGATCTCCAGGTTATTCAGTTTTATAGTGCTGTTTAATACAAGCTTTGTCGTAAACTGAGTCTTGGATAAATTGATTTTTAAACCAAACCTTCCTAAGGCTTCTTGAAGCATATGCAGCATAGTTGGTGCTTCTTGCATATTGTAATTGTATGTGTAATTTAACTTTTCACCGTCAATGTTAAGCCCCATTTTTTCCCAGTTTATTGATTGTAGCATACTTTCCAGAAGTGTTACAGAAAGCTTGGGGAGAGTCGCCTTGTTATTCTTGAAATGCACTAGCTTACAACTGGTAAGTCTAAGGTCTTGCTTGTTAATCTGGCGGAAAGAAACTGGCTTCAAAGGTTGCTCTAGCAAACCCAACAAGACCTAAACCATCTTTATGAATGCTGTAAAATATAAGTGTTCGAGCAATCGTAAAAAATAAGTACGTAAGAGACTGGAATAGGGCTCCAGAGATAGTCCAAGAGTCACACACGTGAACCTATTCGTTTATCAGGATTCTGTAGAAATTAAATGTGCAAACGGTAATAGAAATCCTTACAGATCACTCTCACCTTAATGAACACCTAACTGGTATCGGTGTCGAAGATAATCTCGATTGCAAATATTGCTTCAAAAGAGGAAGAAATTGCACTTTATATAATCATGTCTAGCCTGTCATTTTTCACGAACCAGACAAGTTCGCCTGGAATCCCCAGTAATTTAGAACTATCAATATATTAAGAGGATTTATGCTAGAAGGTTAGTGTCCTTAAAAACTGTTAGCCTCCGACCACTGTGACAAATGCTTAAAGGGCCCCCTCAGTGCTGTAGGCAATAAATGCACTTGTCAGTCATATAGATAACTATCTAAGGAAGACAATGGGTAACACATTATTACACACTAGTGGAAATTATCAGGATTGGAAGCAAAAAAACAATCCTAGATCACGAGTGATAATCGGCACAATCAATGTTCGAAGTATATATAAATCTAGACAAATATACATACATCATGCAGGAGATGCAGAGAAATATCTTATATCTGAATAGTTTAGATTAATTCAAATTAGTTTGCCAAATACTAATCAGTATCCTACAACTTGTGCCATTTGTTTTGCAGAAAACAAGAAGTCTTTTTGTAGATTATAGTTACGAAGTTGCAGTAGTAGTATCCAAAAAGGTAACTACACCTTTAGTAAATTTTACTCCCATATCAGATAATACCTCAAACTCCAAATGATTTACTGAAAATTAAACATATTAATGGCTCCAATTTATGCAGTTTCAACTAAAATCCGATTAACAAACTGAGGAGCTTTATCAAGACGTTAACATTGTTCTGTACTTTGCATACTAGAAAATAGAAAGTGGTAAGTCAAAAACTTCAAAAGATATAAATTAAACATGTCATAACTTTAAACATACATTAATCGAGACTTCCAAATCACCTTGCAAGAATACTCTGATTAAAAAATATACAGAGGCCAAGAAAACAGGTTTTGAAAATTCTGCAGTTAACGAACAAACGATAAACTAAGAATAACAGTAAGGAGGCATACAAAAGTATTCAGTGAGAAATTAGGCCAAAAATAAAGTACACAAAGAAAGAATACTGCAAAAACAAATGTAACGAAATAGAACAATTACGAACAAAACTTGATAATTTTAATAAACAAGTGCCACCTATTGAGTTTTTACAAATGACCACTAGATAGGGCCATTGAGATATATTATTATTATTGTAAAATTTGACATTTGTTATTGTCAAAACAGTGGCAGCTTAGAGATTGGCCGAGTAGTTTGTTTACAGTGAGCGTTTTAAAAAATACAGTGTTGTGAACAAATGGGAATATCACGTGAAGGTTTCCATTGGATGATTTTTTACGATTTTAGTAAAGGCCTAACTTAACAACAATGCCTCGAATCGCTTCATTACTTTTGGTAATGAATCACCATCAGAAAAGACTGTTTGCAATTGGTTTGCAGAATTTCGTCAGGGTCGTGCTGCGGTTGATTTCCAAAACATCGATGCTATACGCAACATGATTGAAAATAATCCGCATGAGACTTATCGTAAGATAGAGGCATCCTTAGGCATATCGAAGACTGTAGTACATTAGATTTTGTATGAACATTTAGCTTTGAAAAAGATCTGTTCCCGATGGATTCTGCATAATTTGACCGAAACTCAAAAACAAGCTCGTGTAAAGTGGTGTAAGGAAATGATCAAAAAATTTAACCGAGGATATGCAAAATCCGTAACAGGAGACGAATCTTGGATATATTTGTACGAGCCGGAAACTAAGCAACAATCAACTAATTGGGTGTTCCAAGATGAACCGAATCAAAAAAAAAGTGGTTTGTTCGCGAAGCACTTCCAAGAAAATGATCGCTTGTTTCTTGAATTATACGGGACATGTTGCAGCCATTGCCTTAGGGGATCGAAGAGCAGTTAAGGCTAAATGGTATACAATAATTTGTTTGTCTTCGATGAAATTAGAAAAAACAACTGAAAACGTCTCATCATTCTTCATCATGACAATGCCAGCTCTCACGCAGCACGTCAAACAATTGATTATTTGACGGAGAAAAACATCGAATTAATATCTCGTTGCCCGTATTCACCTGATTTATAGCCTAATGACTTCTTTTCGTTCACAAAAAATGCATGGATAGCAATTTTTATCACCTCAAGAAGCTGTTGAATCCTTCCAAATCCATCTTTTTGAGCTACCAACTTCAGAGTCGAAAAAATTTTTTGAGAATTGGTTCGAACGCATACAAAAGTGTAGACATTCTAAAGGTGAATAAAACGATTTGTAACTAAAAATTTTTTTTCTATCATTGTTTCTGTAAAAAATTAAAAGGTAGCCCTCGTAGACAAGAAAATCAAAGAATTAGCAGCAATGCAAGAACTAGACCTTTCGTACAAACTGATAAAAAAGCTGGGTTTTCAGAGGTAGTTAATATAAAACTAAGTATCACGAAACAATCTACGTGGAGAATGGAATGAAGATTGCTGTGTCCCGTTTAATTCTAAAATTTGCGAAATATACAGTGATCAGCTGACTCGTCCATCCTGGTAGTTACAGTTACTTAAATTTATTCAATTACGTGTTTGTATGATTTTGATGAGGTGTTTTATTTATTTCTATATAGCCTTTCAATTAAAAAATAAAAACCGTTCAAGTCCCAGTTAGACTTGCACAATTAGTATTTCGTACCATTATTGCTTTTAACATAAAATAAAATCCTTACTTATGCTAAGTTAATTAGGTCTCTGACATCTTAAGTTCCAGTATCTATTTTAACGTTTTTCTTATTCACAAATGTATAATTGTTATAATATCTTAGCTATCAAATAGCCAACGAATCAATCTAGCTCAATCTAGAATCTAATAATAAAAGTGTAAAACAAATATCTATTACCTAAATATTTGTTTCATTATAAACAAATAAAATAAAATTATATCTCGATCTTGTTCAAGCACCTCGAAACTTACAGTAATGTACTTAAAAGTATTTTACGTCAAGAAACATAGTTTTATAGTTTTTTTTTTTTACCAGATAAATTATCAACCGTGATAATATTCGCTCACTCTACACTTTATGGAGAATATTCAAGAATTTTTTAAAAATATTTTGATCAGCACTTTTGGAGATACACTACCGTCAGAAAGTATTTGCCCACCTAGTTATTTCAGTCCCAAAGCAACATATTTTTTTTTTGAATTTAATGAATTATTATTTATTTTCACATTATTTACAGTCCAGAAAATCAGAAAAATATTTTTGATTTTCCAGCTTTACAGCGTTTCGGCATTCTGTCCAGCAGTTTCTTCAGTTATTTTAACCCATTCTGCTTGTAAAAGTTCCCACAAGTGATTTTCTGATGTTGGATTGAGTTTTCGAACACACCTGCCGAAATGGCCCCACAGCAATTCGATGGCGTTCAAGTCAGATGATTGTGGAGGCGAAGTCATCACTTCCAGGACGTCATCGGATTCCCATTGGTCCAAAAGTTCTCTAATTTGTTTAGCGGTCGTTGTCATGCTGAAAAATAACTTTCACCCGAAAAATATCTATTCCAGAAGGAAGAATTTGAGTTAGCAAAATTTCTTGATACTGTTCTTTTCGCATGATTCCTTCTATCTTAAAGATTTTTTTCCAACTTTACCGTTGCCCAAACAACCCCAAACCATTACTGAACCTCCACCTGTACCTACCTACTGTAGGCAACTGACAGGCTTCCAACATCCTCTCTCCAGCAGAAAATTTCGAATTTACATTCGTCGCTCCAAAGGACGGAATTCCATTGTTCTGATATCCAATTTTCATGTTCTCGGGCCCATTCTAATTGTTTACGTTTATTCACTTGCCTAAGGAGGGGTTTCCTCACTGCAACTCTCCCGTGTAGTCCACCTTCTGCTAACCTGTTCTTCATGGTTGTCACGCTGATGGGAATGGGCCGCTCCAGATTTACTTGAGCGGTTAGGCGGCGATTAAGTCTGCTGGACATTGTTATAGCCCTGTCTTCAGCGGGAGTCGTTTTTCGAGACCTTCCTAAACGTTTTTAGTTGAGAATTTCATGTCCCGCAGAACATTTTTTTATGATGTAGTCCACCGTTCTCCTTGGTATTCGCATATCACTCGCGATTTGTCGACTCGAGTGACCATTTTAACGTCGTGCAATTATGAGAGCCAGATTTTCAACGAAAACTTTTGGCATTTTAACGAAACAATTGAGCCTATATCAATGACAAAGTACTGTTTGAGAATGGTTAATTTCCAAACGGGCAATGGTATTTATAGCATAGTTTTTATCATAAAATGTCACTAGGAATTTCCATAATCCCTAGAAACTTGAAATGAGTTCTTACTTCAATTGGAATTCTCAGAAATCGCCTCAAAACGATTATGATGCAAAACTTGGAAATTTATTCTAATTGGTGTAATGAAAGACTGATATTGTCAAATTTCCACTTTATTTAGTTTCACTGAAACTGTTTGACGCGTTGCGCTATACTATAGCTTCTCCTGATACAAAATAAAGTGGAAATTTGACAATATCAGTTTTTCATTACATTCGTTATGAATTTCCATCAAGTAACAGCCACAACAATTCAAAGTTATTCTAATTGGTTTTTAAATTGTGATTTCACCAAAAAGACTTATCTAAACAATTTTATGATGGACACTTGTTAAGAACAATTAAATTTACCTAATATGATAAAAGGGTTTAATTAGGTATTAAATTTTGGCAGTTACATTGAAATTTCTAGGTGTGCAAATACTTTCTAACGGTAGTGTAAGTCGATTTTTGGCTATTTTTTTTTAAATAATGTAAAGAAAAGTGTGCGAAAATATTAAATTTATAAGTCTGAACTCGTGTTTTTACAACCTTTCATTTGACACCCCACTCAGTTTTTTTTTCACATCCGATTTCAATCCCCAAAACTAACACCTAACTAAGTCAAAATTCAATTTTCAAAACTACGCAACTCTGATTGGGCCATCAATTCCTATATTTGTGCCAAATTTCAAACTTATATGTCAAACAGTTTCGGAGAAAATCGAGTGTGACAGATAGACAGACACCGAAGTTATCCATAAGTGTTCCGTAAGGAACAATAAAAAAGTTGTCAGACCTTGAGCTCCGAGAAACAAAAAGTTTTGGAAGCTACTGATGTAAAATCTATTATGAAACATTTCATAACAAAACTCTTTGTAGGATTGTGGAAAATTTCACTGCAAAAAGCAGTTGCAGTAATTTTTCCACAAGAGGTGGATATAAAATTAAAATAATGTATAAAATATCTGTAAAGATTTATTTCGGCACACAAAATAGAAACTAGAAAATTAAATGGAAAATATTCCATTCAATTTTTTTCAGGAACCTGTAATTTTTGGCAGGTTTCAAAGAAACTACACACTATTATTTTTTATATTAAATAGCCATCAACCCTTTCTACTGAATCAAAATAATAGTGAATCATAAAAATTCTAACACAATATTTTAAAATTATCCTGCAGGTGCAAAAGCTTTTTGTATTGTTCTCGAGTATGGGACGCCTACGGCGTCAATTTACCGACCTTTTCACGTTGATGAGGGTCCTAACTTTCCAAGTGCCGAACTTTTTGTCGGTCAACACATTTATTTATGCCATTTGGCTACCTTTTGACTAAAAGAAATATCGTTATACCTATGTGGAAATGTAAATTTTTACTGTCCTATATTTAAGAACATTTTTTCAAAAGATTATTTAACAAAATTTTACAGATACACGTCCTATTTATTTATTTTTACAACTAAGAGAACAATATCAATTTTGTACCCACCTATTTCAACAAAATTTCTACAGGGTCAATAATAAAAAAAGTCATCTGAGAGCAATTATGCTCGACGTCTCCAAGGTCTTCGGCTAAGTAAGACACGAAGGCCTGAGCCTAAAACTTGTTAGACACGCTTACTTATCTATGTAATGAAATTATATAGATAAGATTTATAACAGGCCGGGGTTTTCAAGTGAAAGTCGACAAAACGATAAGAGCAGGAGACACGACAGTCATTACATCTGCCACTAGCCACAGAATCATAACTAGTAGAGTCGATATTCTGAAAATGGACCACGACCCAGACCTATCGCCGACATATTATGGATGGACGCTCGCTTGAACCTGAAGGCTGACGAAATACGATACATTCTTGAATAAGTAGGACTGAACGTCGTGACCGATAAATATACTTGACCGCAATGTAACGGAGAAGTTATTAGGTATTAAGGTTGGTATCCCGTTAAGGTTCGTAGTTAGCGGGGGGAAAATGTTTAAAATCGTAGAAACAGCGGGTTAAGAGAGTATTATCTGCCGATCTAGTAAGTCGGATCGCAGCTAAAACTATAGGTTTCGACTAGCTGACATTATCTAAACATTAATATGAGATTCGTAAAAATGATATCTCTGGTCTGTTTGATTGTGTAAAAATATAATCACTAATACTACCTACTTAGATTTACGAACGGAGATTATATGGTATTTTTTCTAGATTTCTAATTTTGATACTGTAAAATTTTAATAAGCTAACTACCTCAATAGGCCATTCATTCTGAAGCGTGCTCGGTACTTCTAAGACATTCCCCATTTAAACATTTATTTACAATTATTATTTCAATATTTTTTTTAGTGATGAAACAAATATGTGGCACCTAATTACAAATTACGCACACTGAGAGATGATATTGCAACAACACCTGTTAAGAAAGCCAACTTACTAATCTGAACTTCTTGTTTCATATAACACTATTAATTAAAAAGGAAATATCTCATCGACTATTCTCAGTGTACAGTCAAAACTGCCCCATATGGTCGTCAGAAAGCCTGTCATAAAATGTATCTTAATGAAGCGTGACCCCAAAAAAAGTTTCTGGTGCTGTGAGAATATCTGCCATAAAAACACCAAAAAAGGAATGAACGAACTGACACCAACTTCGCATTTATAGTATGTCTAAAATGGTTTGTTTATGGCTCTCATATTTTCTCAAAGAGAGTTTTTACGGCTGGGAGTTGACGGATTTCTTTTCGATGCCTTCACTATTAACGCCGGTGTACACCACGACTCCACACTGTCTCCTCGCTAATTTCTTGGTATTAGTAATCTGTTGAAAAGGACTAGAAATCTAATCCACTTTCGGTTCTTCATTTACCGATATAAAAAAACCGCACACATTCAGAAGTAGTTCAACTTAATAAAGATATACGGAAGAACCTTTATCTTGAATTGACTGTCAATAAAAATAATTTTTGTAACGCTACGAACCAGGCGGCATTTTTTTCATAAAACGTTTACGTGTGACATAATTATGGTGGGACACGTTTCACTTTCATTGCTACTTAACTTGCTAGGCTTTAACTTTGGCATTATCATATTACATGCCTAGCAAGGAGGGCTGCTCCAAAGTTGGGAATATTATTTTTTACTAGAAAACTTTATACTCCAAAACTTTTAATCCAAAGTTCAAATTGGACAAAGGATGGAATCCTACTTCCTTGTTTGAGGCTCCTATCTCAAACATACACTGTATTTATTGGATTGTATTCACAAGAGAGCTTTTCACCTGACTGGAAACCCAGAACTCACCAGCAACGTTGATTTCTCAGCACGTCGAAGAACGGTTGGTGAATTTGATCTATTAAAAAAATACTGCTATGGAATATGTTCGACGGACGTAGCCTGCTTGATTTCACTCAGAGCGATGCATGTTAGAGAAATACTTGTACCGCTAATATCACATCCATACGAAATCCAGCTTGTCAAATTGTTGTTTAAATAGAGAAATTCATCCCTTTGAAATAAATTGCCTACAACGTTTCCCACTGAGTACAATATGCATCGATACAATATCGACTTGCTTTTGCTATGCACATGTCGCTCCAGTAGCAGTTTAAAGATTTTCCTACAGCATGTATACGGTTGGATGTAGTGCCACTGTGCAACTCAACATTCCGGCTACCTTTCAATTTTTAAGATATTGCATTAAGTTTTTTTCTAAATACTCGCCAGACATAGCGCTTTTTTTTTCTCTGTAATTTTAACTGAAAGATAAAGAAGGTCTCTATTTTTTAAATAATACTCTTTTAGGCGATGAACTTTTTACTATGTACATTGAAATCTCAATAATCTGCTCGTAATAACATATGTTTCTAAGGTAGCTGTTTACTTTGAGAATAGTAATTTTAGCGAACATTTTGAGGATTTTAAGCTATTGACCAATTTCAGTTATTTTAAACTTTTTTTATAGTGTTTTCAGCTGATGATTAAAAAAGAAGGGATTTCTGATTCAACAATATTATTTTAAGGTAGTAAATAATATATACTATCATAATTATGGCAAAAATTAATATAGTTTTCAATACATGGCCAATTTTCAGTTTATTTCAAAATTTTATTTTTTTGTTTTTAATTGAAATATACCAATTGATGATTTTTTGATCAGTTTTGTTTCTTTTTTTATAAATGTGCGAGAAAATTTCATTTTATAAGCGAATATTTATTATTTATTGGATAATATTGTGTATCATATATATATATATATATATATATATATATATATATATATATATATATATATATATATATATATATATATATATATATATTTATATATATATATATATATATATATATATATATATATATATATATATATATATATATATGTTATAATAGAGGATGGTGGAATGTAATACATTAAAATTCCTGGTTTTAATTCGTTCGTCTAAGAATGAATTTGCTCTACCTTTCGTCAAAATCTGATTTGGCATTTTCGAGTGCTCTTGCTGCTGCTGCTGCTATTCGATACTGCGATCTTGCGCTGCTGCCGCTAGGAGCTAACTCCGAGTTAAATCCTAGCGGCAACAGCGGCAAGATCACAGTATCGAGTAGCAGCAGCAGCAAGAGCAGTCGAAAATGCCAAATGAGATTTTAGCGAAACGTCGTGCAAATTCATTTTTAGACGAACGGATTGAAACCCGGAATTTTAATATATTTTATATAAAAATATATTATATATATATATATATATATATATATATATATATATATATATACATATACATATATACATATATATCCACATAAAGAATGCAATTTATTTTGTACAATAATAAGAATTTAAAAAAAAAAAAAAAAAAAATTGTCCAAAAATGATCAGTTACTACAAACAAAACTTATTTCCGACAAAATAATATTATTCATTTTTATATACCACATAAAGGGTCTTCCATTTGGGACTTGACAACTTTGAAATTTCACTATGAACGCTCCCTTAAGCCAATCACCGAACTGTCAACGTCAAAACATTCAGTAAAGTCAACATTTTCATCATGGTGAAGTACACGAACGAACAACGTTTACAAATAATTAAAATTTACTACCAAAATTTGGAGTCGGTGACTGCAACTTTAAGAGCGTTAACGCCAATTTTTGGTCGTAATTCTCGTCCCAGTAGACAAGCAATTCATAGTCTAGTGAAAAAATTTGAGTTAACATATTCGCTGCTGGATGTTCCCGTGCCAGTAAGACAACGGGTTGGTCGAAGTGGCCAGAATATTGCTGCCGTTCAAGCGTCCATCTCAAACGAACCAAAACAGTCGATTTCACGGCGTTCTCAAGAATTGGGCATCGCTCAGACCACACTATGGCGAATTTTGCGAAAGGATCTTGGCCTGCACCCTTATAAGTTAAAGTTAACTCAAGAACTAAAACCACTCGATCATATGAAGCGACGTACGTTCTCGAATTGGGCTCTAGAAATGTTGGAAGAAGATGACCAATTTCATCGCAAAATCGTCTTTAGTGATAAAGCGCATTTTTGGATAAACGTCTTCGTCAACAAACAGAATATGCGTTATTGGTCAGGTAAAAACCCTCATGTGCTTGAAGAAACATCACTTCATCCACAAAAAATTACTCTTTGGTGCGGTTTTCATGCCGGTGGTGTCATTGGGCCGTTCTTTTTCGTTGATGAAAATAATCGTCACGTTACAGTTAATAGAGGTCGCTACAGAGGCATGTTGCAACGTTATTTCTTTGATCAATTGCATGGGCTAGACATTAATGATATGTGGTTTCAACAAGACGGCGCCACAAGCCACACAGCGGGTGTAACAATCGACTTACTGAAATCTAGATTCGGAGAAGGTGTTTTATCGAGAAATGGTCCCGTCGAATGGCCGCCTAGATCGTGTGATTTAACACCTCTAGACTTCTTTTTATGGGGGTACGTTAAATCATTGGTCTATGCTAACAAGCCTGCGTCGTTAGAGGAGCTCAGAGCCAATATTGAAAGAGAGATAGCGACCATTTCCGTCGAAATGTGTGGCCGAGTCATCGAAAATGGGGTTCAACGAATCGACCGCTGCAAACGTGCCCGTGGTGGACATATGAATGAAGTCAAATTCCATACATAAATGTCTTGATTGTACTTCAAGCCGATAGTAAAATTTTCGAAATGTCTCAAATGGGTTGCGTTTTATTTCCAAAAAAAGTTGTCAAGTCCTTAATGGAAGACCCGATACAAGTAGATTAATTATCTTCAAATAATTCACACTTGATAAATTTCAACTGAAAATAAAAAGAAATAAAATTTCTAAATAAATTGAAAATTGGCTATTTATTGAAAACTAGAATAAGTTTTGCCAAAATTATTATACTATCGATTAATAAGATTGTTAAATCAGAAATTTTCCATTCTTTCTTTATCAGCTGAAGAAAGTATAAAAAAAAAACAGCGGAAAATAACTAAAAAGGGCCTATAACTTAAAATCCTCAAAATTTTTGCTAAAATAACTATTTTTACAGGAACTCACGACCTCAAAAACATATACTTCCATAAGCAAATTATCGAGATTTCAATGTACACAGTAGAAAATGCATCGCCCAAAAGAGTAAAGAGACCTTCATCTTTCAGCCAAGTACAAGTTGAAGCGCTATGTCTGCGAGTATTTTAAAAAATTTAATGCAATATCTTAAAAATTGAAAGGTAGCTGAAATTTTGAGTTGCACAGTGGGACTTCGTACCCCGTGCGCTGGGCCCATAAAAAAAACTTATTGTTATCCTAGAGCCAGACTAAGCAGTATTTTAGTTGGTTAAGCGATTTATATTATTAGACTATAATTTGTTAAATCAGAAAGAAAAATTGTAGTTCATCCTTTATTCCAACCGTTTATTCAATTTACTTTATTTTTTTTTATTTTCTACTAAATTCTTATGAAACGAGAAAACGAAAGACACAAAACTAAATAGGGTCTTTACGTTTTATAACACAAAAACTTGTCGACCTCGTTGGCGGTATCGTAGGACAATTAACACTTTTTTGTCTTTAAATCTTTTTAATTTAGCGAAGGATAGAAATAAAGGAATAGAATTAATATAATTATAATGGCGTATTGTGGCTTACCCCAGATTTTCTTGTTATTTTCAGCGAATGGGTTTTTTTTATTAAATTTTAGTATTAATGCTTTCACATAGCAAAAAATAAAATTTCGCGACAATTTTAACTTTCCACATTAATTAGTTTTCACTGGAAAAAAATTTTGAAAGTAGAAAAGTTTCTTCGGGAAAAAATACATACTCAGTTAAATTGAAGAAAAAGAAATGACATTAAAGTTTCTTTTTATAGTAATTTTATAGTATCAGTAGCACAAACTGGAATTAATGTTGATATAGTTCTTGACTTATGTATAAATTTTGGTGAGCTTATAAAAACATGGTACAAAACGAATATTTTATATCAAATCCTTATTAATTTTCACGAGTACTTTAGTACTTAAGGGGTTACGCCACCTTTAAATTTTCAAAAAATCGAATATTTCAAGCTTTACAAAATAGAATCGCAGTTTGAAGGTAATATAAAAAAAAATTATAGACTTTAAGACACGGATGCACTACTTTTTTTCTTTAACGTTTTTCTTTACTTTTTTCAAACTGGTGGACAAAATATTTCGAGACATACTGAACCGATTTTGGTAAAATTTATACAACATATCCTTCATAATATTATCCTGGAGCTGACGTACGATTTTTTCGATTGGATGCAGTGTTCATTTTTTATTAATTTTTAAAGTACTACTCAGTATATATCACCACTACACCAAACATTTTATTTTTGCACTTGACGTGCCTTTTGCCAACCATGTTAGCTTCATCAGGAGAGATAATTGACTAAAGATAAACTACAAATGCACCCCATTTATACTTAGCCTAACTCTTGAGTTACTCAGGAGGCACTAATAACATAGGCGAGGCCATCAGTTTCGGTCAAGTAACCAGTAGAGGGTACTTTAAGGAATAGGCCCCCTGTCTTTATTTAAACTACAATTAAAATAAGACCAAGGATGTCTTCATACCATATAATCCGAAATATAGCAGGGGACTCAATAAGGTACTTAATAAGGTAGGTCTCACCAAAATCTACCAGTCATCAGACAATCTGATCTCCAAGATAAGATTCCTAATTGCGAGGAAAGTAGAATTTATGAAATTAGTTGTAATGATTGCGACAAAAAGTATGTTGGGCAAACTAAATGATCAATTAAAACACGATTTAAAGAACATTTAGCACACTTAAAATACAGTAGAATAGAAAAGTCCAGCATTGCCGAACATGCCCTTGAAGATGATCATACTGTAACATTAGATAATCTACGATTAATTCAAAATGTATCTGATAGGAGATTGTTGAACACATTCGAAAGTATGGAACTTATAAAATGTAAAAGTAGTTTAAATCAAGACAGAGGGCCTAGCTCCGCCTGAGTAATTCAAGGGTTAGGCTAAATATAAATGGGGTAGATTTGTAGTTTAGCTTTAGTCAATTATCACTCCTGATGAAGCTAGCATGGTTAGCAAAACCCGTGTCGAGTGGAAAAATAAAGTGTTTGGTGTAGTGGTGATATATACTGAGTACCTTGTGCCAAAGATTCCACATTTCTAACTTAGTAATTTTTAAAGGTCCAAATTTTTGTGAAAAATCTGAGTTTATTTTCGAAAGGCTGTTACTTCTACAAAAAAAGTTTAAAACTAGCTATGACCTTTCTCAACAATAAAAAATGATTTGTTTAGTTTTTGGACGATTCTTGACTGAGAAAAAAATTCCACCGGTGGAAAGGATTTTCAAAAGAGGGTCCTACAAGATTCATTTCTCCGCCATTTGGTAATTTTGTTAAAATTTTTTTTTTAGTTTGTTGCTAAAACTATAATGTATTTGTAAAAAATAAAAATTTTATTATATATACAATAATTGCGTCAAAAAAAAAATTCATGTTATGCCTATTTTTCTGAGCGCCAGGGTAGCATAACTCCTTAAGGAAAACTTAAAATTGTAGATTATTCCAAGAGTATGTTATGATGTGGAATCTCTGGCGCAATAACAGTACTCAGTATATATTACCACTACACCAAACACTTTATTTTTGCCCTCGACGCTCGTTTCGTTAACCATGTTAGCTTCATCAGGAGCGATGATTGACTATGCTCCTGAGAAAGAAATAAATTACTATAATTAATTTACAATAAAAATAACAGTTGTAACGAAAAACAAAAATAATAAGTTCTGCATAATTGCAATTGTATTAGATTTTCAATGAGGCTGAAAAGATACGATCATATATTTCCAACATTTAGCGAACATAACTTGACGAAACTATATATATATATATATATATATATATATATATATATATATATATATATAGTCGCGAAATCTACAATTAATATTTCTGGATTTTTAATGTTAACAGCGATATCGCAAAGTCAGTAGAATTGATATTCAGTGCTCGTTGGATGCTTATAAAATGTTTGGAGAGAGACGGTAATTCATTACGAGGTGAATTGATAAGTATGGTAAATTTCTACCAAACGACTCTGATGAGACCATCAATTCCTATATTAGTGACAAAATCGGGTGGGACGGACGGACGGACACCGAAATGATATTATAAGTGTTCCATACGGAACACTAAAAAGAAACAAAATGGTCCAAAAATGGTCAATTACTACTAACAAAACTTATTTCGAACAAAATAATATTATTCATTTTTTTACACCTCATGCAAGTAGATTATTATCTTGAAATAATTCCCACTTGATAAATTTCAACTGAAAAACATAGAAATACAAATTTAAATAAATTTTTAGATTAAATTTTGCCAAAATTATTATACTATCCATTATTAAGTACCTTAAAATAATACTGTTGAATCAGAAACTTCCCGTTCTTTCTCTGTCGGCTGAAAAAAACTATAAAAAAACAGCGAAAAATAACCAAAATTAGCCAGTAACTTAAAATCCTCAAAATTTTTGCTAAAATGACTATTTTTACAGGAATCAGCAACCTCAAAAATTATATTTAGCCTAGTTTAATATATAATTACCTTCTTCATTTTGATAACTCTATATTAAAAATTATAGAATAAATTTAGCGGTTTAACCTAGAAGGAATTGATCTTTCTATCCCCTTATATTTAAGCCACCAATAGGGATAAATAAACGTATATTTATCAACGAAATACATTTTACAGAACACTCACCATGAGAATTCAACTTACACATGATCATTTGTTTTTTCTTTTTATAACAAAACTCTGAATAACTTTTGTCCAAGTTGTCACCTTGAAAAGTAAGACAGATTTATTATATCAATTTTAAACAAAGAAAGATGTACAAAAGTAAAAAACGACTTTTTTCACCTGATGAGAAAAGTTTACAAGAGTTGAACGTTAAAGAGAAAAGTTTAAATGTATTTAAGATGTTTTATTTGAGGTTGAGGATAACCTAGGAAAACATTTTTAGTCGAGAGGCTGTTCAACTTTTAAACTGTACGACAACGTCAAATATAAGCTAAAACATTTCAAAATTAAGTATGAAATAAGACAAAAAAATCGGTAAACTGATTTAACCAGTACTTTCCTTGCGAACATGTAGTACTAAAATAAGTACTGAAATTGACTTTCTCAAGTAAAGAGTAAGTAAATTTACACCCCTTTCACATCTTTTCCTTAATAAGATATCAATTAAGAACTATAGGTTTCATTCATACTTCAAGTATTATGTTGTCATCTCGTTCGAGAGTTATCGTGCCAACAGATCGAAGGGCCGACAGTCAGACAGATGAAAATAGGAAAATATGTTTGTTGTGATCCAAGAGAGACATGAAGAAAAGCAAAAATTTGGTAGGATAATACAATACTTCTTGTTAGCAAGGGAAGTAAATACAATAAGTTGCCTCATCCCTTTAACCCCATATACATTTTACTATAAAAAAACCAGGAAAAATTCTCATAATACTATTAAAAGGATAGAGTAGCCCCACACTTTTTACCCTATTAACAGTGAAAGCAATGAAAAAAAATGTAACGTTTCGATTTCTTGACTGAAAGAAAAAAAACATATATATACATATATGTTTGAAATTCGATCTTTACCCACTCTAGTAACAATGGTTTAAGGATAAATCCAAGGAAGTCGATAGTAATATATTTTGAAACAACAAACAGTGATTGGGCTTCGACTAATCCTAATTTAAGTATGGCCCAGGAGAGAATTCCCTTTGTTACTTAATATAAAAATTTGAGATTATTATTTGATAGAAAGCTCAGATTTAGAAAGCGGGTTTCCTTGATAACTAAAATGGCGTATTGCTAACTACGTAATTTGTATAAGAATCGGCAAATCCTCAATTTAATCTTAAAAAAATATTTCTCCTTCCTCACTCTAATTATTGCAATTTTTTTTAAGGTTCGTGTCTGGACCTTATGTCGAATAAACTGCAGAAAATTCAAAGGTCCTGTGTACGTTTCATTTTTGGATGCAGGGGGAGGTATCATGTGAGTAGCAGGCTGGAGGAGTTGAAATGGCTTTGTATTAAGGATAGAGAAAGACTACATCTGGGTTGCTTCCTGCATAGACTGTTGAGGACCGGAGTGCCGGAGTATCTATGTGGAAGGCTGCATTATTGAAGCTCGGTAGACCAGCGTAATACTAGGTACAACGACTGCTTTCCCATACCTAGGAATCGTACAAGTGTCTTTAAACAGTCTTTTGGCTATACGTCTGCTAAACTTCTGAACGAGGTTGCTGGAGGTTTCCTTGCCCTGTCTGCATTTTCTTTCAGAAGACAGCTAAGGAAAATTTTATTTGAGTTACTGATTGTTGTTATTATTATGACTTTTTGATTGTTATTATTATGTCTTTTTTATGGAGCAAGGTGGGAGTCATGGTTTGTTTGTATATGAGTATCAATTCAAGTGGAATTACAATTTTTTTTTCTCTTTTTTTAGTTTAGAGCAAGTAGAGTTAAGTAATATTGTGATTTCTTGAATTGTATTTGAGTTGTATTTCTTATTTTTGTCTTTTTTGTGCATTGTATTTTTTTGGAAACTGGGTAAACAACAGCACTGCTGCATTTCGACAAGTATAAAATAAAGACGCTAGTTTTAAAATCTATGAAGTATATCCCGAAATAGGTTATCCTTATGAAAGTCTCTTGCATAGATTTTCGATGGAAAGTTTAGAGGCACGCCGAAACAAATTCCAAATTATATTTTTACATAAAATAATATCAAACAAAATTGATGCAAACAAAATCTTGCAGTGTCTGCCTTTTCATGTACCTAGATCCGCGGCGCGCAGCCTGCAAGCTTTTAATTTACTAACCCCAAGAACAAATATACTAAAATTCTGTAATTGGAATACTGTAGAATTTGGTAAATAAATAATTTGACGTGCTGTGTGGGAGTGACGTGCTGTGTGGGAGCTGACATTTATATATATATATATATATATATATATATATATATATATATATATATATTATATATATATAAATGCCTATTAAAAACGGTAAAAATGACTCCAAAAAACATTCTAAAAGAATGGCATCAGAATCTGGCATCGAGACCTAAATTTATTTTTTTAAAAAAAAAGGTCCATTTTGGACCAAATGACATAAAATGGCGGGCAATTCAAATTTTAAATAACAATTCAAATGTGCCAACTAGGTTCAATAATTTTGTACCCAAATTTCTGGATATTTTTGCTATAATAAAAGGCATATTTTCTGAAAGTTTTAAACCGATAGTCGACCTGTACAATAAAACGAAAAAAAAAAAAACAGTCTTGCCTGTTTTTTTCAAATTTGTAGGTTATGTACTCACTTGAGCGACTTAAACCTAACGAGGATTTGTTGAAAATTTTATTATGAAGAGTTTGGTCTTTCTCGTCTCGATTCGACCTATATAACCGGAGTTATTCACATTTTTAGTTCAAAAAATACGTTTAGAAAATTTAAATTGTTGGTGATATCCCAGAGAGGAAAAAATCATAATATTGCTGTACCTAAACTATGAGTACCTCATCATTATTTTGACCTTCTTTTACTGCACTAATATTGATTTTATTTTAATACTAATTTTACCTATTTACATAAAACTCACATAATAAATGGAACATTAAAGCTCCACAACACTAAATAAGTATAAATTACTTACCTACATGTCATGTCTATATTAGTTATACTATTTCAAAAACTTTTATTTGTCTTGGTATCTAATAGAAAAATAAAGCTGGAAGAAATAGTACTAGTGATTTACTTATAATTCAAAAAATTTTGAAATAAAATAAAAACGTTTCCAATATAAAATGTATTTGGTGTAGAAGGCAAGAGCTAAAATAATATTTCTGTTTTTTCATATATTTTCTTTTAATTGTACAGATGACAAAGGAATTTATTAGCAATGTCCTTTAAGGCAACCTCCCTACTGTAATGAATCGTCATCGTCAATATACATATTCAGTAGACGTCCTAGGAATGCGCTAATGATATACTTTATGGACACTAAAAAACTGCAGATAAAAAAGTCTGATCTATTGCTAAGGAAAAAAATTCTACAAATCACGTTCAGAGAAGTAACATGAGAGAATTACCTCGGAAGTACCATAGAGGCCTTAATGATTCATTTTATGGTCGCAAGTTGGAAGAAAATACACGAAAATATATAAATGTAAAAATACAATATCTGGAATGGAAAAAATTTGCCAGTTCCGTTAACACTCAAACCCGTGATATCTAGGTCCACACACCCACTTGCTACCTAAGTTACATGGTGTCGCTTAGAGTTTCGCTGACAATCATAATCCCGCTTCATTTTTTGGTGGTTGTATGTTTACGTTCATACGATTACATTTTCTTATGTGTTCTTCAATTTTGATATCAATTCCATTAAGTTTCGAAATAACTATTTATTAAACGTTTTTGTAAATTTCAAATAATCATGAAGAAATAGAGGCTAGATCATATATTCGACACTGTATTTTCAATAATTTAAACTACGAAATTATACTCGACTAATATAAGTTATTATTAAAATCGTCACATAAAGATCATAAGAGACTAACAACAAGGTCATTCTATACCACTTTTTCCGTAGGTTCATTGTTAAAATATTGGTTACTTTAATAACCAATACTATGTCAATAATTTTCGTGGATATCCTATTTATGTTAATTTGATCCAGGACACTAACTAAAATTACTTTTCTAAATATATAAAAGTTAAGTAATAAAGAATTATTTTAAATACGTTTCTACAAAACATCTGTAACATAACTATTAGGTCGAGGTTGGTTACTTTTTAGCTGATCAATTGTAGAGATGTAGAACTGTAAAGGAATAAAGCTAATAGACAGAGGCGAAGAATACTGTCAGGTTGTCAATATCACAGCAACGATATTTGGTGTTGAGATACTAACGAGATTTATTAAATTTACATTTCATATAGGGTTTTTTTGAAAACATTCATTTTGAGAAGTTGCCTCATTTAGTAAGTACTAAAACCTGTTAAAAATAACAGTGCAATTTAAATTACACCCCATGGACAACCCACGTTGAGCACGCTGGTTTAATTTTAAGGTAATTTTTTAATAAAATTAGTTACTCGTGAAACAACAATAGCATTATTAAAATTTTTATGTCGTTAAGAGAAAGAAAATATTTTTAACGTCTCGCTGGTAATTAATGATAATTATGACCAGACAGTCGTTGTAATATGAAATTGTATTATTTCACTTTTTTAGAGAAAATGTTAATTCAACTTAAAACATTCTCCCAACAAATTTCCTTTTAACTGCGGTAATAAAAGAAAATCTTTTTACAATGAGTTTCCGACATTTTTATAGGACAACAAACTGGTATTGTAGTGAATTAGCACTTTTTTCTTTCCTTGTTTTTATAAAGAAAGAAGAAGAGATGACAGGGAAATATCTGAATGCTACGCAAGTAACATTCTGCTCTACGCGGACGGTTGTCGCAAGGGGCATGACTTCGGCTGTGTCTTACATGAGAAACTAATTCTAGAGGTAAGCAATCCGTGCAACCTGAATAAAACAATTTGAATGTCCTGCATAGGAAAAGAGAAACAAAGGAAAAGAAGAGTATCTCGCATACTCAGACTTGAGCATTCTCGGTAAACCACTTCATTGGAGGGTTTATTTTTAAAATCATCAGGAACAAGTTTTGAAAGCGTTCGTTATGCTGGTGCTTAGAATATGCTGCCAATCCCTAGAGAAAAGGTGTAATAACAGTATTTCCAATATGAAGATCATTTTCTTTAAAATAAGAATTCCGCCCAGCATTTCCGGTTAAAGTGGGAGTCGCAAGAAAATATATTGATAGAACTATATTTACGAATTTTAAGAATTCCCTTCATATATATTTTCCAAATAGTGGCTCATCATCGTGACTTTCACCACACCTCCATATAAAAAGATTAAACATTATAAATAAACTTGAAAGAAAACATGTGGTTGTGTGATTTTTCGAGGAAGGGTGCTAACTAAAGATCTGCGTTCCAACGCCCCTGTGTGTGTCCGCAATAATTCATTTCTCTAGTTACAAAAAAAATTCTGATGACACAACATTATTTCAAAGAACTAAATTACGGTGGGATGAAGGTTTTTATGAACATCCTCCCATCCTACATATTTAAAAACAAGTTGATTGTCAACAATAAAAAAATAAGTACGTAAGTTAATATAAAACTATATAATTATTAGAAGTTTGTATTGAATATCGCATTAATTAGCCAATTCAGACAGATTAGACTGGTCAACAAAAAAAAGAAAATTGCTTGTTTCCTGTGATTTTTTTTTGTTTCTATCTCAAATTGACGCGTATTTTTTAAATATGGCAACAATTTTTCTCTAACAGCTTTTGTTTTATTGGACACTAAAATATATTTTGTTGTTGTTTTAGATATGGCTTCGTCAAGAAGATGTTGTGTGTTTAATCCCGATTGTTTTTTGCTATATTTGTGGTGAATATATATTTGCAAAATATCGAAAACCTATATCGGACTTTGTGAAAACTGCGTATCATCAATAATTTAAAATAAAATTGTGTAATCAGGACAAGCCATGGGTTCCTCATATTGTATGCCAGAAATGTGTGGTATGTCTACGGTTATGGTCCAGTGGAAAAAGAGATGCAATAATGTTCGTAACACCCATGATTTGGAGAGAACCTCGAAACCATCATGACGATTGCTACTTCTGCGTTGTGAAAATAAACGGAATTAACCCTGGAAATCGAAGTAAGTGGTCATATCCTAACTTATCTTCTGCTCAACGACCTTAATTAAAATCACAAGAGGTACAACCCAGCACATCTAAATCTTCTGATGATCCAAATCTCTGTGAACCCGAACGAAATACATCAAGTGAAGACTCTGATTCAGACTACAAATGTAGCCTTTCAGAACCTCAACCATTTAACCAGAAAGAACTAAATGACTTAGTAAGAGATCTGAACTTACCAAAAGAAGCTTCTGAAATTTTTAGCATCTCGTTTAAAAAAAAAAAAAATTTGCTTACTCCGGAAACCAACATTATATTTTATCGTACCCGAGAAAAAAATCTGTTACCGTATTTTTCTCAAGAACAGGATTTAGTTTTTTGTAACGATGTTGGTGGTATTTTGCAGCAGATGGGATTAAAACAGTACCAACCTAGTGATTGGCGTCTTTTCATAGACAGCAGCAAAGAAGTTTAAAGTGTGTTTTGCACATTCGACGACTTTAAAAGAAGAATACGTAAATGTTTCTAAGGTTATGGAAAAAATTAAGTATCAAGACCACAAATGGGTCATTTGTGTTGATCTGAAAATGGTTAACTTTCTTTTAGGTCAACACACAAAGTTCCCTTGTTTCATTTGTCTCTGGGATAGTCGTGACAAACAACACCATTGGTCACAAAAAGTTTGGCCAGTGCGGGAAGAGCTAAAAGTTGGTACAAAAAATGTTATAAACGTACCTTTAGTTAGCCGAGACCGCATCATACTTCCACCACTTCATATTAAACTCGGCATAATGAAACAGTTTGTGAAGGCGCTTGACAAAAGTGGCGAATGTTTTAATTTTCTTTCACGCAAGTTTCCAGGATTAAGTTCAGAAAAATTGAAAGCTGGTATTTTTGATGGGCCACAGATTAGGCAACTCGTGAAAGATCCTAATTTTGTCAAATCAATGACTGAAGTCGAATCCAAAGCTTGGAATTCATTTGTTTTGGTTATGAGTGGCTTCTTAGGCAAAAAGATATCTGACGACCATGTCGAGCTTGTTGAGTGCATGCTATCGAACTTGCAAGAGCTAGGGTGCAACATGAGCATAAAAATCCACTTCCTGCACTCGCATTTAGACCGATTTCCACAAAATCTGGGTGATTTTAGTGAGGAGCAGGGTGAAAGATTTCATCAGGATCTTCGGACAATGGAAGAGCGTTATCAGGGGCGGTGGGACTCACATATGATGGCAGACTACTGCTGGAGTTTGCAACGAGATCTACCTAAACTCGTTCATTCAAGGAAATCTTATAAAAGATCATTTGCTAGTGTTCAATAGAAATTTTGTTAACATAATGTATTATTTTTTTGTGTTTTTTTTTGGCAAAATAATAAAACTGTATATTTCAAAAGGTAAAGCTGTTAGCAATCTCCCAGTATTTTTTTCATAGTCAGGGCCATAGAAATACCCAATAACAGAAAAAAAAATAAAGGAAACAAGACTTGTGTTGACGAGTGTAATTGATGCAAAAAACTATCCTCTTCTTGTCATAGCTTTAAGTTTTTGTATAAACAATTTAACAATTGCATCATTAAAGCCTATATTTCTCGTTTACAAAAGGTTGTGCAAAAGACTTCAATAGAATTTTCTTATTTTTTTACTATTTTTTTTATGAGCATAGCACACGTACTGCAGGGAAACCCCTAAAGCTTTACAGAAGCCACGTGTGCAGAAAAAGCAATTCACGCAAATCGTACTCGGTGGGAAACACAGTCCTAGGCAAATTAATCCAGAGGAATGAGGTTCTCCACGTAAATTGCTGGTTGAAAACAGTGGTACGAGGAGTGACAAGCTGAACTTCATACAGATGTGAAGTATTAGCGCGACATGAATGCTTAGCATGCACCGCTTTAGGAGGAATTAAGCGGGCTACGTTCATCCAACATTTTCCATGAACATGCTTGTAGAACAGACTCAAGTCGCCAACCGTTAATCGATGCTCCGAGGAATCAAGGTTGTTGGTCAGTTCTGTATCTCCAGTCAAGCAAATAGCTCTCTTCTGAATAGAATCCAACAACAACAGTGTTTGTTTGGGAGCAGAGCCCCAAACATGAAAGTAGTATTCCATCGTTGGTCGAATTCGAACTTTGTACAGAATTAACAGTTGTTGTGGAGTGTAAGAAAAAATAATATTTCCAGCTCTCTTTGCTGTACTTGCAGCATGTTTATGCAGAGACATACTTGCTCTCAAATTAGTGTCCAGCAAATTGAGTGACGATGATAGAGAAATGAAGTGTCCCGACATAACTATGTCGGGTTCAGCAGCGTCAACTTTTTTAGAAATTTGCCGCCTGAGTTTTTATGAAGTTAAATTCTCCTTAATTACTGTCATCCCAAGATAGAACTTCTTCCAGATCTTTGTTAAGTTGATCAACTTCCTGCTGTCTGCGGTTGTTTGCATGGATATTGCACGAAGTGAATAAAGAAATAAGGGTACTGTCTTCTGCAAGGCATTAGGTTGAATTTCTGGTCCTTTCCAGCAGATCGTTAATGTAAATGAGAAAGAGAGTAGGAAATAGTAGAATTAAAAAGTCTTGTAAAAAACAAAGTAAATAACATTTTTGCAAAAACAAGAATTTATCTTAATATCAATCTCAACACATTTGGTCCAACAAGATTCCAATTTTTTTTATTCCAAAAAACAAAAAATGTTTCGATTAGTCAATGAGAATAAGACACTAAATTTTTAGTAAAATTTCCACTTCTATTGATTTTTATACTTGACACGTGTTTCGCTAAAACAATAGCTTTATCAAAAGTATGGGTATGGAATGAAATATTTTATTTATTTTATTCCATATCTATACTCTTGATAAAGCTAATGTTTTAGTAAAACACGTGTCAAGTATAAAAATCAATAATAGTGGAAATTTTACTAAAGATTTTAAGTTTTATTGTCATTGAATATGAATTTCTACCAAGTAACGGCCGATTCAGTTAATTATTTTGAATACTCGTTTACAGCACAGGTAACCGCTTCATTCAATAAAAATTTCTTCCCCCCAAGTCAACATTTAAGGTTCGGAAACAGAAAAAAGTCACTTGGACCAAATCTGGGGAAAAGGTTGGGCAGGGAACTATTTCGAAAACCAGCTCGTGCACTTTTGCCATTGCAACTGCCGATGTGTGAGCAGATGCATTGTCCTAGTGAAGAAAAACTTTCTGCGCTCTAATCTTGGTCGCTTTTGCTTCCACTCACTATGCAAGCGGTCCAATAACGCTGCATAATAAGAGCTCAGACAAAGAAATTAAGTGCAGAATAGAAGCAGCTAGAACAACCTTCATTAAGATGAAGTATCTCTATTATAATAACAGCATCAATCTCACACTGTGTCAGAGAATGCTAAAATGCTATATTTGGTCGGTTTTGTTGTAGTACACAGAGGTATGGACATTGAAGGTTGCGACAGTTAACTGCTGGGAGACTTTCGAGATGTGGCTACATAGAAGGATTCTTCGTATTCCGTGGATAGCGTAACTCACTAGTCAGGAACTACTGCAGAGAGTTAATGCAGTCAGAAAGTTGTTATCAACGGTAAAGTGTAGAAAACTGGAGTATTTGGGACATGTTTTTCGTGGTAAACATTATGAGTTATTGTAGCTCATAATGAGGGGAAAGATTGAGGGTTGGTAGAAAGGAAGCCTCTTGGCTGAAAAACATACGAGATTGGACGGGAATCCATAGCATCGAAGAGTTATTCAGAGTCGCATGGAACAGAAATGAATATGCTAAAGGGATAGCTAACTTGGAACCTGATATGGTACATATAAGGAGAAGAATAAGAGCCAGTCACTGGTTTTTACTCTTTTCCAAATAGTCAATCATCATGTGTATGTACGGCGTCCTGATCGTGCGGCATCTGCAGTGCTCATACGTTTAAATCCATTTATCTAGTAATAAATGATCTTTAGTGCTGTTGTAGAGTCCCTTCAGTTTAGTCTCTATCTGTTTAGCTGTCCCCTTTTTTACATAAAACAAACAACTGTGCTTTGCATCTGTTTGAAACTTAGGACACAACCTTTACAATAATCACGCTTACCAATAGTCATGCCCCTTAGTAAGATTTCCACAATTTCGTAGAAATTTACCAAACTTCCACAATCGCATGTATTATGAAAGAAAGGTTGTTTTAAATTATTGTTATTATAAAGCAGACTTATTCGATTTTTTAAAACTCAATAATTTTTGTAAATCAAGTTCCTTTTAAGTTCTTTTTTTTAAGAAAATATTTTATTTGAATGAAAGCGAATGGATTGTCTTTGAAGCCAAGTATACAATGATATTATCACCGCTTTAGAGATTTTAAATAAGCGGACATATATTTTACGCAGACATTTCCTCTAGACAGATAATTTACATTTAAGACTACGTTAGTGCCATTTACTGCAGTATAAAGTGGTCGTTATGTAAATAAAATTTTAATAAAACAGGACTTAGAAATCTTATTTAGTAGGATTTTTAGATAGTTGCTATAATAAATTGGAAAGTAAATATATTTAGGGAGGATCTGATATTCTTGATATTGTATCCCACTACAACTAAGAAGGAAAAGAAATAAAGAAGGTTTGTTAAATTGTGCTAAAAATGGTCTTTTTTATTTATATTTTTTAGTAGAACTTTAACAATACACAATAACAAAAATTGGGGAAAATCTGGTACCACATAATAATAGAAAAATAATACGATGGCAGCACATGGCCAATCCACACAATATTCTTGCACCGATTTTTTAAATAAAAACTTTCATTTACTAAATTGGCTGATTTGGAAGATTAGGATGGCCACAAAATACGAGGGACGTTCAATAATTAACGAGACAGACACGACTTTTTGACGTAATCTCCATCAATAGTTAGACACTTTTCCCATCGTTTTTTGAGGTTTCAAATGCCTGTAGTGTACAGCTTTTTTGACCTCTTCATTATTTTCGAACTTGATGCCACGTAGAAACTCTTTGAGCCGACCCAACAGATAAAAATCAGACGGCGCGAGGTTGAGACTATTAGGTGGGTGTGACAATACCTCCTAACCCAGCTTTTCAATCGTATCTTGAGTTTTCTGAACTGTATGAAAGCGGGCGTTATCATTCAACAGAATCACACGTTTTGAAAGAGAACCCTGGCATTTTCTTTTTATCACCTGTTTTATTTTTACTGTTAAAGCATGCTTGAATAGTGCTTCCTATTCCCAGTACGTTAATTTTTTAAATAATCACAATAAATTGGACCTTGAGAGGCTCAGAACATCGTTAACATCACTTTACCGGCAAATGTGTAAGTTTTGAATTATTTTTGCGGGAGTTTGGATTTAGGTTTAACATGAAGAATCCACGTTTCATCCCAGATTATTATACTATTTAGAAAGTCAATACATTCCTTGAAAAACAGACGTTTAAGTTCAGAACAAATGCGAATTCGGTTGTCTTTATAGTCCTGAGTAAACTGTCTTTGAACCTACGTCAAACTCGTTTTGCGATAGTTCAGCTGATCATGAATGATGGAGTGCACGGTCCTAGTACTGTCATCACTGATTGGGTCATTTATGCGATTTTGCAGCTTGTTGATCGAACCTTCAATTGGTCTTCCCGAGCAGTGAAGTTCGATGACAGAGTTTCTGCCTATATTAAAATGTTTAATCCATTTTTTGCGGCTTAAACCCGTTTCACCATTCTGTTTCAATATTCTCGAGTAAATTTCGACAGGTTTCCTACCTTCTGATAACAAAAAACTTATCACTGAACGTTGCTCTTCCGGCGTACATGTTTCGGGTAAGGCTGACATTTTGAAATGAACAAATGAGTTTATGTTTACAATTTTTTTTCAAACAGCTTATTGAATCCGTCGCCAAGGTTGCCAACTTAACCTTCAGAAGGTTTCATTTAAAAATATTTAGTTGTTTTTCCACTATTGCTGTTTACTCGTTAATTACACAGCCCCACAAAAAAAAAAAGTGGGGTATACTTTTGATGCGATATATCAGATCCGTAGTATTTTTGCCAGCTGATCACGAATCTGACGTCAGAATATCGCCATCACATCTCAATTTTTTTCTAACCTCAAAAAAATAGGTAAAAAATAGTAAAAATTAAGAAAAATATACTCCTAAAAAATTGATTCAAGCTTTTTCATGAATCCAAAGATGTATTAATATGTATTCGGACACGCTAAGCTAATATTTATCGGTTGGATTAAACCATACAGTTCTGTTTTCTTTCTAACCTCAATAAATCAGACAGATATAGTGCTTCTCGAATGCAAAAACGAATTCAAATTAAAATTCAACCGATTCTTACCAAATTTGGTACACGGGGGTTTTTTGGGTTGCTGATCATGAATTTGAGGTCGGATTTGCAAAATTCAAAATGGCGGATCCAAGATGGCGGACAAAATTTTTGAAAACCAACCGATTCCTACCAAATTTGGTATACAGTTGGGGAATCCTCAAACCTGATACTCTTAAACCCTAAACCCTGAAACCTTAGACTCCCACACCCTGTAACCTCAAAAAATATACCTCAATAACCCTGTAACTTTAAAAATGAGACCCAATAAACTCAAAACCAGGACTTTTAAACCATATACTCTCAAATAGTAGACCCTTAAGCCCTAGAATTGCGAAAGTTAGACCCGCGCCTAACTTTCCTTTTTTTTGGCTGTATCTTGTTCTTTTTTCCGCGAATGACCTATTCAAAGGCTTTCTGCCGAAACGCTTTTGAGGACTTGTTTCTCTTTTTAGCGACCAGCAATAGTCCGCTAGCATATGGTCATCCCATCGTCCTTGATACCGATTTTCTATGATTTTCAGATCTTGGTGAAAACGTTCCCCTTGCTCCTCACTGTAGTCACCAAGATTATCTGGGAAATCATCGATGTGGGATTCCAGGAAATGTAATTTTAGATTCATTAAGCAACCTAATGTTTGAAAATTTTTTACCATTTTCTCGACTATTTCTTTGTACTTAGGACTTTTATTATTTCCCAAAAAGTTTGTTGCGACTTCTTTAAAACTAAGCCAAGCAGCTTTTTCAACTTTATTCATTTTAGTAACAAATAATGAATCTTGAAACAATTTTCTTATTTGTGGCCCGTCAAATACGCCTGCCTTAATTTTAGCTTCAGAAAATTTCGGAAATTTTTTATGCAAATATTTGAAACATGGGCCGTTTGTATCTAATGCTCTCCTGAATTGCTTCATAAGTCCAAGCTTAATGTGAAGCGGAGGAATAAGAACTTTTCCTGGATCTACCAATGGTGGAAACAATACATTATTTTCACCAAGAGTGAACGATTCTCTTGTTGGCCAAATATTTTTCTTATAATGACGTTCCCTGTCTCTGCTATTCCACAGACATTTATAACAGGGATAAAGTGTAAACACTGACTGTTGGCCAAGCAATATTGTTATAATTTTCAGATCTCCACAAATTTTCCAGTTATGATCAGCATATTTTATTTTTATCAAAAGCTGCTTCATTTTTTCATATTGCTCTTCCATAACTGTGGAATGAGCAATCGGAATGGGAGCGTAAACGTTGGTATTATGCAGCAAAACTGCCTTAATGCTCCGTTTAGAAGAATCAATGAACAGTCTCCATTCTTCAGGATCGTATGAGTTATTTTGAAATTCATCCATTAGACCTTTTACATCGGTACAATATGAAAGTGACAATTCCTCGTCCATTGTGAAATAGTTTCGAAATTTTTCATCTCTGTTTCTATAATAAGAAATCGTAGCTTCTGGCTTAAGTAAATGTCTTTTCTTTAAAAAGGAAGCAAGATGCTCTAAACCATCTTTGGATAAGCCTAAATCTCTGACTAGATCACTAAGTTCTGACTGTGATACGAGTATTGGCTCTGGTTTACGGTTGTATGGTAGAAATTCTTTATCTGTGTCACTAGTATATGATAGGTTGTCACTAGAACATTCATTAGTAACACTGTTTGAATCTTTTTCGACAGTCTCAATGTTTTCGGCATGAACTGATAAGGTGAAATCATTTGTTTTCCATAACATCAGCATCAAGTGGTTCAGGAGGCGGAATTAGTTTAGTTGGTCTTGTTACTGTCGAAACATCGTTATAAGTAATAGTGCTTTTATTTTTTCGGTTATGCCTAGATACAACATTCATACAAAAGTAGCAATCATTTTCACTGTATGGTCTATTCCATATTGCTGGTCTGGAATATTTAATCGCCTTCTTATTGATGTACAACATTATTTTGCAAGAACTGCAAATGATGTGGGGAACCCAATCTGTATCCTGGTGCTGTATTTCAATGTTAAAACAATCCTTATATAAGGTTTTAATCTTATCCGTTATCGGTGACCCCATTTTACTCAATACGTGTTGACAGCAAATATAACAAAATGAATCACTGTTTTTATCGCACTTATGAAAAGTCCTTGTACCGTGAGACCGTTTTCTTGTAGCATTATACTCTACATGAGCCAAGTCACCCACACATGAAGAGCTACGGTCGCTGGATGACGACGGCTGCGGGCCCGCTTTCCCACCCTGACCAACCGCCGATATTGGGTTTCCGAGTCCCTGCATCGTAATTCCCTTTCTTCTACCTGCCATGACGGCATCTAAGCCGTTATCCAGGGACTCTGCCGGGTAGTGGAGTAACACCGTTGCCCACCGTCACCACGTGGAGGTGCCCTGGATGCAGGTAGAAGAATAAAAATCGACCGATGAATTTTCTCGGCGTTCAAAATGGCGCAAAAACATCTGCCATCTTGAATTTTGCAAATCCAACCTCAGATTCGTGATCAGCGACCCAAAAAATCCCCGTGTACCAAATTTGGTAAGAATCGGTTGAATTTTAATTTGAATTCGTTTTTGCATTCGAGAAGCACTATATCTGTCTGATTTATTGAAGTTAGAAAGAAAACAGAACTGTGTGGCTCAATCCAACAGATGAATATTAGCTTAGCGTGTCCGGATACATATTAATACATCTTTGAATTCATGAAAAAGCTTGAATCAATTTTTTAGGAGTATATTTTTCTTAATTTTTACTAATTTTTACCTATTTTTTGAGGTTAGAAAAAAATTGAGATGTGATGGCGATATTCTGACGTCAGATTCGTGATCAGCGGGCAAAAATACTACGGATCTGATATATCGCATCAAAAGTATACCCCACTTTTTTTTTGTGGGGCTGTGTTATTGAAGGTCACTCGTAGCATAGGTTTAACTATTTTTAACACTTTTTCATGAGGTTTTTAAAAGATAACTTTAAAGATGACAGAAACTTGACACTCGTCGTCTAAAGAGCAGAGACCAAAGAGTCACTTTAACAACCATAGAAAGTCTAGAACAAAATAAGAAAAATGCATTGGATGGAATGGGAAAGATGTTGAAGATTTAACATTTCAATTTTAGGTTATTTGTAACATTAATAATATATATTTAGGATTAAATGAAAAAAATGTTTCTAATAGTTTTCATTTCTTCGTATATTTTTTTTTTCGTTCTAACGTCGTGTCAGTTAAGATATGGTTCTATATTCTTAGAAATGTATTTAAGCTAGGGATTCTTCTTGACCTTTCATAAAAACTTGTGTACTCACGTTATGCTTGCCTTTTGCTATAACTGTTTTAATAAATTTTGCGTATGAACTCCGGTTGTCACTTTCCGAAAAAAATACATATTGTTACACTCACTTTTAACTGACTACTGTCAGACTACGTAACATTAACAAATGACACTGTCCATTTGCGTTATTGTCAAAACTGCATAGCTAACTTCTGCAACTTCTTTTTTATTTTCCTCAATAGCAATATAAATATATATATATATATATATATATATATATATATATATATATATATATATATATATATATATATATATATATAATAAACATCTTTATTGAAATTGAATGATCATACAATTATAATAATTAAAAAAATATATAATTAAAATATATTTCCCATAGCAAAGGGATGTTTAGCCACTAGGGCTTCACAATATATAATTTTCGATTTGAGTGGCATCCGAAAATTGGCTCCAGCCTCCAGCTATTATTCGGCGATATGGTACTCGTTTAGTAAAAAACCAAGACTTAACTGAAGGTCATCAGCATAAGTCTCGTACTGTCTCTTATACTCCTGACTACATCCGCCAAATATATGCAGAATAATATAACATTACCTATGCGAACCGGTAGCTCCTGCGTCGTAGAGAGTAGATCCCAACTATAAAAACGGCTGTTAAATACGATTTTCTTTTTGGGCACAGCCTATTTTATATGTGATAACTGTTCATGTAGAGCATAAGAATAGGAATGTTAGTGTTAAAAAGTCAACATTTGGTAACATTGCTATAAAAAATTTGGTTTATGGTTTCCTCGTGAAATCAGTGTTTTAAATTAGAGAATCAGGGAGCAGAAGAAAGATATTGTGTATGTGAAAATCCTTCTTATAGCATAAAGAGGCTTTTTTGCTCTACTTGACTAATGTTATCACCTATTTTAATATAATAAGTTATTTTATGATACTCTGAATACACTATTTTTAGCTGAATAACAGTAAGAATTCACCTTACTTCTCACTTTTCTTTATCAGATCAACATCATTTGTTCCGTCTCTTTGTTTCACACGGAAAATTATTATCGTTAAATTACCTGCTACAATTTTGAGAAATGTCGCCTATAAAAAAATGTCTTTGTGTATTATCCCCAGCAGGTTATTTGTAACAGTAATATTATATATTTAGGATCAAATGAAAAAATGTTTCTACTAGTTTAGTTTTCATTTCTTCGTATTTTTTTTTTTCGTTCTAACGTCGTGTCATTTAAGATATGGTTCTATATTCTTAGAAATATATTTAAGCTAGGGATTCTTCTTTACCTTTCATAAAAACTTGTGTACTCTCGTTATGCTTGACTTTTGCTATAACTGTTTTTAATAAATGTTGCGTATGTACACCGGTTGTCACTTTCCGAAAAAAAAACATATTGCTACACTCACTTTTAACTGACTACTGTCAGACTACGTAACATTAACAAATGACATTGTCCATTTGCGTTATTGTCAAAACTGCATAGCTAACTTCTGCAACTTCTTTTTTATTTTCCTCAGTATATATTGATATTATTATTATATAATATATATATGTTATATATATATATATATATATATATATATATATATATATATATATATATATATATATATATATATATATATATATATATATATATATATATATATATATATATATATATATATATATATATATATATATATATATATATATATATATATATATATATATATATATATATATATATATATATGTATAATAAACATCTTTATTGAAATTGAATGATCATACAATGACAATAATTAACAAAATATATAATTAATATCCATAGCAAAGAGTTGTTTAGCCACAAGGGCTACTCTTGGCTTCACATAATTTTCGATTTGAGGGGCATCCGAAAATTGGCTCCAGCCTCCAGCTATTATTCGGCGATATGGTACTAGTTTAGTAAAAAACCAAGACTTAACTGAAGGTCATCAGCATAAGTATCGTACTGACAGTCTCATATATTCCTGCCGCCAAATATATGCAGATTAATATAACATTACCTATGCGAACCGGCAGCTCCTGCGTCGTAGAGAGTAGATCCCAACTATAAAAACGGCTGTTAAATATGGGCACAGCCTATTTTATATGAGATAAGTGTTCATGTAGAGCATGAAAATAGGAATGTTACTGCTAAAAAATCATTATTAGGTAACATTGCTATCAAAAATTTAGTTTATGGTTTCCTCGTGAAATTAGTGTTTTAAATTAGAGAATCGGGGAGCAAAAGAAAGATATTGTGAATGTGAAAAACCTTCTTATATTTTGCTCCACTTGACTAATGTTATCACCTATTTTGATATAATAATTTATTTTATGATACCCTGAATACACTATTTTTAAATGTATTTATAACAGTAAGAATTCACTTTACTTCTCACTTTTCTTTATCAGATCAACATCATTTCTTCCGTCTCTTTGTTTCACACGGAAAATTATTAACGTTAAATTACCTGCTACAATTTTGAGAAATGTCGCCTATAAAAAAATGTCTTTGTGTATTATCCCCAGCATAATTTAAAACTTTAGGCGACCATAATAATACTTCGTTTATAAAATGTAAGATACTTTTAGGCAGCTTTAGTTAATTAGGTTGTATTATGTAATAAAATGTTGGAAGTTTTACAAGATGTATAATTTATTTTTTTTTTAGAAATTAATGTGTAAGTCTTAACGGTTTATCTCGGATAGATCCTGTTTTACTTTATTCAACGTGCAAGTGTATAAACGATAAATAAATACGCTCATTCAGTGGTATAACATCGAAGAAATAAAAATTTCTGAAGCGCACAAGTGTAGGCGAAACAGGGCTTGATGTGTTGGGTTTTATAAATTATTTATTATAATAAACAAGGCAACTCCTTCGTTTAAGTAAAACGGCATTTATTACTTTTTGGTTTTCAGTTCATCATTAACTACATCATAATTTTTAAACTAGTGGCTTAATACTTTCATCTGAAATTTAAAACTAAGAACGTGTTTAAAAATGGAGGTTATTATCGGAATACTCAGTATCCTAACAAAATTAAGATATGCAGTCGTCTATGCTCATTCTTTAGTGTTAATTGTGTTCTTTATTTTGTTGTATATATAATGTGGTAGGTTTTGTGATTTTAATATAGCAACAGATGGCATGTTCGTTGATTTCAGATAATGTGCCCTTAGGCTCCATACTATCTGCTACTCCCATTCCCCTTTACATTAATGATCTGCTGGAAAGGACCGGAAATCCAATCTACAGCTTTGCAGATGACAGTACGCTTCATTCACTTTGAATGCTCGGACATCGGCTGCTCAGGCGAGTGTCCGCAGACATTGGGAAGTTGTTCAACTTAACAAAGACCTGGAAGAAATTCTATCTTGGGGTGACAGTAATCAAGTGGAATTTAACGCTACAAAAACCCAGGCGGCAGTTTTTTCTAAAAAAGTTAACGTTACTGAGCCCGATATAGTTACGGCGGGGCACTCCATTCCTTTAACATCGTCACTCAATTTGTTGGGGTTAATTTGGGAGCAAATATGGCCTAACATGAGCATGTTGCAGGCATAGCAAGGAGAGCTTCTCAAAAGTTGGGAATATTATTTCGAACCAGAAAGCTTTACACTCCACAACAACTGTTAATTCTTTACCAAGCTCAAATTCGCCCAACTATGGAATACTACTCCCATGTTTGGGGCTCCGCTCCCAAACATACACTGCATTGTGTGTGTGTTCAGAGAATAGCTGTGCGTCTGATTGGAGACCCGGAACTGACCGGTGTCCTTGATTCGCTGGTACATCGAAGAACGGTTGGCGACTTGAGCCTATTCTACAAGTATTTTAATGGAAAGTGTTTGGAGGATGTAGCGGTGCATGTTAGAAATAAACGTCGCGCTGATACTTCACATCCGTTTGAGGTTTAGCTTGTTACTCCTCGTACACGCTTTTCAAGCAGTCTTTTATATGGAGAACTTCTAGAATAATTTGCCCAGGACTGTGTTTCCCACCGAGTACAATTTACAGCGATTCAAGAACAACGTGAATGACTTTTTCTGCACACGTGTCGCTCCTGTAGGGCTTTAGGTATCTCCCTGCAGCACGTGTGCGTGATCTATAAAAAAAAAATGTGTTCTAAATTTTAGACTCAACAAGACTTTTTCTTTAGAAATTTAAACCTTCAATAGTTTAAATAAGTTATAGTTCCACTATTCTGTAAATATAAGAATAAATAGTAAACTTTGTGAAACTGATTTCATGAAGAAAGTGCTTTTAATTCCCATTTGTTCTAGGTTAGACCTCGACCTTGTCTTGTCGAGCATTTTTGAAAATTTTTAACCTCGTTTTTAGCAGTAAACAATAAAAACATATATTTCGGTGAGTTAGAACCATGTGATTGTAGCATTCAAGAAACTATAACAAAATTAAATAATCTTTAAAAATTTAGGAATAAAAAAAATTTCTGCACTAAGTTTACTCAAATTCTTTACATTCAATAGCATTTGGTCGCTTGAAGGAAAGACGAGATTTATTTTTCCAGAATCTCTATGGACTTTGGTGTTCTGGTAGGGACTTCCCATGAAGGGATAAAGACTCTCCACCTCCAAGGAAGGCAAAAATTTAGTCGTCTTCTAGAAAGTTGATGGTGACAGTTGTTTGAAACTGCAACATGATTTGGTTTATTGAATAAATTGAAAAAGGATCCACAATTGGCGCAAGGATGATTCCAAAAACCTAAAGCAGGCCCTTTGAGAACAACGTCCGAATTCATGAAGTTAACAGCTTCTATAGCATCTTATTTTCACTAGAAAACAAAAGAAATTTTTCTTGATGGAATAAGAAAACTGAAGAAACGCTAGACTGATCAACTCTTGGTCTACCAAACCAGGGTGAACTGAGAAAATAATTTATGTGGGGCAGATCAAAGCAACGTTTACTTCGAGAGTTACTAAACCACAAGTGGGGAAGAAAGCATATGCCTATATGCGAAATAGCGAACGAGTATATCATCGTCATCATCCGTCAGAAGTCCCTTTATGCTACTGGATATAAGCCTCTTAGAACGTCCGCCGATCGCCATCTATATCTTCAAGCGGGAAGCTCGAGAAGGTGTCCTTCTGCAATTAAGTGTAAGCTGTGGTCTGGCCACTTTGTTCGGAAAGACTTTAAATAAGTCACCGACAGAGTGCAGTATAAGCATCTATCTTGTCTCATATGTATATATATATGAGTATATATATATATATATATATATATATATATATATATATATATATATATATATATATATATTATATATATATATATATATATATATATATATATATATATATATATATATATATATATATATATATATATATATATATATAATATATATATATATATATATATATATATATATATATATATATATATATATATATAAAGGCTATTTGGAAAGTAACCTCCGTTTGCACGTGGTTAGGAGATTAGTGGAAAAGCGCAGCCATCAATGTTCCTGCAGGTGTAGTAGTTCAGTAGGCAAACAGCAGTGCTAGAGGGAATGTCGTACTGCTACTTGTTCAAATGTTATAGTCGTTGAAAATGAGGGCTGCAAGAGAAAACTCCGCCAAATGTATATGCTGTTGAGGAGCGGCAGACACTCATCGTGATCTGGGCTGTATACGGCCAAAGTGGAAGAATTCACTATAACGAAAGGAGTGGCAAGCCATCTGTAGTCAGTGATGAACTTATTCAGAAAGTTGAATAAAAAATCCGCGAAAACCGACGGGTTACTATCTCAGAAGATCCTGGGAACTTTTCGCAAATTTCTCGGACTGTTTTGTACTAGGTTATTACAGAAAAGTTAGGCTACTTAAAGTTCTGTGCTTGGTGGGTACCTAAAGTTCTTTCGGACAACCACAAAACACAACGAATGGGTTCGGCCTTAGACTTCCTTTCACGTTAGTACGTAGGAGAAGAATCATTTCTAAACAGAATTGTGACCGGGGATGAGACAAGTCCCTCATACTAAGACAAAACTAGAGTCAGTCGTTTGGGGTTATACCAGCTCACCGAATAAACCAAAGAAAGCCCGGTAGACATTGTCAGGACATTGTCAACCAGAAAGGTTTTCTGGGATATGAAAGGAATCCTGCACGTCGAGTTCATGGACCGTGGACTGACTATCAGTTCCCGAGTCTATTGTGAAACGTTAAAAAAACTACAAAGAGTTATTTAGAATAAACACCGTTGTCTGCTGACTTGGGCTTTCGTGATTTTGCACGACAATGCACGCCTTCTCAACGCTAGGAAGACACACATCTTGCAGCCCAGATTTGGCTCCTAGCGATTTTCACCTGTAAATTCACATGAAGAAATAGCTTCGGCCTAAGCGCTTTGATGTTGATGAACAACTGCAAGATGCTGTACATGTAAATGCCTAAATTTAAATGAAGCCTATGTTACGAAATAGTGCAAAGCTGCAGCTTTAAGTTGTATATAATAAAATTTCTGTGCCTAGGTCTGTTTTATATTTATGTTCAAACGGAGGTTACTCTCCGAATACCCCTCGTATTGCACATACAGGCACCTACCTACTCTCTTTCGCACTTCTGTGTTTGTTACGCTCGAAGTAAATGTCGTCTTCATTTGTACTTCTACATCAATTATTTTCTACAGTAACTACTTAACAAATTTCACCCTGGTTTGGTAGGCAAACTCCTTAGACGAAACAAATCCAAGAAAGCTAACTCGGGATATCTTGCACGCTAAGATTTCGTGAGGTATCTTCAAGGTACTTTATTATTTCAGATTTTAAGGTTAAATAGGCTCAAGAACGTTTAAGACAAGTATTTATATCCGGTTAATGTAAAATAACGGAGAAGGCCCATATTTCAGTAGTTTATCCACTGTTCTTTTATTCGTTAAATCCATCTCAAGACGCGTTTCACCGAATCATGGCTCGTCAGTCGGGTTAGGACTGACAAACAAGAGAACAGAATTTACTGGTTCTTATCCAAATAATTACTCAACACGATGGTATGATTCAACGAATTATAGTTAGTACGCAAGTTACGAATCCCATATAATCTTATATTGCTGACATATATATTAGCCATAATACAGTAAGGAAATATTACAAAAGCTTCTAAATAAGATGATTCAATCACTAGTGTTCATTTTATTGTTGCAACCACTGTTTCTGTAAATCTGTAATTTCGAAAACTCCCAAAAATTTTGTGATACCTTTCCAATAAAAGTATTTTTAAGAAACCAAAAGTGTTTTTTAAAAAGAAAAATTCGTCGGTCCGAAGTATAACTCGCATACCTAATACTCCATCGAAAGCTGACACAGCAGAGCTTTTAAACAGGCGGAGTGGTTAACACAGTCAACACCATAAAAGCAGGCAGCGCTTTTCAAGGGATCCTCGTCAGGCATATGTGGTTAATGTAAAATAATTGAAAACGAACAAGGCCTATATTTCAGCAGTTTACCCACCATTATTCATCAAATCCATCCCGTTTCGCGTTTCGCCGTATTACGGCCCGTTAGGTGGGCTAGGATTGACAAACAAAGAACAGAATTTACTGGTACTTATCCAACTAGTTACAGAACAAGATGGTACGAATTGTACTAAGTATGCATAACTAATTGATAAATATTATGTAACAATATACCAATTAAGCAATAAACTAATTGCGTACCCAACATCCCTCTCCAGGCCTCCCCATCATAAATTTCCGCCTCCAGATTTATTACAATTCAAAAATAAACCAATTATAGACACCATAAATTGAAATGTTTGTATTTAGCTATAACATATAAATAAATACTATCGTATATCCAAATATGGTTAAACGAAATGAAATAAATTTAAGTACTAAAAGCTCTTTATTATTATATATCTAAATAGACAGCACTTTTTATTAAATAAAATATATACATTTTTACAATGGGAACATAACATTTTTTATATCGTTTGGGAAAAAATTAATAGCAGTATTTTGTGACATGTTTTTTTGAGTATGTAGTGGATTAATAATATTGACCTACACCATTAGTAGAGATAAATTTCGGGTATTCATTAACACTCATTATTCAATAATCGGAATTACTCCGTCATAATCGCTTCGTTGTGTAAAATGAAAACACAATTAGTTTGCGTTCCCTATTAATTTCAAGGTTAGAAGTAAAGGACATTATTCAAGAGAATTTTTTGGAATATGCCAGTTGAATTTATTTATTTATTTGTTTATTTACGGGACATGCCAATTCAACAAAGTATAAAAGCTTACATCTGTAAATGACACTTAAAACTAAAGGCTGAAACTAAGAAATTCAGAAAAGAACCCCGATCTGCCTCTTAAAAAGAGACAAGGAGCTGGAGAACAAGTCCAGTGATGGGCAGTTATTTACAATGCCCATAGATCTTGCCATGAAGGTATTAGCTCCATAGGTTGTCTTATGATAAGGTTTGAAAAAGGTCAACATAGATCTAGTAAGTCTAGAGGGTGCATACAAATTAATCTGAGAAAAAAAAAATTTAAGAGCATTACAAGATGGCGTCGAACTCTCCGGTTAGACAGGGTATTCAAATTTAATATAGATGTCAGTTTTGAATAACTAAAAGAATCATTGTTAAAGAATTTAAAAAAAATTGAAGTCCACACTTTTAAATTAAAAGTCAATGTAAAGTTTGCTGTGGGAACAAATTTGTCGACCTTAAAGTTCGTTGTAGAATTTGTGTACGTATGATCTGTTAAAGTTTGATTTTGTCGATGTACGGGTATGTCATATGAAAATTATTGTCTCATAATAAATAGCTCTAAAACCGATTATGAAGTTAAAAGAGTATTCCAAAAGCGTTTTCTCATTTGTCTGAAGAGGTGTACAGTATGAAAGAAAATTTTGATTTAAATTATGCAAAAAATATCGCAAAAACATTCAAGGTTCTGAAAAAAGTGTATTGCATGGTTTACTTATTAACAACACAATATATTGAATGGAAAAAACCTAACGTCAAGCATACCGGAAGGCGAGTGTGAATTTGAATAAAAGAAATGATTCAAAATGTTTGAGGATTCGTGATAGATAATCGTAATGCTTCATTAAAAGTGATGAAAGATTAGTTAAACGTCAACAGTTGAACAATTTGAGAGAAAATCTATATAAAATAAAGACTTATTCAAAATCTGTTCCACACATCTTAGCTCGAGATTAAAAATTACTGAAAAAGCAAAATCGCACTAATTTCAAGCAACCTTCCAAACTTTAAAAAATAAGTTGGTACTGGTGACGATAGATTTTTTTTTTTAATATGACAATAAAGCGAAAAAGTACAGAGTCATCATTATAAGCCCAAAAATAATGCAAAACATCTCATTAAAACCCTCCACTGTTCTCTTATTCGTCAAATCCATCCGAGATGAGTTTCGCCGTATTACGTCTTGTCAGTTGGGCTAGGATTGACAAGCAAAAGAACAGAATTTACTGGGACTTATACAATAAGTTACGGAACACGATGATTGGATACAACGAGTTGCGCTAAGTAAGCATAACTAATTGTTATATATTATGTAACAATATACGAATTATGCAATAAACTAATTGCGTACCCAACATTCCTCTCCAGGCCTCCTCACCATAAGTAGTTTCCGCCTCCAGATTTATTCCAATTCAAAAATAAACCAATTACAGACAACCTAAATTGAAATGTTTGTATTTAAATATAACATACAAATAAACACAACAGTATATTTAAATATGCTTAAACGAAATGAATAAATTTAAGTATTAAAAGCTCTTTATTATTATACATCTAAATAGACAGCACTTGTTATTAAATAAAATATATATATTTTTACAATGGGAATATAATGACCTACATTTTTATATAATTTAGGAAAAAATTAATAGCAGTATTTTGTGACAAGTTTTTTTGAGTATGTAATGGATTAATAATATTGACCTCTACCATTAGTAAACATAAATTTCGGATATTCATTAACACTCATTATTCAATAATCATAATTTCTCCGTCATAATCGCTTCGTTGTGGAAAATGAAAACACAATTGATCTGTCTTCCTTATTAATTTCAATGTTAGAAGTAAAGAGAATTTTTGCAATATGCCAGTTGAATTTAAATTTCACATTTTAAATTAAAGGTCAATGTAATGTTTGCAGTACAGAAACTCGAAAATAGAAAAAACTTTAAAAGAGGAAAAAAGTTTGAAACACCTAAACAAACAAATGAATGAAGGGAGACATTAAATAATAAAACCTATAAATATCGTTAACCAAGAGATCACAGAAATCAGAGAGATAAAGGAAGCTACAGAGAAATATTATCAAATACTATATGACACGAAAATATCGCCACTTCTCGGAAAAGAGGAAGGAAATAGAGTGATAGTAGGAAATGTGAGATTTGAAGAAATTCTCGATATAACAACGGATGAAATAAAGAACGCCCTACAACATATTCACAAAAACAAAGAACCAGAGGACGATCAGATAACTATAGAAATGATAAAGTATGAAGGAGCATCGATAATACAATTTCTTCAAGCTCTATTTATAGAAAGTAGAATATCAACACATTGGCTAAACGCCTTGATTGTGTTTATATTTAAATAGGGAATTAAATTTAAATTGGAGAATTACAGACCCATCAGCCTGTTATCGGTACTATACAAAATCCTCACTAGAATCATAACATGTAAATTAACGAAAAAATTAGACAGTTATCAACCACGTGAACAAGCGAGATTTAGACGAGGATACAGCATTTTGGACCATCTTTAAAGAATTAGATTACTAGTGGAAAAACAAATGAATATATGGTCACCTAGTGGATAGCAATGGTTAACTATGAATAAGCATGTGATTCGGTAGAGATATGAGCAGTCCTTAATGCCTCAAGTAACAGAAGAGTCGATGAACGGTATACAACTCTTCTTAAATACATATACATCACAAATAATGCTTGAAGAAAAACCAAATAAAATCAAAATTAAAAGAAAAATTAAACAAGGCGACTCGATATCCACAAGGCTGTTCACGTTGACTTTAGAAGACATGTTTAAATCGTTAAAGTGGTAAAATAATGTAAATTTAATGGCCGGTGAACGATTAAATCACTTAAGGTTCGCAGATGATATCACTCTGATCGCCAACATAAAAGAAGAATTACAAGAAATGCTGATGAAATTAAATAACAAGTCTCGAGAAATAGGTCTAAAAATAAATTTCACCAAAATCAAATATTTGAACAATGAAAGTGAAGATAATAGCCAGCAACTATTAATAGAAGGTGAAAGAATAGAAAAGGTACAAACATTCATATATTTAGGACAAAAAATCGAAATATCAAAGGCTGACTTGGATAGAAGAGTCTCGTTAGCTTAGTCTGCGTTCGGAAGTTTACAATCTACATTCAAATTGAACATCCCAAATACAATAAAAGCCAGAGTATTCGATCAGTATGTACTGCCGGTATTAACATATGGCACTGAAACGTGGGCTTTGAATAAAAATATAATAAATAACCTCCAGGTAACCCAGAGACGAATGGAGAGGAGAATGCTAAATATTGGACTACAAGATCGTATTCCTAACATCGAGATATGAAGAAGATCAAAAGTGACAGATGTAGTGGAACGAATATGTGTAGTTAAGGTGGAATTGGGCAGGGCATATCGCAAGGCTGAATGATGACAAATGGGCACGCCGTATAGTTGAATTGAGGCCTAGAGAACACAAAAGATGTAGAGGTAGACCATAGACAAGATAGGCGAACGACATAAAAAGACTGGCAAGACACGATTGGATGCAAAAAGCAAACAACAAAACTCACTGGAGAGAAATTGAGGATGCTTACATCAGACTCTGGATAGAATAAGCCAATGATGATGATCATGATGATGTAAAGTTTGCAGCAGGACCAAATTGGTAGTCATTAAAGTTCGTTTTAGAATTTGTGTATGTATGATCTGTTTAAAGTTTGATTTTGTCGATGTACGGGTATGTCATTATATGAAATTTATTGTGTTTTAATAACTGGTTCTAAAACAGATTATGAAGGTAAAGAGTATTTCAAAATAGTTTTCTCGTTTGTCTGAAGAGGTGCAAAGTTTGAAAGGAAATTTCTCCAGGCCTCCCCATCATAAGTAGTTTCCGCCTCCAGATTTATTACAATTCAAAAATAAATCAATTACACACCCTAAATTGAAATGTTACTAACACACTAACAACAACAACAACACAAAACTACAACATACAAATAAACACAACGGTATATCTAAATATGGTTAAACGAAATGAATAAATTTAAGTATTAAAAGCTCTTTATTATTATACATCTAAATAGACAGCAATTGTTATTAAATAAAATATATACATTTTTGCAATGGGAATATAATGACCTACATTTTTATATAATTTGAGAAAAAATTAATAGCAGTATTTTGTGACATGTTTTTTTGAATATGTAATGGATTAATAATATTGACCTATACCATTAGTAAACATAAATTTCGGGTATTCATTAACACTCATTATTCAATAATCCTAATTTCTCCGTCATAATCGCTTCGTTGTGGAAAATGAAAACACAATTAATCTGTCTTCCTTATTAATTTCAATGTTAGAAGTAAAGAGTATTATTCGAGAGAATTTTTTGCAATATGCCAGTTGAATTTAAAGTCCACATTTTTAAATTAAAGGTCAATGTAAAGTTTGCAGTACAGAAACTCGAAAACAGAAGAAATTTTAAAAGAGGGAAAAAATTTGAAACACTGAATGAAGGGAGACATCAAATAATAAAACTTATAAATAACCATAACCAAGAGATCACAGAAATCAGAGAGATAAGGGAAGCTAGAGAGAAATATTATCAAACACTATGTGACACAAAAATACCGCCACCGCCCGGAAAAGACGAAGGAAATAGAGTGATAGATAGGAAATGTGGGGTCTGAAGAAATTCTCGATATAACAACGGATGGAATAATGAACGCCCTACAACATATGCACAACAACAAAGAACTCGGTGACGATCAGAAGCTCTATTTAACAGATGCTTTATAGAAAGTACAATATCAACACCTTGGCTAAACGCCTTGATTGTGTTTATATTTAAAAAGGTGAACAAATTTAAATTGGAGAATTACAGACCCATCAGCCTGGTACCGGTAATATACAAAATCCTCACTAGAATCATAACATATAGATTAACAAACAAATTAGACAGTTATCAACTACGTGAACAAGCGGGATTTAGACGAGGGTACAGCACTTTGGACCATCCTCGAAATATTAGATTACTAGTGGAAAAAGCAGATGAATATAAGGTCGCCTTGTGGATAGCAATGGTTGACTACGAATAAGCATTTGATTCGGTAGATGTATGGGCAGTCCTTAATACCTTAAGTAACAGCAGAGTCGATGACAGGTACACAACTCTTCTTGAATACATATATAAAAATGCCACATCATAAATAATGCTTGAAGAAAAAACAAATAAAAGAGAAATTCGGCAAAGCTGTTCACATTGACTCTAGAAGACATGTTCAAATCGTTAAAGTGGAAAAATAAACGAATATTAATGGACGGTGAACGATCAATTCACTTAAGGATCGCAGATGATACCACTCTGATCGCCGACATAAAAGAAGAATTACAAGAAATGCTGATGAAATTAAGTAACAAGTCTCGAGAAATAGGTCTAAAAATAAACTTCACCAAAATAAATTATCAACAACAATAAAAGTGAAGATAATAGCCAGGAACTGTTAATAGAAGGTGAATGAATAGAAAAGGTACAAACATTCATATATTTAGGACAAAAAATCGAAATATCAAAAAATAATTTAAAGGCTGACTTGGATGGAAGAGTCTCGTTAGCTTGGTCTGCGTTCGGCAGGTTACAATCTACATTCAAATTGAACATCCCAAATACAATAAAAGCCAGAGTATTCGATCAGTATGTGCTGCCGGTATTAACATATGGTACTGAAACGTAGGCTTTGAATAACAGTATAACAAATAAACTACAGGTAACCCAGAGATCAATGGAGAGGAGAACGCTAAATATTGGACTCCAAGATCGTATTCCTAACATCGAGATATGAAGAAGATCAAAAGTGACAGATGTAGTGCAACGAATATGTGTAATTAAGGTGGAATTGGGCGGGGCATATCTCAAGGCTGAATGATAACAAATGCACACGCCGTATAGTTGATTAGAAGCCTAGAGAACACAAAAGATGCAGAGGTAGACCAGAGACAAGATGGGCGAACGACATAAAAAGATTAGCAGGACACGATTGGATGCAAAAAGCATCATTGGGGAGAAATTGGGAAGGCTTACATCCAACTATGGATGAAATAAGTCAAAGATGATGATGATTTAAAATTTGCAATTGGTCGTCATTAAAGTTCATTCTAGAATTTGTGTATGTATGATCTGTTAAAGTTTGATTTTGTCGATGTACGGGTATGTCATTATATGAAATTTATTGCCTTTTAATAACTGGCTCTAAAACAGATTATGAAGGTAAAGAGTATTTCAAAATAGTTTTCTCGTTTGTCTGAAGAGGTGCAAAGTTTGAAAGGAAATTTTGATTTAAATTATGCACAAAATACCACAAAAACACTCAAAGTTCTGAAAAAAGTGTATCGCACGGATTACTTATTAACAACACAATATATTGAACGGAAAAAACGTTTTTGAGATGGAAAACAACTTCATGATATCAAGCATACTGGAAGGCGAGTGTAAATTTGAACATAAGAAATTATGCAAGATGTTTGAGGATTCGTGATAGACAATCGTAATGCTTCATTAAAAGTGATGAAAGAATCGTTAAACGCCAACAGTTGAATAATTTCGCTAGAAGATCTATATAAAACCTACTCGAAATTGCAAAATGGCACTAGTTTCAAACAACGTTCCAAACTTTAAAAATAAGTTGCTATTGGTGACGAAAGATTTTTTTTTTAACATGACAAATAAAGTGCAAAAGTACAGAATAAAAGTCATAGTCATCATTATAAGCTCAAAAAAAATGCAAAATATCTCATCAAAACACTGTTGATTGTTTTCTATGATAGGATAGATATTATTCATTGAAAATATATTCGAACTAGTCAACCTGGTAAGTATTATTTGAAAGTACTAAATTGTTTAATGAGTAGAATTCGTCATATTCAACCGGAACATAGTAATATAGACAGTTGATGTTTATTACATTATAATACAATTAGTCAGACTCACTCATTGTTCATCAGTTTTTGCCCCAAACCACGGTCAAGTCGATATGTTGAGGCATTCACTGTATTTACCTGTTTTGGCGTCTTGTGATTTTTTAATATTCCCAAAAATTGACATGAAGTTTAAAGAATACTTTTTCGAGGATATATAAAATTCACATCCGATTTCACCCTCCAAAACTAACACCTTAAGTCAAAATTGACAGAAAGTCGGCTATGACAGGCAGACAGAATGATACCGATATAATTTCATAAGTGTTCCGTTTTTCAGTTTTGGTACGCTAGAAAGAAAACTAAAAAAGAATTGTTTGATTAAATTTTTGCAGCACCTGTGCGGTATTCTAATGTGTTGCAAAAAGTAACTTCGAAAATTCAGCAGCAGAGCTACAACAAAATTCCAAATTCATATGAATTGATCAGTAGAACTTTACGTGCAATAAATACGGATATGGTTTTAGTATATTTCGAACGGTATTCAGTTTTTGTATGAGACCTTTCCTATATTCAACCTTTTTTGTGATTTATATCTCCTTACAAAGTTTTTTAAAATATATGGATTAAGTTATTTTTTAGTGTCAAGTCAAATTTATTATATAACTTACATTTGCAAAGGAAGATCTAGGTAAATATAAACAACATATTTAAATTAATGTTCGTGTGCACAGTGATACTTTTTCAGTGACAATATTTCTCTAATGTTACCAGAACAATGTACCGCAAAATATTTGTGACCTTGTGTGCAAATTATTTTTAACGTATTCAATACAAAAATTAAACAATAAATCAACAAACACATAGAAAATAAGTAAATATTTTTTTAATTATTGTTATTTATAAAATTAGCATTAATTGTACAAACACTACATGATAAAATATCTATTCCTGAATTCGATAACGTAGCTTGAGGTGTTGAAGGTTTCTTATTTTTGAAGTGGTGAGTTAACATCCGAACTAGAAACTTCATAGATCTCCGTAGTCTAACATGTTTAACTTTTTTAGAGCTTTTCGTAAAATATACAATAAAATATTCACCGACACTTGCTTTATTTTAACTACAGCACACCGTTGCGAATAAAAAATATCTGCATATTGCGCCGTTTGGACTTGTCCTGTAGAGAATTTAAAATGATCGGATTGGAAAACATAATCAAATTTTATTGGTTCAATAGTCACAATAATAAATTGTGTTGGTTTGAAATAAAAACTTAGCTCACTTTTATTAACTGTATTTATAACATTTATAATAAAACACAGCCCTGCGCTGACTTAGCCGTTACTTGATGGAGATCCATAATAACTAGGAATAAAAATTTTAAATAACTGTTTAAGATCACCACTTATGTTTATTATATTATTGCTGACAATTGTTTCGACACACTGTGTCTTCTTCTGGAGCACCATGAAAATTGAATTTACGTCGTGCTCCAGAAGAAGACACAGTGTGTCGAAACAATTTTCAGTAATAATATAATAAACATAACTGGTGATCTTAAACAGTTGTTTAAAATTTTTACTCCTATGAAAAACACAGCAGTTATAGAAAAAATAATCACAACTCGCCCGCGAATTGTTTTTTAGTATTCTCGGTTACTCCTCGACCACCAAAATACTCTCTAAGTGCAAAGGCGCTTTATATCTCACATATAGGGCCAAGAAATAAATTTATGATCTATGAACAGATCATTAGATCAGTACTAATATGTGCTGCACCAGTTTGGTATGGTATATCGAATACATAGACATATAGACTGCAGCGAATGCAGAACAAAATACTAAGACGCATGACATGCAGCGACAGGTACATAAGAATTACAGACTTATATCACATGACAAACATGCAAACAGTAAGACCATGGTTAGACGGAAAACAGCAGAGAATTTTCCATGCGTAAAATACAGGTATCGACTTTGACGCAAGACCTGACATAAACCAGAATAGAACATAATCCGACACACAAACCCTTGTATCATAGGATCATTCATTTACGTGGAAACTCCATAACTGCTTCGCGACGAGAGCAAAATTGAAAGAATTCGGTGAAGTTAAATAAAAAAACTTACGTATGGGGATTCGAGGCCCAGCTGATACAGTATCTAAAGCATGCCTAAAGCGTGCTGAAAACACGCCACGGTGCACTAACCTAAAACTGGTGAGCGTCGGGTACCTGTGCAGAGGTAATGTCATCAAATTAAAAATAGACCACAAAGCAAAAACGATAGCAACTGGTTGAATATTCGGGAAATATAAATTTACTATTATGTAAATAATGTAATTCTTGTAAAAGTGTAAAAAGTTAATAAAAAGTTAAAAGAAACTGCAATAATGCAGTAATGCTAAATAAAAATCATAAACCTGTTATATATATATATATATATATATATATATATATATATATATATATATATATATATATATATATATATATATATATTATATATATATATATATATATATATATATATATATAAATTACGTTAAGATCTATAAATATGTATATGCCAAGCTGTAAATAAACAAATGTAATTAGTATAGATAATGTAAAAAAAGTGACAGGAACATATAGGTGTAAAAAAGAGTATAAAGGAGCTAAACATGAAAAAAAAAGAGTGACTGAGACTAGAATAGAAATGTGTAATATAAACTATGAACCACATGACTACATTTAAACAAATAATTTTTCCTAGCAGACAATAAACTAAATCCGCACCTAAATATACAAAGCATAACAAAAAAAAAAATCCCACAAGACACCAAAAAATAAACTGCCATTTAAGGATCTATCACATACATAAGGTTCAAATATCAAGACATCAGCCGCTGCAAGGCTTCTCTGTGAATGAGAATGCTGTAAAGCATTCTGCATCCACAGAACTTGTAATAATTAGTATAAACAATGGATATAGTAGCGATTTCGTAGATAATATTTTAATGAAAAAACAAATTAAAAAAGCAACAGGACTGGTGTACCCGTACAAACAACTAAACAAAGAATAATTTCATACACTCACCTATACCGGAAAATTAACTAATAAAATTTAAAATTTTTTTCCATAGAAATCATGTAAATATCGCTTTCCGTACAAATAACACATTATCTCGACATATTAAAAACAATAAAAGTAAAACAAAAAAAGAAAATAAATCAGGGGTTTACGAATTATGCTGTGGCACTTGCAATAAAAACGTATATAGGACAAACAGGCAGACATTTTTATAAAAGAATAAACGAACATAAACAAAGCTTTAGAATGAAAAATAACAAATCTCATTACGCCAAACATTTAACAGAGGAAAATCATACATTCAATGAAGATTTCAAAATTTTGTATAACGGAAAGAAAGGAAAATTACTGAATTGTTTAGAACATTTAGAAATTAATCAGAAAAAAAATCCTCAGGTCTATTACTCAACGATCAATTAGATGGGGGAGGGTCCCCTTTATTGAACTTGTTCTAGGTACTAAAATAAATTTAGTACTTGTAATTAGGTAAACTCATTCTGAGACATACTTTGTTAGTTAATTTACATCGTGCTCCAGAAGAAGACACAGTGTGTCGAAACAATTATCAGCAATAATAAACATAAGTGGTGATCTTAAACATTTGCTTAAAATTTTTATTCCTAGTTATTATGGATCTCCATCAAGTAACGGCTAATTCAGTGCAGTATTGTAATAATTTATCATTAATAATAAAGAGATTTTTGAATTTGAATTTGCTTTATATTCTTCAAAATATTCAGTGCAAATGCTTGGATTAAGTTAAGTGAGAGAGCCAAAGTTATTTTTATGTTTGCGAGAGAAGTTTTGAGTAAATTACTTTACAATTTTTTTCAAAATATGCCCATTTACGCATGCTATGAATTTTGCGAAAACATTTTTTGAATTCTCATAACTGTTGTGTTACAAAATGCCAGGCTTATTCTGCAAAACGCACGGCCGTTGAATACAAAGTAGCTATTAAGGTCTGAAGACAAAGGCAAATATACTTATTTATTTACCAGAACCTCTTCCCTTGTTTTTTTTTTTGTTCGCGAAATACGGAAAAGCGATGTGTCGTGCTCAATCATTTTTTCCTAATCTTGTTTGCCGGCATTGCCTCGACTAAACATGAAAAAATATGGCACATGTTGTCTGGTGTAAAAAGTGATGAAAAATATGCCTTTGTCACTTACTAATTTTTTATTCTCAACAAAGATATTTCTTGATTTTAATAATGTTATCATTTACATTTCAACGTAAGATTTTTGTTTTTATCTTATATGACATTGATGACAACAATTGGGATATGAATAGAATTTTGCAACATTAAAAAATATATGAACTATTTTGTGGTATCCAGCAGTTTAAATTAGAAACACCCTTAACGATTTCGGTAATAACCAGCTATCATAAAACAATTAACTAATATGTTTATATATATTTTTCAAAGTTTTTGAACCCGATTCCAGGGAGCGATTAATATTCTCACTATGGTGTTAAGATATCGTAGTGCCGTGAACGGTCTAGAGGGTTCGCTTTTTAAATAACATTTGTTATCCGAGGGATTTTTTTAAAGTTATTTACCTAACTGTTTTAGCATTCATGTTTTACAGTTTTTTCTTTCTTTTACGTTACGCTACGGGGTTTTTTACCAATATATCACAAACGTTTGGTAATAGTAATGTTCACCTCAATGCCATTAGATTTTCAGAGAAACATTCCTACCCAAAAGGACACGTTTTTTCACCTTGGATATTTTTTTAGACTTTTCTATATTAATAGAATATAGTATTCATTTTTTGTAATCGACTGTAGTCAGCATATCTGTTTATTTATAAATATTTTACTTTTTAAATTTTTCTATTTTTGCTCGATTTTTAATTATACTATAGGATATACGAAACGAATCAGCACGATAGATTTTCGGCAGGCAGGTCGGCTGCAGCGCGAAATCAGTTTTCGATAAAGAACGTGGAACGATAAGAATTTTACCTTAAGTCTATGTACCTGGTTTTTAAAACGCTGCGTCCCAAAATTGTCTCTGTCATTTTAGGTTAGAAAATTGTCCTCTGGGTAGGTTCCTGTTTTCATTACTACTACTCTATAATACAAGTAAAAATGACCGTTTTTTTACAGAAAACAGGCCAATACCATTTGGCAATATGGCATTCGACCCAAATAGCTTTGGCCACATGCTGCAAAGTTGATGAGGTAAAATCATTTGAAAAACCCGAGAACCTTTCATAAATGGTACAATGCTTCTTTTTTTCTGAGGATTTTATTACTTTTACTGTTACTTTTTTTCCACACTTTTTAGGACCAGTTCCCCTTCCGGCTACAATTTCGTCCATCAAAATGTTTTCAATATTTTTTTGCCACAAGCTTCTTCGCCTTCCGGATATTTTCCTGTTTTTCCGATTTCTCTACCAGCCTTTTTGGAGTCCTATGGCCAAGACATAAGAGCAGTCGTTTAACACAAATAGGTTTCTGTAGAAATAAGGCGCCACACTCAAAAAAAAACTCGTAGAGCCTAAAAAAAAAAGTATTATTCACAAAACTACCATGTACACTAATACGTTTAATCCAGGGGTTCGTGAGTTATTTCGCTCCATCTATCACGGCTTTCAGCATCCATTAGCTGTAGTCAACTGGCTGGAGGCCCAAAAAAAAATAAGACTATGTCATTTTATTCATTTCACTGATTATTAGTTTATTGCGTTCATCAGAATCAACAATACCAATTTGCAATAGCGACAGTTACGAAGGTACTTCTTTTGAAATATTTTGTTTATTTAAATTTTAACTTATTTTGCCTAAAATATGTGAGATATTTATTATATCGCGAGTTTTGTTTGTGATCCTTGGTTACGTTAGTTTTATTTCTATTTTATTTATAAGTATTGTAAGACATTAAAAAAAATAAACATTTTTTACTTCACACTGAGCTTCATATAATATTCTCTCATATACGTTAAACAACATAATACGTAGGGGACAAAATTGACATGAATGTATATTTTTCATGAATCTCTAGCAAAATATTTAAATTTAAGAATTGATGAAACTTAAAAGAAAGTGATTGATTAATTATACGTACAACTATAATCTAAAAATTATAACTAGTTATTCACAAATGAAGAAAAAAATCATTAAACTCATCATAGATGCTGGAATAAGTTAGTAAAGCTAGTAAAAAGTTGTAACCAAGATTTTAGTGTTGCGATCATGTTGGATAGTGTTTGTTGGGTTGGGTTGCTCTAGTTTCGTGATTATGGTGCCGGTATACCAGGGTCCCGGGTTCCAAACTTGGCAGGTCAGTGTACTTATTTATAAATTTATTTAAATATATTCTGCTTGGTAACATATATAGGTAGTAGTTGTTGCAGAAATGTAATAACGCCGTGAAATACAAATATATGTTTTGAAACTTGGTTGACGAATATTATGACATCCCTATTCAGGTGGGGAGGTGACGATAAAAAAAGAAGAAAAACAAAATTAGCGTTAAGTAGGTATTTCAGTTTTTTTCATTAATGAGAAAAATATTTGTAATTTTGTACCACATTTAATCGTTTTATTAAATGCTATAAATTAAGCGCCTGCTGTATAATTAACTTTTATTAATTATTACTTGTAATATAATATATTATTAATTAATTTTAGTACATCTTTTCTTCTATTATGTAGCTAAATTAACCTATTCCCTTTCTCCTCATATTTTCCAATTTTTGTGCGTAACGAGTATAAAATTATTTGTTGATATTGACTTATCTCTAGTAAGTCAATACAAACATGTAAATGAAGTCAAAGAAAATATTTGTCTCTATGCGCGCACGACCCTCTGTTTACTTGCGGCAAACTGTGTATGCAGAATTGATTTGAAAAAGGAAAAATACATGTTTAGAAAAAGGAAAATCTTACAAAAAAAATATTTCATTAGAAGAATTATCAGTAAATTCAAATCAATAACCAGTATAATAATAATAATAATAATAATAGAAATATATGTAAAGAAAGATTTACTATCGAGAGGCAGGCAGGAGGAAGAAGAATCATAGACATCAGATCACTACATACAAAACAAATACAAGTTTTTTTTTTATGGGTCTAGCACACGTGCTACAGGGAAGTCCCTAAAGCGCTCCAGAAGCGGCATGTGTGAGGAAGTACCAAGCAAACCAGCCTCCATACAGCAATAGTGAAAGCAGACAAAAACTCCACACCTCTCGACTTATCCCATGCAGAACACCCAGCTGACATACACAGTCACACCCAATTACAACAGGAAAAGATGAAAACGTGGTCAGAAAAAACACTCCATGGAAAACACAGATACCATATAGAACAAGACCACGTAAATAAAAAATAATCATACACCTGGTTACAGGATGGGCAGCTATTCCCTGAAACAGAAGGTTTCTTACTTGCCATCCAGGATAAAGTCATATTAATCAGAAACTACCAAAAGCATATCATCAAAGACCCTACTATTACAGAAGACAGATGCAAGAAATGCCACCAGCAGAAGGAAACGATCGAACACATAACAAGCGGATATAAAATATTAGCCGGAACGAAATACACAGCCAGACATGACTCAGCGGCAAAAGTAGTTCACCAGGCACTAGCCAAAACATACAAACTCATAGAAAACACAGATCCCTACTGCAAATACACACCAACATCCATACTTGAAAATAAAAATTACAAGCTCTACTGGGATATCAGTATCCATGCAGATAAAACAGTCTCCGCCAATAGACCCGATATTACTTTTCAGAGCAAAAAAGGAAAGGTCACCTATCTAATTGACATAGCTGTCCCCAATGACAGAAACATCCAAACGAAATACACAGAAAAAATTTCCAAATACACAGATCTTGCAACAGAAATAAAAAGGCTATGGAAACAAGAAAAAGTCATCATTGTCCCCCTCATTATATCAGCCTTAGACATACAGAGAAACATTCAGAAGTAAATGATTTTGAAAACATGTAACATTGTCAGGTCATTTCTTACTACACAATGGTAATAGCTTTTGTGCTGACTTGGCTTGGGCCCGTCAGCCAAACATGGAACCACATTGACCAAATGTGAAAAAGAAGAACAATAATTGTAATATTGAAATTTTTATCTTTTCGATCACAAGGTGTTTACAAGTCAAAAAACCTGATATAATAGGTCTCTATAAAATAACAAAACAGATTTTTGTAATTGAGTTTCTGGTACCTGCAGGTATATCTTCTTCTTCTCATGCCTTCTCCTAACGGAGGTAGGCCACCACTTCTCTAAATGTTTCTCTGTCTCTCACAACATGAAACAACTTCCCCACATTCATACCGGTCCCTTCTCTCATATTTCTTAGCCAGGACTTTTTCTTTCTTCCGACACCCTTTCTACCGTCAACTATTCCCTACATGGGAGTTTGTATTAGTGAATATTTTTCGTATCTGAGTGCATGATTTAAGTAGTACTTTATGATTGTCAAGAGTGTTCTGCCTTGGCCTGTCTTTCGTAGAACTTGCTCTGACTGTCCATGGGATTTTTAATATTCTTTGATAAAACCACATTTTAAACGTTTCTAGCCTCTTAGTTGTGTCTTGACTCAATATAAAAGTTGGGACTACACGTAGCATTCCAGGAAACGTAACCCTAGAGCGAAGGATAAGTTTTTGTTGCAGAACATCGTCTGGAATTTTATAAATGATTTTCTTACAAACTCTATTCTGGTTTTAATTTCAGTGTATTGGTCAATGTTGGATTTGATATAGGTACCTAAATATTTGCAATTGTCTGCATGTTTTATTTGTTTCCCTTCTAAGAATAACTGGCAATTGTTGGTTTGATGTTTAGAAACGACCATAAATTTTGTTTTTTTTTTCCCGTGTTTATCGTCAGACCCATCTTGACAGTTTCTCTATTTACGTTGTCAACCAATGCTTGCAGGTCCTCTAATATTTCTGCTAAGATATATATATATATATATATATATATATATATATATATATATATATATATATATATATATATATACATATATATATATATATATATATATATATATATATATATATATATATATATATATATATATATATATATATACATATATATATATATATATATATATATATATATATATATATATATATATATATATATATATATATATATTATATGGTAATCAAAAAGGGGGGAAAGGTTTTCAGTACAACGATTTGCAATATGAACTTCGCCTCCTTGACTTATTCAGTAACTACGGTAGTACTTATCATCAGAGCTTTAGAAAAAGTGTTAAGAACCAATTCCTAGTAAACCTGGCGAAAGCTTCATCGCTAGCTTCAGGTATTGTAGCTGATTCTCTTAAAATGAAATTGCAGGAAGCGGTCATCATTGATTTTTCCAAATTGATAGTTTGCAAAGCGAATGGTGTTTATCACTTCACCCCCTATCCTGATTCCTTTACTTTGTTTTCGTAATGCTTTTTTGAAGATGACTCTGGAATATAAGTTAAACAATCCAAGTCACAGTACGTAGCCTTGCCCGACTCCTCGCTCAGTAGATGTGTTTTATTATTTCTATGTCATTCTGGTCAAGTTGGATGTTCTTTAATTCTTCTTTCAGTTTGATGTGCTGTACTTTATCAAACGATTTTTAATAGTCTAGAGAGCATATATAGATGGTCTTGTACTTTACTTTTTTGAAGGAGGACTATCATTCCAAAAAGTGCTTCTTTTATTCTCATGACACCCTTGAACCCAAATTGTGAACTGTCGAGTTGTTCTTGACATTTCTTGTATATTCTATTTTGTATAATTTTTAACTTTCAAGGGATGACTCATAAGACTGATAAACGAGTCTTCGCATGATAAGGGATTATTTTTCTTAGGTAATGATATAAAAGCTGATTGCAACCATTCCTTAGGGACCCTCCGTCGTTGTATATCTTGTTGAGTAGTTTTGTAAAGGTTCTTATATTCCTTTCATCTAATATCTTTAGCAATTCCATTGATATTTCATCCGGGTCTGGTGCTTTTTTATTCTTGTGAATATCTAAGTTCGGTTCCAAAATTTTCTAATAATCCCCTGTTGTTGCGGATTCTACGTTATCTTCTATTGTCGTTGAATAATTGAAAAATATACTTTTCACAGTTCTTTTCTTATGTTCTTTTTTCTTCTGTCACTATGTTATTCAGTTTGTCTCTTTTTACGCAAGATATTCGTTTTCTTGTGTTACCTGTAACCCCTTTTAACTTCCTATGTCGATTGTTCATATCATGTTTATTGTTTAGTTCTTAAATATCCTTGCATTGATCTTCCATCCACTTTTCTTTGGCTTTGTTGATTTCATATTTTATCTTTCTATTAAGAGCTCTATATCATCAATCATTCATGTTGGTATATATATATATATATATATATATATATATATATATATATATATATATATATATATATAAATATGGTAATTAAAAAGGGGGGAAAGGTTTTCAGTACAAAGATTTGCAATACGAATTTCACGTCCTTGGCTTACAATATTCAGTAACTAAGGTAGTACTTGTCATCAGAGCTTTAGAAAGAGTTAAGAACCAATTTCTAGTAAACCTGGCGAAGGCTTTATCGTTAACTCCAGGTATTGCACCTGATTCTCTTAAAATAAAAGTGCAGGAAGCGGTCAGCATTGATTCTTCCAAATTGAGATTTGGTCAATGATCACTTACCAACCGGATGTGAGTGTGTCGGTCTTGCCGAGTGTGTCGGTGAGCCGGTGATGCCAGATTACTCAAGTCGGAATCTCCTTTTTTTTAGAGTAACAATAATCATTGCGACAAGAAAAAACACTCAATTCGCATGCATGTTTCACACTAAGCTACTCATTTGGAATTGTAAACTAAAGTAAGAGCGACATCGATAATTTGCAGAGAAAAATTAGATCAGTGCTCACCAGATCTCAATAACACCAACATAACAATTAAAAAATAACGCTCCCTCAGCATCAAGGAGACAAAACAACTAAAGGCTGTCGGCTCTAATGTCTCCAGAGATGGAAGGCTCTTTCAGATTATTTCAGTCAAAAACTATCTGAAATACATCATCTGCAACCCTTCTGAACAAGTTAGATATAGACATCAGACATCTTAGACAGTCCAGCATGCGACGGGAGATTGCCATGAATTTACCGGGTCAGAATATAGGAAAAAATATCATAGAATTACTAGAATATCAAGAATTAGCATGATAAGGGAAGTTTTTGTTAGTCAATAACATGCCTTATTATTGCCTGGGAGTCAATTTTTTATATCCACAAGATATGCAGGTATAGAACTGTCGTAATAGATTAACTAGTAAATAATAAAGAACGTTAATTGACGTCGCCATCCCGGCTTTCAGGAAAAAATACAATGAAAAAACTATCAAAAACCAAGATTTGGGAAGTAGGATGACAATGAAAAATATACAGCATCCAAATAATTACTGTAATCCTGTAAATAATGGACCTATAAAAAGTTTTATTCACTGAAGATTTGGAAAAGACCATAAATTGTGTGCTATGGCAATTAGTAAAATCCATACATGCAATGTGCTCAATAATGAGCCATCATATTATTGTCTTATAAATACCAAATAAATTTTATTGTTCCTTTACTACAAAGCAGTCCTCCTCTAGAAAAAAAAAAATATAATTTTCTGCTAAGTTGGATCTAATGCCATTCGAAATAACGTATATTATGTCATTAATAATACGAAGTTAAAACGACACTTGGTATTGTTTCACCGATTTATTTGTATATTTTCGGATATGGTTTCAGTCTGTACGATCATTAATCTTAAATATGACTGTTGAAAAAATGGTAATATACTCCTAGTTATTTGTAAAATTTATTGCACTATCGAAAAGTGTAGTTGAGTGTCTGACGCTTGTTTATTGCTTTTTTGTTCTTTTTTAATTAAGTGATTTCTAGGTGATCTAACTTCGCCTGTATAAAGTATTTTTGTATCTTTATTATTAAAAAAATTGTTGAAATCTACGCAATGTTTAACAACGCTCGTTTTCCTTTTATTATGCATCATGTAAGGCGTGGACGTTGAAAAGGCTTGTGATTCTGTACACCAGCAGAGACTCTTGGAAGTTCTTGCCTAATGTCGCTGTATACTATAAAACTGAATAATGTAGAAATCGAGCAAGTTCACAGATATAAATAACTAGGACATGAAAGTCAGCATAGGACGAGACAACCAAACAAATGAAATTCAGCGGAGGTCTCTCCTGGGCGCCATATAGCAAACTGGGCTAGATATTAAAATCTAATCCGATGTAATTAAAAGAAAAGTTTTTGACAGACGCGTACTACCCCTTTGGACCGATACTCTCACATCGACGAAGAAAAATATCAACAAAATATGTGCCGTACAGACAAAAATGAAGATGTCAATGTTAGGAGTTACTCTTAGATCATATCCCAAATCACATTATCAGGCAAAGAATGTAAGTACACGATGCATTCAAATTCATTCTACATCTTCAACGAAACTAGGCTGGGCATGTTGCTAGATTTAAGAATAGACGATGGACAAAAGGAATTATATAGTGGCGACCAAGATCCGACCATATCGGAGTAGAGATAGACCACCTGTGAACAGAAAAAGGTGGCAAGACTTGAGGGAGGTTTCGTCTAGTAGTGGACACTATAAAATGATGATGACGAAGGCTGCTTCCAACAATTCAAAGACGGATTCTAAAATTCTTCAGTTAAGGCATATGAAAGGACGGTATGGAGAAAATAAAAAGCCAAGGAAAAGTAGAAGGTAAAAAATAACCGGTCAAGTGCCAGTTGACCTTGCGCAATTAGTGTTCCGTACGTTAAAATAAAAAAATATCGTTACGGAGGTATAAAATGAATAGTAACTACACAAAACACATCCCAAATGAGTTTTCAACAAAGTTTGTTTCCAATCTTTACTGAAAACTGACGTCCTTGAATTTTTTGTTTTTTTTATATACCAGCTAAATTATTAAAGGTAATGCACTCGTGATAATTCTTGTTCAATCTACACCCCGTGGAGAATATTCCAGAACTTTTTCAAAATTTTTTCATAAGTACTTTTCGAGATAAGGCGGGTGGTCAGCGATTATTCGCGATTTTTTAAAAATAATACAAAGAAAAGTGCGCGCAAGTATTACATTATATATATTTTTTACTCGTGTTTTCACAAGCTTTCATTTGGCACCACACTCGATGACCTAGCAAAAATTTTTTTTTCACTTCCGATTTCACCTCCCAAAACTAACCCCTTAAGTCAAAATTTAACTTTCAAAACTACATGACTCTGATGAGGCCATCAATTCCTATATTATTACCAAATTTCAACTTTCTATGACAAATAGTTTTCGGAGAAAATCGGGTGTGACAGACAGACAGGCGGACAGACACCGAAATCATCTTATAAGTGTTTCCGTACGGAACACTAAAAAACAAAAAGTAGGGTAAGGTTTATAGACCTAATCAAGGACCTCACAAACATGTTGGTTGCAGCAGTCATGAGAATGGTAGAGGATGGAGTAGCATGGCAAAGAGTTACTCACTACCATGAATGAGTCACGACGTTCAGAGTCGAACACCTATTAGAGAGAGACGTGTAATTGAATTTTTATGTTATTTTACTTAAACCTACTTAAACAACTATATATCCGCTCTCATTCTGTTGATAATGTGTTCTATATTTTCTCCGATATGGAGAGGCAATTAAAATAGTTTTTGGATTTCATAAAAACCAAAATACCCAATTTATAATAGAAACGGAAATTGAAAGTTGTATCCATTTTTTGGGTCTGAAAATTACAAGGTGGATCGGAAATTAGAGTTTACTATATTTAAAAAAAAAATATCTGCACTGATACGGTGATTTGAGCTAGAGTCATGGAAGGTAAAAATGTCAACCGCCCAGAGTATGGTACATAAATTCCTTACTATTATTCGTATTGGTTCACTATATACCAGTTGTGCAATATACATGTATACGACAATTTGGTACCATTACAAGTATTATATACATGAAGAAATTACCGTCAGAGATTTATGTGTTTTTTTTTTTGTTTTAGAGTCCCTAGATCACGAATAACGAGAATTGTCAAATTTAGGGGACCTATAATACTTGAAGTAGGGATACCTGTAATTTTTAAACAATATCGCTAAAAAAGAAGACAGTTAGAGGGATAAAATCGATACATTTAGTCCGTTTTCTCAATTATTATGAGAACATTCCTCTATTTTTGGTTGAAATGATAGATAAATTTTAGATAAAATTATTTAGTAACATATGTAACGGGATCAGGGGGTGGTGGAAAGGTTGTTTCGTATAAATCGTATTACACGTCCTTTTTAGGGTTCTATAAATCCAAAATTCTTAAAAATTATGGTTTTTCTATTATTTTAATTATTTTATCATCTAATATATAATGGACTAATGAGGTAGGGGAGAAGGTTAAAGAGGTTACTTTAAATATATCGTACTCAAGGAATCTAAAAATTGTGTTATTTGTCACTACTTGAAATACGTAGGAAGTAGGGAAGCGTGTTAGAGAGGTTGCTTTTTAAATATCTTCTTATAAGTCCTTTTCAGGATTCTTTTAATCAAGAGAGCTGAAAATTGTATTATTTTATTAATATTTTTCTTTCAAGTAGATATTTTATACAGAAGAAAACGTTAGGTTTCCGTTGTAAATAGGTCCTACATCTCTGAATTTTTTTCTGTGATTATTATCTTTCCATAAAAAACCTATCACTTAAAACATCTTAAAACAACTTAATGTTTAGATTAAGCAATTTTTTATTGTGAAAAAGTCAAATTCAGTACTTATTCCAGAACAATGTATTGTAAGGGAATTACTTCTATAAACCACTTTACGATTTTTTTTAATAATAAAGATGGAAAATTTCTTTATAACGGCAGAAGAAACATTACATTACCTTGAAATCATAGAAATTAAAAATGTTACAAAAAGTCAATAATTAAGTGATAAACACGTAACTGGAATTCGGTGATACTCTCGACAGTGTAATCAGTTTTACAATTCCTTCTTCTTCCTGCCCATGTATTCATATACGTCGGGGTCTCGGTACCATTTCTTCAGATTATATTGGGCTTCTTATTCTCTTCGAGTCGAAAAATGGACGCAACATCCAAAACTCCACACTAGTTCCTGATATTCCAAAGTCACGAGTGCCATTTTCTACCGGATCCTCGCCGACCCTCCATTTCTCTCTGAAGAATAAATATATGTCCCAAATAAAACACCTTTCTTTGTTTTACGATATTAAGTAGTTGCCTCTCCATCCCGGTCTTTTGAAGTACTTCTTCGTTGGTGTTTTGTCCAAAGAATTCGTAGCAAACGTCACAGTATCCATAGCTATAAAAGCTTCAATACGATTCAATGGCAAGTGGCAATTGTCTTTGAAGCACCATATTTTTTAACTTTAGAAAGGTATCTTTTGCCATGCCACTCCACAGTTTAACCTCCCCAACACAATCCCATCGTTCGTTAACGACAGAGCAGAGACATTTGAATTTAGTAAACCTCTCAATCTCTTGATCCTTTATAAAAAGAGATGCATCCCCTGGGGGGTATCTGCTAATCACCATCATCTTGATGGTCCCAATATTTATACTCCTCGCCAATATCATTCAGATTATTGATTAGAATTTCCAGATCTTTCATGTTATTGGCAACTATTGTGGTATCGTCTGCATACCGAATATTATGTATAGGCTTTCCATTAAGTTGTATTCCTCTGTATTCATCTTGAAATATTTTCTCTACGTAGATATTAAATAATACGAGCAACAGTATGCACCCCTGTCTAACACCTTTTAAAACACTGACAGGTTTTGTTGAAATGTCTTTATTAATTTTGATCTCGCCAGATTGATTCCAGTATAGCTGTCTTATTATTCGTACACCCTTATCATCTGTACTAATCTCATGAAGCCGCTGCATCTGAAAATACTTTTGTTTAAAATCTCTTTTGAAAACGGTTGCGTGGACCGGAACGTATGGGTAATGGACAAGTAAATTTGTGAAATAATGTTATGTATCGTTTTAATTTCTTAGCAGTACAATGTTTCCTAGAGAGATAATCTTAAAAATCAGTTTACTTTATATCATATTTTTCTATGTGTATAGGCCACAAAGGGTGACGTCAGCTATCTAAGTATGAAGTAAAAATAAGACATATTTATACGATAAATTTTTATGAAAAGCAACATAAAATCATATGTGTAGATATCATTGCAGGCGAAGTCACTGTAGAAAGATGTTATTAAATAAGTGTTATAAATAAAAAAAATGTATCAATAAATTTTTTTACGGATATTTCTCCGATAATAAAAAGAGATTTCCTTTAAGTCTGTTTCATTTAAATTCGTTATCAGAAGTAATACCAACACGCCTTATTGAAAAGAAAATATAAGCCATGTGGCGTCTCCTTTAAATATTTTATAACGAGTCTCCAAGTATAAAAATGCGATAAAAGCAAAATTACCTGCCAACTTTTGAAAACACCGCGTCTGCGAAAAATATCTGGTAAAATGTCTCCCGTATGTTTTAAATCCTTTCAATGCCTTTAACAAGTCTGTGCCCAATTAATGCGAAACGCTTTTAAGTATTTCCGGTTTATTAAGCATTTTGATGTATTAAAATCAAGTTCTTTTATAAAGATTTTAAAATTATAAGCTTTATTTTATATATAATAAGAAAAAGAAGTTTTTAAAAGATAGAAACGTTTTTGGGATATTCAGCAAAAATATAAGACCTAATTTTGTGAAACGCTGAGTAATTAAATTCCAAAAACATGTAAAAATGTTTCTTCTTTATTTTATTTAATAAAGGAAAACTTTAAAAAAGTTCTGGAATTTTTTTATTTAAAATCGATATTTGTTACTCTATTTTGTTTAGTCCTATTTTTTCTTTCCTTTGTTATTTTTAAATATTGCAGGGTATATCAAATTGTACTGCATTTCTTATATTATCATTTTCAATGTTGTTCATTCATTAAGTGTTATTATTCGTTTATTTAAATGTTTTTAATAATTAATTTTATCATTTTCTTGTTAAATTATATTCCACATATCTAGGTATATTAACATTCACATTTAATTAGATACTAGTTACTATAATAATTTTAGGTAAGTATATTTAAATTTAGATACATAACATACCTTTATTAACTTCATATACATTTTTTATATATTAATAACTAGGGACTATATGTGTAATTTGTATTTTTTGTAATCTATAGGACGACTGGTTCTGTAGAGATGAAATCAATGATATGTTTCCTGTCTTTTGGGTTTTGTACTTTTCTCTCCATATTCTATGCACTTTTGATAAATACTTAATACAAATTTATGAGGAAGGACAGTACGTAAAATGAATCTAGCGATATATATATATATATATATATATATATATATATATATATATATATATATATATATATATATATATATATATATATATATATTAGAGTGACCGGATCTCATAGAGGGGAAAAAAATGTCGGAATCTTGTTCGTCTGGACCCCACAAAACGATTCCCCTTTCCAAATATTGAGATAGCCGAAATTTGAGCTCGATTAAAGGACGTTAACCCGTGCCGCTCGTCGCTCAAAATTTGAAAAAATCCAAATTTTTGGCCAAAAAGCTGACATATGGAGCCATAAGTCCAGAACAGTAAATAATAGAAACACGCTTAATATCTCAAAAGAAAGCTAATGTTGTTCTTCAAAATTTATATTCTATACATAATTGTTGTTATTTTAAGTCAAACCGAGTTACAATAGCCTTTAGCCCCAAAAAATGTGACCTGGTACCACTAGGAGCATACTTCGTATATTTTGTTATTAAGTGATAAATTTTGCTTTTTTTTTGGTATATTTTTGAGTTTAAAGTAGAAATATAATAAAAAAAACAAGTAATAATGATAAGTCTAATGACATTTTTTATTTTAAAATATAAAAATTAGGTATATAATACATACAAAACAGACACAGAAAAGATACAGACGTAGTACCTACATGAGTTGATAATTTTACATAGTTATCTAATCTATTCTAGAGCTTTTGTTAAAGTAGTTTTTTGAAACGTCAGGATATAATGCTCGGCATTTACTTACAACTTGCAGGACATATTGCTTTTGGTCTTCGTCTTTTGTCAGAAGGTCGTTAAAGTCGGTTATTAATTTAACACCACGCTCAGCCATATCATTAACTACTTTTAATGTTTTGACAATTTTCAATCCTTCTTGGAAGTCATTATTTTGAGGCCAGGTGTTTGGATGTTGTCTTAGGAAATCTGTTTTTTATATTAAATTGGTCAAAGAATGTAAACGTTTCTTTGGTAAGTAAATTTACCAATCCTCCATCAACTGCCTCTTTTAAGTTTTCTTTCCTAACTTTTGAATTTACAACCCTAGCGTGCTGTGACGGTTCATCTGTACTACTGAGCAATTTATTAGCCATTAACAACTTTTCATCGTCTGTAATTGTGGGATCAAAAAACGATAATCCCACCAACTTTGCATTCAAATACCACAAATGGTTCGAAAATTTGGTCAGGGCTATTTCTGCAATGTCGTTGTCACATTCTTTATAGTCCAACAGACTATGCAAAATCTTGCTTTGGTGCAAGATGAGCTTTTGGAACATTGAACCAAGCTTTACAATAAATTTTAACTAGGAAAACAGAAATGGCACGCACAGAACTTTCTTCTTCTTTGGACATCCTAAATTGACGACGAAAAATGAACATTTTTTAGCAGTAAATAGCCTTTGCCATCCACCTAGCGTGATGAATGGCTCCTGGAGTTCTAAAACCCACAACATTGCCGTCTAGTGATCCAACAAATATGAGAACCAACTGCAATAGCTCCTTGTAGTCATCTCTGGCTCTCAGTTAATTTGGTCTCGAATTCAGCGGTAACATTTGCAATTACTTCTGGAGTTAGCTGCTTTTGTATTAGATTGTCACTGATACCTGTGTCGTATTTTCCTTTGTCTATCTTGGGCCACGCAGTGAGGAATCTCTTGAAAATGTCTGGACGAGGTCCAGTGGTTGATCCCATTTTTGTGTCGAATACGCCTCTTAACAGAATTTCCAAGATATGGTGACGGCAAGCTAGGTATAACAATTCTCTTCCTAACATTTGCTCCAATATGACGCATGCTCCTTTGAGTCTTCCCGTGTTGGATGCTGTAGTGTCGAAGCACATCGCCTTGACGGTGTTGAGAAGACCCCATTCATGTAGGCATTCATATACGGATACGGCTTGCTCCTCTCCAGAGCTGTTTGCTGTTACAGGAACTCCCAGCAGCTGTTCCTTTTCGCCATATGAAATAGCTATAGGTATTCGCTCACATTGTTCATTTTTTAAAACACCCGGTAAAAGTTTACCGTCCCAATGGACAACCACGGGCTCTTTTTCAGGAATGTTTACTTTATCAAAAAATTTTTTATTATATTGTTCTCTGAACATTTGCCTTCTATCATGTAATAAAGTTTTCGAGACTTTGTACTCAAGAGGGTCAAGGTTTAGTGCTTCTAGAGTAGCTATTAAAATTCTCGTGGCATTTCTGTCGGATATCTTACATCGATCTAATAAAATGGACAATTTCATGTTTAAAATCTCTTTAACGCCCCTTGCAAATAAAACTTTCATCCTCTTGCTCTCAGATGTCCTGGATCTTCTGCAGCTTCTTCAGGGATGTCCATTTCCTCCAAGCTCTCAAGTTCCTGGTAGATGCTGTGTTCTTCAGTGTCTCCTTCTCCTTCTTCGAACTTGTCTTCATCATCCGTCTCTAAGAAGCAACAAAAGAAAGAGAAAAAAAAAAAGACTATAAAAACTTGTCGTTTTAGCAGAATAGTAATAATACATAGGTACTAAATTACCTACTTCTAATTATCAAAAGGTATTATTTAAAAAATATAAACTCAATCATAAAGATGCCCAATCATGCTCTCATGTACAATTTTCTTTCAATTATAATGAAACTACTTACTTATTTGTTTATCTATTTTTTAGAATACTAATAATAAAAAAAAAAACTCACCAATATCAAAAGTTGCTTCTTGGATTTGTCGGTTCATTTTTGCAAATTCCTTTTGCACCTTGATTTCTTCAGCTCGAGACAACTTGAGATCCACTCCAGTCATGGAACCTGGACGGCCCTTCTGCCTCTGTTTCATGAGAAACGCCTTATCTTCTTCCGATTTCATCAGAGCCAAGGCATCTTGTTGAGCAATATCAAAGAGATCATCCAACTTTTCAACAAACTGTTTAAATTTGTTCTTGGCCGTTTTCGATGTTTTCTTCCGGTCTTTTTGAAGAGTTCTCCACTCGGCGTGAAGTTTTTCCAGCTTAGTAATTGCATCTTGCTCATGTTTAGTCGGGATTCGAGCTTTCTCCCAAAAAATGAACACTTCTCGTTTTGTAAGTTTTGCTGATTCTCTTACAGTTAATTTCACAGTACGTAAATTATAAAATAAAGCACACAAAACTTGACGATTTGAGGGTAGTTTACAACCGGTGATCTGGTGAATGGGATAGCCCACAAGAAATATTTTTTCCTTGGTCCGGCTTTGTACACCTGATGTGGATGCCATTTCAGAGGCCAATAGGTAAATAACAGTTAACTTGGAAAATGAAACAAAATATATTGCAAACTTTAATTTCAATAAAATGTTTTCAAATGTCTTTTAAAATAATACTATAATAGTTATAAAAACAATAAAACACACACTTGGAAAATTAAAAAAAAAAAAAACGTTAAAATATCTTCACTAGATAATTGTTCGATCTAACCAGCTCAAAGGCACTTTAGAAACTAAACTGAATAAATAAAAGGTCGGTTATACGCTGAAGTAAAATCACCATCCCTAAAATAGAAATTAGATTCACCCTCCTTTTTACCTGTCAAACGGGTCTTTCTTTGGTAAACTAGTCAGGTAATCCCCATATAATAAAAGATTAAATTTGAACAAAAGGCTCTTTATGTTTGAAATTGAGTTCCAAAATACTTTTTAACAAAAAAAATGTTAATTCCGAGACACATTATGTAAAAACCCGTAAAATTCTTAGAGTACTCCCAAACTGGGTCCTACTGGTATCAGGTCACGTTTTTGGGGCTAAAGGCTGTTGTAACTCGGTTTGACTTAAAATAACAACAATTATATATAGAATATAAATTTTGAAGAACAACATTAGCTTTCTTTTGAGATATTAAGCGTGTTTCTATTATTTACCGTTCTGAAGTTATGGCTCCATATGTCAGCTTTTATTTGGATTTTTTCAAACTTTGAGCGATGAGCGGCACGGGTTAACGTCGTTTAATCGAGCTCAAATTCCGGCTATCTCAATATCTGGAAAGGGGAATCGTTTTGTCTGGTCCAGATGAACAAAATTCCGACATCGATTTTTTGCGGTCACCCTAATAATATATATATATATATATATATATATATATATATATATATATATATATATATATATATATATATATATATATATTTGCGTTTAACTGTATACATACACAAGTAATATATAACAATTATAGAACTAAGTGTTGTGTTCCCATTCGCCTTCTCCAAACCTCTCTATCGTCCGCCATCTCTTCGTCCATTCCTCGTGACCTCATGACTTGTCTCATATCTTCATTCCAGGATCTACATGGTCGTCCTTTCTTATTTCTTCCCGGTGGTTTCCATGTCAAGAGCCTTTTGGGCCATCTTGTATCGTTCATTCTGAGTAGGTGTCCAAATCATTTTAATCCTCTATTTTCTATTCTTTGTATAATTGTTTCTGTTGCTGCTGTTCTATTGCGTATTGCTTGGTTTGTTATGTGTTGGAATTTGGACACTCCGGCTCTTCTTCTCAGGTAATCCATCTCTATCGTCGTTATTTTTTTTTATCCTCTTCTTTCATTACCCACAGTTCACTACCATAACTTAAAACCGATTCTACCATTGTTCTTCCAATTCTCTTTTTGTTTTGTGTAGTTATGTTTTGATCCCACCATATTGAGTTAAGAGCTCCTATGATCCTCCTGGCTTTTTGTATTTTATTCTGTATTATCTTTTTACCTATACCATTTTTGCTGTCAATCAGTACTCCTAGATATTTAAATTCTTTGACTTGTTTAACATGTGTATCGTTGTTAATTAAGACGTCAAATTCTATTTCCGAGTTCATAACCATATACTCCGTCTTTTCAAAGCTCACCTCTAGTCCCCATTCCTTGTAGTCTGTGTATAATCTCTTCAATCATATCGAATACATCTTGTGTTATTATTACTTGGTCGTCTGCAAAGTTTAACGATAATAGGTATTTATCACTAATGGGGATGCCCATGCTTTGGCAAGTGCGGTTTCATTTCTTTAGAGCGTTGTCTACAAATATATTAAATAAGATTGGTGAAAGGCAACACCTTTGTCTTAGACCTTTTATAATATGGATAGCTTCCGAGAGATAGCGTCCTTGTTTCAGATATCCTATATGTTCATTATATAACTCTTTTATTGTTGTTATCCCTACTGTTCTCAAGACATGCCAAAGTTTATTTCTCGGTACACTATCGTATGCCTTCTTAAGATCTATAGAGGTCATATGTATTTCGTCATCTTTTTGGATCTTCTTTTCTATCAATTGTTGTAAAGTAAACAAGTTGTCTATAAACGACCGGCCCGGAGTAAATCCGCTTTGGTTTTCGGATATCTTTCCTTTAATTGTTTCTTTTCTTCTAATCTGTAATATTGTACCGTACAGTCTGTTCATAGCGCTTGTAAGGCATATACCTTTATAATTATTAGGGCCATTTCTATTTCTTTTCTTATAGATTGATGAAATGTAACTTTTTTCCATTCGGTAGGTGTTCTTCCTTGTGATATCGGAGTGTTTTCTTGTTCTTGTGTCATTAGGTATATACTTTGGTTTGGTTACACAATCATCCGATTATTTACATTTTCTATAATTCTCTTACTTGATATATTTATTGGAGTGTTTAGAATCCATTTACAATTCTTTAACATTTTCATTTCCAAATCGTGTATGAGCTTATGGATTTGAAATTTAATATCAGCTTGATCAATTTTAGGTAATTTCTTTAACTGTTGACTCATGGATAAAAAGAAATAATCATTCTCATCCATGTCTGATGCTCTCTTGAGTCTCATGTCATGCGATGATTTTATTACATTGACCATTTCTTTTAAAACGACATTATTGTCATCATCGTTTTTGTGGCTACGTCTTGTAATGGGACTCGCAGAAGTACTTGGAGTAGAAGCTCTAAAAGCTGCAGCATGTGAAGATGTTGGCACCGCGGAAAAACTTGGAGTAGGGATACGAAAAGTAGGAGGTTGTGAAGTTCAAGATACAATTTGGAAAAATATGGGCCCAATATATATGCCAAAACCAACAACTCAATTGTGGAAAGAATCGGAAAATGGTTTTAGCAGTTATTGGAATTTTACCAATTGTTGCGGGGCACTCGATGGTAAACATGTAAAACATGATTTGTCCAATAAATGGTGGTTCCAATTATTGGAATTATAAAGGGCAAAATTTCGTAGTGCTCCTAGTATTAGTAGATCCAAAATATAGATTCTTGGTTGTAGATGTTGGATCATATGGCAAAAACAGCGATGGTGGAATATTTGAGAAATCACAACTTGGAAAACCATTACAATATGGAAATTTAGAATTGCCTCCTGATAAGTCTTTAATTCCAGAATCAGAATTAGTGCCACATGTGATAGTAGCAGACGAAGCTTTTCCCTTAAAGTCATTTTTAGTGCGACCTTACAGCAAGAATGATATTCGGAACAATGAACCAAATAAAATATTCAATTACCGGCTCAGTCGTGCCCGACGTATAGTCGAAAATTCTTTAGGCATTCTAAGGTCAAGATGGCGTGTTTATGCAGGTCCTATGGCAGTACAACCTGACATGGTAGACAAAATAATTTTGGCAACATGTTGCTTACATAATTATTTGGGCACATATAATTTGCCATCAGACCAACTACAGACGAATCAGACAGAGACCAATCAGAGAGAACCTACAGCTTTCGAAGACTTAAATCCAATTCGTAGAACTTCTACATAGTATATATTTTCTGTTCGAAATAAATTCAAGCAGTACTTTTGCAATGAAGGAGCAGTTCCATGGCAGCTTGATATGGTTAGGAGAGGAAGAATAAATTAAAAACTTTATAACACCATTTCCAAAAGTCACTATAAGCGAAATACAAAAAATATATATTTAGGTAGGTTCTAAGTTCATAGATCAATTCCTGTATAATACCAATAAAATTATTATGAACTTACCGGTTGTATTCACTTGCTCCGCAATTTCCTCCCATTTCGCATATTATGATCCCTGTATTGGACTAAACTCGAGTTATATAAAACAGGATATCGTTTTACAGACTCGATCAATTGTTCGTTTGTCATTTTAATGAAAAAAAAATAAACGAGAAACGATGCACTTTAACAAAAATCTACGAACGACTGACGCGTGGTGTCGGGTGTTGTCCAGAAACAGATTGCGCGCGATGCGTGTTTATCCCCATCATCGGTAACACGCAGATCTGGATCGAAGGAATCGAGTGGCATGTGCGCGCATCGCGTCGCGTCAGATATTTATAGTGTGATTCTGGTCAAAGAAAATACTACGATTTGATTCGACTCAACACGCGTCACGTTTCGTCGGTTGGCGTGGCGTTTTACAAGTGTGTTCCCGGCTTAAAACCTACATCGAACACGGATGTTACTCTCTAGACCACTGGTGCTAGTGGACTAAAGTGCCACTGGAAATACAAAAAGTAAGGACTTACGCAATACTGTTTCTGTGCTACAAACAGGTATGACAAAGAAACATATGAAACATACATAAATAAATTAGTTTACAAAAAGAAACAGGGCAATAAAACTTTTACTGTTACCTGTCAATAACCAAAAACACATATTTATTTCTTGTTTTCGTTCTCTTGTTTCAAGACCTACTGAAATTTCTTACTTTATATTCAGAAGACCTACGGTGCTCGAGTAAAATAGTGCTTCGAAAATCTGTCAGCACATTATTGACAAGGGAATTGCGAAATTTATGGTTAGATGACTTTTTCTTTAAAATTACTTACGATGGAAACGAGTCACTTTGTTCAAATTGATACTTTTTTTAGAGGAACATTTTAAAAGTTAATTCAACGATCAGGAATGAATTATTATTATTAATATTAATATAAACAGGAAATGAAATGAAAACAAAAGTTAACTGCTTCAAAATTTATTATATTTCTAAGAATAAATCAAGTAAGTTTTATTAAATATGCAGACGTATTTACAATTTCGCTTGTTTAAAACAAAATACAACTTTTAGGTGACTTTTGTTGTATCATATACAGTCGGTCAAGTTCAAACATGTCGGGCAATCTTGATTAAAAAATGTAGTTATTTAAAAGTTTTGCACATCATTCGAAAATAAAGGATTTAGTCAGTCAGACAGAACACGATTTTGAGATAAAATCGTCGGATACTGCTACTTTTTTTTTTAAAAAAAAAATATTTGTGTTGACTACATTAACGAAATAAAAAACCGGTCAAGTGCAAGTTGAACTTGCACAATTAGTGTTCCGTACGTTGATTGTTTTTGACACCACACTCGATGACCTAGTAAAAAAAAATTTTTTTCACTTCCGATTTCACCCCTCAAAACGAACCCCTTAAGTCAAAATTTATGTTACGGTGGTATAAAATGATCAATAACTTCACAAAACACACTCCAAATGAGTTTTCAACAAAGTTTGTTTCCAATTTTTACTGAAATCGGATGACCTTGAAATTTTTGTTTTTTTTATATACCATATAAATTATTAAAGGTAATGCACTCGTGTTAATTTTCGTTCAATCTACACCCCGTGGAGAATATTTCAGAATTTTTTCGAAATTTTTTGATAAGTACTTTTCGAGATAAGGCCCGGGACAGCGATTTTTCGCGAATTTTTAAAAATAATACAAAGAAAAGTGCGCGCAAGTATAATATTATATATATATTTTTTACTCGTGTTTTCACAAGCTTTCATTTGACACCACACTCGATGACCTAGTAAAAAAATTTTATTTTCACATCCGACTTCACCCCCCAAAACTAACCCCTTAAGTCAAAATTTAATTCTCAAAACTACATGGCTCTGATGAGGCCATCAATTCCTATATTGTTACCAAATTTCACCTTTCTATGTCAAATAGTTTCGGAGAAAATCGGGTGTGACAGACAGACAGACAGACAGACAGACAGACAGACAGACAGACAGACAGACAGACAGACAGACAGACAGACAGACAGACAGACACCGAAGTGATCTTATAAGTGTTCCATACGGAACACTAAAAATAGTGCGACCGCTGAAAAAATTTATGCAACACCCTCAAGACTTGGCCTGTTTTTTAGGTTTTTAGTGTATTTTTTGTAATTTAATCATAAAATTATGGAAGATGAACTAAAAATTCTGATTGATTTTGATTCTAGATAAAAAAAAAACGAAAATTTGTTCCTTCTAGTCTGGAGAAATTGGCCGTTTGTGTCGTTTTTTTTCTTTTGTCATTTTTTATGATTAAATAGGTGTACTTGCAAACTGGAAGCTAATTTTTTTTAATTAACTCTAGAAATATGTTCTATAGACATTACTTTAATTGATACAAATATAGTTTTAGCCATTTTTTACTTATTAGATATATTTTTCACTCGTCATAATATTGATAAATTTAACCGATTCACGTTTTTTTCATTTAAAGATTTTTCTAAACCACTTTTTTCAATTTACTACTACCTTACCTAAAATATCAGAAAATGTTCCTTAGTCCCTAAGCTATCATTTGAGGTACTTAAGAACTCATTTAAACACTTTAGGCCCGAGAAATTGGCTATTTTAGTCTCTTTAATTTGTTTAATGCAAATTTACGATTTTTTTTTTTAATTATTTTTTTTGAGTTCTATAATATTTTCAATAACCAAAGTTATTTTTAATTACTATACACAGGTTACTGTACATGTTGAGTGGATGAATAAGGTTACTTTTAAAAAATTATTTTTTCTTCAATTTTATCATATTTGCCGTAACGAAGATCATTTTTATTAGTCATAAACTTACAAGGAGTAGCCGGAGCATTTGGGTTACTGATTTGGATGAAACTTGGTGGAGAGTTAGGTTTCACCGATATGTTAAGAATCCAGTTGCTACAACAATTTAAATATAATTTATTATTTCTTTTAACTAGTGAAACTTGTATCCTTAAAATTATTATTTTGTACAATAATTTTATAATTGTTATTAATTTAATTATTATATCTTCAAATAAAATTATCAATAAAAAAGTAATCTTTTCAACATTAGTATTTTTTATTTGTATAAAAATTGTATTAAATAATATTACATAAAAAATATGACGTACAAATATAAGATTCATACTGGCTAGTTTTTCCACCCTAAATGGACCAAATGACTTCCTCAGCTACTCAACAGTAACCTATGCATACTAACTAAAAATAACTTTGACTACTATTAGTCTTATTATTATAAAACTAAAAAATAATTTTTTAAAAATATTAAATTTGAAACTAAATGGCCAATTTATCGGGCCTAAATTGTTTAAATGAGTTTTAAGAACCTGAAATCATAGCTTAGGGACTAAGGAACATTTTCTGATATTTTAGGTAAGATAGTAATATACTGAAAAAAATTTGTTTAAAAAATTCGTCAGAATCGGTAAAATTTACCAATATTATGAGGAGTGAAAAATAAATCTAATATGTAAAAAATGGCTAAAATTATGTTTGGATCAATTAAAGTAATGTCCATGGAATATATTTCCAGAGTTAATTAAAAAAAAATTATCTTACAGTTTGCAAGTACACCTATTTAATCATAAAAAAATGACAACAAAAAAAAAACGACGAAAACGGCCGATTTCTCTCGACCAGAAGGTTCACATGACAGTTCCTTAAATTTTTAATTTTTTTTATCTAGAACTAAAATCTGTCAGAATTTTTAGTTTACATTAATTTATAAAATAATTGCCAAAATACACTAAAAAACCCAAATACGGGCCAATTCTCCCATTTTTGAGGCTGTTGCTCCAATTTCTCAGCAGTCGCAATATTTTTTCCTGAATGTAGTGTTTTTGGCTCGTTTTGATCGTATTCTGATTCTAATTGGCATTAATATTCTAATAATTCAGTAGTTCCTCCAGTCACCATCAACGTCTATGACCGCCTGGCAACTTCGGGCCAAACTTTAGACGAGATTTTCCACGTATTCTTGTGCCAAAGATTTCCAAATTGTTCAAATTTGCCGTGATAGCTGCTTCCCTGTATACACCTGTTTTACTACGTAGCTTCTGCTTGATGTATGATCACACGTTCTCGATTGGGTTTGTATCGAGCGACTGGTATGGCCAATCTACCGTACCGTTACTAGATTCCCATTTCCACTGGCCATCGTTATCCTCTTAAAGAACCCACTCCTCATTTTTTTATCGACAAAGCATCGTTTGACAGGCGGTACTCATACCTTCTTATAAATTTGGAGCATTTTTTCTGCGTCCAAGTGCAGGTAAGGACGAAGAGTTTCTTAAAACTTATTCCGAAAGACATCCCCAAACACGGATCTTCACAGAGTGTTAGCACTTAGCGGTTACATTAACACGGCACCAGTTCTTACTCGGATTCGTGACGTCATTATTTTTGGCTTGAACATAAAAAAATAATATTTTTGATGTTAAAAATTTAAAGTATGAAAACTATTTATTTGTATGCAGATGCAATTTTTTTACAAATGCAGTTAGATTTAGGTTATGGGTTAGGACAGATCTATAAATAGTTATCTTATTTTTCTTTTTATAGTCATGTCTAAACAGCTTAGGTTAGATTTAACTGTTAAGGGAATTAAATATAATAATTTTTAAAACATACTTACTAAATGTGGAAGTTAAATGAAGAAAATATATTTGATTCAAATAATCAGGATTCTTTTTAGCTTATTATTAAATAGTAGTATACATTATTGAATAATATAATAAATTCTTTAGGAAATTTGGGAAGATTGTTTTTTCTTTTTGACAATTATATGCTTCAATTATATTTCACTCACTATGTGTCGTAGTGTTCAGCGAATGATTTCAATAATCTTATATCGAGTTTTGGTAATAAATGCCTCAATCTGTGACAGTTGTAAATGGAAACGCAATCCTATTTAATGACGTGTTTAAATATCTAGGCATCTTTTTAATACTCCTGTAAACAGATCTAAGATATCTACTAATGAAGCTCAAGTCATTCACTATGTAGACAAATATAGAACAACTCTATATTTTTTATTGATACAGGAGGTCGTTTCCCAACCTATTATTATTATTTATGTAGGTCCAGTACTTTTTTTAAAATTATTTTCGTATTTTACAATTTTCCATTTTAGTTAATACAATGAAATGTTTTTACATGATAATAGAAACGCACATTTAAATGCAAATTTTATTTTTACGCTATTGAGATTTTTAACCATTTCCTGCCTAAATCTCGCTATTACAGGCCAGCTGATTTATTTATTGTGAATAGTATGTACGGCCTATATTCGTATCTTGTATTTTATCTTCTTGAATTTGTAATACCGTACGTAATTCAGGTGTAATAACGCTGTTGATTGAGATACTTTTTTGTATATATGTGTACTTAACAACAACAGTTTTTTTTACATGACTTTAGAACTTGTTAATAAAGTGTGGGAATCCACATGTACTTTATATCAACACTGTGTTTCTGAATGGCTTCATAAGGTTAGTTTTTTTTATTAGAGATAATTAAATTTGTTTTTCATTCAATCATCCTATGAGGAATATAAAACCACTACAATATAAAAAATATGTTTAAGGTACAATGGTCATATTTATAGGTAATTTTTTTGCTGATAAGAAATTATTTGTTAGATTTATGAAAAGTGAAGTAACTATCATTTGAAATACCTTTTATGCTTATTTGGTTGAAATAGAAATATGCTTTGGGTAAATATTAATTATTATTATTATTATATTAACAATTTACAAAAATATTTTTGACAAAAATTTAAATTACTTTAAGAAAGAAATTTATATATGGCAGCATTAATCATAAGCAGCAAACTGGGTTAAAAATGGAAATTTTGTCAAATTCTAAGAGTCAAAATTGAGAAAAAAAAGAATGGAAAGTTGATCTACGTGATCCAAAGAATCACCCATTTGAATATATTGAACTATTTTCATAACACCCTATATATGTATATATATATATATACATATACAGGGTGATGATTTGTAAAATCATTTTTTTTTTTTTCAAAGAATATCTTGATTTTTATACTATCTAAAGAGAAAACTAATTTTTTTAATTGATATTTCACGTATTTATATATGTACATATATATATACATACATATATATATATATATATATATATATATATATATATATATATATATGTACATATATAAATACGTGAAATATCAATTAAAAAAATTAGTTTTCTCTTTAGATAGTATAAAAATCAAGATATTCTTTGAAAAAAAAAAAATGATTTTACAAACTTTACCTTAACCGTAAATGTTTTTTTTTCCTAAAAGAAAAATAGCTCCGAATAAACCCTTACCGAAAAAAACGGATATTATAAAAAATTATTGAGATTTCTTGAAAATTGCGTGACTGAGACTCATTTTATTTTCTAAAAAGGTGTTTTTGGGAAAAAGCAATATATGTTGATAAATTAGTTGAAAATCAAAAATCCGATCAGACAGATTCACAGAGAGGTCAAGAATGAAGACTTAAAAAAAAAATTATTGAGATTCCTTGAAAATTACGGCCCTTTCTATTTGCTTGTATATTCGATGTTCAATAAAAATATGCATTCCTAAGATAGTGTCTGAAAAGATGTAATATGTTGGTTTACCTAACTATTTATCTTCATCTACTAAATATATATATATATATATATATATATATATATATATATATATATATATTATATGTATATATATATATATATATATATATATATATATATATATATATATATATATATATATATATATTCATTGTCTCGAAAAAATTATTAAATCATGATGAATAACTCACCTTTATAGGATTCAAGTTGAAATTCTTTGATAGCTAATTTATTTTTTTTTATCAGGAACTCTTTGGTTGCTTTTGACATTTGTATACTGACAACAAACTGGGGTAAAAATGGAAATTTTGTCAAACTCTAAAAGTCCAAATTGAGAAAAAAAAGAATGGAAAGTTGATCTACGTGATCCAAAGAATCACCCGTTTGAATATATTGAACACCCTGTATATATATATATATATATATATATATATATATATATATATATATATATAAACATATATACATATATATATATATATATATATATATATATATATATATATATATATATATATATATATATATATATATATGTATATATATATATAAATATATATATATATATATATATATATATATATATATATATATATATATATATATGTATATATATGTATATATATATATATATATATATATATATATATATATATATATATATATATATATATATATATATATATGTACATATATAAATACGTGAAATATCAATTAAAAATATTAGTTTTCTCTTTAGATAGTATAAAAATCAAGATATTCTCTGGAAAAAAAAATAGTTGATTTTACAAACTTTACCTTAACCGTAAATGTTTTTTTTTTCTAAAAGAAAAATAGCTCCGAATAAACCCTTACCGAAAAAAGACGCTTGTTTACCTATATAGATAATTTTTCATATTTATGTTACACAACCTATAAAGTCGATATATACAAAAAGGTTTTTAACTTCTTATCAAAGGCAACAGTGAAAAATTGTTTGGTTTGCCTGGTTATGACAGATTGTTAAATTGGCTTCGTAAAGAATTTTCGTTTTTAAAATGGGTAAACGATATTCCGAAAAATCGATGGAACATTTGTATGCTACACATCCGCTATTTTTTATAATTTAGAGAGTTTCTTAAGAAAACTTTATTGTTAAAAAATTACGTATATAGTATATTTAGTATTATCGATGTTTACTGGTAGGTAGTTTTGATTGTAAACTGAGAGTTTATAAGTTATGCTTGCTAATCGTAGGAGATCGAGAGGGGCGATTGTAACACTGTATTCTCTGGACTGACGTGGAATGTCTCGGCGCTGTTCTATAGGCTGCTGAATGCCGACAAGTTGGAGTCATCATCTCTTCATAAGGTGCAGTTTTCTCATTTTTTACGGCTTCTCGAATAATTATTTTTACGTAGTATTGAACAGTAGTTATCTGCACCTGTTAAAATTGATTTTATGACCTATCGTTAAGTAGTGTTGCTGAGCTGATGTGGATAGCTTGATGTAAAAGTTTGTGTTCTTAGAGTTATGTAGATATTATTCTGTTAATGTGTCCTATGTAGGCCCCATTGCAATTGCCAGACGGTATAATGTATACCCTGGTTTTCCAACTTTAATTTGAATTCTGAGTTTCTCAGTATTAATTCTACTGCTTTATGTGGTTTGTAGGCGGTGTATGTGTTGCATTCTCATAAAACTCGCCAGATGTGGGCTGTCATTTCTCTGAGGTTTACTTTCAGCCAGTTCCTAGCTTTGCATTTGTGTGTTGTTTTGATATTTTTGCGCTTTTGATTTTTGTCTGCTATGTTCGATGTGTATGCATGTTAATGTAATATCAACAACTCTTTTTGCTTGTCGAAGTTATCGGTTAGGCAAAAAGATCTTGAGATCTGAGCGTGGGCTACTGCTTGCAACTATGATGGGTGGTGGTGTAAATTGGTGTGCAGATACCTGTTGGTGTGTATTCGCTTCCTGTATACCTGTACGTGTACATTAAAGAAAAGCAATTGACTATTTTGCTCTAGTTCAAGTATGAATTACATTTTCTGGTGCAAAAGTATTAGGCGATCCAAGAATTTGTGAAGTTCATGTTTTTCGAATGGCGATTCAATGAATCTGTCATCAACGGTATTGAACTCAAAATTTTGTCTTCGAAGTACCTCGTTTAACGCTTGTTCGAGGTAGCTCGTGAAAAGTTTGGTTATGACTGGTGACAGCCATAAACCTGTGGCGGCCCACAATGGGGATAATACGTATTTTTTACTCAAATTCACCTTTTATCCACAATTTTTAAGGAACATCAATATATTTTTTATTAAATCTTTGTTCTTGATTCCTTTCTAGATCTGTTTGAACAGATTTTTGATTATTTACCATGATTTTTAGTAATTTATCTATAAATTGCCAAAAACACCTTTGTAGACAATAAAATGACTCTAGATCACGCAAGTTTCAAAGAATCTCAATAATTCTTTCTTTATAATCTTCGTTTTTGATTCCTCTAACGATCTTTCTGGACGGACATTAGGTTTGGTCTTCGCTGTATTAGGTTGGTTAGGTTTAGAGTTCCTAGTTTAAAAGTTTTGGAGAAGTTCCACTGCTCATTGTTCCTCTTTGCAAAGGGTTATGATAGGTTTGATGTTTTTGGTGTAAATGGCTAAAAACTGTATTTATTGAAAATGAGTTCAAATTATGATCAATAATATCAAAAATTTGTCCAGATAGATCGATATGGGAATCAGAAACGGAGATTATAAAAAAATTTATTGAGATTTCTTGAAAACTGTGTGACTGAGACTCATTTTATTTTCTAAAAAGGTGTTTTTTGGGAAAAAAGCAATATATGTTGATAAATTAATTGAAAATCAAAAATCCTATCAGACTGATCCATAGCAGCCCCTTCTATTTGCTTGTATATTAGATTTTCAATAAAAATAAGGTAGTGCATAATACATCTTTTGGTTTATCTAACGATTTGTCTTCAGCTACTAAATGCTAGGATATATATATATACATATATATATATATATATATATATATATATATATATATATATATATATATATATATATATATATTATATTTATATATATATATATATATATATATATATATATATATATATATATATATATATATTTACATAGAATTCTTTGATAGCTAATTTATTTTTTATCAAGAACTCTTTGGTTGCTTTTGACATTTGTATAGTGACAACAAATGTCCTACATAAACTCGACATTTCGCAGTAAATATTTCCTTGGGATCGAGAAAAAAGCTATCTAAATTTGAATCATAAATACTTTTATGTCAAGTTAAAAACGGAATGTTAGTGGTGTTTATGTTGTAAAACCTAATATTTTCAGAATTAGTCATGCTAAAAATTATAAATAGAGGAAAGTAAACATGGTGCAGTAAGCTTTTAGTCAACACTGTGGTAAATAGATCCTTGGTAAACTGTTACCAACTCTAAAGGATATTTTATTCATAAGATGAGAAACCCCAATCAATTAGTATAAAAAGTTGCTATTTTGTAAATTTCCGTCATAAAATATTTATATCTTATATCGGTCTATTGGTAACTGTGACCACAAATAATCCTCATTAATTAAGACCATGGCCAACTTAGTCATTTTAGATTTACAGATTGTTAAATTAAATGGCTTTCTGTGGAAAATGTGTTTCTTCAACATTCGTTGTGTTATCGACCGAAAATAAAATAGTATTATTTTATTGTAAGGAAAACACAACAGTGAACAAATTTAAACCAAAAAAATACAGTAATTTATTCCTACAACTCAATTCTCGTCGCCTCTACACTAATATAAGTTCATCCTCTTAAAACTTCTTGCTTTCTTTAGTTCGGTTTCCTCACCTAATCTACTTGCAAATTTTTGTCAAATAAACAAAAATAAAAGTTTCTCGATAACCAAAGAAACACAACAAAATCCTGGCGAAATCCCTTAAAATCGAAACGAAACTTTGGAGTTGTTATTGGACTTTGCAACAGTTTTTTTTTCGTCTCTCTGTTCATCAATGAATAATTCCGCAGGTTGAATAAAAGTAAAGTTTTCGAAAAGTTCAGTATTCGACACTAGGCTTTAGTTCAATTTTAAAGAGGATTAGTTTGTCAAAGAGATACTTTCCATTGTTTAATATCACACAATTTAATGAAAGCTTTTGAATTTATAATATACGTGCGAATAATTTTATTTTGAAATGAATGTTTAGTTTATTTCATTAGTAACAACCTCATATAGGGACTTTGTCATAATAATGTCTGCTCTTATAACAAAATTATGTTACGTTCTTGCCCACTAGCCCAGTTGTCAGGGGTTTTAAGCTCTCATTAAATATTTACATGCTACATTTTGGCACACAGGTAGTTTTTTGGACGAAAAATACGATAAAAGAAAGTTTGCTACAATTTAATATATGCTAAGCCCACAAAATCCAAGATAAAATAAAAAATTTGGTTTTTCGGTAATATCTCGAAAAATAAAAAAGATACCGGAAAGCTAATGGCACCACATGAAAGAGCGGGAAATTTTACAAACTATAATATATAGATTTTTTTTCCAGATTTTTTTTATTAACGTGAGTATTTATTAAAAATTCGGATAGCTGATTCAAAAAGTGTAGCACGCCTAACAGGTTAATTTGAAAGTTTACGCGCACAGTTCGAAGGGTAATCGATATTACTTGTTTTCAGAGTATAAAAGAAAAAAAATTCAAAAAATTGCTTTTTGAAGAGAAGACTTTCACCTTTCCGATGATACTAATAGTTTTTATTTTTATTTCTTTATAATATGTAAAAATTTTTATTTGCACGATTTTAACGGGCATACAGTAAGTTACAAATATTTAATAAAATATAGTATTGAAAAAAAAAAATCCTTGTGCATATATTATTATTATACCTTAAGTTTCAATATAAGAATAATTAAAAATACCCACATTGTCTGTGATATTTAAAAATATTTAAAAATTGAGTTTTAAAATATGAAAATTTACCTGCTGTAGGGCACCGTCGGTAATTTTACGTTCAAAGCAGTACGAAATGGTTAAAAAAAATCATTTTTTTTTAGTTACACTTAAAAGTATACTTGATATCAGAAAATCACTAAAAACTTAAGAAAATTTTCTCATTTTTTGTAATATTGCTCTTAAAGTAGTGTTCATAATAAACGTATTTTTTGCTTATTATTAATCATAGACCTTAAACTTAAAATAAAAAAAAATAATTAAAAGTGGGAAATGAAAGATAAAAGTGTAAGCTTTAAGTTTAAAGTATTTATATTTCATTTAAACATTCTGGTACAAAGAAAATAGTTATTGAAAACCCAAAAACTCTAAATTATTTGAAGAAATTAAATGAATTACGTATTCTCTAGCCGTCATATAGGATCCGCCATTTTGAATTTTTCAAATCTGTCATCGGATTCTTAATCAGCACCCCGGAAAATTCTTTAATAGCCAATTTCAAAATATTTAGCGGTATACCAGAACGTTGATTTAATCATAAATGAGGTTGGAAGCATGATTCCCACTACAATTCAACGAGTTAAACCAGCCATTTTATTTTAAATAATTTTTTAAATTACGGTGTAAAATAAAAAATATAATTTATATACTGCTTTTTTGGAACACTTCCCGTTCTTTCACACGGTGCTATTAGTTTTTCAATATGTTTTTTATTTTTCGAAAAAGCGAATTTTTCATTTTATTTTCGATTTTGTAGGCACTTTAGAGCAGCAAACTTTTTCTTATCGTATTTTACGTCCAAAAAACTACCTGTATGACAAAATGCAGCTTGTTAACATTTAATGAGAGCGTCTCGTCAAAATTTGCCTCTGACGACTGTGCTAATATAGAAACTTTGTCACAATAATGACTGCTTTTATTACAAAATTATGTTACGTTTTTATCCACTAATTTTCATAAACTTTTATTTTATGACAAGTTTTGACAAGGTGTTGATTAAGTTAGTTTTCATAACTTTTCACTTTATGATAACAAAATTCTTCCAAGCCTGTGTTTTGTATTTCGATAATATAGAGGTTATCACTATTACCTAGAAGGGGTGGAGCTAGGGCTGTCCGGCTAGACGCTCAAGTAAAGATGATAGAGCAAGTGTTGGACCATTAAAATACTAACACTGCCACGACACAGGCATTCCTATTCACAAAATCCAACAGAGCCGTCAGAGACGGCATTCTAGCAGCGAAACTACAAAAAATATTTGGGACTCCAATAAGAGCAATTCTTGATATGGGAAGACCAGACAGTAACAGCAATTGTACAAACTCTTGCTTCTCTGTCAAGACTATGCACACTCCTAAACGGCTCAAGAAAATTGGCAATTGAATATCAATTAACAATACATAAATCAGTAGTTTGTGTAGTTTGTATAGATGTACCAAACAAGACGTGAAAAAAAGTAGCTCGCCCTGAATAATCACCTTGGTTTTTCCGGAGTAATTAACTACATCGAGACCTAAACATGGAATCCCTGACGAATTCATAATTAAAGTTCAATTGAGTTTTCTAGAAGGCATTAAAACCTACTTCACCCGTACGTAAGTAAATACTAAGAAGGAACCACCCAGCAAAGTCGTGCAGTACATCTACAATCAATTGATCCAATCTCTCACTATCTAGGCTAATACCATATATAATTGTAAACGTATCGTATTTTAAGAACGTTCCCAAGAAAACAAATTTTCTTACGATTATCTAGAAAATTTGAATATACATATTTATTAGTGTCCTTTATAGGTAGAAAAAATTTTAATACTCCTTACGGCACTAAATTTCTAAATATTGGCTGTAAAAATTGTCGTTACAAATGCTTTATTATATAACAATGGGTAATTTTTGTTTTTAAAAATTTATATATATATATATATATATATATATATATATATATATATATATATATATGTATATATATATATATATATATATATATATATATATATATATATATAACAAATATTTTCTGTGAACAAAATTATAGCAAGCGGTATTCGTTTTTTTATAAGAATTGTTGAAAGTGAGTTACTTTTAATCATTTTCAGTTTTCCCCGCATAACTTGATGAATAAAAGTTCACAACTTGGCAACGTTACACTGCACAGGAAGTTTGAAATACCGTCAACGCAGAGCTGTGTAGCTCACAGATATAGAAAAAAGAACATAAATAAAAAGTCAATATTTATAATAAACAAATATTGAGTAGTATTCAGCATAAATAAGTGGCATATTAATTAATACCAGAGACTTGGTTTCTTTTTTTTTATCGCTCACCGCCCCTTCTCAGTAGGGATTTTACCCTTTTTCATATTCCGAGGATATCGGCGAGGATGTCGTAATACCCGTCAATTGTCCAAGTGCCGAAACATACATTTTTGTATTTCACCGCATCTTTTAGACAATGCGGTAGTGCTGCCACGGACGTTACTTTTGCATTTCTGCAAACAACTACTACCTATGAACACTCACAACACCCAACCGACATACGGAATCGAACCGCTGACCTACTGATCAACAGCAGGCTCCTTAGCCCACTGCGCCAATCGGTCCGGTTTCTTATCAGTCCAGTATTTACAAAATTACATTTAGTATAGTTATCACATTTTATTTTAAACTTTAAATGAAGGTTTTCCCTTTTGAAATCACTCAATTTTTCCATACCTGAAAGACTTCTGCAGACGGTATATTTCAGATTTCTAGCTAACTCTCTCAATGAAACTTCTCTATTCTCATTAGGAATTTTAGATTGAACTATTTCATTGATTGTTGTTTGAATTTCCTGTTTTTTTTTTGTATCGACATACTTGCTAATGCTATATTTATTTTTTCATCAATTTTTTTTTTAACAAATCTGCCAGGGGTGTAGCGGTAGGCCAGCTCCCTACCCTATGTAAAAAAAGCCTCTGCTAAAAAACCTAATCCAAACCCTCGGAATCGAACGGATATACGAAGACGAAAACAGCAAAGAAGAAGGACAACGATATGTGGTACATGGAACATACAAGGTCTCTCCAGGAAAGTAAATGAAGTTGTCAATGAATTAGAAAATCTTCGAGTCGAAATTGCAGTACTGACGGAAACAAAGAAGAAAGGAAAGGCTCCGAAAGTTGGGGGCATTACGATCACTTTTATAGTGGAGTGCCCAAAGAAGATAGAGCAGAACAAGGCGTATCCATACCAATACACAGAAAACTGAGGAAATTCATAACCACCTGGGAACCGATTAGTGAAAGAATCATAAAGATGAATCTCAAAATAATAGGTAATAACACAACCTTACTGGGGGTATACCCTGTCAACGACGACGATCTGGCTAATAACAAGGATTCATTTTTTGAACAACTTAATGAGGAAATACGCAAAATTGGAACATCAAGAGAGATATTACTTTTGGGTGATCTAAATGGAAGAATAGGAAGGAAAGAACACGATAAAGTGGTAGTAAAATATGGCGAAGAAGTTACTAACGACAACGGAAGAAGAATTATAGAGATATGTAAACAAAACAACCTTACAATATTAAATGGACACTACCAGCATAGGGATATTCATAAATATACGTGGAGACACACAACAAGAGATTTAAAAAGTATTATCGACAATATGATAATACGTCAGAGATCTAGATTAAACTTCCTAGATGTAAGAGTCCAAAGAGGGGCTTCATGTGACAGCGACCACTACCTCGTGGAAGGAAAGATAACCTCAAGAACAACACGAGAAAGCAAACTGGAAGATACAAGTGCACAGCACACAACAAGTGAAACAACAATAAGATATAATACAGACAGCTTACAAAATGAAAGTATCAGAAATCTATACAAGAGTAGACTGGACCAAAAGATACAACGGACGGGATTTGTTAATACAGAAGAAGAATATAAGTATATAAAGGAATGCCCACACGCAGCCGCACTGGAAGCATTAGGGTACCAAGAGAAAAGGGAAAAACAGCAAAAACCATATTGGTGGGATGAAGAAATTAAATACGAAATTGAAGAAAAACGGAAAAGCTATCACAAATACTTAAGTTCAAAGAGCACAAACGACAAAGTAAAATACAAAGAATCCCAAGCTAGAGTACGCAAAATGATTAGTGACAAAAAGAACAACCAATGGGAAAAGACATGCTCAAGACTCAACACTTACATAGGAGGAAGAAAAAGCACAGAAAGCTGGAGACTTCTTAAAAATATGAGAACAGAACGGAAAAGAGAAATCTTCTCACCAATAACACCAGAAAAATGGAACCAATATTTTACAAATATGCTAACAGAAGATAGACCAGAGTTCAAAAGTACCCAACATAGAAACCCAAATATAGTTATACGAGGATCCACAATAAGGATAACAACATCAGAAGTTAAAGAAGTATGTAAAACGCTAAAAAATGGTAGAGCTCCAGGACCAGGAAACATCCCAGGAGAGATAGTAAAATACGGAACTTCAAAGCTATTTAGCGCTTTGAGGAACTTATTCCAAAGATGCATTAACACATCAGAAGTACCTGAGGAATGGAAAATATCATACATATCAACAATTCATAAGAAAGGAGACAAAAATAATTGCGATAACTATAGGGGAATAACGGCTACAGGATCTATTAGCAGAATATACGGAAAAATACTTAAAAATAGAATAGAAACGGAATACGCGGACGTAGAAGCTGAAGAACAGACAGGCTTTAGAGCAGGAAGATCCACAATAGACCATCTCTTCTCACTGACACAAATCCTAGAAAGAAAAACCGCATTTGATCAGGAAGTCCATGTCTTGTTTGTTGATTTAAAAAAGGCCTACGACAGCTTGCCCCTAACGAGATTGTGGGAAACACTACAACAGAGTCATGTAAGCACCGAAATAATTAAAGCCGTAAAATCCTTATACCAAGACGCAAGAAGTAGTGTGAAAACTAAATATGGTATAACAACAGGGTTCCCGGTCACAAAGGGTCTCAAACAGGGCTGCTGTATATCCCCAACGCTATTTAAAATCTATTTGGAGAGTGCACTGAAGAACTGGAAAAGGAAATGCAGCAGTATGGGATTACCACTGGATGACGATACTACATTGTACACGCTATCATTCGCAGATGACCAGGTAGTAGTCGCTCAGGACATCGATGATATGGAATACATGACACGAAAACTTATGGAGGAATATGAAAAATGGGACCTAGAAGTCAATATTAAAAAGACCGAGTACATGTGCGTCGGAGGACAACAGCAGGACTTGAAACTGGCCACAGGACACACCATCAAACACTGTGCCAGTTATAAATATTTGGGAACGAGAATATCTAGGGACGGAACACTGGAAGAAGCAATATTCGAGAGGAATATCCAAGGAAGAAAAGCGATTGCAATGCTTAATAGTATGTTATACTATGGGACAAAAACATAACCATTGAAAATAAGAAGATAATTTACAACTCGATAGTGAAAAGTATAACTTACAGCTCCCAGGTGTGGCTATTAAAGGAAAGAAAAGAAAAAATACTAAAAGCTACAGAAATGGATTTCTGGAGACGAGCAGCCAGAAAATCCAGAAAAGACCGCATACCAAATGACACGATAAGGCGAGCTTTAGAAATAAAGCACGATATACTGGACGAAATCAGAACCCAACAGTTGGTATGGTACGGACATGTACAGAGAATGTCACAAGACCGACTACCTAAAAAGATTTTAAATTGGAACCCTCATGGAAAAAGAAAGCGAGGAAGACCACGCCAAAGCTGGAGAGCAGGAATCAACAAGGAAGTACTAGAGAGAGATCTGGAGGAGGAGGGATGGAGAAACCGGGAGGAGTGGAAATTAGGCATCGGAAAACGGAAGACGTTATAAAACCGATTGATATATATATGCCATTCTTTAATCGCGCTTATACACTATTAAAAATCTCCAATATAAACGTAACCTCGAAAAATACTTCAAAATATTAAAACCCAACATAACCAATTCATGTCTCGATCAGAGTAAGAATATAACGTTGCCAGATCCGAAAAACGACTCAGTGGGATTATTTTTGTATTTCTGCGCTTATGGGACATGGCGGAAAAGTGCACTGCGCCTCAACTATTTTTTATTGTACGCAGAGTAGTTTACACAGGAGGGATCTTCCTTTAAGTTGGGTACGACTGCTCCTGGGAACGTCCTTAAAACATTTATGAAATAATATAAAAAGTCAAACTCCTAAATCATAAATCTGTATTATAGAGTTTATAGCAGAAGTAACAGAAACCTTTCAAATGAAAATTTAATCATCGTTTAGCTGGCTTTTCTTATTAAATTCAAGAGAGTGAAATGCAATGAAATTAAGCTGTAACATGTTTACAACATGCATTTGTATGATATACCGATTTAAGGTGGTTACAATTATGTTTTTTATGATATATTTATATTGAGTGAAAAAAAGCTTATTTTATTCTTAGAGAAATTCTCTGTTTTATGAAAGCATTGGTACAGAAATACTGTGACCAAAAGCAAGATGTATTCATCTGCTTCATCGACCATCACACCAATGAAAACGTCAATCGTCAACTTTTGCTGGAGAACGCCATTGATAGGGAGATATCGGAACAATGAGAGAGTTATATTGGTAGCAACCAGCAGAAATATGCATTACTAATGATCTCTCAAGAGAGAACATCTGCTTACTGGAACCTTTCGGTCAGGGATATATATTATAGCCCATTATGTTAAATGTAAGAATGAAAAGTTAAGTATTAAAGTTCAAGGAATCCCAACGAAACACATTCGTTATGCGGACGATACTGCAATGTTAGTTATCAGCCTCGAAGACCTTTAAGCCATTCTAAACAAACTTAGCGATGTTTAATTTTAGAAGCGAATACATTGCCAAACATCTATGAGAGCAACTACTATTATAGTTTAAGTTCTGGAACATATCAGACTATGTGTTTCGTATTCATTAAGTTGAAGTTTATTGAAGTCAAACCAGTTGTGTGACGTTTTATCATAATATCTTTTTTTTCCTATCTTAGGTCAATTCATATAATAAGAGAAACAGGCGTACAAGCCTTAACAAAATGTTGTAACTTTTAATTTAAAATTTCTAATAATTTTACTCTAGGATCCAAGCAATAATACATAACTTCACATACTAAATGATATTTGCAAAATTTTATATTTTATATTTCATTTAACACTATATTTTAATTTTATATGGAATTTAATTCTTAGCATGATATAATAGTACCTTTAAATTTCTGTAACAGATTTTTCTTACGATGCATGAAGTGTATATTTTTCATGTATCTTTACACAAATTCTGGTTTGGTAACATATATATTATGTATATATATATATATATATATATATATATATATATATATATATATATATATATATATATACATATATATGTAGTGTAATAATGTAGTTATTAATAATAACTTTAATAATATACACGACGTTCTTTGTTTGTTTTTCTATTAAAACCTTTTTTATTATTATCAAATTAATTCAAACAACGCATATTCAACCTTCATTGATTCCAAGAAGTCTATTCAGCTCTATAGGTAATTTATCATTTTTGTTGTATACAACTCACAGGCTCAATATAATAATAGTTCAACTTAATGCTAGTCGAGAAAGGAAAAATATGCGATTTACCTGGTCATGACAGGTTTTTAAATCGGTTTTACAATGAGATATGATCTAAAAATATGAAGTAAAATTAAGTGAAAAAGATTGAGCTTAAAATTCATATATATTCATATACATATACATATACAAAGAGATTTTATATTTTTAAAATTGAAAAACATATAAATATAAATTAATTTCACATCAACGATAAGGTAATGTTAGTTAATATACCTTTTACTCCTAACAGAGAATCTTGGTACGCTGTTGTTTCATTGATATTGTTATTCGGTACAACACCTAATCTAACAGATATGATTATTTATGTAATAGAAATTGCAATTATTTTAAATTTGGTCACACCGGTTAGTACAAAAAAAATGCACCACGATAAACAAATATTCACAACTACTCCTTGTTTTTTACTATATTCTTCGTTCAATTACCTTATTATCAGTTTTTTACACTACTCAAATTAACGGATTTTATTATTTTGGTACAATAAGTAACTAAAATAAATATTAAATAAGTTTAAATGTAAATGGAGTGTGCACCAACCTTCAATTACAAACTACATGCACTAGTTGTTATTGTGTACAGAAGAAAATTCGATTACTGGAGTTGCCTATCCCGACTTAAAGTACACAAGCCTGAGTGGATCTATCCTTTGTTTATTATTAACACTTTCCGTTTTTGAATTAAAAGGTACACCTAACAAATACTTACCAGTTAACATGATAAAGAAAGAATTTATTTATTTATTGTATAGCTGAATGGAGAAGCTAATAATTAAAGAACAAAATCGCCATTTTTTATTGTTGAAAGTGATGCAATACTTTATGTCGTCTGGGTAATGGAGAAATTATATTTGTCTTTTTTTAAGTGAAAAAGTAATACAGAAAGCAGTATTTCAACTACCCAGATCTTCAACAAATTGACAGTTTTCGATGTCTTATTTTACGTTTAATTTGACTAAGATTATTTCTTAGTGTTCCGTAAGGAACACGTATAAGATCACTTCGGTATCCGTCTGTCTGTCTGTCTGTCCATCTGTCGGTCACACCCGATTTTCTTCAAAACTATTTGAGATAGAAAGTCTTATAGTTTTAAAAGGTAAATTTCGACTTAAGGGATCAATTTTGGGGGGTGAAATCGGAAGTCAAAAAGGTCATCGAGTGGGGTGTCAAATGAAAGTTTCTAAAAACACAAGTTCAAATATATGTGTATATATATATATGTATATATATATATATATATATATATATATATATATATATATATATATATATATATATATATATATATATATATATATATATATATATATATATATTCGAACTTTCCCTTGGATGGACATTTATTTTCGATCCGATAACCCATCTGACTGCGCCAGGGAGGTCTCCGATGTTATTTTGGCTGGTATGGAAGCTTACATCCCTTTTTCGAAGAAATGCTCCTCCAACGGTTCGACCGAAAATGCAAAGAAGCTGTTGCTTCTAAACATATTGCCTACCGACAATGGCGTGAAAATTCTAACACCGTAAATCGTAACATCTTTGTTCATGCCCGGAACAGATGCAAGGGAATTATCGACGAAACCAAAGAGGCACACAATCAACGAATTAGAAACAAACTTCTCGCTTGTCCCAACAATTCCAGGTCCTTTTGGGCAGTCGCGAAGGCAGTTAGTCAAAATTTTACCAAATCCACCATACCACCACTCCACCAGATAATTCCATTGCAACCACACCTGTTGAGAGAGCGAACTTGTTGGCTGAACTCTTTGCTTCACATTCTACTGTCGATTTCCAAGGAAAAACACCACCTACTATTCCCATATTGCAGTCAAGGATGCCCGATGTTGTCTTCAGACAGCGCATCATAAAGCGTATTTTATTGAAGCTAGACACCAAGAAGGCTTCTGGCGCTGACGGAATACCTGCCAGTTCTCAAAAACTGTGCAAGGGAACTAACACCAGTTTTCTGTAGACTTTTTAACCTATCCTACAAAAAGGGAATATTTCCGTCCTGCTGGAAATGTGCCACGGTTCAGCCGATACCTAAAAAGGGTAAGAAGACCTTGCCACATAACTACCGACCAGTTGCACTGCTTTCAATAATATCGAAAGTCATGGAAAAGGTTATCAATGAGCATCTTCTAAAATATCTGGAACGATTCAATATTATTAGCGATCACCAATATGGTTTTCGTAAACATAGATCAACAGGAGATCTTCTGACTTATGTAACACATGTTTGGAACAACGCAATTGAACACTTTGGAGAATCTCGAACGGTTGCTCTTGACATATCCAAGAGATTCGACCGTGTTTGGCACGATGGACTGTTGGCTAAGTTACGCTCTTATGTTATGTCTGAAAGGTTCTGTTTGTGGCTCTCCTGTTTCCTCAGAGAGCGCTCTTTACGAGTGGCGGTCGACAGATTTCTTTCTAACACCCTCACTATCAACGCCGGTGTGCCCCAGGGCTCCATACTGTCTCCTACTCTCTTTCTCATTTACATTAACGATCTGCTGGAAAAGACCGGGAATCCAATCTATAGCTTTGCAGATGACAGTACGCTTGTCTCTTCATTCACCTTGAACGCTCGGACATCGGCTGCTCAGGCGAATATCCGTAGACAGCAGGAGGTCATTCAACTTAACAAAGACCTGGAAGAAATTCTATCTTGGAGTGACAGTAACCAAGTGGAATTTAAAGCTACAAAAACCCAAGCGGCAGTTTTTTCTAAAAAAGTTAACGTTGCTGAACCCGACATAGTTGTGTCGGGGCACTCCATTCCCCTAGCATCGTCGCTCAATTTGTTGGGCGTTAGTTTGGGAGCAAATATGTCTTGGCATGAACATGTTGCAGGCATAGCAAGGAGAGCTTCTCAAAAGTTGGGAATATTATTTAGAACCAGAAAGCTTTACACCTCACAGCAACTGTTAATTCTTTACAAAGCCCAAATTCGACCAACTATGGAATACTGCTACCACGTTTGGGGCTCCGCTCCCAAACATACACTGCATTTGTTGGATTCTGTTCAGAGAAGAGCGGTCCGTCTGATTGGGGACCCGGAATTGACCGGCGGCCTTGATTCGCTGGAACATCGAAGAACGGTTGGCGACTTGAGTCTGTTCTACAAGTATTTTCATGGAAAGTGTTCGAAGGATGTAGCCCGCTTAATTCCTCCCAAAGCGGTGCATGTTAGAAATACACGTCGCGCTGGTGCTTCGCATCCGTATGAGGTTCAGCTTGTTACTCCGCGTACAACGCTTTTCAAGCAATCTTTTATATGGAGAACGTCATCCCTTTGGAATAATTTGCCCAGCGCTGTGTTTCCCACCGAGTACAATTTACAGCGATTCAAGAACAACGTGAATTGCTTTTTCCGCACTCGTGCCGCTCCTGGAGCGCTTTGGGGACATCCCCGCAGCACGTGAGCTAGACCCATAAAAAAAAAATATATATATATATATATATATATATATATATATATATATATATATATATATATATATAATACTTCCGCACGCTTTTCTTTGTATTATTTTAAAAAAATTGCGAAAAATTGCTATCTTTCCCCGTATCTCAAAAACTACTAACCAAAAAATTTTGAAAAAATTCTGAAACCGTTCTCCACAGGGTGTAGATTGAACGAAAATTATCACGAGTGCATCACCTTTAATAATTTATCTGGTATATGTAAAAAAAAAATTAAAAGTTATCAGTTTTCAGTAAAGAACGGAAAAAAACTTTGTAAAAAACTCATTTGGGATGTGTTTTGTGAAGTCACTGATCATTTTATACCTACAATCAACATACGGAACACTAATTGCGCAAGTCCAACCGGTTACTTTAATTTAGTTTTAATAGTATTTAGTGATATTGAAACGAAAGTTCTTTGAGAAAAAAAATAGAACACAATAATGTTAAACTATTAAAGGAAATTATTTTGCTCTTGATAATGAATGCATACTTCCATCTGCATTCAAAGATAAGGGTAGTTTACCTTTAAAAAGCAAAAAGACAAACATTAATATATATATATATATATATATATATATATATATATATATATATATATATATATATATATATATACGAGGCTGGTTTGAAAAGTCCGTACAAAAATAAAAACTACTTATGTGTTTGGGGTAAACCTTTTTTTATTTTCCGACATAGTCTCCTTTTAGGCTTATACACTTCGTCCAACGATGTTCTAGTTTGTTGATCCCTTCCGAATAATAGGATTTGTCCAAGTCTGCAAAATATCCATTAGTGTCTGCAATCACCTCCTCGTTTGAATAAAATCTTTGTCCCGCCAGCCATTTCTTCAAATTGGGGAACAAATAGTAGTCCGAGGGAGCCAAGTCTGGAGAATAGGGGGGATGTGAAACGAGTTGGAATACTATTTCCATTAATTTTGCGACCACAACTGCTAAGGTGTGTGCTGGTGCGTTGTCGTGATGGAAAAGGACTTTCTTGTGGGCGCGGGCGTTTTTCTTGCAGCTCGGTTTTCAAACGGTCCAATAACGATGAATAATTCACCTATAATAGTTTTACCCTTTTCCAGATAGTCGATGAGGATTATCCCTTGCGAATCCCAAAAGACAGTCGCCATAACCTTTCCGGCCGAAGGAACGGTCTTCGCCTTTTTTGGTGCAGATTCCCCCTTGGTAACCCATTGTTTAGATTGTTGTTTGGTTTCAGGAGTATAGTAATGTATCCATGTTTCATCCACAGTGACGAAACGACGCTTAAAGTCCTCCGGATTCTTCTGGAACAGCTGCAAACCATCCTTGCAACACTTCACACGATTCCGTTTTTGGTCAAGCGTGAGCAATCGCGGCACCCATCTTGCGGATAGCTTTCTCATGTCCAAATGTTTATGCAAAATATTATGTACCCGTTCAGTCGAGATGCCCACAGCACTAGCAATCTCACGCACCTTAACTCTTCTGTCATCCATCACCATATCATGGATTTGATCAATGATTTCTAGAGTCGTAACCTCCACAGGCCGTCCAGAACGTTCAGCGTCACTTGTGCCCATATGGCCAGTCCGAAAATTTTTGAAACCACTTATAAAACTGTTCTAATCGAAGGTGCAGAGTTGCCATAATGTTTATCAAGCTTCTCTTTAGTCTCCTGAGGCGTTTTGCCTTTCATAAAGTAATGTTTAATCACCACACGAAATTCTTTTTCGTCCATTTCTTGAAAATCACTCGACTTCCTTGATTGACACGAATGCCAAACACATAGAAATAGACCAATATGGCTGAAACTTGGTGTGCGTTCATTCAAGAGATGCTACTAACTAAACATGACCTCGATACGCGCCGGTGGTGCCATCTCTCGGACTTTGCACGGACTTTTCAAACCAGCCTCGTATATATATGTATGTATATATATATATATATATATATATATATATATATATATATATATATATACATATATATAACAATCCTAAGTTTAACTGCTGGGAAACGCCCTTGTAAGGAGAAGAGATGAGCAATCAAAGATCTAAAGGCTCTAGTATCTGCTTTTTATTTTTATTATCGAGCTTTCGCTGCCTAATGGTAGCTTTTTCTGGATTCTAAAAATGCAAACCAGGTACAGAAAATAAACTAAAACGTTCGTTTTTTAAAATGTGATTAAATAAATTGTACGACTGAATGTGAAATTACTTACAAAAATTTAGCAGTTAGTTCATCTCTGGTGAAGACAATGAAATTTGCATTTTTGTTGGCCAGATAGTATGAATGATTACACAAAACATGATTAAAAAACACTTAGAGAGTTACACAAATATTGAAAATAAAACTTTGTCAATAAACATTAGTTAAAAACACTTTTTGAAGACAGAAACACAACTGCAAGAAACCATGATGTTGAAATGGTACTCCATTTTAAAATTTTTGACCTCGAGTTTAGTAACTATTTAGTGATATTTGAGTCCAAGCCGGATATTGTTGGTAGTCTATGTCGTCATCAGGTCGACAAAAAACCATAAAAAGCATTAAAGTTAGGGATGTGGTAAATTTTTTAGGTTGATGCTAATTTTAGATAAATTATTTATTATTAATGATATCTATTTTTTAGTTTTAATTTTATAAAAAAGGGGGACTTAAATTTGATGAATGTTACTCTTCGACGAATTATTTATTATTAATTATATTAATTCTTTAATTTTATAATCAAGAGATTCATAGGCTAATTTAAAAATTTGAAAGAGGAAATTAATACTGGACGTTATTTATTATTAGTCATATTTAATTTTTTATTATGTAATTTTAACAAGAAAACATAGAAAGGTAACCGGTAATAAATAGCAAAAATGACAGAAAGAGATAAGAAACGTCAACTTTACTAGAAACTAATTTTTTCATAAAGATCGTTCTTTTTTATTGGTTTGGTATAGTTTTGTGTTAGCAAATAAGTATACATGGAGCTCAATCCTTCTATGTCTTTTTTGTGATTGAGATTATTTTTACAGGTTTTTATGTAACACATTTCCAAGAAACTTCTTCTGAAATAACTAGTCTCAACATCCAGAATGAAGCTGTTGTTATATTGTACTCTGTGATCTGTATTATTTACGTGTAAGCTCAAGCTAGTTGCGTTAGGTTTGTGTTTACTATCACTTTTGTGTAACGCTAATCTCTTGGAGAGCTTTTGTGAAGTTTGTCCAAGAGCTCTCCAAGAGATTAGCGTTACACAAAAGTGATAGTAAACACAAACCTAACGCAACTAGCTTGAGCTTACACGTAAATAATACAGATCACAGAGTACAATATAACAACAGCTTCATTCTGGATGTTGGGACTAGTTATTTCAGAAGAAGTTTATTGGAAATGTGTTACATAAAAACCTGTAAAAATAATCTCAATCACAAAAAAGACATAGAAGGATTGAGCTCCATGTATACTTATTTGCTAACACAAAACTATACCAAACCAATAAAAAAGAACGATCTTTATGAAAAAATTAGTTTCTAGTAAAGTTGACGTTTCTTATCTCTTTCTGTCATTTTTGCTATTTATTACCAGTTACCTTTCTATGTTTTCTTGTTAAAATTACATAATAAAAAATTAAATATGACTAATAATAAATAACGTCCAGTATTAATTTTCTCTTTCAAATTTTTAAATTTTTAAATTAGCCTATGAATCTCTTGATTATAAAATTAAAGAATTAATATAATTAATAATAAATAACTCGTCGAAGAGTAACATTCATCAAATTTAAGTCCCCCCTTTTTTATAAAATTAAAACTAAAAAATAGATATCATTAATAATAAATAATTTATCTAAAATTAGCATCTACCTAAAAAATTTACCACATCCCTAACTTTAATGCTTTTTATGAGCTAAATTTTTGTGAGTAATTTCACATTCAGTTCATTTAATCACATTTTAAAAAACGAACGTTTTAGTTTATTTTCTGTACCTGGTTTGCATTTTTAGAATCCAGAAGAAGCTACCATTAGGCAGCGAAAGCTCGATAATAAAAATAAAAAGCAGATACTAGAGCCTTTAGATCTTTGATTGCTCATCTCTTCTCCTTACAAGGGCGTTTCCCAACAGTTAAACTTAGGATTGTTTGTTGCCAGTGCCCTGTTACTGTCCTTCCTCTTTCTTATATATATATATATATATATATATATATATATATATATATATATATATATATATATATATATATATATATATATACACATATATATATATATATATATATATATATATATATATATATATATATATATATATACATAATATATATATATATATATATATATATATATATATATATATATATATATATATATATATATATATATATATATATATATATTATATGCACTATTTAGCGAAATAAAATTTGTAACATACTATAATATATAATGGTTAAATGATAAAAAAGCTTATTTTAATTAACTTCTGATTTAGGAGCCTTATAAAAGTGTTTTTAAAAAACCAAAAGGGTGTGTCCTTTATATCAACATTTTATCAATAAACTAATTTTTTAAATGCTTTCAGTTTCACAAAAATAAAAAGTTTGCGCGAATCTTCAACTGCGGTATAAACATGTAGTGCGCTTGAATATCAGTACGCGAAAATTTCGGCTTCTTAATGCACAAACGATAAAGAGCAGCAATATGTCAAGTAATTTGATATAACGCATACTTCGTAAAGATTCCATCTGAAGCCCTATAAAATACAGCTCATTTAAGAGTTAACTATTCTGATATTCAAGTTCGTTAATAATAACAATAATAACTTCTTACTTGCCATCCAGAATAACGTCATATTAACCAGAAACCAAAATGTATCATCAAAGACCCAACTATTACAGAAAACAGATGCAGGAAATGCCACCAGCATAAAGAAACGATGAAAGACATAACAAGCTGATGTAAAATATTAGCCGGAACGGAATACATAGCCAGACATGACTCAGCAGCAAAAGTAGTTCACCAAGCACTAGCCATAACATACAAACTCATAGAAAAGACAGATCCCTATTACAAATTCACACCAACATCTTTACCCAAAAATTAAGATTACAAAACTCTACTGGGACATCAGTATCCATAGAGATGGAACAGTCGCCTCCAATAGACCCGATATTAATTTTCAAAAAAAAAAATTAAAAGTCGCCTATCTAATTGACATAGCTGTCCCCAACGACACAAACATCCAAACAAAATACACAGAAAAAATTTTCAAATACACAGACCTTGTAACAAAACGGCTATGGAAACAAGAAAAGGGCATTATTATCCCCCTCGTCATATCAGCCACAGGCCTCACTCCAACAACATTTACATCATACTTAGTGCAATTAGGACTCAATACATACACAAAAACATTCAGAAGTCAGTGATTTTGAAAACATGTAAGATCATTCCTTAATACACAATGGTAATAGCGTTTGTCCTGACTTGGCTTAAGCCCGTCAGCCAAACATGGAACCACATTTACCAAATGTGAAAAAGAAAAACATAATAATCAGCAGCAGCCGTTATTACGAGGAACAATGAGATGCAAGCTATTGACAATCCGTCTCAATGAGAAAGATAAACTGCAGGACGGATGCCTCTAAATGACGACCCTGGCAATGAATAAGGACACTTTGAGGAGATTGTAGACTCAGGGAAGACTTGTATAATTACTACCAAGAATCCGAGACGACGCGTAGAGGATATATGGCACCATGTTTGGATCAAAATCACAACCACTTGTTAAAAAATTCCACTCAACACATCAAAGTCTAGCAATGGTTTTAACATCAATACTGCAAAAACCTGAGAGAACTTCAGTTTTTCTCACAACAGGAGTAACTTATCTTCGTTCAAAGTCGACTTCTGTACTTACCTCCATTCCCTACGACCAAATGTATTATCTAGCTTGATAATGATATACTGCTCCCAGAAGAACAAAAAGGCTGTAGAAAAGGAAGCCGTGGATGCACGAAACAACTGGTAATTGACTCAGTTATAAGTGAAGAAGCAAAAAAAAATGAAAAACAAACCTATACGTGGCCCTTATAGACTAGAAAAAAGCCTTTGACAGTATTCCTTACTCATTTCTTTCACAAACGCTTAGAATGTACAGAATAAGTCCATCTGTGATCAATCTACTGCAGAGCTTGATGCCTCACTGGCGAACAGACCTGCATATGCAAACGAGAAAAGAACGAATGAATATTTGTCACATTCACATCAGAAGGGGAATTTTCCAGATGCATTGAGCGCAATGTAGTATTGCCTCGAGTTAGCACCACTGTTGAATATATTAAATAAAAACAACAAAAGATTCAAACTACAAAATGGACAATATGTTTATCACTTAGCATCCATGGATGACATTAAATTAATATCTGCCACAAATATGGAGTTCGGCCGCAACAAATGTCATCATCCAGGATTTGGAGGATATGAAAATAATTTTGAAAATATGACTAATCTGTAAAATCAAAGCGATACAAATTTATGCTTACCACACAAAAGATATAATAAAATTGAAATAATACTGGATATAAAGTAATTATAGACCAACAACTAATTTTAATTTGATTCAGAATACAAAAATGAAATTGTAAAAATGGAGAATTACAAAGAAAAACGACAGCAGTATCAAATAACAGACATACCTACAGAAAGGCAAGAAACGTATACGAATTCAAGGGCTGCTGCTCTTAAAATCCAAGGCTCTAAAATTCTCTTTTGAAATTATTTGGTACATATATTCGACATTAAATTCACTCAAGTATTTTGCATTATATGAAAATTAACGTGTCAAAATCTCCGTGTTGTGAAAAGGTATAGAGAGTTTTCCCCTAAAACAAGTATTAATATTGCGCATGACACATAAAAACTTGGTCTAATTATAAAGATACGACGAAGTTGTTGGCAAGATACTGAAAAAACTGAGAAAAGGAGTGCAACAGTGGCCTTTGTTGTATGCTCAATCTGCCAACCTTCTTTTTTATCTCATATATTAATCGCAAATAACAGTTTTGCAGGTTCTTGAATCCGTTTATCCTCTGAGATAGGGATACATGGGCCGTAGGTACATGTACATGCAGTAATAATTACTGAGATGTTGTATTATGGAACACGACAATAACGCTAATAACAAACATGAATAACCATATAGTTATAAACAACAGCTCTACAAATTGTTAAGAATTATGTGTATCTAGAGCAAAAAATTACTACGATTGAAAACAGTGTATCGTATCAAATTTCAAAAAGAACAGGCTAGGATGGTGCTCATTCGAGAAACTAAGTTACATATTCATAGATAAAGCCATCCCAAGTAAGTTAAAGACCAAAGTTTACGATCAGTGCATCCTACTCGTAATTATATATGGACACTGAATAAAGCCGATATACAAAAACTAGCTCGGACCCAGAGGGCACATGAAAGACAGATGATCGGGATAAAACCTAAAAATATAGAGCAAGAGCCCGTGAACGCCAGACCTACGTCATAGTATAAAGGCTCAAAATTTTTCTGCGCCAGTATACTACAGCAGGTAAGAATACTTGGCTACTATGAACCCTGGGTCGCGATGGCTTTGACAGGTAACAGGTAGTAAAGGTGTATAAAATTGCTCCCCAAAAACATCATAGTATAAAGCATGATTTTTTGATATTTTCTACAGGCTACCATTAAAAATCACGTCATCATTTTGTATGGAGGAAACCCCCCGCCAGACACCGTTAAAGTTTAATAAATTATAATTGTACTTACGTTATAGTATAAAACCTGAATTTTTTATATGGTACTGGGACAATTATTTAAAAATGTTTCCCAAGCAGCCAGACAATTTCGAAGGTTTTAACAGCCTGCCAGATATTCTGACAGTTTGCAATTCTAAGAACAATAGAGATGGAACTGAATAATCGATCACAAATTTAATCGATTTTTTTAAAAAATGGACTACTATTGTGAACAAGATTTTATCGATTATATACTGTTAACTGAATTATACCAAAATGAGTGTTTCGTTTTTGATACTCAATGCCTACCAGCAATTAATAGTGTACATTGAAATTGGTAATGATTACGGACCAAATGGCATTAGAATTACGCATGAAATAGATCGAAACTGACAAAAACATTTATTCACTCATTTATTTTAACGTAATGTCGTAATTAAAATAACGTAATTGTAGTAAAAACATCGTATTATTACGATGGATACATTTTTAACGATAACTGGTTACACGTAAATAATCGGTAAACTATACGATTGTCAGCATTAGTACATTTGCGTTCCGTTCAAAGCACAATCATAGTTTCACTAGATATCTAAAAATATATTGTCCATAATTGTAGATAAAGGTGGCCCTTATAATATCAGGCAGTACTAGTGAAATAAAGCAAAATACTATTTGGATTTTTTTAAAAATTTATAGTGTGACAGAATTTTAAATTGTGTCATGATGAAGTTGAAAGTTCTATGTACAGAATGGAATAGTATGGAGCTGTCAGAGCTCTTCCAATAATAACCAGGTGTAGTTAGGTTTACTGCGTCTTTTAATTTTAATAAAATATCGAAATTTAAATTAAATTTAATTCTAAATCTATTTTAAGAAACCAAATTTATAAAACTTAAATTATAATTTTTTATTCATTTATTAAATTAATTTTCTATTAATTTATTAACTTTAAAATTATGGTAAAAAATTATTTAAAAATTTATTTTTAATTCATAAATAATTTCTGTATAATTGGATTATCCGATAAACCCAGCTAACTGTCTCACTCGTACTCGCTTACATATACATTGCTTCCGCGCTCGCTGACCTTCAACCATGTCTGGCAGGGTGTTAGACCCTTCGAAATTGTCTGGCTGCTTGGGAAACATCTTTAAATAATTGTCCAAGTAACATACAAAAAATTTAGATTTTATACTTTAACGTAAGTACAATTATGATTTATTAAACTTTAAGGGTGTCTAGTGGGGGGTTTCTACCATACAAAGTGTCTGGCAATGAATGGCGTGGTTTCTAATAGTATCTTGTAGGCAATATCAAAAATTAGGCATTATGATATGACGTTTTTGGACAGCAATTTTATACACTTTTGCTACCTTTTACCTGTCAAAGCCACCGCGATTTAAGGTTCATAGTAGCCAAGCGTTCTTACCTGCTGTAGTGTACTTGCGCAGAAAAATTTTGAGCCTTTATACTGTGACGTAGGTCTGGCGTTCACGGTCTCTTGGCCTAATAGAAAAAGAAACATGTGATGATCGATGGACCAAGCGAACATTAGAATGGAGACCACGAGAACAGAAAAAGAGCGTAGGACGTCCCCAAAACAAGATGGCGAAATGATATACAGAGGGTTGTGCGCATTGGATGTATGACAACAGCTGCACATAGATTGAGATGGAAATTCAGAGGGAAGGCCTACATCCAGGACGGGATAAAACTAGGCTTATAGTGATAGTGTATTAAGGAAATGTCCGCTTTTAGACGAAATGGCCATTTAAAAAAAAAATTTAAACACTGTTCAACATTTACCAAAAACCTTACTGCCGAATAAGGTATATTTCCACCTTAACAATGAATTCAATAATCAAAATAGCTTTTATTATTGTCCGTTAAATCAGAGATTAAAGTACTAAAAGTCTTAACGGCTTAGGCCGCAATGTTGGCATGCGGCATAATCATCACTTACTTCTTTGAGATGATTTTTAGTTCGGAGCGATATGAGGAGACGATCGAGAAATTTTTCATACCTGCTTTACAAAATTTTATGGTTTTATCCCTGGAACTTGGTTTCTACAAGGATAAGTTACATTACATATTTCTAAACATCTGTGCCAACCATTTGGGAAATTTCTTGAAATAAATTGATTTCTGATATAAGTTGGCATTCACGTAATCCCTATGGGCTTTTCCTTTTAATGATTTTTCCAAACTAAAATTTACAGTAACTACCATCATCCCCTGAAATATTTAAAAGAAAGTATCCTTCAAGAAATGGTAGCAATCGTATAAACGAATATAAGGTAAGATTTGCCAGAAACCTAATTGTTTACATTTAGATGACATAATGTTCAGAAATCATTACTTAGTGACAGTTGTTTAATAAACCGTAAAGGTTATTTTCATTTGTCAATTTGTTTCTGTACTATAGTTACTTTAAAATTAAACTTTTCTACTCGGCACCCTACAAATGCCATGCTAATTGTGCCGAACTAAAAGAAATAGCAAATTAAAAAAGCAACTTATACGAATAATGTGAGGGACGAGCAGATATCTAAAAGTAACTGATCCAATAATAAAACACCACTATTATTGCCAAGACAATAAATTAAACATAAATAAAATAGAAAATAATATTTTCCAAATAAACGTCAAACAAATAAAACCCATAATTTAACCGCCTCATCCGAGATTACAAAGAAAAATATATATAGGAACAATCAAAAATGCCAATAAATCCTATAATGGATAGTCTTCCAATTTTCTCTGTTCGAGAAACGCCGAATGTTTGGATATTGGTATATTATGTAGTATTATTTTATACAATTTGTATATAATGGAAAAAGTTCCAATATGTTTAACATAGGAAATACGCCCGGAGGGAAAATATATGTTAAAAATTCAGAAACCCAAAATAAAATACGACAATTGTGTATTTTGAAAAAAGTTTTAGATACTTATATAAATATTTTTGCCTCGTCAAGTAGCAGTAACCCCTATGAATTCCAACTGTATATTAACATGTAAGTTCGTTACAGAGAACTTCCTGTTAATAATGTTCAATTATTTTAAAATAGCAGATGGTTCCTAAGAATAAGCCGTAAACTACTGGTAGTACTTATCAGTACTACCTTGAAATTTTGAAAGCTTTGACACAATGATATAGGAGGGTATTTTTTCAAGTCATCTACCTAGCCAGTAAAATAACGCCAGCTGCTTTAAGTACTTTGACGACGATTGGTCACCGCGAACTGTACGGAAATGACGTCCTATCTTATTTTCAAGTATAATTTTTATCTGAACAGTTTTGATAGGGTCGAGTCTCAATTGAGGATGATTCCAGATCATTTGATGCATAAAGTGAGGCAATCATCAGACTTGTGAAGAATTTACTGCTGTTAGATCGTCGAACAAAAATTCTAGTGCTTGCTAGAGAAACAGGAGTAACGAAAATTATAGAGTTGTGAATGAAGAAATTTTGGGACGAAAACAGTTTCTGCATGGTATATTCCCAAATTCCTTACGCCAAAGCAGAAACTTGCTAGGAAAGGAATTTGTCAAGAACATTTGACAGTTTTAAAGAACGATGCGAGTTATTTTTTGCGCATGGTCACACGCGACGTTATTCTATTGGGATCTTCTCACAAAGCAAGAGTCGGGCCATAAAGACTCTCCACCTCCAAAGTCGAAGCTATGAAAATTGGTTTGGCTGTCAGAATCTCAGAAACTAAATGGAGTTGGATCGACAGTTTTTTTTAATTATCACTACGAGAATTATTATTATATATTAAGAATTGTATACTACATGTTGTTTAATTAGTATCATATATGGAAATATAAGTTTCAAAGCTTCACCAGGAAAAATTTAAAAATAGAAAATGAATTTGTCTTCTCTCTATTAACTTATTATTCCTGTTTTGTCTACAACTAACTTAGAATACGCTACGCTTCACAAAATCAATCTTAAAACATGCCACAAGCAGATAAACTATCTTTTTTCTTCTTCAGGGTAAAACTATATTCGGTTTTATAAATTTTATAAGAAATTAGAAATAATAAAGTACAGAATAAGACTAAGTTTTAGTGTTTAAGTTAATTATCTCATGAAATATCTTTAAAATTCGGTACGAGCAAGGGTTTCTATTAGGTAAGTGAGCATACTAAATACTCCATCGAAAGTTGTCACAGCAACTTTTAAGCCGACAGAGTGGTTGACACTGTCAACACTTAAAAGCAGGCAGTGCTTTTCTAGAGATCCTCTTCAGGCTTTTTTTTTAAAGGTTCTACTAGCACACGTGCTGCAGGGAAGTCCCTAAAGCGCTCCAGGAGCGGCATGTGAGCGGAAAAGGCGATTCACGTTGTTCTTGAATCGCTATAAATTATATTCGGTGGGAAACACAGCCCCGAGCTCCATATAAAAGACTGCTTGAAAAGCGTTGTACGCGGAGTAACAAGCTGAACCTCATACGGATGTGAAGTATTAGCGAGACGTGTATTTCTAACATGCACCGCTCTGGGAGGAATTAAGCGGGCTACATCCTTCGAACACTTTCCATGAAAATACTTGTAGAACAGGCTTAAGTCGCCAACCGCTTTTTTTTTTTTTTTTCGATTTTCCAGCGAACCACGGCAGCCGGTCAGTTCCGGGTCTCCAATCAGACGAACAGCTCTTCTCTGAACAGAACCCAACAAATACAGTGTATGTTTGGGAGAAGAGTCCCAAACATGGGAGCAGTATTCCATAGTTGGTCGAATTTGAGCTTTATAAAGAATTAACGGTTGTTGTGGAGTGTAAAGCTTTCTGTTTCGAAATAATATTCCCAACTTTTGAGAAGCTCTCTTCGCTATGCCTGCAACCTGTTCATGCCAAGACATATTTGCTCCCAAATTAACGCCCAACAAATTGAGTGACGATGCTACGGGAATGGAGTGCCCCGACATAACTATGTCGAGTTCAGCAACGTTAACTTTTAAAAAAAAAACTGCCGCCCGAGTCTTTGCAGCGTTAAACTCCACTTGGTTACTGTCACCCCAAGATAGAATTTCGTCCAGGTCTTTGTTAAGTTGAACGTGCGCCTGCTGTCTGCGGTATTCGACTGAGTAGCGGATGTTCAAGAGTTCAAAGTGAATAAACAGATAAGTGTACTGTCATCTGCAAAGCTGTAGAATGGATTGCCGGTCTTTTCCAGCAGATCGTTAATGTAAATGAGAAAGATAGTCGGGGATAGCATGGAGCCTTGTGGCACGCCGGCCTTAATAGTGAAGGTGTTAGAAAGAAATCCGTCTACCGCCACTCGTAAAGAACGTATGTGGCTAATTTAAAATAACTGAAAACAAACAAGGCCCTTATTTCAGCAGTTTACTCACTGTTCTCTTATTCGTCAAATCCATCCTGAGACGCGTTTCCCCGTATCACGGCTCGTCGATCGGACAAGGAGGATCCCTAGAAAAGCGATGCCTGCTTTTAGGTATTGACCGTGTCAACCACTCTGTCGGTTTAAAAGCTGCTTTGCCAGCTTTCGCTAGAGCATTACACATGCGTACTTAGTACAATTCGTTGTATTCTACCATCGTGTTCCGTAACTACTTGGATAAGTACCAGTAAATCCTGTTCTCTTGTTTGTCAATCCTAGCCGGACTGTCAAGCCATGATACCGCAAAACGCGTCTCGGAATGAATTTGACGAATAAGAGAACTGTGGGTAAACTGCTGAAATATGGACCTTGTCCGTTTTTAGTTATTTTACATTAACCACATATGCCTGAGGAGGAGCCCTAGAAACGCGCTGCCTTGGTTTAAGTGTTGACCGTGTCAACCACTCTGTCGGCTTGAAAGCAGCTGTGTCGATGGAGTATTAAGTATACGTACTTAGTACAATTCGTTGTATCCTACCATCGTGGTCCATAACTACTTGGATAAGTACCAATAATACTCTTCTCTTGTTAATCCTAGCCCGACTGGCGAGTCGTGATACGCCGAAACGCGTTTCGGGATTGATTTCACGAATAAGAGAATAGTGGGTAAACTGCTGAAATATGAACCTTATTTGATTTTAGTTATGTTACATTAATGTAAAAAAAATGTATTGCCAAAAGTACAAAGTCTACACGGATATTAATTATAAATGAGCCATCCCTCTAATTCGCTTATTTGAAGCTAGGCAGATATATTAAATACAGAAATTGTAAGCGTTTTTGAAAAAGTATACTATAGTGTTGAAACAGAAAGAAAAGCTCATTGGGTTTGTAACTTATGACAAACCAAATACTAAGTGAGACACCCCGTATATATTTACTGTGTTATTATGTAAAATAAAGAGAATTATGTTTTATCTAACTTTGCCGAAGTTGGTTAAGACAGTTAACTTAAGAATTTTGATAATACTAAATACTATAAAAATGTTTTTTTCGGGCGTGAAAAGCGGAATATTTAGGCAACATTTACTATAAAAACAGTTTTAATGCAAGGTAAACAGAACGAGAATATGAAAGGCCTTATGGCAAGTCAAGAACAATCCCCAGCCTAAATATATTTCCACGAATATACATCTACATCACAACTGAAACGACTTTTAGAGAAAGAAAGGAGGAGAAAACGACGAAAATTTAGTATTGAAAATGTTTTACATTTTAAAAGTACCTTACTATTGCAAAAACTGAACAAGAACCAATATTAATTATTTTTTTCTTGGTTTTAAAAAAACTCTTGAAGACTTAGAAAGAAATAGCAGATGCTATTAAAGATCTTGGCAAAACATATTACATAATTTAAGATATTTCTCAGCAATATGGTTGTCAACCATGTAAAGTTCTACCAGTACAGCTTTAGCCAAGATAACAAAGAATTACGTTCCAGGTTTTTGTCTGGAGATATTGCAACGTATAGCTCAAGATACGCAACTGTATAATAAAATTGTTTGATGAGTCAGTTTTCCCAACAGTCACACTTTTTGATATTATCCAAATATATACACATATTTCTACATAGAAAATAATACTTAGTTAAATATGTTTTTAAAAGAATCTATATAGATTTACATGAAATTCCAAAAGTGTCATCGACAACAATATATACTAAACAATTTTTCAAAAATCTGAAAATTAGTTTCTTTCTTCTAGGGAAGAGAAAATGCATAAATTTTCATAGTTTTTGATTAGGTTTTTCCTTTGCTAATGCCGGAAATTTTCAAAACCAAGAACATATATAAATACATAAAACTCAACATCTATACATACATACATATATATATATATATATATATATATATATATATATATATATATATATATATAATATATATATATATAAACAAAATTGTTTATGTATGGTTTTTCCCTGACTGAATAATTTCTTTTATAACCCTGATATTTAAATTTAGTTTGCTTCTGGATCATCAGGCGTTTTTCTTTAACTGAAAAAAGAAAAATTGTTGTTATTTTTTACAACATAATACGAGGCTGGTTTGAAAAGTCCGTGCAAAAATAAAAACTACTTATGTGTTTGGGGTAAACCTTTTTTATTTTTCGACATAGTCTCCTTTTAGACTTATACACTTCGTCCAACGATGTTCTAGTTTGTTGATCCTTTCCGAATAATATTATTTGTCCAAGTCTGCAAAATATCCATTAGTGTCTGCAATCACCTCCTTGTTTGAATAAAATCTTTGTCCCCCCAGCCATTTCTTCAAATTGGGGAACAAATAGTAGTCCGAGGGAGCCAAGTCTGGAGAATAAGGGGGATGTGAAACGAGTTGGAATCCTATTTCCATTAATTTTGCGACCACAACTGCTGAGGTGTGTGCTGGTGCGTTGTCGTGATGGAAAAGGACTTTCTTGTTGGCCAATCGCGGGCGTGTTTCTTGCAGCTCGGTTTTCAAACGGTCCAGTAACGATGAATAATATTCTTCTGTAATAGTTTTACCCTTTTCCAGATAGTCGATGAGGATTATCCCTTGCGAATCCCAAAAGACAGTCGCCATAACCTTTCCGGCCGAAGGAATGGTCTTCGCCTTTTTTGGTGCAGATTCCCCCTTGGTAACCCATTGTTTAGATTGTTGTTTGATCTCAGGAGTATAGTAATGTATCCATGTTTCATCCACAGTGACGAAACGACGTTTAAAGTCCGCGTTTTGCCTTTCATAAAGTAATGTTTAATCACCACACGAAATTCTTTTTCGTCCATTTCTTGAAAATCACTCGACTTCCTTGATTCACACGAATGCCAAACACAAAGAAATAGACCAATATATATCCACGTATTATTCGAGAACGAATAACTTAGTTTTCATACAGTGTTCTTTCACATGTATGTGCATTAGCTCTCCAAGTTCTTCACTATTATTCCAGACATAATATATAACAATATTAGTACGACAGTGTAGATCATTGTTAAATTTTGAATCATTTTAGTAAATCGAAATGACAGTTCTTTGACAGTATAACAGTCGTGACAACTTTTTGTATCGGAAATTTCGAGGAAAAAACAACATACTGCGGTTTTATGACAGTAGCGACACATATTGATACACAACTAACAGTAATTTTATGTGAATTAATAGATAAAATAATTTTTCACCATTGCAGTCCAGAGCTATAGTAAATGGGCTATTTTTTATTTATACAGGGTAGTTGAAAAATACCATTATTTTTCTTTTTAGGATGGCAACAGGACCTAAAATGCGGGTGATTTATAGACCTAATTGTTTCTACGCAGGAAACACAGCAGACAAAAGCTATAAAAATGGGGTACACGTGCGGACGAGGACGTAGAGAGTAACTAAAGAAAGACTTATTCAATTTTTATGCTTTTTGTAGTTAGGTAAGTTAGCCTGCAAGGTTTTAGTTCATATATGAGTATTGTTGGAGACATTTTTGGCGGGATTAATGACATACACTAAAGATGCAGGCAGTAAAGTAATATCTTCTAACTCATATACGAGTATAACACATGTTTGGGACAATGCAACTGAATACTTTAGAGAATCTCGAGCGGTTGCAGTTAATATATCCAAGGCTTTAGACCGTGTTTGGCACGATGTATTGATTGTTGGCTAAGGTACGATTTTATAGAATGTCTGACAAGTTTCGTTTATGGCTCTCGTGATTTCTTCAAAGAGCGTTGTATACGAGTGGCACCTTCACTATTAACGCCGGTGTACCCTCAGGCTCACTCTGTCTTCTACTCTACATTAACGATCTCCTGAAAGGAATCCAGTCTACGGCTTTGCAGATGACAGTGCGCATATTTCTTCATTCACTTTGAACGCTCAAACATCGGCTACTCATGCAAATATTCACAGACAGCAAGAAGTCGTTTAGCTTAGTAGAGACCTGGGAGAACTTCTATCTTGGGATGACTGTATCCAAGTAGCATTTAACACTATAAAAACTCAGGCTAAAAAAGTTAATGTTGCTAAACCCGCACTCAATATCTCTTGCATCGGAGTAAATATGTCTTGGCATCAATATATCGCAAGAGTAGCAAAGAGAGCTTCTCAAAAGCTGAGAATATTGTTTCGAACTAGCACTCCCACATTAACTGTTAATTTTGTACAAAGCTCAAATTCGACCAATATACCACTCTCATATTGGAGGCTCTTCTCAAACATAAATTACATTTGTTGGCTTCTATTCTGATGCTGTTCGCCTGATTGGAGACCTAGAACTGTCCAACAACCTTTATTCATTGGAACATCGAAGAACTGTTGCACATGGGTCTATTCTACAAGTATTTTCATGAAAAGTGTTCTATGGATGTAGCCCGCTTAATTCATCCCAAAGCGGTACATGCTAGAAATACACGTTGCGCTAATATTTCACGTCCGTCTGAAGTTCACCTTGCCACTCCTCTTATAACCAATTTCAAGGAGTCTTTTATGTGGACAACTTTATCTCTCTGGAAGGATTTGCTCAGGACTGTGTTTCCCACCGAGCACAGTATACAGCGATTCAATTGCAACGTGAATTGCTTTTTTGCAGATACATCGCTCCTATAATCCTTTAAGGATTTCCCTGCAGCACGCAGGTCATACCCATAATTATTTTTTACTACTCAAGTAATAAAAATCACGCGGGAAAAGCCAACATTTTATAATACAATAAGGATCGCTCGATAAAAAAAATAATATACATTTGACAAACTAAGCAATTATTAACTAGTGTTTGAGTTGTATCTAATTGTGTGTGTATTTGGCTTGGAAGTAAATTGAAGGTAATTTTCGGAGTACATATTGCGTTTGAGGTTGATTAATTAGACATCAGAATGTAAATTTATACAATAGTTGATTTATACGCTATTAGTTACTCGGGGTTAAAATAAGTTAACTCTATATTTTACAATATATGATTAACAATTAACACGTACGGTTCAATATATTGTTTAATAGTTAGACAGGGTGTTAGCACGTGTAAAGGTTGGTTGTGTATCACTTGTATTAAAGGTAATCGCAGTTCCCTATATCAGTCCATTTGTTAGTTTTAAAAAAAATATTAATTATGACGTAATTTCCTCACATACAAGGCTGGTTTGAAAAGTCCGTGCAAAGTCCGAGAGATGGCAGCATCTCTTGAATGAACGCACACCAAGTTTCAGCTATATTGGTCTATTTCTTTGTGTTTGGCATTCGTGTGAATCAAGGAAGTCGAGTGATTTTCAAGAAATGGACGAAAAAGAATTTCGTGTGGTGATTAAACATTACTTTATGAAAGGCAAAACGCCTCAGGAGACTAAAGAGAAGCTTGATAAACATTATGGTTACTCTGCACCTTCGATTAGAACAGTTTATAAGTGGTTCAAAATTTTCGGACTATCCATATGGGCACAAGTGACGCTGAACGTTCTGGACGGCCTGTGGAGGTTACGACTTCAGAAATCATTGATTGAGATTGCTAGTGCTGTGGGCATCTCGACTGAACGGGTACATAATATTTTGCATAAACATTTGGACATGAGAAAGCTATCCGCAAGATGGGTGCCGCGATTGCTCACGCTTGACCAAAAACGGAATCGTGTGAAGTGTTGCAAGGATGGTTTGCAGCTGTTCCAGAAGAATCCGGAGGACTTTAAGCGTCGTTTCGTCACTGTGGATGAAACATGGATACATTACTATACTCCTGAGACCAAACAACAATCTAAACAATGGGTTACAAAGGGGAAATCTGCACCAAAAAAGGCGAAGACCGTTCCTTCGGCCGGAAAGGTTATGGCGACTGTCTTTTGGGATTCGCAAGGGATAATCCTCATCGACTATCTGGAAAAGGGTAAAACTATTACAGGTGAATATTATTCATCGTTATTGGACCGTCTGAAAACCGAGCTGCAAGAAAAACGCCCGCGATTAGCCCACAAGAAAGTCCTTTTCCATCACGACAACGCACCAGCACACACCTCAGCAGTTGTGGTCGCAAAATTAATGGAAATAGGATTCCAACTCGTTTCACATCCCCCCTATTCTCCAGACTTGGCTCCCTCGGACTACCCCCAATTTGAAGAATTGGCTGGCGGGACAAAGATTTTATTCAAACGAGGAGGTGATTGCAGACACTAATGGATATTTTGCAGACTTGGACAAATCCTATTATTCGGAAGGGATCAACAAACTAGAACATCGTTGGACAAAGTGTATAAGCCTAAAAGGAGACTATGTCGAAAAATAAAAAAGGTTTACCCCAAACACATAAGTAGTTTTTATTTTTGCACGGACTTTTCAAACCAGCCTCGTATATACACAAAGCGGAAATAATAAATTTTCTAGAATGATGCTGTAAAAATTAAATGAAACAATTGTTTTTCCGTTTTCTACTATTTTATTCAATATTGCACTTTTTACAGTTGCCATTCCTTCGAAAATAGGAAAAGGTAGACGAAATATCCGAGCTCTAGTCGAGGACGATGAATTAGCGGAAGCCACCAAGCAAGCTAAAAAAGAATAAACTGAGAGGATCAAAAGTTTACAAGAAAATTGAATGGAGTTTTAAATGATTTCCTTCTCATCAAGAAAGCCTATATTAACTTGATTTTAATTTAGAAATAAGTTAATATAACAAGGTGCTAAATTAGGTGAATACGGGAAATGGCTATGGGACTTGATTTCGAGCCAAGAACTGACGAATACGAAGTAAAGACTAACTTGTCGCATTATCATGCAACAAGAACCAGCTGTTTGGATGCCAATAATCAGATCGAACACAACATATTCTACTGGTAAAACATTTCGATACGCTAAAATATATGTGACTGCTAGTTTAACTAGCTAATACAAATTTCACTTTAAATAATATCTTGAGCTTGCAGAAAAGCGATTTTTCTTATGTTTGTGCTGATAATTTTGACTTCCAATATGAACTTTCACGATATGTATCTAATTTCCTCACATATATACACAAAGCGGAAATAATAAATTTTCTAGAATGATGCAATAATCAGATCGAACAACATATTGTACTGGTAAAACATTTCGATACGTTTAAAAATATATGTGACTGATTGATAGTTTAACTAGCTAATACAAATTTCACTTTAAATAATATCTTGAGCTTGTAGACAAGAGATTTTTTTAATGTTTTGCGCTGATAATTTTGACTTCCAATCTGAACTTTCACGATATGTTTGTGGATAATATTGAAAACATCATGTCTGGTTATCAGAAACAATTAATTTTAGGAAGTTAGAAGAGGTCCGTACTAATTCACTAAAATTTTTAACTCTCAATATCTTTTGATATTCATTTAATGTGAGTAAAACAGATTTAGCTCTTATCTTTTTGTTTGCTTAGATTATCTTTTATAATCATTCCAATTGTTTCTTTGTTGATGTTTCCCGATTCTGCCATCCTTTTATCATCTGCCACAATTATGCGAACTTCTTGAATCATTTCTTGCATTTGAATTGATGATATTTCTGTTGTTTTCCATCGAAACGCATTCATAAAATTCCAAAACTATGGTTCTTGATTAGCAACCATTGCTATATATTTTTTGGGACACTGGTCCTGTTTTGCTAGAAATTTAATTGCAGCTTTCTATTTTATGTTATAATTTCTACAACAAAATTTGCTGACTATGTGTATCTCAGTGATTTGTTAATACTTTGTACTAAAATTTAAAATAAAAACTGAGAGAAGTTACAGCTGTAAAATGATACATTTACCTTGAAGGTGACGGTACTAATTTATGATATAAAGTAACGGTACGAAAAATTAATTATTTTTCCGTCTCAAAAATTAATTCAACCACTATTAATTGATATTTTTAATAATAAAAAGATACCTTAAGTAAGTTTAGCATGAAAAGGCTTCAAAGATGTAATGTGCGAAACGATACAGTTCGGTGCTTCTCAAATTACTTAGCTGAGGACTATTCCAAATGGGGTATATGCACGTTCTAGGGATTATCGACAACTGAGTCATGGTGGTTATTAAGCCAAGGGTAATACAAGGGAAAATAAGTTTATTTATTTACCTATATCGCAGTCAAAGTAGCAGTCTAGGCTTTTGTAATATTCTTATAGTTAATATCATTCGAAAAATAATTGACAGTTTCAGAATATATATATATATATATATATATATATATATATATATATATATATATATATATATATATATATATATATATATATATTCTTAAACTATCAATTATTTTCCGAATGATATTAATTATAAGAATATTACAAATATTCACAAATATGTATATATATATATATATATATATATATATATATATATATATATATATATATATATATACACATAGGGTCTTATGAAAATCGTTTATTACATTTAAACAGGTGATTCTTCGGTCAAGTAATGAAACATTCACTACTTTTTTTTTTCTCATTTAGAACATTTTTAAAATTTTGTGATGTGGGACGCCTACGAATAATGTTGTCAAAGGTTCATCTCTATTTATTAACACTGTAATTTATTGAATGGTCAACTAATCAAATTTTCAAGTAAGAAACGACAAAAAACTGTTAATAAATGGGACCATTGTGACAAGATAAGAATTTTATACATATTTATCATAAAAAAAAAAAAAACGGAAATTTACCGCCAAGTTAGATGATTTGATACTGTTACAACAAACTACGTATCAGTAAGGAACACTAAATACTGCACTTCTTGATTCAAAAACATTGCTTTTTACAACACTCGAATGTATCAAATAATCTGAGTTACTAAACCGAAACACCATAATAGACACTTACTGAATTAATGTTTTCATCAAAATATTAAGAAAATGGGCGCCGTACTAGCCAAACAAATGTTTAAAACAGAATTGTGTTAGTCTTTATACGCGGACTAGATGGGGATCACTAACTAATAATAGCTTTAAAACAGTAACAAAATTTAGATTAAATGGATGGAAGAAGGAGAGAGCCATTGGCCAAAAAGCATGTGGAAACGACGAGAAAGTGTCATTTATTAACACGGCTATTCTGTATGAAAGTTAATAAAAATTATATTTTGTATCGTTTTACTCTGTGTCGCAAAAAACCACAATGAAAGTTACACAATCATTTTAAAGGAAATATTGTGATTACTAATGAGTGCAAAACCTTGCAGCTTTAGATAGAAAATTGTAGGTGGTATCTTTTGTTAGTATAGTACGTTTTAAACACTGATATTCATAAATAGGTTATTTCTTCAATATCAATTCAATCAAACTAATGGCTTACATGCTGGAATACATAATGCTTCAGAGTCCCGTTTCTCGGGTTAAACATATTAAACCATTTCTATAACATCTTACATATATATATATATATATATATATATATATATATATATATATATATATATATATATATATATATATGAGGCTGGTTTGAAAAGTCCGTGCAAAAATAAAAACTACTTATGTGTTTGGGGGTAAACCGAGGGAGCCAAGTCTGGAGAATAGGGGGGATGTGAAACGAGTTGGAATCCTATTTCCATTAATTTTGCGACCACAACTGCTGAGGTGTGTGCTGGTGCGTTGTCGTGATGGAAAGGGACTTTCTTGTGGGCCAATCGCGGGCGTTTTTCTTGCAGCTCGGTTTTCAAACGGTCCAATAACGATGAATAATATTCACCTGTAATAGTTTTACCCTTTTCCAGATAGTCGATGAGGATTATCCCTTGTGAATCCCAAAAGACAGTCGCCATAACCTTTCCGGCCGAAGGAACGGTCTTCGCCTTTTTTGGTGCAGATTCCCCCTTGGTAACCCATTGCTTAGATTGTTGTTTGGTCTCAGGAGTATAGTAATGTATCCATGTTTCATCCACAGTGACGAAACGACGCTTAAAGTCCTCCGGATTCTTCTGGAACAGCTGCAAACCATCCTTGCAACACTTCAGACGATTCCGTTTTTGGTCAAGCGTGAGCAATCGCGGCACCCATCTTGCGGATAGCTTTCTCATGTCCAAATGTTTATGCAAAATATTATGTACCCGTTCAGTCGAGATGCCCACAGCACTAGCAATCTCATGCACCTTAACTCTTCTGTCATCCATCACCATATCATGGATTTGATCAATGATTTCTGGAGTCGTAACCTCCACAGGCCGTCCAGAACGTTCAGCGTCACTTGTGCCCATATGGCCAGTCCGAATATTTTGAAACCACTTATAAACTGTTCTAATCGAAGGTGCAGAGTCACCATAATGTTTATCAAGCTTCTCTTTAGTCTCCTAAGGCGTTTTGCCTTTCATAAAGTAATGTTTAATCACCATACGAAATTCTTTTTCGTCCATTTCTTGAAAATCACTCGACTTTCTTGATTCACACGAATGCCAAACACAAAGAAATAGATGGCGCATTGGTATAACAATTAAAAAATAAACGAAAAAATCATAATTCTTAGAAGTTGCCAAAGTGTTGTGTTCTTCTCAACTTCTAAGAATTACGATTTTTTCGTTTATTTTTAATTGTTATACCAATGCGCCATCTATGCCTTCGAGCAGTAAGCTTGAGAAAGGTGCGCTTCTGCAAATAAATTGCCAGCCGTGTTGGCAACTCTGCTTGAATGACTTAGTAAGTCGCCGGTAGAGTACAGTAAAAGCATCTATTTGTTATAGTTTTCCGTTAGTTACAAAGAAATAGACCAATATGACTGAAACTTGGTGTGCGTTCATTCAAGAGATGCTACTAACTAAACATGACCTCGATACGCGCCGGTGGTGTCATCTCTCGGACTTTGCACGGACTTTTCAAACCAGCCTCGTATATATATATATATATATATATATATATATATATATATATATATATATATAAATGTACAGGGCGAGTCAACGATAGATTATCTCATCGAGAATGACAAAAAAAATGTTGAATACAATATTTTTAGGGAATGTTAAGGTACACAGTTTAAAATTATTTGTGAGTATACAGGGTAGTTCAAAAAAGTGTAGCCGATATAACATATGTTTTTTTTTTTAAAATGAAACATCCTATTTTCTAATTTATTTTTAAATTTTACGTAAAATTTTATAACTTTTTTTATTAATAATGTTATATACCTAAACCTAGTAGTTTTTCTAATATTTCATTTTTTTTTTTTAAATACTAGTTTTCAGTTTTTTTAAAAATTTCCAGTAGCGCCATTGTTTCTAAAGGTGGAATACTCATAATTGGTACGAGCGTTTATAGAGATGAAAAAAAAAAGATGTAAAGAGATTTGAGTTAGATGCTACAGGGTGTTCAAAATAAATTTATGCATTTCTACTATTCTAAATTGAAAAAATCTCAAATTTTTTAAATGGTACACCCTATATATGGTTATTTGTTTTGATAGATTTTACAAAACCCTCCAACTTTTATTAAATATGTCGTATACCTATTTCTAATAGTTTTCGATTTATTTTGAATTTTTCAATTTTTACCCTTGTTTTTAATACACTTACGCTATAACATCATAGTTGCCAAGACAAAACAAAAAGTAGACATTGTCAAATTTTGACATGTCTATTAAGCAAGTAAAAATAGTTTAATTTGTTTTAGTAAGTGACGTATAAAGGTAATAGTTATGGATTTTCCTAAAAATGAATTAATCGATATGATTTATACACTGAGCGAGGCGGGAAAAAATTGTCTTTTGGCAGTAAGGCTTTACGGAGCGAAGTACCCTAACAGACGTGTACCATCTAGAAAATTTTAAAGATCTTGTAATTAGGTTAGTTATAGCATGCATATTCACCACGGTTTAACATGTTATTATTTTGCAAATAGATAACGTTAAGTCTCATACCGTAATTAAAATTGTTCTCGTTATTTTATTTTATCGGTAGTAAACTTAGCTAGTAAGGCTAATTATGTACTGGAATTAGAAAAAGATATAAACAAGCTGTTATTTCTTTTATATGGTGCCTTAATTATTCACGTGCATTAGAACTAAGGTTGTAAACCTTTCCAAACCACTTTCAATATGTTTCTAAACCAAATATTGCAATCGTAAAAGAGTAAATTAATGTTTATTACTAGCAATAAATTTTAAAGTAAGTGCTTTTTTTATTTAAGTTAGTGACGTGGTTTATGTTTAGGTGACCTAAAATACATTACAGGTAATTTCCAAAGTCTAGGCTTAATTTAAAGAGATACTATGCATAATTTAAAGAGAAACAAGGAAATTAAAGAAGAATTAGAATTAATAACAAAAATATCTAAAATTGGTTTTACCAGGTGTACAAGTATGAAATGCGGATTTTTTTTCTAAAAAAACATGTTAAATTCAGAAGAATGATAAATAGTGCTTTATCGCTTGTTATATATTTTTCCCATCTTTCGGGCAATTTGTGAACACCACGCCAATAAAGATCTTCCCCTTTTGCCGCGAACCATTCATCGAGCCATTTTTTTTACATCTTCGTACGAACCAAAACGCTGCTCAGCAAGTGCGTGACCCATCGATGCAAACAAGTGGTAATCGGAAGGAGCCAAGTCTGGTGAGTAAGCCACATGGGGTAGAACTTCCCAGCTGAGTGCTTCCAACGTGTCGCGAACTGGTTTTGCCGTATGTGATGGAGCATTGTCATGAAGAAAATGACTTTGTGTTGCCTTTTTCCGTATTCTGGTATTTTTTCAAGCAGCGAACGGTTCAAATCGGTCAATTGTTGTTGGTAACGTTTAGTATTTACCGTTTCCCCAGGTTTTAATAGCTTATAACAGACCACGCCCCTCTGGTCCCACCAAACACAGAGCATCGTCTTTCTGCCAAAGCGATTCGGTCTTGCGGTCGATGTGGATGGTGTGCCTGGGTCTACCCATAATTTTTTGCGTTTGGGATTCTCAGAATAAATCCACTTTTCATCCCCTGCGATGCAAAAACGACTTCTTTTTGTACCGAGCAAGCAAAATGTCACAGTGTTTTTGCGCTTTTCCATTTACCTGTCGTTCAACTCATGTGGTACCCATCTACCGGTCTTCTGAATCTTTCCCATCTCTCGTAGCCGACTGAAAACAGCTTATTGACTGCCCAATTGCTCGGCGAGTTGTCTTTGTGTTTGCGAATCATCTTCGTCCAACAATGCTTGCAATTCCACATCTTCATATTTTTTTAGCGGTTTTCCACGTTCCTTGTCTGCAACATCAAAGTCACCACTTTTAAAATGCTGAAACCATCCTTCACACGTATCTTGCGATGGAGCATGTTCACCATAAGCTTCTCGATAATCGGTATGATTCAACAGCAGTTTTCTTCAAATGAAAACAAAAAATTAATTCTGTCCGCGAATGCTTTTTGTTCGGTATAAATTTCGACATATTGAACACAACAACACAACACTATGCACACACTTTTCCAATTTATCACTCGTGCGCGTCTGATACTTGTTGATAACACAACGAAATGGCGCAGTGTCAAATCTTTATAGCACAAACTGCATTGGTGCACCACCTGTTGTCTGAAATCCGCATTTCATACTTGTACACCTGGTAAGTAACAGATTATTTAGGAAGTAGTAAGAATGGATTGGATAATTTACCCCTTCGGCTTGTCTTGTAAACTCCATCCTTAGAAACGATAGCAAAAATATTACGCTGCGTCTATTCTTGTTTCTTTAAAATTAGTTTATTTAAATATATTCATAAAAAACTAAAGATGACAGTAACATGCTAATTAGCACAAACGGGATGGATTTTGATTAATAATACAGTAGAACAAATGCTTGAAAGTGGCTCTAGGATCACAGCTGGTTGGCAACTGTTTAGTGTTCCGTAATTATGGGATTACTTCGGTGTCCGTTTGTCCGTCTATCCGTCTGTTACATCCGATTTTCTCCGAAACTATTTGAAATAGAAAGTTAATTTGGCACAAATAAGAAAATTGAACTTTAAATATCGACTTAAGCGGTTAGTTTTGGCCGGTGAAATCGGAAGTGAAAAAAAACTTTACCAGGTCGCCGAGTGAGGTGTCGAATGAATGTTTGTGAAAACACAAGTTCAAAAATATATATGTTATACTTACGCACACTTTTTTTGTATTATTTTAAAGAAATTGGCACAAACGGCTATCTTCCCCAATCTCGAAAAGTACTGATCAAAAAATTTTGGACAAACTCTGAAATATTCGCCATAATTGAGCGAAAATTATCACGAGTACATTACGTTTGACAGTCTGGTGGAGGTTTTTTAATATACTTTTTAGTGCATGTACGGATGGGTACCGAGAGGAAATAATTTTATTTTATTTGTTTATAATTAAACAAATATTTAGGTAGTAAATATTTTAGAATGATTTATTGGCTAGGTGGCTAAGATGCTATTATTATTATTATCCATTATTGACTAAGAAAAAACGTGAAAATACATATTGGATCTTAAGATATATACATGTCAGGGGCCTAATTAACTTAGCCTAGGTAAAGATTTTATTTTATTTTGAAAGCAATCACCATACGGCACTAATTGCACAATTTCGACTTGCACTTATCCGTTTTTTTTTCTGTAGAAAATAAATCTGTTTACAAAAGTGGCCTATCACGTATAACTTCAGAGATTTTTGCGATTAAAATTGCAAAAAACACGACCAAAATTCATAAAATCAAATGCAGTAACTATTTTAGAACATGTGGTTATAAGCGAAATACTGGGTAAATCACTTCTCCAAATTTTTACTGTTTTTTGTGAATTTTATACAAAACCCTTCAACTTGGGTATATTGCTGGTATTGAAAAACTACCATTACGAGTGACTTTAAACTCAGAATTATTTTAATTCATTAAAAGTAAACTACTCCTTGTACTTATTTTAAAGCAATAGTCATTTATAGATTTGGAAGTATAGTAATAAACCGATTTTGATTGATCAAAGAAACATAAGTTTTTAGGTCACTACAGTTTACTAGATTGTAAATTTGAGCATTAGTAGCAAAGGCTGAAGAAATGAGAATTCTTGCCAACAGTACAGTTCTGTCTTTATTCTAAAGTATGAGATTCTCCGAGGAGCAACAAGCTGAACCTCATACGGATGTGAAGTATAAGCTCTACGTATATTCCTAGTATGTACCGCTCTGGGAGCACTTAAGCAGATTACATACATCGAACATTTTCCATGAAAATACTTGTAGAACAGTCTCAAGTCGCCAACCCTAGAAGCAGTATTCCATTACTGGTCAAATTTAAAATTTGTACAGAAATGGCAGTTATTGTGGAGTCTAAAGCTTTCTATTTTAAAAAATTAGCTCGAGCTTTTGAAAAGCTCTCTTTGCTATTTTTTTTATGGATCTAGCACACGTGCTACAGGGAAGTCCCTAAAGTGCTCCAGAAGCGGCATGTGTGCAGAACAAGCGATTCACGTTGTTCTTGAATCGCTGTAAATTGTACTCGGTGGAAATACAGCCCTGGGCAAATTATTCCAAAGGGATGATGTTCCCCATATAAAAGACTGCTTGAAAAGCGTCGTACGCGGAGTAACAAGCTGAACCTCATACGGATATGAAGTTTTAGCGCGACGTGTATTTCTAACATGCACTGCTCTGAGAGGAATTAAGCGGGCTACATCCTTCGAACACTTTCCATGAAAATACTTGTAGAACAGACTCAAGTCGCCAACCGTTCTTCGATGTTTCAGCCAATCAAGGCCATCGATCAGTTTCGGGTCTCCAATCAGACGAACAGCTCTTCTCTGAACAGAATCCAACAAACGCAGTATGAGTTTGGGAGCGGGGCCCCAAACTTGGCAGCAGCATTTCATAGTTGGTCGAATTTGAACTTTGTAAAGAATTAACAGTTGTTGTGGAGTGTAAAGCTTCCTGGTTCTGAATAATATTCCCAACTTTTGAGAAGCACTCCTTGCTATGGACGCAACTGTCGCCTGGGTTTTTGTAGGGTCAAATTTCACTTGGTTACTGTCACCCCCAAGATAGACTTATTTCCAGGTCTTTGTTAAGTTGAACGACGTCCTGCGGTCTGCGGATATTCGGCCTGAGTAGCCGATGTCCGAGCGTTCAAAGCGAATAAAGAGATAATGTTATGCTATGCATGCAACATATTGATGCCAAGACATGTTTGCTCCCAAATTAACGCCCAGAAAATTGAGTGATGATGCTATGTTCGGTTCAGCAACATTAACTTTTTTATAAAAAATTGCCATCTGGGTTTTCGCAGCGTCAAATTCTACTTGACTACCATAACCTCAAGGTAGCATTTGTTCCAGATATTTTTGTTAAGTTGAACGATGTTCCAGAGTTCAAAGTGATTGGTTGGGCCTTTCCAGTACATCGTTAATGTAAAAGAAAAAGAGAGTAGGGGGCAGTGTGGAGGTGTGGAATACACTGACGTTGATAGTGAAGGTGTTAGAAAGAAATTCGTCGACTGCCACTCGTAAAAAACGCTCTCTGGGGAAATACGAGATGCGTATTTGGACACAAAATATCTATTTTAGATAGGGCTGTAGGTGTTAAAAAACTACCTAGTCTAGCCTAGTGACGAGTTCCAATCGGAGTAAAAACGGATCGGGTTGTCACGTCGCTAGACAATAATGTTTTTATTAGATTAACTCTATGCTGTTTTTAATGTTAATATGTTAATAATTCAAGGTGAGGGGTTTTGAAGTACATAACAGCATGTGGGTAATTTGTGTAAGAAAACAAGCAATTTAAATATAATCTAATAACGATTTGTCGTATGTTGAATAAATATATATACAAATAATATCCTTAGTTGATATAGGGTAAAATGAATATTAACTTCTGACGTTAAGTTTCCCATAAAACCCAATATTTCGTTTTTAGTTTGAGAAAACTTGGGAAATTATTTTTATGTTTTAGCTTACAGCATTTTGCGCCATCAAATAATCGTAAAACGGAAACTTAACCTATAAAAGGAAATTAAGGTGATTTACAATTCTCTGTTTTATTATCTTAACATAAGAAATTATTTAGTTTCGTTTTACTAACGTAGAATCGAAGCTCTCACCGATTGGTCAGATTAGAAAGCATTGTTCTTGAAATTAGAATGTCAAACTGAAGTGGCGTTCCAACGTTTTGCCTTCAATTACAAGAGAAATCTTCAAATATCTTTAGTACTCAAGATTAGAACTTCAACCGAATGAATCAACTACTTAACGCCGACCGAGTGGAATAACACGTGAAGTTAGGTCCACGCTTGCTACAGAAATATCTGGATATATTGAACTAGGTATTTAGTGGAGTTGTGGAGAGATACATCCAAGAATTTGTTTTTGTCATTCACTACCTCTTTGTAATTTTCTCAAGGTTAACATTCGTTAGCCCAAATCACCGTCATCATTTATAAAACCGAGTAGAACAACCCAACGTTGCTTTTTAAAGAAAGGTTAACACTCAAAGATGAACTACTTACTTACTTACTTACTTACTTACTTCCTCTTCTGAGTAGGCCACAGACCTGTTCTACTTCTTATTAAGCCTCTTGTGATTCGGATGTCCAGCTGTCTCTCCATCTCTTTGGCGGTCGTCCTTTTGGTCTTGTTTCATGTGGTTTTTTGTTGATACATATTTTTATCATTCTCGTATCTTTCATCCTTTGTACATGTTCATGCCACTCTCTTCTTTTCTTTCCTCCCCATCTGAATATATCCTCTACCTTGCATTGTTCTCTTATGGTATTGTTACTCACTCTATCTAATAAACTTTTTCCTGTTATTGCTCTCAGTGTTTTCATTTCATTTGTTCTTAGTAGCTGTTTGGTTTTGTTTGTGTCTGCCCGTATTTCTATGCTATAAACCAGTATGGGTCTAACGCAAGTTCTATATATTCTTGTTTTTGCTTCTAGACTTAGATCTTTATTTTTCCAAACTACATCTCTGAGGGCCCCTGATATTGCTGCTGCTTTATTTGTTTCTTGTCTCACTTCTTCTGTTATATCTCCATAGCTAGTAAATAGTACTCCAAGATATGGCAATTTCATTACTTGCTCTATTAATTTCCGATTTACACCTTAGTGGTTCTTTAGCGATTGTGATGCATTGTGTTTTGTCGGTATTGACTTCCATGTTGTATCTTTCTGCTACTTGTTTGAATTTATAGAGCAGTCTTTGTAGACTCTGTTGCGATTGTGATATTAGAACAATATCATCTGTATATCCCAGAATCTTTATTTGTTTATCTCCTAGTTCATATTCATCGTTAACTAGTTTTACTTCCTCAATGATTTTGTCCATTACTAGGCAGAATAGTAACGGGCTTAAGCTATCTCCCTGTCTCATTCCTACTTTTATATTTATTTCCTTTGTTAGTTCGTTATTACTTCTTATTTTTGTTGTGTCACCGTGATTGAGTTTTTGGATTATTTGTGGTATTGGGTAAGGAATTAGGTCCTCTATTAATTCTAATATATCTTTCAACCTGGCTCTGTCAAATGCTTTTCTTAAGTCGATGAAACAAAAATGCTGGTGCTTTTTCTCTTATTTGCCTTATTGCAAAATAGCGTCTGTGGTTGATCTGTTTTGGCGGAACCCCTGTTGCTCGTCGCTTATGTGTATATTGTTTTCTATTTCACTTCTCAGAATACTTGTGAACACTTTCATAATACTTGCTAGCAGTATTAATCCTCTATAGTTGCTCGGGTCTTTTTTTTTCTACTTCCTGTAATATATTATTAAAGAATGTTGTCATTTCCGATATGTAGCTTTCTCCGGCATATTTAATTAGTTCGTTTGGTACCCCATCTTCTCCTGGTGCTTTTCCATTATTAAGTTTCTTAATTGCCATCGATACTTCCTCTCTTCCTATTTTGAAGTTTTCGTCTGTTTGTTGTCTGTTGTTTATGATTTCTGCTATGTTCTCTTCTTGATCGGACTGGTTTTCATATAGTTCTTTAAAGTGTTGTTGCCAATCGTTTGTTTCAATATTTGTGATTGTCAAGTATTCATTAATATTGGCTTATGGCAAAGATGAACTAGAAAACAATAAATTAATTAAAATCAATAATAATGACAAAAACAATGTTTTATGAATATTAAAGCTATTAAGAAGTGTTAGTTTGCTTTTAACTGGGGATAAACACAAACTTCCATTTTTGGAATACCGTCAAATAAAATATATATTAACCTTGAAAAAATTTACTGTAGAAATTCCGTGTTTTAGTAACCAATGAGATAACATTTTCTAAGTATTGTATCAAGAAAAGATAATTTAAACCTATCAGGAAATCATCGTTGTCTAATTTGAAATACCTTGATATCTCGATTTTTTTATATAATTAATAATTAAATTAACACAAACTACACAATAGATTTTAAACATATTCCAGGCAGTGAAAACTAGGATAAGTTGGAGTTAGGAGAGGAGTGCTGTTCTAACAGATCGCATTAATCTATGCATATATGTTACTTGTAGGACCGATCTAGGTAAAAATTGAATATATAAACAGGATGTTTATGATTGCTTCCAGAGTTGTATTGTGTGATCTTTCCCTCAAGCAGTCTCACTATATAAGAAGTTTTAAAATAAGAAAGAAATTCTTGCACGTTCTACGGTACTTAATTTATGAGCCGTTTATTTCTGATTGTGATGATTAAATGATTTTAGTTTAATCGCTTCATAACTCTTGATTTCAAGCATAACTTTAGGTCATAGGCATCACTTTTAATGGTTTCTTCTTGTAGTCAGCTGATTGTGATGGAAATAACCAATATAATTTTTTCTAGGTTTTCCTTTTCGACAAAAGCCGCAAAAGAAGTAATTCACAGTATAATTTGAAGAAAGAAATAGTTATCATTTTTT
>CM032453.1:47694079-47729079 GCA_019049505.1 Pachyrhynchus sulphureomaculatus | reverse complement strand
GTATGCAAATAATATAGCGACACAACCTATTTTATACGAGATGTTATAAAAAATCCGTTAACGGTGACAAGAAGTATAAACAACAGTTTTTTTTTCTTTTTCTCCCGTCTTTGAAAATGGAATTTACGAGGAGCATACGCAAAGTGTTTATAACAGAAAGAACAATGGATAGCGATGATTATACTTCAGGCAACTCGAAAAGAGGAAGAGTCGAAGAAAAAGAAGAGCCAATGGGGTTATTTAAGAAGAGTAAAAAGCTGATAAGAACACCACAGAAAGAGAAAAACGAAAGAGTAAATAAGATAGACAATTTGATAGAAATGATCAGAGAGCTAATGTCAGATATAAAGGAAATATAACAAGATCAGAATAGATACCAATAAGAGTTGAAGGAACTAGGAAAGGAGAATGAAGTATTGAAAGAGGAAAATAAGATAATTAGAGAAAACATGAGAAGTATGGATTTGAAGATGAGTAGACTGGAAAAGACAACGTAAGGAATAATATTGTAATAATTTCAAAATGGATTTTTGCAACATACGAGGTTTAAATTCGAACATAAATTCAGTGCACCAACACCTGCAATCAAATAAACCTCATGTACTCGCTCTCTGTGAAACTAAGGTCAGTTTATCGACCAGCACAGTAAACTATCTTTATCCTGGGTACGATTTCTATTCCCGATTTAGGCGTAACTTTGGAATCTGTCTTTATGTCAGAAGCGACCTCTCTTGCCAACGAGAAGAGGCTCTGGAGCCCCCAAACTTTGATGTTATGTGGTTAAAAATAACGACCCAGCCAACCACAAGGTTCGTCTGTATCCTCTATCGACCACCAAGTGATACAAACTTTAGAACACTTTTCGCTTCTCTTGCAGACACCATAGATCATTTACAAATTAACTATCCAAGTGCCGAAATTGCCATCCTGGGCGACTTTAATGTCCACAACATCAACTGGCTTAAATATTCAAATACTACCGACGAACAAGGTCGTGAAGCCGAATCATTTTCAATCAGTTGTGGCTTGACTCAGCTTATTGATGAACCAACACGGATCCCTGATCGAGACGGAGAGTTCGCCAGTCTTCTTGATCTGTTTTTAACCACCAATCCGGAGATTTACACGGTCAGCGTAAATCCACCGTTAGGTTCTTCCGACCATAATCTGCTTTCGACATCGAGTATTCTACCAATCAGTGACAGAGAGGCGCCCAAACCGCGCAAGATTTGGCACTACAAATCTGCTAAATGGGAAGATCTCATGGAATATTTTCGAACTTTCCCTTGGTTGGACGTTTGCTTTCGATCCGACGACCCATCTGACTGCGCCAGGGAGGTTTCCGATGTTATTTTGGCCGGTATGGATGCTTACATCCCTTTTTCGAAGAAATGCCCTTCCAACGGCAAGCCTTGGTTTGACCTAAAATGCAAAGAAGCTGTTGCTTCTAAACATCTTGCATACCGACAGTGGCGTGAAGATCCTAACACCATAAATCGTAACATCTTTGTTCGTACCAGGAACAGATGCAAAGAAATTATCGACGAAACCAAGGAAGTACACAATCAACGGATTAGAAACAAACTTCTCGCTTGTCCCGGCAATTCCAGGTCTTTTTGGTCGGTCGCTAAGGCAGTTAGTCAAAATTTCACCAAATCCACCATACCGCCACTCACACAGCCAGATAATTCTATTGCAACGACACCTGTTGAGAAAGCGAACTTGTTGGCTGAACTCTTTGCTTCACATTCTACTGTCGATTTCCAAGGAAAAACACCACCTACTATTCCCATAGTGCAGTCAAGGATGCCCGATATTGTCTTCAGACAGCGTATCATAAAGCGTATTTTGATGAAGCTAGACACCAAAAAGGCTTCAGGCGCTGACGGAATACCTGCCATAGTTCTCAAGAACTGTGCGAGGGAACTAACACCAGTTTTCTGTAGACTTTTCAACCTATCCTACAGAAAGGGAATATTTCCTTCCTGCTGGAAATGTGCCACAGTTCAGCCGATACCTAAAAAAGGCAAGAAGGCCTTGCCAAATAACTACCGACCAATCGCACTACTCTCAATAATATCGAAAGTCATGGAAAAGGCTATCAATCAGCATCTTCTAAAATATCTTGAAGGATTCAACATCATTAGTGATCACCAATATGGCTTTCGTAAAAATAGATCAACAGGAGATCTTCTGACTTATGTAACACATATTTGGAACAACGCAATTGAACACTTTGGAGAATCTCGAGCGGTTGCTCTTGACATATCCAAGGCATTTGACCGTGTTTGGCACGATGGGCTGTTGGCTAAGCCACGTTCTTATGGTATGTCTGAAAAGTTCTGTTTGTGGCTCTCATGTTTCCTCAGAGAGCGTTCTTTACGAGTGGCGGTTGACGGATTTCTTTCTAACACCTTCACTATCAACGCCGGTGTGCCCCAAGGTTCCATACTGTCTCCTACTCTCTTCCTCATTTATATTAACGATCTGCTGGAAAAGACCGAGAATCCAATCTACAGCTTTGCAGATGACAGTACACTTATCTCTTCATTCACTTTGAACGCTCGGACATCGACTACTCAGACGAATATCCGCAGACAGCAGGAAGTCATTCAACTTAACAAAGACCTGGAAGAAATTCTATCTTGGGGTGACAGTAACCAAGTGGAATTTAAACGCTACAAAAACCCAGGCGGCAGTTTTTTCTAAAAAAGTTAACGTTGCAGAACCCGACATAGTTATGTCGGGGCACTCCATCCCTCTAACATCGTCACTCAATCTGTTAGGCGTTAATTTGGGAGCAAATATGTCCTGGCATGAACATGTTGCAGGCATAGCAAGAAGAGCTTCTCAAAAGTTGGGAATATTGTTTCGAACCAGAAAGCTCTACACTCCACAACAACTGTTAATTCTTTACAAAGCTCAAATTCGACCAACTATGGAATACTGCTCCCATGTTTGGAGCTCCGCTCCCAAACATACACTGCATTTGTTGGATTCTATCCAGAGAAGAGCTGTTCGTCTGATTGGACACCCGGAACTGACCGACGGCCTTGATTCGCTGGAACATCGAAGAACGGTTGGCGACTTGAGCCTATTCTACAAGTACTTTCATGGAAATTGTTCGAAAGATGTGGCCCGTTTAATTCCTCCCAGAGCTGTGCATGTTAGAAGTACACGTCGCGCTAATGCTTCACATCCGTATGAGGTTCAGCTTGTTACTCCTCGTACAACGCTTTTCAAGCAGTCTTTTATATGCAGAACATCATGCCTTTGGAATGGTTTACCCAGGACTGTGTTTCCCATCGAGTACAATCTACAGCGATTCAAGAACAACGTGAATCGCTTTCTTCGCACACGTGTCGCTCCTGTAGCGCTTTAGGGACTTCCCTGTAGCACGTGTGCTAGACCCATAAAAAAAAAAAAAAAAAAAAATATCGGCAATGAGATATGAAGCGTATAACCAACCAGATCTGAAAATGGGTGTTGAACATTTTATGGAGAGGAGTATGAACGCAAAAGTACAGATTAAAGATGTGATAAAAATAGGAGCGACTATATACAAGATAGAAAATGTAAACACGGGAGATAAAAAAGCTGTGATAAAAAATAAAAACAAACATAAATCTAAGAGAGAGTGTTTACATAAACAACTATTTAACAAACGATGAACAGGAAATTGAAAAGAAATTGAAGCATGTAGCAGAGAACGACAGAAAGAATGGAAAAAGAGTGAAAATAGGATATCAAAAAATCATAATCGAAGGAAGAGAATATAAATTGGACATTGAGGAAGAATAACTGAAAGAACAAACAAAGAACACTACGACCATCAAGTCAAAAAACTGAGAAAAAGGAGGCAGATTGACGACGACCCTGGCGAAGATAAAGGATATGGAAGAGAGGACCAAAGAAAGGAATACAAATCAGAAGATAATCAAAGAAATAGATAGGAAGAAAGAAATGGGAAATAATTATCGAGTTATTATATTGAGAACACGGAATAATAGGGGTATAAACGGAAAAAATGATGAGCCGACAGGAGAACAATAAATGTACTATGTAGGAATCACAAAAACAGAAAGAAAAGGAAATAGATGCAAAAAATTAGAAGGAAATGTTATAAAAGAAGAAGATAAAATTATGGAAAGATGTAGGGAATACTATAAAGAACTATCAGATGGGAATGACATAGCATACAAAAATCAACATAAAGACATAACAAGAACAAGATACAAAACTCACACAAACAGAAAAAACTAATACAGACCAAAGCAAAAGAGGCAATCGGCAATTTAAATAGGATAGAAAGATACAGAAGGAAATATGGAAAAGACAAATATAGAATAACTAAACTCCACGGGCCCTATACTCCTAAAAAAGGGGTAGAAAGGCATAAGGATTAAGTAAGTATATATATATATATATATATATATATATATATATATATATATATATATATATATATATATATATATACATTAAAAAGTAATGAGCTGGTACAGCTCATTACATGAACATTGGAATGCCTGAATGAGAGAGAAAGAGGGTTTTAAAAGTGAATTGAGACGATTAACACCCTTGATAACCATAGGTAAAATTTTTAAGACGCCTCACCTGTTTACATCACCTTCTGCAAAAGTGAATGTTTTTTTCATGAAGCTGGCGATGTAAAAAGTTTCCTAAATGATTCAGTGGTGTCGCTGAAGGTTAGTAACAATTAGTTTTTCTAATATTTTGTTCAATTAAACAAAAATAGTGTTATATTTATAAGGTGAAATTTTAACCTATTGTTTAAGGCCTTGTTGACCAGGAAATTTTAATTGTTAAGAAGAAAAAGTTATTTGTTACTTATTTAGAATCATGCAAATAATAAAATAGTCAACAGATTACGATAGTAAGATAGGTATTGGAAAGTAGTTTTTAATTCAGTGACGTACCAGCTTGAATATATTAAGCGATTTTTATACCCGTATATATTATGTATACATTCTGCAAAATTATTACTGTTTCCCAGGTTCGGTTGCAGTGTTGCTATTATTCTTACGACTCATCAAGGATCCAAGCACCGTTAACAATATTATTAACCTGCTTTAAGAAACTCGTGAACCCATTAATATCTCTTCTTTTATGAGGCTGTAAAATATGCATATTTTATGAGAGTTGCTGTCTGAGGGACCTTTCATGGCTCCAGACCTTAAAAGGCAGTATCAGTACGAGAGGTCCGCGAAGTCTTCATACTACCAATGACACTCATTCCTCCTACATACAGAGTGTTATCAAAATGGTTAATCCTATTTAAATATATATCTTTTTTCCATTCGGGCCTTTTTTTTGGTAACATGGTATTTGGTTAAAAAATAAAAATATATTTTAAGTAATAATTAACAAATTCCGTTGCCAAATCATCGTGTCAAAATATTCTTATATGATTTTATTTATAAACAAGTTCAGTTATCAAACAAACAAAATAATAATTTCAACTGTCTCCATTAGATCATTAAATAAAAATAACACTTCTATTTGTGTCATGTCAATTCATAAATAAATATTTTTATCGTTCTTTACAACTACATATATATATATATATATATATATATATATATATATATATATATATATATATATATATATATATATATCTATAATATATATAAAATGTAACGTCTCTCTGTCTGTCTGTCTGTCCGTTAGTGCGCTTATCACTGGAGAACCACTTATCCGATTTACTTACTTTTTTTTTAAAACATACATATGTTCTCTGGCCAGGTTATAGGCTATATTTTTATTACGATAGGTAGCATGATGAATGAGCAGTGACGATAACAGGGAATGAAGTCGGAAAAAAACTTTGCCGCTAGCGCGTTCCCTTGCAATACCCAGCCTAAACCATTAAATATGGAACAATATTATGTAGCAGAGAATATCTATAATCTATAATATATATAAAATGCAATGTCTCTGTCTGTCCGTCTGTCTGTCTGTCTGTCCATTAGTGCGTTTTATCACGCGAGACCCACTTATCCGATTTACGTACTTTTTTTTAAAACATACATATGCTCTCTGGCCAGATTATAAGATATATTTTATTGCGTTAGGTAACATAAAGAATAAGCAATGACGATAATAGTGAATCAAGTCGGAAAAAAAAATGTTACTGTTAGCGCGTTCTCTTGCAATACACTGCGCAACCATTAAATATGGAACAATATCATGTTGCAAAGAATATAATATATATAAAATGCAACGTCTCTCTGTCTGTCTGTCGGTTAGTGCGCGTGTCACTTAAGAACCACTTATCGGATTTACGTGTTTTTTATAAATTTATACATATGTTCTATATAATTCGATATAAGCCTAGATAATGGAAGATAAGGTGAGAGAATGGGAGATAAGTATAAATAATGGGAGATAAGGAGAAATAATGGGAGATAAGCAGAGATAAGTCTAGATAATGGGAGTTATGGTGAGCTAATGCGAGATAAGGATAAATAATGGGAGATGAGGAGAAATAATGGGAGATAAGGAGAAATATTGCGAGATAAGTCGAGATAAGCCTAGATAATGAAAAATATATAGAGACAATGGGAGATAAGGTGAAAAAAATGGGAGATAAGGGGAAATAATGAAGATATTTTATTACGTTAGGTAACATAAGGAATAAGCAGTGACGATAGTAGTGAATCAAGTCCACGCGAGCGGAGCCGCGGGCACGGCTAGTATATATATATATATATATATATATATATATATATATATATATATATATATATATATATATATATATATATAAATATATATATATATATATATATATATATATATATATATATATATATAAATATATATATATATATATATATATATATATATATATATATATATATATATATATATATATATATATATATATATATTTATATTTATATATATATATATATATATATATATATATATATATATATATATATATATATATGATATATATATATTTATATTTATATTTATATATATATATATATATATATATATATATATATATGTATATATATATATATATATATATATATATATATATATATATATATATAACGTGTAGGTTGAAAAGTTTTTGGTCTGACACATAGATGTCGCCCTTTTCAAAAAAATCCATATAATTTTTAGAAAGCACCAACCTTCAGTCGATATGTGTCAAAATTTCATTACATTTCGACTACTAGTTTACAAGTTACAGTGGTTTTAGTGGCGCTACATTTGATATTTTCAAAAAAAATGGAAAAAATCGAATTTTGTGCTTTGATTAAACACTGTTTTGATGGGAAAAATACCGTCCAAGCAAAGCAATGGGGTGTTACGGGGACTCTGCCCCTGGAAAATCACCCATCATTTACTGGTATGCTGAACTTAAATGCGGTCGTACAAATATAAATGGTGCTGAACGCTCTGGACGCCCAAATGAAGTAGTTACACCGGAAAACATAAAAAAAATCGACAAAATTGTTTTGGATGACCATAAAATGAAATTGCATGGGATAGCTGGCACCCTAAAGATATCAAAAAATCGTGTTGGTCATATTTTGCATGAACATTTGCACATGATAAAACTCTGTTCGAAATGGGTACCGCGTTTGCTCACAGTGGACCAAAAACAACAACAACGTATTGATGATTTTTAGAGATGTTTGGACCTGTTTAAGCGCAATAAAAAGAATTTTTTTTCATGCGATATGTGACAATGGATGAAACATGGATCCAGCACTACACACCGTAATCAAATAGGCAGCAATCCGCTGAGTGGCCAGCAGCCGGTGAAAAGTCGCCCGAAGCTACCAAAGGCTTAACATTCGGCTGAGAATGTTTTGACCTGCGTATTTTGCGATATGCTTGAAATAATTTTCATCGACTATACTGAGAAGGAAAAACCATCAATAGCGATTATTATATAAACTTATTGGTGCGTTTGAAGGCAGAAATCGCAAAGGAACGGCCCCAAACAAACAAGAAAAAAGTGCTCTTTCATCAAGACAATGCACCATGTCACAAGTCAATGGTTACAATAGCAAAATTGCATTAATTGAAGTTCAAATTACTTCCTCATCCATCGTATCTCCAGATTTGGCCCCCAGTACCTATTACCTATTCGCAGCACTAAAAAAAAATGCTCGCGGGAAAGAGATTTGGCTCCAATGAAAAAGTTATCGCCGAAACTTAGAAACAAAGACACATTCGTCTGCAAGAAAGTTATAGAAATGTTAGAAAAGCGTTGAACTGATTGTATCGCTCTTGAAGAATTTTGCACAAAAAAATGTGTTACTCCGGTCAGAAAAATTGCTATCTCACTGCGAAATCTCCATAATTGTTCATTTTTCGTCTAATTTTCAGTTTTAGGCGCCATATTGGATCCGCCGTGTTGGTGTTACATAAAATTATGTTGGTTACTCTAACTATTATATCAATATTGCATTTTGTCTCAGTTTTGAAGTTCAGTTAACCCCGCTTAGAAATCATGATTTTTTTGTTTCTAGCCGCCATATTGAGTCGCCATCTTGTTTTTTTTTCAAAAGGGCCAAGTTGCATTTGGAAGCTTACGTTTCAACGAAAAAATTGACACCCTTGAATTTTTTTTTGTAACAATTCTATTTTGGGTATTGAGGTGACTTCGTCAAATATATATATATATATATATATATATATATATATATATATATATATATATATATATATGTATATATATATATATATATATATATATATATATTTGTATATATATATATATATATATATATATATATATATATATATATATATATATATATTTGTATATATATATATATATATAAAACTTTAAAATTTTCTTGAACCATCTTTATTTTCCACTCTTGGGATTTGGGTTCATTTTATGAACATTTGGTATTCAAAATTAAACTTAAACTGACGTTTCGCCTTTGGTTTAGGGCTTTTTAATTTTTTTCTTTATTTCTTGAATCTCACATATTTTATTTACTGCTGTAGTAATTCTCAATAACAAATACTAAACACTGTACTTCTTGAATTTAACAAAAGAGACGTTTATTTTCAAAACACTAGGATATATCAAACAAGTGGTAGTTTTTAGTGTTCCGTACGGAACACTTATAAGATCACTTCGGTGTCTGTCTGTCTGTCTGTCTGTCTGTCTGTCACACCCGATTTTCTCCGAAACTATTTGACATAGAAAGGTGAAATTTGGTAGTAATATAGGAATTGATGGCCTCATCAGAGCCATGTAGTTTTGAGAATTAAATTTTGACTTAAGGGGTTAGTTTTGGGGGGTGAAGTCGGAAGTGAAAAAAAAATTTTTTTACTAGGTCAACGAGTGTGGTGTCAAATGAAAGCTTGTCAAAACGCGAGTAAAAAATATATATATAATATTATACTTGCGCGCACTTTTCTTGGTATTATTTTTAAAAATTCGCGAAAAATCGCTGTCCCGGGCCTTATCTCGAAAAGTACTTATCAAAAAATTTCGAAAAAATTCTGGAATATTCTCCACGGGGTGTAGATTGAACGAAAATTATCACGAGTGCATTATCTTTAATAATTTATATGGTATATAAAAAAAACAAAAATTTCAAGGTCATCAGATTTCAGTAAAGATTGGAAACAAACTTTGTTGAAAACTCATTTGGGGTGTGTTTTGTGGAGTCACTGATCATTTTATACCACCGTAACATAAATTTTGACTTAAGGGGTTCGTTTTGAGGGATGAAATCGGAAGTGAAAAGAAATTTTTTTTACTAGGTCATCGAGTGTGGTGTCAAATGAAAGCTTGTGAAAACACGAGTAATATATATATATATATATATATATATATATATATATATATATATATATATATATATATATATATATATAATGTAATACTTGCGCATACTTTTCTTCGTATTACTTTTAAAAAATCGCTATCCCCTACCTTATCTCGAAAAGTACTGATCAAAAAATTTTGAAATAATTCTGGAATATTCTCCACGGGGTATAGATTGAACGAAAATTATTACGAGTGCATTACCTTTAATAATTTATTTGGTATACAAAAAAAAAATTCAAGGTCACCAGTTTTCAGTAAAGATTGGAAACAAACTTTGTTGAAAACTCATTTGTGGTGTGTTTTGTGAAGTCACTGATCATTTTATACCACCCTAACAAAAATTTTTATTTTAAAAACAATCAACGTACGGAACACTAATTGTGCAAGTTCAACTTACACTTGACCGGTTTTTTATTTTTTATTAAATTTTGTCTTTGGTAGTTCTGCCATTGTCGCTAATTAGAACGCTTTATATTGAAGTGTCAGTATACCAAAACTATTCACAAGAGTCGTTGCTACTTGATACAAAATGATAAAAAAACGATCTTCCCTAACAGGAATATAGACAGGTTTACGCTATTCTCGCTTTGGGCCAATTAAAGCATTTTAAAATAAACGGGTAAGTCAGGAATAACATATAAATTTGGGATGACATGATAATTTTTTACAAGCAAGACGATAGTTATATTCAGAATTTATAATTTAATATTGTTTTCTGGTAAATAAGACCAAGCTCTTAGAAATGCTCATATAGACCATAGTTCCAGCGAACTGATAGCCAGAATATATGAACGAGCAACACTCAAAGTTATGGTAAACCAAGAACTGACAAACAAGGTCCCAGTGAACAGAGGATTAAGGTAGGGCGATGTAATATCGCCTAAGTTATTTACAATGATCTTAGAAGATGTATTCAAGGAACTGAATGGAACGAAAATGGCCTTCTGATAGCTGGCGATCGGCTAAACAATCTGAGATTCGCAGATGACATTGTAATTATAGCAAACAATAAGAATGAAATGATCCAGATGATCACAGATCTCCACCACCAAGCAAGAAAAGTGGGACTTGACATAAATTTCTCCAAGACAAAGTACATGAGTAACGAAGACACCAATGATGAAAATGTAGTGATTGAACATTCAACAATAGAAAAAGTAAACACATACATCTATCTGGACCAAATAATAACGATAGGAAAAGAAAACCAGTAGCTTGAAATTGAAAGAAGGATTCGTATGGGATGGGCAGCATATGGAAAATTGAAATATGTACTGAATATGAACATTCCTCAAAGATCAAAAACCCAAATTTATAATCAATGTATCTTACCAGCTACAACGTATGGAGCCGAGACATGGGTTTTAACTAAAAGAACAATAGAAAAACTACAAGTTTACCAACGAGCAATGGAAAGGAAGATGTTGAGTGTTACTTTGAAGGACAAGAAAACTTATAAATGGATTAGACAACAAACAAAGGTGGATGATATCACTAAACGGATAACATCTCTGAAATGGAGCTGGGCCGGCCATGTAGCGAGAGCGACGTATAAGTGGAGTGGCAAGATCACTAGGTGGAGACCATGGGGTGAAAAGCGAAGCATAAGAAGGCCCCAACAGAGATGGAGCGACGATCTGAAGAGAGTCGGAGGGCTTGACTGGTATCAACAAGCACAACATAGAGAAAAATGGAAAGATTTGAGAGAGGTCTATACTCGACAGTGGGTAGAGAGCGGCTGAAGGAAGAATAAGAAGAAGAAGACCAGACGATCCTTCGAGTTCGAAATTGTCTAAAAATGTAAATACATGTAGAGGATTTAACGGTTCTAGTGTACAGTAGTTCTTTGTTTAGTTTGGGTATAGATCATTACGATATTAGCGACATTCAAAAAAATATTATTCAAGTTGCCAACAGTTTCAGATAACTAACATAAATCGGATTGTATGACATTAATTTTTTTTGAGATGAGCAGGGTAACATGCATGGCCTAATTTAAGTCTTTTAGTAGTAATAATCAATTTCCTAGATACGTTTGATTGTGCCAAAATTTGTTTGGAATTTTTTGAAAGATCTCGACTAAATATGCATGACTACTTCTTCTGAAGCAACTTATGGTTAATGTGTGTTAATGTGGTTAAATAAACACATATTAGAGCTGGTCAAATGAAATGAAATATATTTTTAGGGCTGCCTTTCTAATGGAGTCATGAAGAAAATACACAGTAAATTACAAATACAAACACTAACGAAACAATTTTAGATCCTAAAATAGGCTTTAGATGGAACCACTAATCAGATATGATAAGCACTACTTGGACTTAAACTATTAGCAACGTATGAATTCTCACGCAGATTATCGCGGATCACGTGCCTAGCAACAGTTTAGTCAGTATGAATGCACGAATTACTAGAAAAGCATGGAGATGCGACATGAGGATGTTTCATATATTAATTGTCATTTTTTTTATTGCAGCTATTAAAAATTGTATTTTGTTTTTCATTGCGTGGTAATGAAACTAAAATAGTTAAACAATGTTTTTTTAAAGGATATGAACTGATTATTAGTGGGTGTGAGATATTTTAGATAGAAAATTGTGAGTGTAGGTTATTTTTGTCAGCGAATAAATTTCTTTAAGACTGAACTGAACTTCAAAAGCAGTAAATTCCATCTCTTATAAGTTGCTCCTGCTTAACGGAAAAAGATAATTTCTCTAATTTGTTTTAAAGTCAGACAAGCAACTAACAGGCGTAGTAATATTGCACGCTTCTGACAGAAAGATGAAGCCGAGAACAAAAGTCTTACATTTTAAAATTCTGCTTTAAAACTGCTGTAACTCAGTAGATTAGTTGCTTACTTCGTAACAGGACTTGTAGGAACACAATAACACTCAGTGCAGCAGTATTGCGTTGCCTTAAAAGTGCCGGAAAATACAAATGAGTTTCCGTACGTAGGCCACATTGACGGATATCATGATATCCTACCCGATATCGGGAAGGTGAACGTTAAAAAAAAATACACAAAATGATGCCCTCATTTCAAAATATGAATGATGGAAAAATTTATATTTTTTATAATATTAACCATAAACCTAGAAAATAAATGTTGCAACTGACAATTTGTAGGAGTGTATTTTTTAAAATTGTACAATATGACTTCTAAATATCTTAATACTAGCCGTTTTTAGAAAAAAATTACCCGTTAGCTTGGAAAAAAAAAAAAAAGCCTACATTAATTTAGTTCACTGTTACTCGAAATATTTTGTGTGAGCACAACGGTTGTTATAAAAGTGTTTTTATCAGCAATTTACTGGACGAAAGGGTTACAAAGCTTAATTTTCTTTTTTCCATAACAAAAATAACTCACCTTTTCACAGAAATCATCAATTTTTGCATATTTATAAATTTGCTATAAAATATTATAAATATTTTACATTTTTAAAATAGGTATCCATAATTTAATAAACGATGAGAGGTATAGCTGTTCTCAATATTTCCTCTTAAATTTCTTCTTAATGAAAAACAACTTCCAATATCTTTAGCATAAAAATTGCGTTTGTATGGGGAGCATAACTGAAGGCAAGAAAGAGGAAAATTGAAAAAAGGATCAGCGATTTTTGGTTGAAAAAAATTACAAATTTCTTTTTTGTTGTTTCGGTTTACATAGATAAGTTCGCTAGAGTATGTTTTATAAAATATTTATATTAAATATTTTACAAATGAAAGTTTCTATTCTGAATTTTTTTTAGTAATATATTTTAGAAAGTGTTTAAAAAATATATTTTTTTTCTAAGCTCGCTATAGAGCATTACTGCAGAAAATATTGAATTATTATACTAAAAACACATCCATACACACTCATACACATACACACATATATATATATATATATATATATATATATATATATATATATATATATATATATATATATATATATATACAGTCAGTCCAAAAATCTCCATACATCACTTGCCTTCTATACTATTTCTCTGTTATGTTTAACTAAGTACTTGGAACTATGAGAAAACATGTATAAATTAATATTTGAAACTTAATCAACGAGGATTAGTATTAAAAACAACTACGAAACATTTTATTTAGAAGTTACATCATTGTTATTAAAATGTGAACAAAATTAATGTCAAAAAGTCTCCATACACTCAAGAACTGCATCGAAAAAAACATGTTATAATCGGCCGCATTTTATCGAGCTATCTATTGCTCGCTAAACTGAAAACAAATGCATAATTTGCGGCCATACTATGTAATATGTCACTGCTAGTAATTTTGCAGTGGGTTTTCAAAGAAGTATTAAAAATGAGTGAAAGAAATTGTGAAATTCTATTTCAAGTTCGAAGGATCATAATTGACTTGTGGAGAGACGAAAAATCGTACAGAAATATAGGAAAAATTGCTAAAAAGTCTCATGCTACTGTTCAGTATATTGTAAACCAGTATAAATCCGCCGCACACATGCCGCTCCTGGAGCGCTTTAAGGACTTCCCTGTAGCACGTGTGCTAGACCCATAAAAAAAAATTAACGGGTTCCTATAAAATTCGACCGCGCTCTGATTGTCCCAAGAAACTGACACCACGTGAAGAGGCCAGTATTGTTAGACAAATAATTATAGATCTCAAGAAAAGTGCACCAAAATCAAAAGAAAAAGTACAGGAACAATTTTCGAAAAATGTTTGTTTACAAGCAGTAAGAAATTGTTTACACAGGCCAGGCTATAGGGGGTGTGCAGCCAGGAAGAAGCCGTTAATTTCGGAAGCTAATCGCAAAAAGCGGTTAGCTTTTGCTAGGGAAAACCTCCTGAATTTTAGAAATCTGTAATCTTTAAGATGAAACTAAAATTAACCTTTTTGGGTTTGATGCCAAAACTAAAGTTTGGAGAAAGAATAATACCGCATTCGATATTAAAAATATTTGGTCCACGGTGAGACAAGGGGGTGGCAGTGTTCTGCTTTGGGGATGCATGTCCGCTGGAGGGGTTGGAAATTCACATTTTACTAATGGTACCATGGATCAGCATGTTTATCTGAACATATTCAGAGACAATTTAAGACAAAATGTTCAAAATTAGCACCCGAAAAAGGGTTCATTTTCCAATAGGACAATGATCCGAAACATACCGCAAACTTGGTGCGAGACTGGACGATCCATAATGTGCAACAGCAGCTTCATACACCTATGTAATTACCCGATGTTAACCCTATCGAGCATTTATGGGAGGAACTTAAACAGCGCGTTCGCAAACATAATGTATCAAATAGAGAAGAATTAAAAAACAGAATATTGAACGAATGGGAGAACATGACAGCAGAAGTTACTAGAAAGCTGGTTGCTGCCAAAAAGGTTACAGGAGATTATCAAGGCCAACGGCGGTCCCACTAAATATTAGTTTAAATGAAATTGTTATTTTCCGTTAAACTCCATCAAACTGTTACTGGTAATTGTTAAGTGTATGGAGACTTTTTTGAGATTAATTTTGTTTACATTTTTATAACAATGATGTAATGTCTAACCAAAATGTTCCGTAGTTGTTTTTAATACTAATCCTTGTTGGTTAAGTTTCAAATATTAATTTAAATATGTTTTCTCAGAGTTCCAATTAATTAGTTAAACATAACAGAAAAATAGTGTAGAAAGCAAGTGGTTTATGGAGACTTTTTGGACTGACTATATATACATATACATATATATATATATATATATATATATATATATATATATATATATATATATATATATATATATATATATATATATATTTTTTTTTTTTTTTATGGGCCTAGCACACGTGCTGCAGGGAGATCCCTAAACCGCTATAGGAGCGACACGTGTGCTTGTGATTTTTTAATATCGTCGTACCAACAGTACTTCTTTTTCTCCCCGTGGTCTTCCATCTGGTCAGGTTTTTCCGCTCCAGTTATCAATATTTCTAGCCATATGACCACCCCAGTTCCATTTGAGAAAAGATATTCTTTTAATTATATTCTGGACTTGGTTTTATTCCTTATCCAATCGTTTGGTTTGTGATCCCTGAGTGATATGTCTAGCATTTTCCTTTTAATTGTTCTCCGCTGGTCTTGTAGTCTACTAATAACTTTCTTTGTCAGAACCCATGTTTCGCTACAATATTCTACCAGTAATAACATATTGTATATTTATATATATATATATATATATATATATATATATATATATATATATATATATATATATACGTATATATATATATATATATATATATATATATATATATATATATATTTAGTACCATTAGGGCAATTAATTAAGTATACACTCACATTCTTAACGTATGTTAAGTATTTCTGATACATTTACTGGAAGTTCCTTGTACAATTATTTTTACTTTTTTTAAAGCAGGTAGTGTATGGAGACTTTTTGGACTGACTGTATATATATATATATATATATATATATATATATATATATATATATATATATATATATATATATATATATATATTATGTGTGTGTGTGTGTGTGTGTGTGTGTATGTGTATATGTATATTAAAATCACATCAGCTATCTATTAATAGATTTATGGTTTACATTAAATTACATATAATAATAATTTCTATGTACAATAGAACAATATAAAGTTACACTTACACTACAAATTTTAATAATGCATTTAGTAAATATCTTTTTATAAGTAAGTTGAAAAAATTGTTTTAGATATTACATTTACAAAAAATTAAAACCTAAATGATCACCACGATGTACACTCGGAATCTCAATAATAATTCGTTAACAGTTGCCTCTAGGTATACGTTTTATTTAAATATCAGCCAAGTACATTCCATTTTAGAAAATGATCATCTTCAGATTTCAGACTCTACAAAAATCAGGGAATGAGGTTAATAAATATGGAGAATGAACCAACCACACTCATTTGTCGAAAGAATCTACATCAACCCAGCCGGAAAAACACACAGTCGCCACTGTACATGTAGCATGCACATGTAAGCTGGTTGCATATTCTTGGAAATATATTTCAGCTAGGGATTCTTCTTTGCCGCCATAAAGTCTTGTATATTACCGTCGTGTGTGCCAGGAAATATATGAAATAAAGATTTCGTTTATTTCCTGTTTTTTATCCTGGGAAAAATCTATTCTTCTACTAACCCTTAGTTTTAATTTCCTAATATCAAAATTCTGAACATAAACGAATGCTCTTATCAATTAGCGATATTGTCAAAGATAGGTAAAGTGTGTTTTCTTTTATTTGGTCAGTAACACCATAAAAATATATATTCGCATTACTACAATTAAGAATCCTATAAAACTAAATATAAAAATATACATGGTGTTTCATTAAAAAAAAGTCAAGTTTGTATCATTTGTCAAAAACACGATGCGCAATTGTCTCTGTTTTAATTTCACAAAAAATTCTTTAAAAACGCTACATTTATTTAATATTATAGCCTAACTCTTTAAATAAACGAATTAGAGGGGGTGTACATTTATAGCAAACAACCCTGTATCTGTGGTGTAGCCAAAGGTGAGCCAAGGGAGCATATATCGCCGTACTATGGATGTAGAAATTACACCTGTTTGAAGTGGAACTTTATATATTGAGGATTCTCTTTTCTGAAAATATTTACCGCCTAGTAACTAATTTTGAAATTAAGTGTAGGGGTACGTTCCTAGAATGTAGATGAGGGTTCTTTTTTGTGAAAAATCTTTTTCCCCGACATCGATTTTTAAAGGTGGTGCTAATTTATAGAGTGGGAGGTCTTTTAGATGAAAAATTTCCCCGACCCGGAAATCGATTTATAATTTACTGTGTGGCAAGGGTAGTTTTTAGAATTGGAATGTACGGGGATATTTTTTTCATCAACGGAATCCACAGACTGTCGTTTGGCACTCTACGATTTATCAATTGACGCTACCCTTCAATAAATATCTCAGCGATTAATATTCTCTTACTTTCCTTAAAAAAACATCTTTTGTATCCAAAAGTCTCTCTCTTTCGCCTCTTAAATCTTAAATGTATAGTCTGTGTTAAACTACTATAAACTATTTAAGTATAGTAACCATATGCCATCAAAAAATTAAATGTAAACTTAAAATCTTTGGTATTTTAAATGTACCTTTCTGCAAGCGACGGTGCCTTTAAACCAGACAATGGAAAGTTGAAGACTTTTCAGGAACATTCAAGTATGAAATAAAGTTATACATCGCTTGCGTGGTTTTAAAAGATAACTTGCCCGTTTTCCACCTCAGGGGTCTGCTTAGGATGTCTAAAACCGTTTGAAAGGAGGAAAAAAAAATGTAGCCTATTAACAAGAAAAAACATTTAGATTTTAGTTACGTTAAACGGTAAATACGAAAAGGATGTTTCTGGCAAAAGGAAATCATCAAGTGCCTTGAAAGAAGTTTTAGTAGTGTATCGCTATTATGAAAATTTAAAAAAAAATCTATTGCAATTGAGTCAATTAGTAAATTGGGTGTTTCCTAGAATCTGGATCAGCTGGTTCTTACATCGGCTCAAGACCGGATAGTGATAGTCAATACAAGAAATGTTGCAAAATTTCATCAAACAATATTGTATAAGTCATGTAAAATAAAACAAGGACGTTTTCTTTATTTATGAGTCTATAATATTGTCTCATATAACCAACTGACTTTCCAATTAATCTCACAAGGTGAAAACACATACTTTAATATTGCCATAATTATCAGTTTTATATAAGACCTAATATTAAACGCAGGTATTTTATTTGATCTGAAGATCTGAATGTACGAAATCATGAAAAGTTGCTTCTAACGATTTAAAGATGGATTCTAAAATCTTCGGTCGTGTAATACGAAAGGACAGTACGGAGAAGAAAATGATTCAAAGAAAAGTAAAGGGCAAAAGAATATGAGGTAGATTTCCTGTAAGATTTATATACCAAATCAAGGACCTGACAAACATGTCGGTTGCAGCAGTCCTGAGATCGGTAGAGGATAGAGTAGCATGCCGAAGTGTTACTCACTACCACGAATCAGTCACGATGTTCAAAATCGAGCAACGACTGGAGAGAGAAAGAGAGAGATTTTATTTGATGATGGTGAAAATACCTATGAAAGAAGAAACCTTTATGATATCCCAGTGGTCAAGTTTTATCCTATGCTTTTTTAGTAAAACTAAGCTTAATTATTGGAAATTTTATAAACAATGAATAGTAATAAAGAACTTTATTGAAGTCAATAACAATAATCAGTAAATTCATAGCTAATACACAAGATAAAACAAATAATAATATTAATAATTAAACCATATTTAAACAAAACTAAAAATAGTCCACCCAAATGGGTGAGATATGAATTAATACATTATTTATTATTCCAATTTGACAGCGCACAGAAACTTCTATTTTTGAAATGCTCTTAAAAAATATGTGGACAAATATATTTCAATGAAGATTGGTATTTTCAACAACAACGCTGATCTCTGGCCATCCAAAAATTTCCTTCTAGTCCCCTTTCTCGCATTTGTCTGTATATGCCTTCCCTCCATCGTTGCAGTGGTCAAGGATAGCCTCCAAAGATTAATTTATACATTTAAAACTTAAGAAGAAGACATTTATTGTGAGCCTTTCTTTTCTATTTGTCGTTGAATCTCTTCGTCCCACCAATGTAATTTTTTTCGGTTTTCTTATTCATACACTCTTTAAAGCCTTGTATGCTTAGTCCCACAGCTTCCCCTAATTCCTTTTGATGCAGAATCCTATTGCTTTCGTAATTATGACTTGGCTTGTTAGAATATATTTAGTTTCATTTATTTCCTTTAGTTTTTAGTCTATTTTGGATGATGATGATGATGTCCTGAACTTTTACATTTGGGATTTGGAGTGTCAGAACATAGTCTATTATTAATTTTAGATCTCTTGTGTTTTGTATTCACGTATATTTATTAATACCGAAGTAAAACAATAGATGTTTTTAGAATTCCACTATATTTATAAACCGTAACAATTGTTTCGACATACAATGTCTTCATCAGACGGATGATAACTTTAAACTAATTTTAAATTAGAACATATTAGCCCATATATACCTTTAGGAGTAGTAAATTACAGGATTAAATTATAAAAATAATAAACACTTAATATTATTGTACAAAAGAAGGGGGTAGTACCTATCATTTGTGGGTTTTCACACAATTAAAATAACAATAAATAAGTTGTACCATACTTAAATGATGGATTAATAATGGGTTATTCCGGATAAAGGTTTAATAATGGGGAATTGTTTGTTTCTATTTGTTGATTTAAGAGGAGATTTGAATTTTTGTATTTGTTTATTTCTAAGCTTTCTAAGTAATTTAATTTCTTGGATTTTTTGTCATAATGAAGTATTTTGAAATTATCGTCAAAGACGTGATTTGTTGAAATTAAATGTTCTGCATAATGGGATATGATATTTTGTTTGGTATAGCTTCTTCTGTGTTCGTTGATTCTTTTTTGAAAAGATCTGCCTGTTTGGCCTATGTAAAATTTTGGACACGAACCACAATTGAGTTTATAAATTCCCGATTTTGCTTTTTTGTTACTTTTATTTTTTTATTATTTTTTATTATGTTAGAGAGTTTATTATTAGTTCTGAAAGCAATATTTAGACCTATTTTAGTTAATTCTTTAGAAATAAACTGTGTAATTTGTCCGGTGTAAGTGATAGTTTTATAACTTTCTTTATTCTTTTTTTGGTTTAGGATATAACTTGTTGATTGCTAGTTGATATGTTTTTTTTTATTAATCATTCTGTCTAAGATATCTGGTTGGTATCCATTGTTAACCGCTATTTGTTTTATTATATTCATTTCTATAGAATAATTCTCTTCTGACATAGGTACATGTAAAAGTCGATGGATGAATGAATTAAAAGCTGCCATTTTGTGTGAATATGGATGATTTGAGTTATTATGTATTACTGTATCTGTATGTGATGGTTTATGGTAAATTGAAAAAATTGTGTTTATTATTAATATTTTTAATTGTTAAATCTAAGAAGTTAATTGTTTTTTCTTGTTCAATTTCTATGGTAAATTTAATATTGGAATGGATAGTATTAATATGGTTGAGAAATTGTTGTAGTTGTCTATCTGTTCCAGAAAAACAAACTAATATATCGTCTACATACCTATGCCAGTATAGAAAATATTTACTAATTGGGTGTTTGAGAATTATGGATTCTAAATTATCCATGAAAATTTCGGCTAACAATGGACTTAACGGATTCCCCATTATTAAACCTTCCTTAGCCATATTCACACAAAATGGCAGCTTTTAATTCATTCATCCATCGACTTTTACATGTACCTATGTCAGAAGAGAATTATTCTATAGAAAAATGAATATAATAAAACAAATAGCGGTTAACAATGGATACCAACCAGATATCTTAGACAGAATGATTAATAAAAAAACATATCAACTAGCAATCAACAAGTTATATCCTAAACCAAAAAAGAATAAAGAAAGTTATAAAACTATCACTTACACCGGACAAATTACACAGTTTATTTCTAAAGAATTAACTAAAATAGGTCTAAATATTGCTTTCAGAACTAATAATAAACTCTCTAACATAATAAAAAATAATAAAAATAAAAGTAACAAAAAAGCAAAATCGGGAATTTATAAACTCAATTGTGGTTCGTGTCCAAAATTTTACATAGGCCAAACAGGCAGATCTTTTCAAAAAAGAATCAACGAACACAGAAGAAGCTATACCAAACAAAATATCATATCCCATTATGCAGAACATTTAATTTCAACAAATCACGTCTTTGACGATAATTTCAAAATACTTCATTATGACAAAAAATCCAAGAAATTAAATTACTTAGAAAGCTTAGAAATAAACAAATACAAAAATTCAAATCTCCTCTTAAATCAACAAATAGAAACAAACAATTCCCCATTATTAAACCTTTATCCGGAATAACCCATTATTAATCCATCATTTAAGTATGGTACAACTTATTTATTGTTATTTTAATTGTGTGAAAACCCACAAATGATAGGTACTACCCCCTTCTTTTGTACAATAATATTAAGTGTTTATTATTTTTATAATTTAATCCTGTAATTTACTACTCCTAAAGGTATATATGGGCTAATATGTTCTAATTTAAAATTAGTTTAAAGTTATCATCCGTCTGATGAAGACATTGTATGTCGAAACAATTGTTACGGTTTATAAATATAGTGGAATTCTAAAAACATCTATTGTTTTACTTCGGTATTAATTTACAATGAATTTCCATCAAGTAACGGCTACCTCAGTGAATAAAACGTATATTTATGTATTCATAGGTGTCGAAAGAAGATGTTTCATATTTTTAATTTATGTTATTCTGCCGTAGATACCAGTCTGTTTTCGTTATCATGTCTTACAACCTAATTAAGTTGGTCAACAACATTGATCCTTCACTTCATCCTTTTTTTTTTTTTTTTTTTTTTTCCGTTAAAATCTCCGAAAAAATAGTTTTTCTTTTTCAAAGTTAGGTGTTAGTATTAGGACTATGAATATTATTTTTAGTGTTCGGTACGGAACACTTATAAGATCACTTCGGTGTCTGTCCGTCTGTCTGTCCGTCTGTCCGTCTGTTACACCCCGATTTTTCTCCGAAACTATTTGTCATAGAAAGTTGAAATTTGGTAGTAATATAGGAATTGATGACCTCATCAGAGCCATGTAGTTTTGAAAGTTAAATTTTGACTTAAGGGGTTAGTTTTGGGGGGGGTGAAATCGGAAGTGAAAAAATTTTTTTTTTACTAGGTAATCGAGTGTGGTGTCAAATGAAAGCTTGTGAAAACACGAGTAAAATATATATATATATATATATATATATATATATATATATATATATATATATATATATATATATATATATATATATATTGTAATACTTGCGCGCACTTTTCCTTGTATTATTTTTAAAAAAATCGAGAAAAATCGCTGTCCACCCGCCTTATCTCGGAAAGTACTTATCAAAAAATTTTGAAAAAATTCTGGAATGTTCTCCACGGGGTGTAGATTGAATGAAAATTATCACGAGTGCATTACCTGTAATAATTTATCTGGTATATAAAAAAAACAGAAATTTCAAGGTCATCAATTTTCAGTAAAGATTGGAAATAAACTTTGTTGAAACTTATTTGGGGTGTATTTTGTGAAGTCACTGATCATTTTATATCACCGTAAGATAAATTTTGACTTAAGGGATTCGTTTTGAGGGGTGAAATCGGAAGTGAAAAAAATTTTTTTTTTACTAGATCATCGAGTGTGGTGTCAAATGAAAGCTTGTGAAAACACGAGTAAAAAATATGTATATAATGTAATACTTGCGGACACTTTTTTCGTATTACTTTTAAAAAAAATCGTGAAAAATCGCTGTCCCCTACCTTATCTCGAAAAGTACTGATCAAAAAATTTTTTGAAAAAAATCCTGGAATATTCTCCACGGGGTATAGATTGAACAAAAATTATCATTACCTTTAATAATTTATCTGGTATAAAAAAAAACCAAAATTTCAAGGTCACCAGTTTTCAGTAAAGATTGGAAATAAACTTTGTTGAAAACTTATTTGGGGTGTGTTTTGTGAAGTCACTGATCATTTTATATTACCGTAACATAAATTTTGACTTAAGGGATTCGTTTCGAGGGGTGAAATCGGAAGTGAAAAAAAAAAATTTTTTACTAGGTCATCGAGTGTGGTGTCAAATGAAAGATTGTGAAAACACGAAATAAAAAATATATATATATAATGTAATACTTGCGCACACTTTTCTTCGTATTACTTTTAAAAAATCGTGAAAAAATCGCTGTCCCCTATCTTATCTCGAAAAGTACTGACCAAAAAATTTTGAAAAAATTCTGGAATATTCTCCATGGGGTATAGATTGAACGAAAATTATCATTATCTTTAATAATTTTATCTTTTATAGAAAAAAAAACAAAATTTCAAGGTCACCAGTTTTCAGTAAAGATTGGAAACAAACTTTGTTGAAAACTCATTTGGGGTGTGTTTTGTGAAGTCTCTGATTATTTTATTCCACCCTAACAAAATTTTTTATTTTAAAAAACAATCAACGTACGGAACACTAATTGTGCAAGTTCAACTTGCACTTGACCGGTTATTTTAAAATTAAATTTGATTAAATAAGTAGTCCGATTTCTATTTCAAAATTACCTTATATACAAAACAAATTAGTAAATTTTACCTTAGTACCTTTTTTTACCAAGTTAAAATAAAGAAATATAGGAGATATATAGCGTAATCAAATTTTCGAGCCTCTCTTTTGATATCAGGGGGTGGGATGTTCGACAACGCGGGTAGCCGAATTGTTGGTGCAGACTGGACAGTGCCCATTATAATTCTCATTAGAGAGATTTTGCAACGCTTATTTTGATAGGACACTGTCTTTATCGTTATTTGAAGCATGCGCCCACCATTTGGAGCTTGCGCAGTATTGAAACAAAATAAGAGAAAACCTTTATTAAGAATAACGATTTCTTTTATTTAGGAATTTATAAGAGAGGTTATCTGAAGTTCGTTATTCTTATCGCTATTATGGCATGGCCTTTTTTTTTCCTTTTTAGGTGTACAGGCCACTAAGAAAATACTGTATAATTGAGATGATAATCTTTTATTGCAAATAACGCTGAAAAGTGTTCAGATTATGTTGGGATTTTGCAATCTTTGGTACAATGGCATTACAGTGTGTGTGGTCCTAATTTCAAATGAAATTTTATTTATCGTACATTCGTGTTACCTTGGAAATATTGAAGAAAGTGATAGAAACCTGCTAGGCACATCTTTAATTTAGAAACTTGTGTTGCCCCATGAAATACTAATAACCGTGTGCTTTATGAATCCCCTAAGTTAATAGAAAATGAATACTAACCTAACCTTGCAATTCCTTCGCGTTAATACTGCGCATGCTTGAGATAACGATAAGGACAAAGACACTTGAAAAATAAGCGTTGCAACACCTCTCTATTGTCTTGTTTAGCTGGACGTCTATTTTGTGGGTATGGGTACATCGGTACAAAGTTGGCGCACAGTAATCTGCCGTGGAATAGACGATGGATAGGGTAGCAAAACGAAGTATAATTGGACACGACCTCCATGTCATTCCAATAATATAGTGCACAATGCTACTTCTCGATTTCATTTTTTGCGCAGTTTTTTCTATATGCCTTTTAAAGGTAAGGGATCTGTGGGGGTTATGTTTCAGCCTGTCGCTGTCAAGGTGAACATCGAACTCCCTGCCAGCCTGCATGTTAGAAAGATGAAATGCACACACCTCAGATTTAATGGGGTTTAGTTCCAAATGGCGAAATAAAGATATGAAGTTGCTAGTCATAACAGAAAAATAAACGGTCGTAGACCCAGAGGCCGGTCTCCACGTCGCTGGCCAGATCAGGTTTGAGAGCTGGCAGGAGTTGGAGTGCACGAAGAAGTTTATCTTGCTGAGAATAGAGACCAGTGGAAGGACTTAGTGTTATTGGCAGTCATCACACCTTTACTAAGAGGTTCGGACTGAGGAGGAGAGGTTGTAAACGCCATTTTCGGTAGTAGTTCCCAGAGAGGTCAAGTCATCCACTAGCCGTCTGCCGGCTGCTTCTAAATCTGTATGTTGGGTGGTTAAGGTAATATTGTCCGCATTCAATGTAACTTCTTAATAAAAGTAGCAAACCTATTAATATAGCAAATTGTTTTAAGACTTAGTCAACAGGTCTATTGATAGTATGTATTGCTATATTGCAGTGATTTTTATACACTGTTACTGCTAATGGTCATTGCTGCACCAGCCATGAAATAGCCTTACAACTTTGAGACTTACTTATGACTTTTCAAATAAGGCCACTTGACCAGAAACTGTAAATCTCTGTGATTGCAGCTACCCTGAAAAAGACTTATAAAGGCTTCTCCAGATGAATGAAAAGTAACAAAAAGTTCTTCTATAAATTAAATTTAAGCTTTCAACAACTAAAGAGAAATAGAAGAGACAATGAGTCAAGTTAAGGAGAATTTAAACTCGAGCTTTAAAATATAACGCGGCAAAGCCTCATGTAAGATTACAAGAGCAGTAAACATGAAGTAAAGAGCAGAATACTGCACGCAGAGACAATTTGCAGAAAGCATTTCATAAAACATACGTGTGACGTCTAACTTTATGAGAATGTGAACAATTAATTTATCAATATAAAAAACTCTGATAAAATGTAAGTAATTCAAAAAAATAAATTTAAAACAACATTAGGCACTAACTGTGCGAGGATATTACTCATGATCTCAAATTCTTAAGGAAAATATGGCGTGCAATTTTGACAATGCATCATTATTGTTTATATCCATACAATATTTCTCGTTGTGAAAAATCCCTTCCCGTGTCACTAATAAAATATTTTAAATAGTTGGTAATTAGAGTTGAGTGTCGCCGATCATATTCAAAGAATAGTAGTGAGCAAATCGCCTGAAGATGAGAGTTGAGGGAGACAGGTCAGGAACGGAAATGAGTGGGACAGCTCTAGAGCAAAGGCTATTTAAATAGAACGGCAGTCTTATTTTAAATCGACTAACTAAACCGGATGTTTGTAATAATCCAAATCTGTTGAACGGACTCTCAAAAAGGACCGAGACTGCTCAGCTCTAGTACTAAATAATCCTAAAAAATATTGATCTGTTAGCGTAATTTTAAAACGTCGAGATTAATGCTGAAACTAATCACGGAAAAGCTTTCTACAAAAGGAATTCGATATTCTATTAAATTCATTTTCCATATGAGAAACTTCGTATTTGCTTTTAGGAAAATGGTAGAAAAAGAGTAAATAGTATATTAACTATAATATAGTAAATGGTATTTACTTTTGTAAATAATATAGGAGAAATTAGTTATTGGTTTTAATTATACTTGAAATTAGCCTGTACGATTAAAACATATTTATAAGAACCTAAGAATTTACTTATTTAATTATATTTGTCCAACAGGATATTATTATGATTGATTCTTTAAAAAAGGGTAAAATCGAGACTGGTTCTTATTAAATAACATTATTGAACCAATTGCATAGTGAGTTCAATCAGAAGCGCCAAAGAATAGCGTGTTCTTCATGAGGACAATAGCTGTTGCTATGGCAAAAGTGCATATTTGGTCCCAAGGAACCGAGGGAATAAAAAAATGAATGAATCTCTGGATAAAATGTATTGAGCTTATTGGAGATTATGTTAATAAAAAATTTTTTGCTTCTGCAAAAAAATGTTATTTATCTTATCTTTTTAATCCACCCTCATATACATATATAATATATATATATATATATATATATATATATATATATATATATATATATATATATATATATATATATTTATATTATATATATATATATATATATATATATATACGGGATTTAGGAAATTCACTGCATATATTGGAACTGTCGCCCCCTTGTACCAACACCGATTGCAGAAAATTTATCTTAAATAGCGGATCCCAATAATAAAGGAAAAAATCGACCCTGTAGAAATAACATCATGAATATTTTTTTCACGCTGCCACTGGTATACCACACAACTGCACACGGCGAGTTTTTACCAGAAGGACAAGTTGAAATTCAAAAAAGCTTTATTATACGAGATTAATTTATAGTTTTTGTGTTCGATGGATACAGTGTGCTTTTTAGTATATTCACCCACTCTATGGCCTTGCGGCCGATAAACTTTCAGTCATTTTCGGATGTTTATCCTTTAATGACTATTATTATTTGTATTTTTTTTGTAAAGGTACTTAGCCCATTGTTATTAAAATTATAGTAATTTTTTAAATTTATTCTGCTGGAAACAATTTTTAATAAAAAAAAACCCTGTTTGGACCAGAATTACTTGAGTATTTTTTCACATTTGAATAGGTTTTCTTTAAACAAATTTAATAATAAAAGCATAATATAATAAACTGTTACTTTTAAAGTGATTCTTTTTGACACTAAATATTAATTACAGAAGTTTTCCGTTTCATTAAATTTTTTAATAAGTAAAAATTTTAACACACGTTATCCGCTAAAATTTTATTCCTTTATATTTTAATCTTTATCTTTAATCTCTAATTATTCTAATTTAATATATATTTTTGTAAACGAAAATGTATTTTTATCTACGATTTTTTCAGTGGGTCGATTTTTCCTACTCTACTTTACTTGAAAATCCGCTGTTAGCAGGTAATGATTGAGTTGTTTTTTCGGCATTCCAAGAAATTATTTCTTTTCAATGTCAACCTTTCATTGGAAAAAAAAGTGTTGAATGTGCTTCTACATGGCTTCAACGAGTCACCCATTTCAATATATGCAGTGAATACAATAACACCCTACATATATATATAATATATATATATATATATATATATATATATATATATATATATATATATATATATATACATAATATATATATATATATATATATATATACATATATATATATATATAATATATATATATTAGAGTGACCGCAAAAAATCGATGTCGGAATTTTGTTCGTCTGGACCCCACAAAAAACGATTCCCCTTTCTAGATATTGAGATAGCCGAAATTTGAGCTCGATTTTTTTTTTTGTAAACGACGTTAACCCCGTGCCGCTCGTCGCTCAAAGTTTGAAAAAATCCAAATTTTTGGCCAAAAAGCTGACATATGGAGCCATAACTCCAGAACGGTAAATAATAGAAAACACGCTTAATATCTCAAAAGAAAGCTAATGTTGTTCTTCAAAATTTATATTCTATACATAATTGTTGTTATTTTAAGTCAAACCGAGTTACAACAGCCTTTAGCCCCAAAAACGTGACCTGGTACCAGTAGGAGCCAGTTTGGGAGTATTCTAAGAATTTTACAGGTTTTTTACATAATATGTCTCGGAATTAACATTTTTTTGTTAAAAAGTATTTTGGAACTCAATTTTCAAACATAAAGAGCCTTTTTGTTCAAATTTAATCTTTTATTATATGGGGATTACCTAACTAGTTTACCAAAGAAAGACCCGTTTGACAGGTAAAAAGGAGGGTGAATCTAATTTCTATTTTAGGGATGGTGATTTTACTTCAGCGTACAACCGACCTTTTATTTATTCAGTTTAGTTTCTAAAAGTGCCTTTGAGCTGGTTAGATCGAACAATTTATCTAGTGAAGATATTTTAAGACACTGAAGAGGACAGCATCTACCAGGAACTTGAGAGCTTGGAGGAAATGGACATCCCTGAAGAAGCTGCAGAAGATCCAGGACCATCTGAGAGCAAGAGGATGAAAGTTTCATTTGCAAGGGGCGTTAAAGAAATTTTAAACATGAAAATTGTCCATTTTATTAGATCGATGTAAGGTAATCCGACAGAAATGCCACGAGAATTTTAATAGCTACTCTAGAAGCACTAAACCTTGACCCTCTTGAGTACAAAGTCTCGAAAACTTTATTACATGTATAGAAGGCAAATGTTCAGAGAACAATATAATAAAAAAAATTTTGATAAAGTAAACATTCCTGAAAAAGAGCCCGTGGTTGTCCATTGGGACGGTAAACTTTTACCGGGTGTTTTAAAAAATGAACAATGTGAGCGAATAGCTATAGCTATTTCATATGGCGAAAAGGAACAGCTGCTGGGAGTTCCTGTAACAATAAACAGCTCTGGAGAGGAGCAAGCCGTAGCCGTATATGAATGCCTACATGAATGGGGTCTTCTCAACACCGTCAAGGCGATGTGCTTCGCCACACTACAGCATCCAACACGGGAAGACTCAAAGGAGCATGCGTCATATTGGAGCAAATGTTAGGAAGAGAATTGTTTTTATACCTAGCTTGCCGTCACCATATCTTGGAAATTCTGTTAAGAGGCGTATTCGACACAAAAATGGGATCAACCACTGGACCTCATCCAGACATTTTCAAGAGATTCCTAACTGCGTGGCCCAAGATAGACAAAGGAAAATACGACACAGGTATCAGTGACAATCTAATACAAAAGCAGCTAACTCCAGAAGTAATTGCAAATGTTACTGCTGAATTCGAGACCAAATTAACTGAGAGCCACCCCAGAGATGACTACAAGGAGCTATTGCAGTTGGTTCTCGTATTTGTTGGATCACTAGACGGCAATGTTTGTGGTTTTAGAACTCCAGGAGCCATTCATCACGCTAGGTGGATGGCAAAGGCTATTTACTGCTTAAAAATATTCATTTTTCGTCGTCAATTTTAAGATGTCTAAAGAAGAAAAAGTTCTGTGCGTGCCATTTCTGTTTTCCTAGTTAAAATTTATTGTAAAGCTTGGTTCAATGCTCCAAAAGCTCATCTTGCACCAAAGCAAGATTTAGGTATTTTGCATAGTCTGTTTAGACTATAAAGAATGTGACAACGACATTGCAGAAAAAGCCCTGACGAAATTTTCGAACCATTTGTGGTATTTGAATGCAAAGTTGGTGGGATTATCGTTTTTTGATGGTCCCACCATTACAGACGATGAAAAGTTGTTAATGGCTAATAAATTGCTCAGTAGCACAGATGAACCATCACAGCACGTTAGGGTTGTGTAAATCCAAAAGTTAGGAAAGAAAACTTAAAAGAGGTAGTTGATGGAGGATTGGTAAATTTACTTACCAAAGAAACGTTTACATTCTTGACCAATTTAATATAAAAATAGATTTCCTAAGACAACATCCAAACATCTGGCCTCAAAATAATGACTTCCAAGAAGGATTGAAAATTGTCAAAACATTAAAAGTAGTTAATGATATTGCAGAGCGTGGTGTTAAATTAATAACCGACTTTAACGACCTTCTGACAAAAATGATGAAGACCAAAAAGCAATATGTCCTGCAAGTTGTAGAGGTAAGTAAATGCCGAGCATTATATCCTGACGTTTCAAAAACTACTTTAACAATAGCTCTAAGAATAGATTAGATAACTATGTAAAATTATCAACTCATGTAGGTACTACGTCTGTATCTTTTCTGTGTCTGTTTTGTATGTAATATATACCTAATTTTATATTTTAAAATAAAAAATGTCATTAGATTTATCAGTATTACTTGTTTTTTTATTATATTTCTACTTTTTAAACTCAAAAATATACCAAAAAAAAGCAAAATTTTATCACTTAATAACAAAATATACGAAGTATGCTCCCTAGTGGTACCAGGTCACGTTTTTGGGGCTAAAGGCTATTGTAACTCGGTTTGACTTAAAATAACAACAATTATGTATAGAATATAAATTTTTTGAAGTACAACATTAGCTTTCTTTTGAGATATTAAGCGTGTTTCTATTATTTACCGTTCTGGAGTTATGGTTCCATATGTCAGCTTTTTGGCCAAAACATTTGGATTTCTTTCTTCAAACTTTGAGCGACGAGCGGCACGGGTTAACGTCGTTTAATCGAGCTCAAATTTCGGCTATCTCAATACCTGGAAAGGGGAATCGTTTTTTTTTGGGGACGGTTGGTCCAGACGAACAAGATTCCGACATTTTTTTTTCCCCCTCTATGAGATCCGGTCACTCTAATATATATATATATATATATATATATATATATATATATATATATATATATATATATACATATATATATATATATATATATATAATATATATATGCTGCAAGAATTGTTAAGCTCTCGTGCCAGAGTAAGCTACTATTAAAAAAGGCAATTTTTGCATCTATCAAGCTCTACAAATGTCTTAAACACTTTTTTCGGGTAAGAAAAAAAATTAAATTATAAATTTTAAGAAATTCGAAAGGAGTAAAAGTAACTATCAAATGTATTTATTAGCCCATTGCTATGGAAACCATAATAATATTCACTTGTAAAAAATACGTCGGTTATAGAGACAAACTTTACTATTCCTCTAAAATACACATACACAATCAAAATTTATGTATGTCTAAAGGATTACTTTCCGTATTTTATACGTTATTATCGTCCTATAAAGCCTTCATAAATTAATACGAGCGCAAAGACACACACCGAAAAAACAGAAATACGGTGTTGTATTCCCGGGATTTCAAGTCACATTATTATGTGATTTGTAACCAATGTGCGAAAAAAAAACCACAATTTGTTTTCTAGTACAGAAACTAAATTATTTCGTTGTTGTTTTTTTTATGTCAAGTTAGTAAATAACATGGGATTTTGTGCTGCAAAAATTTACTTAAGCGAGAAGAAAAATACAGTGTAACGGTTTATGTCCATTTACATTTTTATTAACAGGAACCGAATGGACTCTTGTCAATTGTAGGAGATTTAAACGTGCTTACCCTACTTGATAATTAATTATTTCACAATACTAACAAATTCTTAACCCAAGTTCAAGGGGATTTGGACAAATTTTCGTCATGACAGGTACTCAACCATGTATGCGCCTAATTAGTTATTAAGCACTTAAAACCAACAATTTAAATAAATTTAATGAAAACATATTTTCAAAAACGAACTAGCAAAACACACAAAACTAAAAATAAGCATACAAAAATTGGTACTTTCCGCAACACCTACAAAACTTTTCGCCAGTCTCATCGTTGGTCCTAAGTCCGCTCCCTGATTTGTCGTGCAGTATCGTTTTTTTCTCGGTGTGCTTTGTCTCGGTACCAATTCGGTAAGGAAAACATGTCGAACGCCTATATTTCAATGAAACCCACCTGACTTGCTCCGCGCCTGCGCATCCCACGCAAGTCAGGCACAACCGAGAAAAACGATACGGCGCCGACAAATCAGGGAGCGGCCTTAGACTGAAATGTATTGGCCTGGTTTACTTATTTTTGAGGTACGAGTAATGTAAAATGTATTGATTAGTGAGTGTAATTTTTAACTAACTGTTATTGTTAATTTTAAATTTTTTTTTAACCAGTTGTTGATATATATATAAGATAAAATTTTAAAGTGTACATATTTTTGTATTTGACACCTGAATTGTTGTTAGTTGACTGTGATTGTATTTTTTTGATTTATACTTTTAGAAATGAAAACTGTACCTAACAAAAAAAATTTTTGAGAATGGAAGGCCCTAACCAAAACTAAAGTTTTAATTATGTCCTTAGATAAAAATAAAAGTTTATATATATATATATATTATATATATATATATATATATATTTATATATATATATATACATATATATATATATATATATATATATATATATATATATATATATATATATATATATAGTATATATATATAAAGGACAACGAACTTATCGGGTATCGGTCCTGTGGGATGTGAATGCAAAACTCATTTTTTTCTTTTTTTTGTTATTTTTTAATAGTCGATATTTCGTCAATAAGTTTTTCATATCTTCAAAAGTAACTGTAAAGATTAAAACAAAGACACACTATTAAGATGGAAAACCACAAATATGGTAGCAGGAAAAAGTAAAAGAAAAAAAAACTTCCTCTATTGTTACTAAACATAAGCCCTAGCACGAACATGACAAATCGATGACTACATAACCCCCCCAGAATTAAATATTTTGAAAAGTATCAAAAAAAATAAAATGTTTTACTTACGAATTGTGAGTTAGTCCTTTTTTCTTTTAAAAACATAATAAACATCTACTTTATATTAACGTCTAAGAACCACTGAATTTGTTCACGACTATTTCGACCCCCCCCCATAACAACGAAAAAATCTTACTCTCGAGTAAAAGATACAAAAATGGGTTATTTCTAGGGATTTACTACGTACACAATATTAATGAAAACATAAATTTATCATTCTGATACTAACCAATTGGGCAATATTTATTTTAACATCATAAAAAAATAAAGGCTATTTTTACAACATTACATTTGAGACATCCGGTAACATCAAACGAAAGGAAAAAAAAAATAGAAAAAGAGAATAAAAATAAAAATTATCTGCACACCATCAACTCAACAACAAGTTTGGTAAGCTGCAGTTTCCGCAGACCCAATTATATTAATCAGTGCTAAATCTATTGTAGGTCAAGTTAATTCAGTTTGGAAATTTTAACTTTCCTTTGTACAAAACTTTTAATACTTTTCCATATTAAACTATATGGGAATTTACCGTAGAACATTGATTATTAATAAGCACTTCAAAAGCATATTCTATCTCCTAAGATAAAATCTTAAAATTTTTTCAAGAATTCCTTCCTGCTGATATTAAGGACCCTACCTGTGACCCTTCTATACTGTGTTTCAGTATTTTTTACTAATTCAATTACCTGTCTCCATCCAGATTAACCCTAGTTTCCATATCTTGGATACTTCGTCGAGGATATCATATTCTCCATCGATGTTGTTCAAGTGCTGAAGATAAGCTGTTTGGTCTAACGCTAGCACTCAAACGTCACCTATTTTCGAATTACTAAGCGATGTTGGTGTGGACAAACTTTAATGATCGCACGTCCGCTCAAACCGAAACAACTAGATACCGAATAGCTCCGTATGTACTTCCAAGTGTAGTAAAGAATACCCTTACACTCAATGTTTTAATCCCAACACAGTTGCTAATTGTAACTTGTAAGAAAATTTTTTTAGGCGTAGATAGCGTGCAATTTTTGTTACACAAAAATTTATTCGCGTAGAAAAATACAATGTAATGTTTTATGAGCATTTTCATTTTTATTGACAAAACTGACATTTTTTAGCGAATTGTAAGAGAATAAATAATTTATGAGAGCATAATTTTTTTATAATTTAAGATTAATGAACAAAATTACCAATTTATTATTTATTTGGCCTGTTTGACAACATTATACTGGGTTAATTTAAAACATCTTTTCTTTAGATATTTCCATCATCAACAATAAATATGCACAACATAATTTTGTTGATATACTATCACACAATTTCCTAAGCTACGAAATCAAATTTAAATCAACATTAATACTAAACTGTGGCGAGATATTACTCATGATCTCAAACTCTTAAAAAAACATGGCGTACAGTTTTGACAATACATCATTATTGTTTAATTATCAATATAATATTTCTCGTTGTGAAACATCTCTTGTTACTAATAAATTTTTAAATAGTTGAAGAGTAACGTTGAATGTCGCCGATCATATTCAAAGAATGGCAGACTTAATTACTTATATATATATATATATATATATA
>CM032453.1:47516732-47693979 GCA_019049505.1 Pachyrhynchus sulphureomaculatus | reverse complement strand
CAGCTCTTCTCTGAATAGAATCCAACAAATGCATTGTATGTTTGGGAGAGGAGCTCCAAACATGGGGGAGCAGTATTTCATAGTTGATCGAATTTAAGCTTTGTAAAGAATTAACAGTTGTTGTTGTGGAGTGTAAAGCTTTCTGGTTCATAATAATATTCCCAACTTTTAAGAAGCTCTCCTTGCTATGCCTGCAACATGTTCATGCCAGGACAAATTTGCTCCCAAATTAACGCCCAACAAATTGAGTGACAATGTTAGAGGAATGGAGTGCCCCGACATAACTATGTCGGGTTCAGCAATGTTAACTTTTTTAGAAAAAAACTGCCGCCTGGGTTTTTGTAGCGTTAAATTCCACTTGATTACTGTCGCAACAAGATAGAATTTCTTCCAGGTCTTTGTTAAGTTGAATGACTTGATGATATCAAATAATTTCGGAAAAAATCAGGTGTGACAGACAGACGGATAGACAAGCAGACGGACACTGAAGTGACTCCATAAGTGTTTCGTACAGAACATTAAAAAAAGAAGAAACTCAAAAAAGTCATGTTAATTACAAATATGTTTTTTTTTTGTTTTTCATGTCTGGGTCATTACATATTAAAAAAAAAAAAAACATTATTAATACACTCGAACATACAATTTCGTGTGGTATACCTAAGAAATAATTGATGTAAGTATAAACATGCACACAATATCAGGGTATAGGTATAAAGCTTTTAATCGTCTACAGCAACACATTCATTTTAATGACTGCAATATTACCCTTCGTTCGTGGTCTCTCTTTGTTTGCATCACGCAATTGAAATTTTAACTTTCGTGTTTATTCCATTAAGAGCGGTGTTTACTCAGATATTTTACAGCTATGCATATATATGTTCTTACTGTTTTACTAACTTTTTACTACCTCCTATTCTACAATATTCTATGGTTATATTAAAGCTTCGTTAAAAGTGTTTATTACTATTGTTATTGTTATCTTGTGAATGTAATAATAAATAAATAAATAAATAAAACTTTATTAATCCAGGAGACCATACACAATAGCATAGGACAAGTCAAGCACTATTTTAAAAGAATGAGAAGAAGTATTATAAATGAATTTACATAAATAATAGTCTGAGAGCTGGTAGACATTTTTGGGTAGGTATTTGAGGCACCATGAAAACGTGTCAAATACTTCTTTAGCGATACCTGAATACAAAAACGCAGACCTGGCTGAAGGGTAGTGGGGCCAGATTATTTAGTCGGGTCTAAAACTTCTCAAGATGTTTGTAAAATTATATTTCCAAAAAATCGAAAAAAAGTATATTTGAAGCACGTTGAAATTTAAAGAGCATAATATTGGTAACTAAAAAAGATATTTTTAAAAAGACAGGTCGTTTCGGTGGGAGATTCTACCTGCCAGGTGATCGAGAATGTTACGCATGAGTACGAGCGAACAGCGCTATGGTTAAGCTGAAGTGCGAGAGACAGTGTATATCGGCAGCTGTCTTAGTCGAAGAACGCTGCGGTGCAATTGGCTCTCGCAAGACCACGTGACTCATAGCACCCATGCGTTTGTTAGTAAGAATTTTGGAGTAGTTTTAAAATTCTCATTCGTATAATTTGACGAATTCGTGTAACAAGTGTTATTGTAAAAGTCCCTTTTGGTTGTTGGTTACTTACGACAGATAGTGAAAATAGTGCTATATTAGTGTGTGTTATTTGCACAAAAGACAATGAAAAAGTGTGGAAATTAGAAAAAAAATATGGTTTAAAATACAAAGACATTATTTTACAAACCAATGTTAATCTAAAAGACGGTTATCATACTCAATGTTACAAAAATTTACTTGCTGTAATTAAAAAATACTATGACAACACTTCAAAAGCATCTGATGTGCCTCCTTCTTCATTAGGTATCATCTTGCTAAGTTTTAGACCCGACTAAATAATCTGGCCCCACTACCCTTCAGCTAGGTCTGCGTTTTTGTATTCAGGTATCACTAAAGAAGTATTTGACAAGTTTTCATGGTGCCTCAAATACCTGCCCAAAAAATGTCACCAGCTCTCCTACTATAATAATAAATAATAAAGCAAACAAAATTAGCATCTTAACATTAGTAGCCTCTAGCTGTTAAAAAAATCGTTTATACTATAGTAACATTTTTCCAAAAAAAAATCAATTAATGTTCTTTTATACATTTTTATATTATCAATATTTCGAAAACGGGGGGCAATTTATTGAATAGGTGAATGCAAATATAACGGGGATTGTTTTCCGTTGTGGACAAACTGTGGACTGGAATAGCATAGTTATCACCGTACCCTGTCTTATAATCGTGATAATAATTGTTAGTAACGAAATTCTGTGGTATTGGCTTCACAAATAATAATATTTCAACCTTGAAAATACAAGGTACTGTGAGGATTCTTAAATCTCTAAAAATCCGCCCACAGGATGCACTGCTCTGAGCGTTAACTATGCTCTCATAGCTCTCTTTTGTAGCCGAAAAACCCTGAGGCTCTAAGAACAACCCCAAAAAATTATTCCATACTTAATTCTTCAATAGAAATGTGCTTAGTAATAAAACAATAAAACAGTTCTATTGGTAAAATATTTCAATTTATATGATGCAAAATACGGCGATGATAAGGTCCTGTAAAGAGCATCGACATGGCTTTCCCAACTTAAGCTATTTTCCAAATGTGTTCCTAAAAATTTTACTTCATCTACGTGTTGGATACTTTTCACTTCAATTTTTAATAGATAACTTTCAGATATAGCTTTAGATCGAGGAGTAAAATCAATGAATACAGTCTTTTGTGTATTTATACACAATTTATTTGCATTAAACCATTTTAAAAATTTATTTAAAATATCTCGTGCACACACTAGCACTTCTTTACTTTTGTGAGAGCAAACGTAACTATCTGCAAACATGATGAGATTATGTTGCTCTTCTATATTAGGCAGATCGTTCACAAAAAGCAAAAACAACAAAGGTCCTAAGACAGATCCCTGCGATACACCTATATTTATCGGTAATATGTCCGACTTTGCTGTATTCGAATTCAACTTATCCAGCAGAAGATCGTGATTTACAAAGTCAAACGCCTTACTTAAGTCCATAAATAGGCCTAATGTTTTCATTTTCAGATCTAGATTTGTGTAAACTTTATTAATAAATTCGTAAATTGCCGATATTGTGGATTTGCCCTTGAGAAATACTATACTAAATAAGGTACTGATCAAAAAATTTTGAAAAGATTCTGGAATATTCTTCATAAACTGTAGATTGAACAAACATTATCGCGAATACATTACGTTTGATAATATATCTGGTATATGGGGAATGAAATCGGAAGTGAAAAAATAAATTTACCAGGTCATCGAATGGGGGTACCAAATGAAAGCTTGAAAAAACACGAGTTCAAAAATTTATATGATTTGGCACGTGTGCACACTTTTCTTTGTATTATTTTTAAAAAATCTCCGTCCCATCACCCTATCTGGAAAAGTACTGATCAAAAATTTTTTTAAAAATTTTATCAGAAAGTGCTTTTTGAAGATTTCCTCCGAATAGATATTGAGTAACTGGGGTGACAAAATACAACCCTGACGTACGCCTTTATTTTTATTTCTTTGGACATGCGATTCTTTTATTTTAACACTCTGGTTCCAATATACACTTTATATTACTTGTAAGTCTTTGTCATTAATGTTATATAATTGTAGTATTTCCATCATTTTCTCATAATTTACCATCTCAAAGGCCTTTTTGAAATCTATGAAGCATCAATAAACAACAGAGTTGACATCCCTACATCTTTCAATTAAAAAGCGGATGGAGAATAGTGCGTCCCTCGTTCCTAGTTCGTCCCTAAAGCCGAACTATGTATGTCCAGTACTTTCATTTGGTTTTTTGTTTACTCTTTGGTGGACTGTTTTAAGGAAGAGTTTCAAGATGTGGTTCATTAGACTTATATTCCGATATTCCTCGTACCTTCTAGGGTTATTCTTTTTTGGCAATGGTTTAAAAATTTATGTCAATTTATGAGGTACATCATCTGTGTTGTTTACGCTATTGAAGAGGTCCTGTATAACGTACATATGTTTTTCAAGAAATATTTTAATGATTTCTGTAGGTATGTTATCTTCTCCTGATTTGCTGCTGCTAATATTTTGTCTTTATTTATGGGGGCCCGTCATTTTAAACTTATTTTTATTATGTTGTCTAGTTGTACTATACATTTCCCTTATATATTCTTCCCATCTACCTATTCTTTCTTCTATGTTCACTAGTAGTTTTACCTTCTTTATCCTCTATTACTTGTGGTTGCCTTTGTAATCTTAGTCCAGCAGATTCTTTGATTTTCTTATGTAAATTAAATGTGGCGTATTTCTTTTCTATTGTTTCTATTTCTGTGCATTGTTCATTTAGCCACATGTCTTTAGCCTCCTTTATCTTTCTTTTTATTAGGTTGTGCGTTTATTTGTATTTTATATTATTGTTGTTCCTATACTTTCCTCCTTACTTCCATCATATCCAATATTTCCTCCGTCATCCATGATTGTTTCTTTTTGGTTGTATTTTGTTTCAGGTGCTTTTCCATTACCTCTTATAGTGTTTTGTGTATAATTAAATAAATACTTAGGTAGTAAATATTGTTTTACACTTTTATTACTAGTTTAAGCTAGACTGAATTATTGGCTAGCTAGGTAGCTTAGATACTGTAACTATTATACATTATTGTAAAAGAAAAAGAAACATGAATTATTATATTGGATCATAAGATATATATACATGTCAAGTACTTTTTGCATTTATTTTAAAAGCCGTACGAAACACTAATTGCTCAAATCCGACTTGCACTTGGTCGGTTTTTTTTCAGTTAAAATTGCTCGGGTGTCAAATTACTGTTCTAAGTATTTTGACATAATTATTTACGAGCTTGTTGCGTTTTGCAGGTTTTGTGACCTTTTTTCTTACGAAATATGAATGATAATAATTTGGGAAAGGACGAGAGAATAAAGTTTCTCGCTAAAGAAGAAAATGGAACAAAATTTACTCACGGAAGAAGGTTTTAAGCTGTACGGCAGTGAAGGCCCAACTTATTTTCAACGAAAATTGTGATCTAAAGTGTCGATGGAGCCTAAACTCATTTCAGGATGATCCTAGGTGAGAGTTATTCTTCGCAAATTGTCACAAGCGACGAAACTTGTATATCCTATTGGAGTATTTTTTCAAAGCAGAAATTAATGTAATAAGGATTACAAAAACGTCTTGTAGAGTTCATTTTTTACATTTTTTTACATTTCGTTCTGAGGTTTCATTAGGATATCAAAAAAGTTGGTAATACCATGACCACCTCAAATTCATTAGATTTTCAGAGAAATCCTTCTCGCTCTAAATTAAGATGTACAGCTACATGCAAGTTTTGGACCAAAAAATATTTTTGTCATTAATTGAGCTATAAAGGGAAGAGAAAAAATCAAATACACCATCATAAACCACTTTAATTATATTAACAACATATACAAATCAAAAATTTTCTAATATAAATAACAACCATTTATAACAAAAATAATATTTTTCGGCTGTTCATAAGTATCGGGCCAACTTCAAATTTCACAATAAAAAGGCATATAACATAGCAAAAATCACTCACAAAAAAGTGGCAGTAAAAGAGGTAATTCTTATAAATACTTTGTAGCCATACTCTTCGAAGCTAATACTGCGGCACATCGTCGAGGCATCGATTCGATTCATTTGAGAATTCTGTCTCTGGTAATATTGGCCTACTCTTCTTGAACTTTTTTCCAGAGAGCTCATTTACTGGAACAATTCTGAGTTCCCACTTTTATTTTCAGCTCTTCCCACAAATGTTCTATGAGATTCAAGTCCATTCTTGACCATTCTAAAATTCGAAGATTTTCTTTCTGAAAAATCCTTAGCCTTGGATCTTGATCCATCCAATCCATCCTTATGGTATATTTTTACGTCCATAAGGAAGCATGTGTTCTGATAGAATATCTCTGTACATAACAGTGTCCGTAGTACATTCAATTTTAACTATTGGACCGACGCCTTGCCACAGAAATGCCCCCCAAAGCGTAATACTATCATCACCATGCTTAACAGTCGGTGTCTGATACCGAGAATCATGTCTAGTACCTTTTGGTCGTCGAAAATATTTTCTTCCATCATTTCCAAATAAATAAACTTCAGTTTCAGCCGAAAACAGCACTTTTTTCCTGTCTTCAACTGTACAATTTTGGTGTATTTTTGCAAATTCTAATCTGGCCTTCTTATTTTTTTTACTGATGAACGGTTTTTTTTTTTTACTCCAACACGTCCAACAAGTCCAACTTTTGTTAGTCTACTGTTTTTCTTCTAATTTTGTCGACATGAATAGTTGTTTTCCTTGTTCTTTCAGAACATGGTTTATAATTCAGAGTACTTGTAGTTTCCCATTTTTAGTGTTCCGTACGGAACACTTATAAGATGACTTCGATGTCTGTCTGTCTGTCACACCCGATTCTCTCCGAAACTATTTGTCATAGAAAGTTGAAATTTGGTAATAATATAAGAATTGATAGCCTCATCAGAGCCATGTAGTTTTGAAAGTCAAATTTTTGATTTAAGGGGTTAACTTTGGGGGGTGAAATAGAAAGTGAAAAAAAAAAATTTTAGTAGGTCATCGAGTGTGGTATCAAATGAAAGCTTGTGAAAACACGAGTAAAAAATGTATATGTAATGTAATACTTTCGCACACTTTCATTTGTATTATTTTTAAAAAATCGCGAAAAATCGCTGTCCCCCCACCTTATCTTGAAAAGCACTAATCAAAAAATTTTGAAAAAATTCTGGAATATTCTCCACGGGTTGTAGATTGAACGAAAATTACCAAGAGTGCATTACCTTTAATAATTTATTTGGTATATAAAAAAAAACAAAAATTTCAAGGTCATCAGTTTTCAGTAAAGATTAGGAACAAACTCTGTTGAAAACTCATTTGGGGTGTGTTTTGTAAAGTCGGTGATTATTTTATACTACCGTAACAACATTTTTTATTTTAAAAGCAATCAACGTACGGAACACTAATTGTGCAAATTCAACTTACACTTGATCGGTTATTTTAATTACGTTGATAACCGTTGTTTTTTTTATGGATAAAAGTTCAGCTATTTCAGATGAAACTTTTTCTTTACTATACAATTCCCTCAATGATACTGATACGCCATTATGAAGTGAATTAAATTCTTCATATTTACCTGGATTCACGATCAGAAATGTAAATATAACTGAGTAAATCACAATTTGTTAGAAGTTGGCCTGGCCTTATTTTTGTTAAGAATAATTGTTATTTATAGCAGAAGATTTTTTAGTTGCATATGTTGTTGGTATAATTAAAGTAGTTTATCTGGATGTATTTGGTTTTTTTTTTTTTGTCTTCTCCCTTTATAATTCATTTAATCATAAAAATATTTTTGGCCCAAAACTATCGCACGCAACTGTACTCTGCGTTTTTGGTTGTTCCTTGGCCTTTTCGCCTCGAATAACCAGCAGATATATAAACAAACTAGCCGGGCCCGCGGCTCCGCTCGCGTGGATTTAATTCACTACTATCGTCACTACTTATTCCTTATGTTACCCAACGTAATAAAATATCTCCCTTTATATCCCTTATCTCCCAATATTTCTCCTTATCTCCCATTATCTCTACATAATTTCCATTATCTAGGCTTATTTCTGCTCATCTCCCATTATTTCTCCTTGTCTCCCATTATTTCTCCTTATCTCCCATTATCTCACCTTATCTCCCATTATCTCACCTTATCTCCCATTATCTAGGCTTATCTCGACTTATGTTCCAATATTTCTTCTTATCTCCCATTATTTCTCTTCTTTCCCATTATCTCACCACAGCTCCCATAATCTAGACTTATCTCTACTTATCTCCCATTATTTCTCTTTATCTCCTATTATTTCTCTTTATCTCCCCATTATTTATACTTATCTCTCATTATCACAACCTTATCTCCCATTATCACAACTTATCACCCATTATCGAGGCTTATCTCGACTTATCTCCAATTATTTCTCCTTATCTCCCATTATTTCTTCTTATCTCCCATTATCTCACCTTATCTCCGATTATCTAGGCGTATATCGAATTATATAGAACATATGTATAAATTTATAAAAACACGTAAATCGGATAAGTGGTTCTCAAGTGATAAGCGCCCTAACGGACAGACAGTCAGACAAAGAGACGTTGCATTTTATATATATTTTATTCTTTGCTACATGATATTGTACCATATTTAATGCTTCAGGCAGTGTATTGCAAGAGAACGCGCTAGCGGCAAACTTTTCTCCGATTTGATTCACTATTATCGTCACTGCTTATTCCTTATGTCACCTAACGTAATAAAATATATCGTATAACCTGGCTAGAGAACATATGTATGTTTAAAAAAAAAGCACGTAAATCGGATAAGTGGTTCTCCAGTGATAAGCGCACTAACGGACAGACAGACAGACAGAGAGACGTTTCATTTTATATATATATTACAGATATTCTTTGCTACATGATATCGTTCCATATTTAATGGTTTAGCATGTTTAAAAAAAAAGCACGTAAATCGGAAAAAAAAGTGGTTATCCAGTGATAAGCGCACAAACGGACAAACAGGCAGAGAGACGTTTCATTTTATATATATTATAGATGTCCTTTGCCACATGATATTGTTCCATATTTAGTGGTTTAGGCAGTGTATTGCAAGAGAACGCGCTAGCGGCAAACTTTTTTTCCGACTTCATTTCCTATTTTACATCACTGCTCATTCCTTATGCCACCTATCGTAATAAAATATAGCCTATAACCTGGCCAGAGAACATATGTATGTTTTAAAAGTACGTAAATCGGATAAGTGGTTCTCCTGTGATAAGCGCACTAACGGACAGACAGACAGACAGACAGACAGAGAGACGTTGCATTTTATATATATTATAGATATTACGTTTTTTTCATTTCAAAATAATCTCTTGGTCTCTACCATTCCACGTTGTGATGTTCCAGCGAGCTCCTCTAGTTATATTTAGTTTTAGTTTCCAGTTGTTCCTTTTGTTACCTGGTTTATTATTGTTTCAATTCGTCTTGATTCCAATCCAGTTTCGATTTTACGGCTTTTTGTATTACTGAATAATAAAATTAAAACACAGATAATTAAGCTTTTATTGGTTTTCTATTACATATTTATTTTAACTACTGCAATATTACCTTCCTTTGTGGTCTGTCTTTATTGGCATCACGCAATTGAAATTTTAACTTCCAAGTTTATTTCATTAAGAGCCGTGTTTACTAAAAATGTTTTTATAGCTATGTAAATATAAGTTATTACTATTTTACATCGTTTTATTTCCCCGGATATTACGATATTTTTATGGTTGTAAAATTTCATTAAAATAATTTTTTAAATTGAAATTTATTGAAAAGGAAAATTTGTTTTTAGGTTGTTGATGGATTTGTCCATTATTTTGTGTGAAGAACATAAATATTAAATATGAATAACTAACTTAATTAACTTATTACTTTATTATTTACTTTCTACGTGACTGCAGTTTCGTGGATTAATCACATTTTAAAACCCGATACTTTTTTAAAATAAAATATTTTCTATTTATCTTCTTCTTGGCATGCCTTATCTGATTATGGGACGTCGGCTGTGATCACTGACTGATGTTCTAAATAGAGATGCTGTTGTCATATTAAACTATTGCGGAGGTTTTTTTTTTTTTTTTTTTCAATCAGGATGTTCTTCCAGCGCCACGTTTACCGGCATGCTTACCACAAGTTGAATAATGCTGTATTTATCGGGATATCTTACAGTATGTCTAAAATATTATAATTTCTTTATTTTTACTGTTCTTAATATTTTCTTTTTCTTTCTTCACCTTCCTCAAAATCTATTCATTTCTTACTCGTTTTTTTTTTATGGGCCTAGCATAGGGAAATCTCTGGAACAATAAGGAGCGACACGTGTGTGGAAAAAGCGATTCACGTTGGTCTTGAATAGTTGTAAATTGTACTCGGCCAGAAACACAGTCCTAAGCAAATTATTCCAAAGAGATGAGTTTCTTTATTTAAAAAACTGCTTAAAAAGGGTTGTACGAGGAGTAACAAGCTGAACCTCATACCTATGTGAAGTATTAGTGCGGCGTTTGTTTCTAGCCCAGCTCTGGGAGGAAGGGCTACATCCATCGAACTCTTTCCACGAAAAATACTTATAGAATAAACTCAAGTCACCAACCGTTCTTCGATGTTCCAGAAACAGGTTGCTGGCCAGAGCCCGAAACATGGGAGCAGTATTCCATCGTTGGTCGAATTTGAGCTCTGTTGAATGTAGAGCTTTCTAGTTAATTATTATAGAAATCATATTTCCAGCTTTTGAGAAGCTCTCTTTGCTATGCTTGCAACATGTTTATGCCAAGACATATTTGCTTCCAAATTAACGCCCAGTAAATTGAATGACGATGCTAGAGAATGGAGTACCTAGACCAGGGGTGCTCAAACGGTCGATCGCGATCGACAAGTCGATCGCGAGTGCTTTTTGAGTCGATCTCGAGAAAAAAATTCCGATATAGAACTATTCACAGATTTTGTTTTAGGTAACTAAAACAAAATTTAATGAATAAACTAATAAAATTTATTCGATCCACAATTAGGCCAGAATAAAAACCCTCATCACTTTCTTTTATCGTAATAACCCCCTGCTAGCGGCAAAAGGCGGCTTTAGCAAAGGAACGCGCGGTACTTGTCAAAAGAAAAGCCGCGTTTTTGATTCCCGCCGATTTTTCTAGAAACTTCGGGCGGCGTGTTTGACGGGAACATTCGAGACTTCGTTCGCGCCGATATAAATGTTGCGCCTGCAGGAATAGGAGTCAGTCTGAGTTGTAACTTGAAGGCGATACATCGATACAAAGTTTATTAATAAATAGTCTAAAATGAGTGAGAAGTAAAACTTATCATTTTAATAACGATTGGGAGGAAGAATTTTTCTTTTGTATGGTAAAGGATAAGTGCGTTTGTCTCATTTGCCGTCCGTCAGTTGCAATACCTAAGCCTGGGAACTTAGAGAGGCATCATAAAACGGTTCATAAAAACTATGAAAATGATTTTCCGTCACGGAGTGAATTAAGAAAACGAAAAGTACGCGATTTGATAACTTGTTTGAAAAAAGAACAAACCATGTTCACAAGACCAAATAATCAAAAGCTGCAACGATCGCGTCATTTAAAATATCTCATATATTGGCGAAACAAAAGAAACCAATTGATGATGGATTGGTTGTGAAGGAAGCATTTATTGAAGCGGGTGAGACTTTATTTGAGAACTTCAGTTATCTCGTCCGACTGTCACAAGGCGTGTTGAAGTCATGAGTCAGGACATGGCAGATAAACTAAAACATGATATCATGGAATGTACATACTTTTCTTTACAGTTCGACGAATCCACCGATATGACAGACACTGCGCAGCTGTGTATTTTTATTCGAATGGTATTCAATGACATGTCGTCTAAGGAAGAGTTTTTGACAATGATTCCTCTGAAAGGAAAGACCGTGGCGAAGATATATATGACGTTTTCTTTTCAATTTTGTAACAAACTACAAGCTACCAATATATAAACTAATGTGCATTACAACCGATGGAGCACCAGCAATGACTGGAAACGAAAAACGGTTTTGTGGCATTGTGTCGAGCTAATGATGATTTCCCTTCATTTTTCTCCTCCCATTGCATTATACATCAACAAGTTTTGTGTTCAAAAGTTCTAAACATGGAGGAGATTATGGGCATTGCAATAAAAATTGTGAATTCTATCCGTGCACGCAGCTTGCAACGACGGCTCTTTAAATTGCAGTTGGAAGATAGTGAGTCAGCTGAACACACTGATTTAGTTCTTCACACGGACGTCAGGTGATTGAGTCGCGGAAATTCCTAGAAAGGTTTCAAGAATTATTGCCCGAAATAACAGCTTTTCTGGACGAAAGAGGTGATGACACTCAGATGCTGAAAAACGGAAAATGGCTGACTGATTTGGCATTTTTGACAGACATCGCAATGCATTTAAACACCATTAATTTGGAGCTTCAAGGTAAAGGAAAAACTATTATTGAGATGATTAGCGCAATAAACGCATTCAAAAGTAAATTGGAACTTATGATAGATCGACTGAAAAGAAAGGATCTGAAAAATTTTCCGTCTTTGAAAGCAAGGATTCCTCAGCAGCAGGCAGAATTATCAAATATTTTGGGCCAATTCGAAATACGTTTTTATGATTTCAGTAAATTGGCAAATATCGCATCATTTATGAGTTATCCTTTTTCGTGTAAAAACATTGAGGAATTAGCTACTGAAATAGCAAGTCAGTTTAACATGGACTCATGTTCTGTTGAAAATGAGTTAGTGCAGATTATATCAGATATACATCTCAAAGCCACAGCATCTGATACAAAATTATGGTGTTTTATATCTGAAGATAAATATCCGAATCTAAGGCAAATCGCCCTTCAACTGATGGCAATGTTTGGGTCAACTTACTTGTGCGAGTCTGCATTTTCTGAAATGAAGATAATTAAGTCAAAATATCGCAATCGACTAACTGATGAACATATGTCATCATGCTTGCGATTAGCACTCGGTAATTACGTACCATCTTATGAAAAGTATGCTGAGGACATGCAGTGCCACGCTTCAACATCCAAAGTCACTCTTTAGTTAAGTTTAGACACTAGAACTCGTCTGTTTTGTAAGAACCAATAAACTCGCAATTTTGAATAACTATGAGTTTTTTCATTGACATTTTAGAGCAGACCTACACTTACCTTGACTAAAAAAAATGCATATTGTGCGGAAAACTAATATCTATGCCACGATACACCCTACTTAGACGACAATCCTGCATCACACTTACTTGCAGCCTCTCAGAGTCGATCGATCGTAGTCTAACAATATTGAGGTAGATCGCCAGCAGTTCAAGTTTGTGCACCCCTGACCTAGACATAACTATGTCGAGTTCAGCAACGCTAACTTGTTTAGAAAAAATTGCCGCCTGGATTTTTGTAGCGGTAAATTTTACTTAGTTACTGTCGTCCCAAGATGCCGGTGCTGCTGTCTACGGATATTTCCATGAGTAGTCGATGTTTAAACGTTCAAAGTGAACGAAAAGATCAGCGTACTGTCATCTGCTGACAGAGAAAGAAAGAGAGAGAGATAGTATGGGGCCGTGGGGCACACTGGCGTTAATAGTGAAGATATTAGAAAGAAATCCATCTACAACCACTCGTAAAGAACGCTCTTTGAGGAAACATGAGAGCCATAAACAGTACTTTTCATATATATCAGAAGAGCGTAGCTTAGCCAACAATCCATCGTATCAAACACGGTCGAATGTTTCAAGAGCAACTGCTCGTGTTACATAAGTTAGACGATCCCCTGTTGATCTACGTTTACGACTGCTGACTGATAGCCCTTTCGATAGCTTGCGATATTATTCAAAGCAGTGCGGTTTGTCGGTAGTTGTTTGGCAAGGTCTTCTTGCCTTTTTTGGGTATCGGCTTAATTGTGGTGCACTTCCGGTAGGAAGGAAATATTCCTTTTCTATCAGATGGTGTTAGTTCTCTCGCGCAGTTTTTGGAGGCTGTACCAAAGTATTCCTCGACATCCTTCTGTATGTCCACATTTCAAAAGCTTCTAACTTTTTACTCGAATTTTCCGTCAGCATACATACAAGACTCTACAACACATAACAGTACTGAAAACATATAACAACGAAAAAGTCTAACTCTTAAGGTCAGATTCAGGTCATGGTCACATAATACATTTTTAAATTGCACATTCTATCCGGTGTTCTATTTCCACTGAGTAAACCCAATTGCTGCTTATGGTGCTTCCTTGGTATGTTATCTTGTTCATTTTTAGTGTTCCGTACGGAGTAAGATGACTTCGGTATCTATCTGTCCGTCTGTCTGTCTGTCACAGCCGATTTTCTCCGAAACTATTTGTCATAGAAAGTTGAAATTTGGTAATAATTGATGGCCTCATCAGAGCCACGTAGTTTTGAAAGTTAAATTTTGACTTAAGGGGTTAGTTTTGGAGGGTAAAATCGAAAGTGAAAAAACCTTTTGAAAACAAGAGTAAAAAATATACATATAATGTAATACTTCTACACATTTTTCTTTGTATTATTTTTAAAAAGTCGCGAAAAAATCGGTGTCCCCCCACCCACCTTATCTCGAAAAACACTGATCAAAAAATTTTGAAAAAAATCTGCAATATTCTCCACGGGATGTAGATTGAACGAAAATTATCCCGAGGGCATTACCTTTAATAATTTATCTGGTATATGGTATAAAAAAAACAAAAATTTCAAGATCATCAGTTTTCAGTAAAGATTGGAAACAAACTTTGATGAAAACTCATTTGGGGTATTTTTTGTGAAGTCGCTGATCATTTTATACCTCCGTAACAAAAATTTTTTATTTTAAAAGTTAACGTTTCTACATCTTTGAATTAGCACTTGTAAGATTCTTTGGTACCCAAACCATTACGGGAACCAAATTGAGTGTCGACGATATTTTTTTAGATTTTTTAATAAACTCTGATGAATTATTTTGAGGAAAAATTTTTAGGACGTCACTCATCAGGGTTATAGTACGGTAATATTTGCATTGCGTTGGGTTAGTTCTTTTAGGTATCATGACAAACGTGGACTTAAGCCAGTCTTGTGGAATAATTGCTCTTTCACATCTTCTGTTAAATAAATCAGGAAAAGCTTTCTTTACCTATTTTTCTAACAGTTTCAATACATCTATCGTGATTTTATAAGGGCCGGTTGCTTTCTAATTTGTAGCTGTTTGTGTTGCTTTTTCTATTTAGTCAATAGTAATGCATGGGCCAGAGATTGCAGTTTATATTCCATTACTTTCTCACCTTTGGTCTTTAAAACAGTTGCACTATGTAATGCTACCACGTTTTCAGTTCTTTTTTTATATCCCCTATCAAAAACCCATTATCGTTAACATATTTCCCGTACCTCCGGCTCTTATGTATTAAACTCTACTAACTGAAGCTACTTGTCTTTTTTTATGTTTTGCAATTCAATTAAAACTCTTTATTAATTTAATTAATTTACTAGACACTTAGCTACAATTTCTACATGTATGCTATGAAGAATACAATACGTTTTATGTGCGCTCTTTTTTCAGCTATATCCTGCCTATAAGAAAGATTAGCCAGTTCCTAGACCTTTGCAATCGTAGTTTGCTTTCCTGGCTGAACCAGGTAAGTCTTACGTAATCGTTTTGTTGTTGCTTGAATTTTCGCTTTACTGAAAAACTTTTAATAAAACCAGCTTAATTTTTTTATTAAGTACCTTTCGTGTAATCATCTTTTCTATTTCATATATGCCATTGCTATCCTTTCCATACAATTCCCTTATTCATTTAGTCGTCCACTTCATTCCTTCATGTTGTTACTTATACTGTTATTGTTCACTTCTTAGATGTTGTGTTTACAAGCTTGCTTTTATCAAGGATCTTCTGTAACAATAGGTAACCTCCAATACAAGGGTTTGTGTTTTCCGTAAGAGTAGAGGACCGCACTCTACTGCTTTACTTTTTATAAGAGAATTAAATAATATTAACTGTAAAATAATTTAAATAAATTAATGAGTTTTTATTATCTGAAGAAGAGTTAGTTAGTTAGTTAGATTTGTTTAGAGGCGCATCAACTGCTAGGGTTATTATGCGCCACTGTTGTTATTAGATTAAGTTGTAGTATTTGATATCTTTGAGGTATAAAATGATTTTTTTTTATATTGGTTGAAATGGTTTCAGGATCAAGTGTTGATTTCAGTGTATGTGGAATGAGATATTTGTTTCTAATGTCTTCATGTATGGGATCCTCGAATAAGTGTTTTACGGATAGTGGTCCATCACAAAGTTGACATTTTGGTAGAGCCTCATTTTTTAGTAAATGGATGTGGGTTGCATAGATGTGACCCACAGACAATCTGCGCCATAATGTGTTTTCCCTTCTGGTGAGTGTTTCATTGTGAAATGGTGGATAAACAAGGGGCTTTATCTCCCAGAGTGTATTTGAGGTGTCTAATAAATCCCATTGTAATTGATAGAGATTTCTATATGTTTGATTTAATAGGTTATAGTATTCAGTGGGATGATTTTCTTCTTTTATGTTCTGCCCGGTTATTGTGGCTCTTTTTGCCAGTGAATCAGCTAATTCGTTGCTGATGCTGAAGAAGAGAGTTGTTTGTTTCTCTTACCTTGAATAAAACAACAAACCAGCTGGAAATACTTAACCTTAAAAATCCTATTACAATTGCTTAAATTCAAGCAAAAACCAGTTTTATTTTTAATAATTATATTGTCTTAAAGGCTATTTCAAAGTGACTGAATATTAACATGTTTAGTTATGTGATGTTTTGTGTCGTTTAAGGAGGTCTCAAAGCTACTGTCTCTTAAAAATTCGATTTATACTGTGAAAAATATTGTTTAAGTAGTTTTTTAGCTTGATTTTTTTTTAAAATTCAATTTATCAAATACAAATTTCAAAATCTTATTTTTTATGTAGAACTAAAATTTTAATGGAAATTAGATAATTTTAGGTTTAAAATTTATTTGAATCAATTTAAGTTTGGTGTTTTAGTTTAGCTTTAGACCAAGCAGTAGGAATAATTTTGCTAAGTACAGTAATACCCCGCTTAGCGCGACCCCGTTACGCGCGGTTTCACTATAACGCGAATTTCAAATTTCGCGCTCATGTAGTCATTAACTTCTCTATGGTCGCGGGGGGATCCCCGCTTTCTCTGAATATTCTCTTTGAAGAATTGGGAATTCCCTGTCCTTCGACTTTGTTCTATGGGGATTTCCTCGTTCGTTTCGTGTGTTCATTTGTTCCGTAATGTTAGTTCGGTCGGCTGGCAGTTTTGTTTTAATATTTATTGGAGATACATACATACATAATTTAACCCTACGTTAAAAATGCCGCCTGTAAAGAAAAAAGAGCGTAAAAGCGTCACTTTGGAATTGAAGATGAAAGTGTTAAGAAGAATGGAAAATGGAGGCAAAGCAACAATTGTTGGGAGAGATTTTGGACTCTCAGAATCGACTGTGAGAACGATTTATAAAAATCGGGAAAAAATTAAAATCTCCAGCGAAGGTTCAACACCTATAAGTGCAACAAAACTTTCTCGTTCGAGATCATCTATCTTAGAAAGAATGGAGAAATTACTGTCAGTCTGGATCGAAGATTTGAATAAGAAGAACACACCACTAAGTCAAGATCTCATATGCACAAAAGCAAAATCTTTGTATGAGATGCTGAAAACAAAAGAAGGAGAAGGGAGTGCCACTCCGACTTTTGCTGCCAGCAGAGGCTGGTTCCATCGGTTCAAGCAGCGTTCTAATCTTCACAATATCCACATAACAGGCGAAGCGGCCAGCGCGGACATTCAAGCTGCAGCTGAGTTTCCAGACAAGTTTCAAGACTTCGTTAGACGAGAGAAAATTCCTGCTTGTCTCATCTTCAATGTTGATGAGACCGCACTTTACTGTAAAAAAATGCCATCTCGAACATTCATTTCTAAGGAAGAACGTCAAGCCAGTGGTTTCAAAGCTGCGAAAGATCGACTAACACTTCTGCTGGGTGGTAATGCCACTGGTGATTTCAAACTGAAACCTTTACTAGTGTACCATTCAGAAACACCCCGTGCAATGCGAGGCACAGACAAGACAAGTCTACCAGTTGTGTGGCGATCAAACAGAAAGGCGTGGGTTACACGGGAAATTTTTCAAGAATGGTATTCTAATAGTTTTTGCCCATCAGTCAAATCATACTGTGACAGAAATGGGCTTGAACCTAAAGTTATATTACTCTTAGACAATGCCCCAGGACATCCAACCTCACTTGATACGCCCAGAGACTTAAAAGTGTACGTAAAGTTCCTTCCACCAAACACTACGTCAATATTACAACCTATGGACCAGGGAGCAATAGCAAACTTCAAAGCTTATTACCATCGCCGCACTTTTAGCCAACTAATTCATGAAACTGACGGGGAAGGAAGACAGTCTATGCGAGAGTGGTGGAAGTCATACAACATTATGAAGTCTATTCACAACATAGAAGAGGCTTGGAAGGAAGTTAAAATGAGTTGTATGAATGGGGTGTGGCGTAATCTTTGGCCAGATGTAGTGGAAGCACCTAGAAGAATTGTCCAGATGCAGAGACAAGTGCTTGAAGACATTGCTGCAATGATTGAGGGGTCTGAACTTGAAGATGTCACGGTAGAAGATCTCGTAGAACTTGTAGCAACGCACGACGATCCTATTAGCAATGAAGATCTGATCGAGTTACAGAATAATCCTATCTACGATGAGGAAGAACAAGTAGAAGAGAAAGTTTTATCTTCAGGGGAGGAAATACAAAATGCACTTTCAAAAATTTATTCAGGTTTGGACATATTGCAGAGTATAGACAATAATGATGACCGTGTCTTGACCGTGTGTCAAACAATTAAAAACAGTGTTGGGTGTTATGAACGTATTTTACAAGAACGTAAACAAAACGTTACCCAAAAGACAATAGATGTATTTTTCCGTAAAAAATAAGAGTATGTATTGCATAAAGTGTTCTTAGAATTAAAGTGATTGATTAAAATGATTTGTATTTTTTTGTATTAAATTTTGACTATGTTTAATCATAAACCTCGATATACGCGAATTTCAGTTAACGCGATTTTTTTCGGAACGTATCCCTCGCGTAAAGCGGGGTATTACTGTACATACAGTTAAATTAAAACCTTTTAAGCGAATATTATGATATGAAATTATATTTGAATTATTTAACCTATAGTTTGGTCCTGCAAATATGTGGTGGGTTTCATATAAAGTGACATTGATAAACCTTTAACTCGCTTTCTTTATCACGCTAATTATAATATTGCATAATAACTTTCTTGCGTCCTTTCTTTTTATTTGTATTATGCAATAAAACTTTGATTTGTATATTAATTTAATGTACATATTTGTTATTATATTTTACTACAGTAAGAAAGTGTCCATGATAATTCATTTTTGATAGATGCGATTCTAGCGATTCAACAAAAAATCGGTAGAAGGAACCTTTGTCTACGCCGCGTTTTAGTAAAAGTATCAGTCGATTCCGAACTATTATCGAAATCACGTAAAATCCAAAATGAGTCACTTGGTTGCTCGTCGTTTCGAGGCAGTCTTTCTTTGTTCCCATCCAAAGGGTCCTAAAATGATACATTCCGCAGCCGCTAAATATATTAAAAAGTCGGTATCGTTTGTGGAGAAGTGGGTAAATCGTTTTAACGAGACGAAAAATGTCGACGACTTGCCTAAACGTGGCTCGGTAGGCAAAGTAACTTCGAAAATCGAAAAACGAATCGTGTCCTTGTCAAGAAGTGACAAAATTAAGAAAATCCGATTTAGATGTATCCCATGACTTATTCGACATCTTCGTGCTCATCATGTTAAATTTCGAAGCAGGTTGAAGAAATCTTTGCTGGGCGAAAATCACGTAGCGAAGCGGCTCGCTTAGGCCCACGATAAGATACTAGCTCTCATAATCGCCGGATGCCAACCCTATTGAAATCGTTAGATTCCTCGTAAAAAGAAAACTGAGAGGAAAGACTCTGAGGACCTTGACTCAGCGTCTCGCGAGGTTCGAACAATTTGGAGATCATTGCAGAAAATCTCGTCGACAGCATGCCTCGAAGATGCCAGGCAATTATTGATGCAGGAGGCGATTAGATAACTTACTGAGATAAATGAGCCGTAGTTAGCACACCAAAGAATACATCGATGGCAAAAATGTTCTCGAAAAAGATTTTTTCACAAATACGAGCTGTCACGTTCTTATTTGAGAAACTATATTTATAATATTTTATAGTTAGGAAATATGTGTTTTTCCTCTTGTAATATGACACTAAATTTTAAAACGTCATTAAAAGTGGATATTGCTTTTAACTTTTACCTCTACAGAGGCGGCTTCAAGATTAATTAAATTTACAAAATATATACTAACATTTATTGTTCTAAGCAGCATTTCAATAATACTTAATGTCATAATTCTCAGAAATATAATACGTAGCTTCTAATGTAACGTCATAAAATCTCAATATATCCAACCATTTAAGAGTCACTTGAAACCCGTGATGCTTAAGGTATACAAGACTTATGACAGGGTGTGGCATGTTACCGAAACTTATTCGCTTTGGTTTCCCGTTTGATTTGTTTACCTGTCAGGTATTTCTAGAACAAATCTCACGCGTTTGATCCTATTTGTGGACGAGACAACCGTAACAACAAAATTTGAAAGCTGTAGGCTGATCAATCTTTCTTCTAGAAATATAACTCAAAATAATAATGAATCACTACAAACAAATCTAGATCCTAAACAATAACTTTCTAAAAATCTAACAGACTTCTTGCATACGGATATTTAACTTTATTAAATTGAAATACTGCTCCCATGTTTGGAGCTCCGCTCCCAAACATACACTGCATTTGTGGGACTCTATTCAGAGAAGAGCTGTTCGTCTGATTGGAGACCCGGAACTGACCGGCGGCCTTGATTCGCTGGAACATCGAAGAACGGTTGACGCCTTGAGCCTATTCTACAAGTATTTTCATGGAAAGTGTTAGAGGGATGTGGCCCGCTTAATTCCTCCCAGAGCGGTGCATGTTAGAAGTACACGTCGCACTAATACTTCACATCCAAGGTTCAGCTTGTTACTCCTCGTACAACGCTTTTCAAACAGTCTTTTATATGGAGAACATCATCCCTTTGGAATAATTTGTACAGGACTGTGTTTCCCACCGAGTACAATTTACAGCGATTCAAGAACAACGTGAATCGCTTTCTCTGCACACGTGTCGCTTCTGTAGCGCTTTAGGGACTTCCCTGTAGCACGTGTGCTAGGCCCATAAAAAAAAAATTAAAATCCAGACTAGCTTAGATGCCTGGATCTCTTGATATAATCAGAGATTAACCTGGAATGACTAATTTTGACCGCAAGGCCAATTTTCTTCTATTCTAGTACATTTTTTTCACATTTTAACATTTTTGGTTCACTATTTTTTAAATGTTACGGCTTCTGTGTTATTATGCGACAAAAAAATTCATTTTACTCATCATAAAATTACCTAAAAAACTGCGCCGCACATCGCATTAAAAAAAAATGTTAGATACATAACCAACAAAAAAGGATTTACGATGGCAAATTGAAAAATGAATTTTTTACTGGTAACTTTCATGCAATTCTATATTATTGCTTCAAATAATAGGAAAATATAGCTTTTATATTAAGAAAACAGTGTGCTAAATTTTATTAAGTAATATTAAAAGGATTGGTCAAAATTCGCAGTTTAGCCTAAATTTTATTATGGATTTTTTTGTGGGCAAAAGGTCGTAGGAAACTTTTAAAAAAAAAAAAAAAAAATATGCAAAATTTTATGCTCTTTAAGATTATTAGAAGGAAAAATAAAGATTATACAAAAACCTATCTTATTTTTCAATTTTTTCGTTACCAGAAATTCAGTTTCTTTCGGTTTTGCTCTAGAAAAGGTGTGGTTCATTCTCTTTATTTCTATTCAATATTTTATCTTAAATATAACATGAAAAAGTAATTTTAAAACAAATGTTACCTATTTTACAATAAGATTATGATTTAGATAACAGAAACTTTTTTTGACAAACCATTAATACATTAATACGATTACTAAAATTATCACAGATACAATATTTATAATTTAAAAAGTCATTCACGTGTGCTAGAGCGTGTTTTCTGCTATACTCAAAAACATCCGATTGATCATCTGAATCGGATTCATACCTGCACAAGTATAAAAGGTTGTTCGTTCAAAAAAGTTGGTCTTCGATGCACTAGTTTATGTAAACATGGTTGAATTATGCGAATTGCGAAGATCCTGCAGAAATATCCTCGTAAGATCTAGATGAGAATGAGCTGACTGAAGATTATGATCGGTCAGAATCGGTGACAGATGAATTTACAGATCATTTCTCCCATGACTCATCTTAATTAATTTTGGATCATTCTATCGATGGAAGTGAGTTAGACAGCGCCAAACTTTTGTCCTCGTACCAGTTTGAATCCGATTCAGATAATCGATCTGATGATTTTGAATAAAGCAGAAAACAAGCTCTAGAACATATGCTATAGAACACGAATGATTTTTTAAATTATTGTATGGGTGATAATTTTAGTAAATATATTAATGTATGTTTGTCAATAAAAGTTTCTGTTATCTAAATCACAATTTTATTGTAAATTAGGTAATATTTGATTTAAAATTACTTTTTCATATTATATTCAAGATAAAATATTAAATAGAAATAAGAAGAGTAAGTAAAAGCGAAAAAAAAATTTCCAAACGAAAAAAATTAAAAAGAAGATAGTTTTTTGTATAGTCTTTATTTTTCTTTCTAACCATTTTGAAGCGCATAAAAATGTCGCACATTAAAAGCTTCCTACGACCTTTAGCCCACACGAAAAATCCGTAATAAGATTTCGATTAAAATGCGAATTTCACCAATCCGCTTAATATTTTTTATGAAAATTTGGCACACTTTTTTACTAGGATGAAAGCTATATTTTCCTGTAATTTGAAAGCCATAATATCGAATTGAACGGAAATTACCTGTAAAAAACAATTTTTCAAATTGCAATCTACGCATTTTTTTAGGCAATTTTATGAAGAGTAAAATGATTTTTCCTTTGTCACTTAACAACGAACGGAAGCTGGGATATTTAAGAAATAGTGACCCAAAAAGCATGAAAACTTTATAGCATTTGCCTTCACTATATCAATAAAAAACAAGTGGACCATTTACAGAATAGTAGCTACGGCACCGTCTTATGAATTGTTCTACTCCATCCAAAAATAATCTTTTGTTTAAGCTACAGTTCATGCTCTGGAGGAATTTTGCCCCTAAATTCTATCTTCGGATGTTTGAACAAGAAAAGAGAGGCAGAATGCTAAATCAAGGCTAGAGGGTGGATATGGGAACTCGGTGAATCTTGGAAACAATAGTTTCTTTAGCAAGCACCGGGATTTTCATTCGGCGATTCGACGGCAGCAAATCCTCAGCAAAATTGATTGATTCCACAGTCGTTACTTCAACCGGCTTTCTTGATCTGTAATCATCTTAAATTGGGTCTTTGTCCTATTGAAACTATTTAGACCAAAATTTGATTTGAAAATAAAATGCGCGTCATTACCGTTCTTTTATGGGTAACTTTTACTAATACTGACTTACTAATTACTTTCTCTAATTTTTCGAAATAAAATAAATCATATAAATTCCGAAACGCAACGAACTCATAACAAATATCCTCAAAGGAGAATAGTGACATTAATTTTGAAAACGTGGTCGCAATCTTAAGTAATGACTTCACCGGACAAGCACATCAAGAGCTCTTCGACAATCCAGCAAAACAAACAAGTCAGATGACAAGAAATCCATACGGGTCAACATAGAATCCTAGAACCAGGTACTGTCCGCCGAGTGACCTGTACTGACGTCACGTTGCTTTTGATAATAAAGAGATGTATAATAAATCCCAAGATATAAGATCCTGCCTTTTTGCTTTTTCAGTGGGGCAATAAACGACCCTATTAAGGTTTTGTGCATAATTGCCAGGTATTACGATAAACGTATTTTTATTTTACCTATTTTGTATACGGCCCTCACTTGCACTTACAATCATATTGGATCTATTTTTACCTATATATTTACTACCTAGCAACCCGGTTTGGAGCCCTTTAGGTATTTGATAATATAGGCCTAATGACAACAGGTCCCCATTAAGATTCGAACGATGCTTTTTATTATTTTTATTTTTAGTTTTACTTACAATGTAACGGTTCTATTTTAATTATGTGGCGTCAGTGGAAAAATTGCAATAGTGGCTATCGCAAGAGAAAACATTTATCACTTGACGCTAAACAAATAGTGAAAAATGTTTACAACAGTTTGGTAAAAAGAAATTTGAATAAACAAAGTGCTTTGCAAGAAACCAGTGAACATACAAACACCCCAATTTCTACGATTAAGGGTACTGTAGGAAAACCATCACTTAGGAACAGGAAAACACGGAAAGATTTTTAAATGCATCATGTAGACAATTGTGAAAAAGACGTCATCAGGAGAAAAATATATTCTATGTATGAAAAGCAGTTGGTGCCGACACTAGACAAAATAAAATTAAGACTGGTGCAGAACGGGACCAATATACATTGTGACCGATCAACCCTTCACAGAATTATCTTAAGAATGGGATTTACGTTCCGAAAAATCAACAAAAGGTAAGTAGTGATGGAGTCACAAAGATTACGAATCTTGCGACATACTTATTTACAAGAAATTAAAAAGTATCTATCAGAGAATCGACCAATAATTTACCTTGACGAAACATGGTTCGATACCCACGACACTGTGCAAAAAGGGTGGGTTGACAGCAGTACAAAATGTCAGACCAACGCACTATCAAATAAAGGTAAACGAATAACCATTTTGCATGCTGGATCTGAAAAGGACTGGGTTTTAAATTGTCTACTATTATCTGCAAAAAACATAAGAGAAGATTCTAGTTTGAACTATCAAGAAGACACGACCGCAGAACTTTTTGAAAATTGGTTTCAAATTCCCTTTTGCCAAATGTTCCCGAGCAGAGTGTTATAGTTATGGACAATGCAAGTTACCATAGTCGCCTACTAAATAAGGTTCCTGATACAGCCAACACCAAATCGGAAATACAGGAATATATGTTAGAACATGACATTTATTTTGACTTTAGTTATAAAAAAAGTAATCTTTTAGAAGTTTTGAAAGACTATAAATTGAAAAGGAAATATGTTTGTGATAGTATGGCTGAAAAAATGGGACACACTGTTTTGTGGCTTCCTCCGTATTATTGAGTGTTTAATCCAATTGAACATATCTGGCATCAAGTTAAATCAAAAATAAGGGCACAAAATGTCAGTGGTTGAATTATTAAAAAAAGTTATAAAAGATATACCTTGTGAAAGCTGGAAGAATTCTATTCAGCACATTGTTAAAGTTAAAGATTCATATATTTATGTAAATAATATAAAAACTACTGATAATTACCTCAGCTGATGACAGTGATAGTGAAGCCGAATTAGGCTTAAGTTAAAATATATTTTTATTTATACAATATGTCCCCTCTTGTAAACCCCATTCATTCTAACTATATATTTGTACTTCTTATCCATTTGTTTTTACATGTATCTATAAATAAACATCTCCAAAAACACTTAACATTTTATTTATTTGCAATAATGAATAAGATTCTTCAGTCCATCTCTGCAACCTATCATAAACAAAAGGTCAGAGTTTTTATATTGCCCACTTAAAACGGCAAAAAATCAGGATTTTATATTTTGGGACAAGCTATAAGTACAAATGTAAAGTGGTTAAAGGTTAAAACTAAAAAAATAAAAATCTGTGTGTTTAAGTGTTTTACTGTTAGCCAATGAAATTTTCTCGCACTTCTTTAGGCCACTGTAAGGTTACGTTTAAAAATAACACAAGTCTGCAAAAAAAAAAATTGAGAGCTGTTTTGGTTTTTTTGTGTAATTCTCATGTTTTTGGGTGTACTGAATCCGAAAATGACTTTCATTTTGTCATAGAACGTCACGTTTTCTGACAATGTAGGTATCTATGTTAAACAAGTTATCATCTTAAAATAAAAGATAAAAGACTAAAAAAAATTTTTTAATTTATAATTGCGTAACAAAACTTATTTTTTTATCCAAAATACATTCATTAGTAAGCACTAAACACATTTCTTTTTCCCAGTGAGACTCCTTTTGGTACATTTTCGCTTGTAGGAAGCATCTGGAAGGTCTCTCTGAAGCGTCCAACAGTAGTCTGCCATCATTGAGACGCTCCATCTTCCCTGGTATCTTTTTTCCATCTTCTTAATATCTTGGTGAAATCGTTCTCCTTGCTCTTCACTCAGATCTCCTAAATTTTCTGAAAAGTAGTCAAGGTGGGAATGAAGAAAATGTACTTTTAAACTCATTAGGCAACCTAAAGCTTGAAATGCTTTTAACATTCTTTTGACGATTTGTTTGTAGTTAGGGTCTTTGTTATTGCCTAAAAATTTCTCTATGACCTCTTTAAAGGCAATCCACCCTTCTCTTTGAGGATCCGTCATGGTTGTGATGAATTGTGGATCAGCCATAAGCCGTCTAATATCTGGTCCAACGAAAACACCTTTCTTCAACTTTGCCTCCGAGAGGCCTGGAAACTTTGATATTAAGTATCTGAAGCAATTTCCATCTCTTGGAAGTGACTTTACAAATTGCTTCATCAATCCCAGCTTTATGTGAAGCGGTGGTAGAAGAACTTTATGAGGAGGCACCAAAGTTTCATGCCGGATGTTCTTTCCGTCAACTTTAAGCTCCCTCGGAGGCCAACACTTTTTGGTCCAGTGATTTGCTCGGTCTCTACTATCACATAGACACAAAAAGCAAGGGAATTTGGTAAACCCAGATTGTTGTCCGAGCAACATGCCCAAGATTTTTAAATCACCGCACACTTGCCAACCGTGGTTTTTATAGTTTAATTTGCAAAGAACCAATTCCAAGTTCTTGTAGGTTTCCTTGAGGTGTATGGAATGACCGACAGGAATGGAAGCATAGAAACCGCCATTGTAAAGCAGAACTGCTTTAAGGCTTCTTTTTGAAGAATCTACGAAAATACGCCACTGTGCCGGGTCGTATGAGGTCTTAAATGTATCCATCAAACCTTCAATATTGGTACAATAAACCAACTCGTCCTCTTGGGCAAAGTAGGAAGTGAACTGCTTCTCACGATATCTAAACCAGGAGAAAGACACTGCTGGCAAAAGTAAGTTCCTGCTTTTGAGCCTTGATCCAAGCAACTGAGCAGCGTTTTTGGAAAGATTCGTCTCTTACCAAATCATTTAGCTCGCCCTGGGAAAACAATTTCGGACTGCTGTCATCTTCAAATTGAAAACTTGACTTGTCATCGGGTTCAGGTACAGCACCATCTTCGTGAGAACTTCGAATCTCTTCCAAGGTAGCAGGGGCCTTGGGCACTGGTATTTCGGTCCCATGAGGGATGGGACAAATAGCTGATTGAAGATTGGGGTATGAAATGGACTGCTTCCATTTTGAATTATACTCTTTCACATTACACGAACAAAAGTAACAATCATCACTATGGTTCTTTTGCTCGCGCCATACCATAGGAATCGCATATCGGAAAGCTTTTTTTCTTGCCCTTAAAACCAATTTCGAAGGTCTTCAACACATCGTTTGCAGACTTTATGAGGTGCCCAAACTTTATCCTGATCTCCAAGTTTTAAGCCAAAATACGTGAAGTATACTTTTTTTACAAAGTTGTTGCTTTAATACCATATATTCGCCACAAATATAACAGAAACTGTCAGACGAATTCACATACTTCCGCACAGATGACATTGCACTATATTGAACCAAGATCTATAAAACAATGACGAGTTAACACGTAATTGTACCGCGCCACTTTCTACACTATCGGAGCGCGCACGTTCTGGTTACAACGTTTATGTTTGTTAATTTAGCTCACACAGGGCGTTCTTTATTTAGAAAGTAATGATAGTTATGGCCTGTATACATTTAAAAACAGTAATCAAAATAAAATTGTACCTATTTAATTATGACTTCAAGTTAGCCCCAAAAAACCCTTTTTTATAATAAAATTTTGCGTTTTGCAAAATAACCTGATGTTCTGGAATTTTTTGAGTATTTTTTTTAGTTTTCAGAACACCTAAATACATAGAAATCAGTTGAAAACATCCAGACAGCATTTTTGTTGCAGACCTGTGTAACATAAAACGAACTATAATTATTAATTTTATTTTAATTCTTCTAACAATGCAATAATATAATTCAAATATACTGTAAGGTTTATGTAAACTAAAGATAGTTAAACTTTAAGCTTTTTACCTAACATACTCATGTTAATGACTGCAATATTACTTTTGTTCGTGGTCCCTCTTTATTTGCATAACGCAATTAGAATTTTACCCTCCATGTTTATTTCAAGAGCGGTGTTTACTCAAATATTCTAGCTATGCAAATATATGTTCTTACTCCCTTACCAACTTTTATTAGAATATTCCATGGTTGCATTAAGACTTCATTCAAAACTTAATGTTAATTATGATGTATTCCTTTATACAGACGGTTTTATAATACTTAATCAACTAACGGCATTTAAATCCTAATCTAAATTATTTGGGACTACTTGCAACAATATGATTCCTTCCTTCTCAGACTGAACCTCTTAGCAGAGATGGTGGCTGCAATGACACTCCTTCCACCATCCAGTGGTTCCTATCGTCAGCAAGATGAACTGCATCATGTACTCCAACTCCGGTTAGCTCGCGAACTTGATCCGACCAGCGACGTGGAGATCGGCCTCTGGGTCTACGGCCGTTTACCTTTCTTTATATGACTAACAGCTCCATATCCTTATTCCGCCTAGCTATGTGGCCAAAGTATCGCAAAATTTTTTCATGAATTATGTCAGACTTTTAGCTATTCCATAAACGAAATATTGGTTCTACGCACAATCCATGGTATGCGCAGTAGTCTGCGATAACACCACACCCTTGAGTCTTGAGCAGTCCCTTTCTTTAAGCGTCCATGTGTCAGCGGCATATAGTAAAATGGAAAAAACCAGAGAACGCAGGAGTCGAAATTTTGATATTTTAGATATATTGTGATCACGTCAAATTTTTGTTAGTTTCGCGACAGCATGACGGGCAATCTCTATTTTTCGGTTTATTTTTGGCTCACAACTTGCAGAATTTGAGAGCACAGATATGTAAATTTATCAACAACTTCCCATTTAAAAAATTTCGTGGTATTTGGTTGATTATTGTTAGCTATATCTGGTTTTAGATTGATTTATTCGTAGTCTCAGCAACTCACTTTTCTGCTGTAATTGTGGCATGGTACACTCAAGATCTTTGTTGTTTTCAGCGAAGATAGCAGTGTCATCAGCGTACCTCAGGTTGCTTATAAGCTTTCTATTTACTGAAATCCCCAATCGTAGTTTTCCGTAGTTCTACTCTTGATATATTCTCCATAAATGTTAAAGAGAATAGATGACAATATGCAATCCTGACGAACTCCAAAGTGTACTGAAAAAGGTTCGAATAGGACGTCATTCACCTGGACTTTCACCGTGCTGTGCTTGTAGACTTCACTGATAATGTACGAAAGTTGGATAGAAACTACCATACCATTTAATACCTCCCAAAGACAAGACCACTTCACCGAGTCAAAAGGACGCTGATAATCAACAAAGTAAATGTACATTAAAACATTAAATTCTCGAGTTTTTTTCAATATTATTAGTACTCCATTATTTATGTCATAGATTATAAATGAAAGAACCATGTTATTTAATACATCTTACGATGTATAATAACGGATTTGACTTTAAAAGCCCTTTATTATACTAAACATTACACGTTTTATAAGCTCTTTTGCAGATAATATCGCTTTGCCTTTTTATATTAAAGTGCCATTAAAATACAGATAGTAAAGGCTTTACTTGTTTAATCTTCTATGCTTATTTGGAATGGCCTATACTTCAATATTTTATAACTATGCAAATATAAGTTTTTACTGTTTATGAACTTTTCGCTACCTCTTATGCTGCAATATTTTATGACTCTTTAAAAACCATCAGAAAAGTAGTTATTACTTTTAATCTATACACTGACGCAACTACATATTGGGAATGATCTAAACTTAGTTTGAAGATACAATATTTTTTGTATTTGTAATTTTAACAGGTATTAAGCATTTCCTTATTTATAAAATTTTTCGAACTATGATTGACTTTTCATTGTTTTCTTGACCCTATAGTCCCTTTCGTTATTTATTGTTAAATAAATAAAATCGGCAAAGTGCAGGTCGGACTTGCGCAATTAGTGTTCCATACGTTGATTGCTTTTAAAATAAAAAATTTTGTTGCAGAGGTATAAAATGATCAATGACTTCACAAAACACACCCCTAAACGAGTTTTCAACAAAGACTATTTCCGATCTTTACTGAAAACTGTGACCTCGAAATTTCTGTTTTTTTTTTTATATACCAGATAAATTATTAAAGGTATGCACTCGTGATAATTTTTTTTCAATCGACACCCTGTGAAGAATATTCCAGAATTTTTGCAATAGTTTTTTTACAGTACTTTTCGAGATATATATTTTTAATCTCGTGTTTTCACAAGCTTTCATTTGACACCCTACCCGATGACCTGCTATTTTTTTTCACTTCTGATTTCTCCCCCAAAACTAACCCCTTAAGTCCAAATTTAACTTTCAAAACTACATAGTTCTGATGACATTTAAAGTAACTTCCCTAACCAAGCCGGATTTTTGCAGGAGACCCAAGAACCGACCTATGATCATTACTGACATTCCACGATCACACGACTTATCGTGGCTCTGTATGTAGATAACTCAGTGATCACTACTATATTCGAAAACAGATAAACGTACACTGTCCACTGGTAGGCTAATCTAAACAAGAGAGAGAAATAATTTGACTATTGGAGGATGAAAGTCAACCCCACAAGACTAAGATAATCCTTTAGACTCAAGGGGCAATAATGTAAAATATATAGGATTCAAATATATTACAGACTTGGTTTGGAAGGCCAAGGGGTAGTAGCGACCAGCAAAGCTCACGCCGTACTATCAAGACAATACCTATTTTTAAAAGTATTGCCAATCAAAAAAAAAAAACTACAGTATATAAATGAATAGCGAGTCCGCGGTCATATATGCATGTTCAATATACACCCAAGTATGACACATAAGACAGCAAAATTCAAACCATTTAAAAAAAAGCGTTTCAAATCAAGATGAATATGCTTTGGCTTATCCGTACCAACCAACTACACCGAAACCCAGAAAAAATTTAATATTAAGTCTTAACAGAAGTTTCTGGAAGATATCCAAGTCCACCATAACCGAACACTATAGGAAATACACAGGAAAGATGACTCCAAAGCTATGTAATGACATTCGCTACTCACAGATCCAATCATATAATACCCATGGTCTATCACTATCTAGGCTATCATGTTTTCTAACTTAATATCATTGCTATTTGACCCTTAATTCAATCTAAGTAATAAAAGACATTGTCATAAAAGGTTTAGTATTAATTTCTTGAAAAAGAACATAATTGAATAGTATAGAAATAGATACGAAAGAAAATATAAATTTCAGATAAACTTGATATTAAAATTAATATCAAGAACAATCAAAATAGATACGGAAAAACAAATGATTTGTAAGTTTTATTTTACCATTTTAGAAAAAATGGTACAGTCAAACATTGGTCTCTCGATGTTTAAAACCACTTGAAATTATCTGTTTTCCTCTGCGGTCTTTATATGATCACAATTGACCATTTACTACCATTTTCACGTATCTTAAGTTGGAAATGGTATGATTTCAACATCTTCAAGGTCTATCCATGCTTTTCCTTCCAGTCCTTGTGTAGCTCTCAGTTATTATTTATTCTATTTGTCCGTGTACATTTTTATCCAATAACGTGTATAGAGCTACTTTTATTTTCGGTGTTTCCATTACTTCTTTTGTTTTTGATGTTTCGGATCGGTTTCTGCCGCGTGCATTAGTGTAAGACCATTTGTGGTTTTGTAAATATGAGATTTCGTTTCAATTTTATTTCTTAGGTGCTTGTTTAACAATATTGTATGGTTCAAGTATACGCCGCCGTTTTTGTTTACACCGTTAGTACCGTTAAGTGAATTAGATAACTGAACAGTACTGCCACCGGTCCAACTCGCGACGAGGAAGAAGGATTCTTGGACTAGGTTAGGCCCCTAAATGCGGTAAAGAACCTGTGTGTCTTGCAACCGGAGAGATTCAAGAATTTTCGAATCACAATACTTAGTCTAACGATTAAATAGAAATTCACATTTATAGTTGATCTAAATATTCACTTAAAGAAAGTTTTTTACTATATTAAACTTATTACTTTCACCGATTTGTTTATACAAAAAAATAATATTTTTTCAATCATTTAAAAGTTAGTTTTCTAAACAATTTTAAAATAAAAATGTGTTTCAAGTGAAGAGCCATTGATTACCTGTATATTTTATTATATATTTTCTTATCACATTTTTTCCGACTATTTATTGAAATTGAAATAACTAGTTTTAAAAATATTTGTTATATTCGGTCAAGTAAAAACGTATCGCCTATAACTTGCGGTCGGTAAAATGAATTTCTATTATTTATTATGGTTGGCACCCCTGCAAACAATGTCTGGCGAAAAGGGATTTATTTCTAACCTTATTTACGGTGAAATAGTACATTATCGAATATAAGTGCTGCATACGCGTCGAGCTTATGTTCCTATGTAATCATCGAAAAGCTCCGAAAATGATGCCTATAGCGGCTTCTAAGTATATGGACAAGTCGAGGAGACTCGTTAGCAAGAGGGTAAAACAATACTCTCAGTTAAATAATATTCATGATCTGCCACAAGATGGTTCGGGAGGAAAAGTGTCGGACAATGACGAAAAAATTATTATTACCATGTTTTCCCAAAATTGTAAATTAACTTTGGGCCAAGAGGCGCTAAAACTTTCGCGTGCACCTCGCCACTTAAAGTGGCGAAGTACAATCAAGAAATCATTGCTGAGCGAAAAACACAGAGAGAAACTTCTCGCGTGAGCAGAGGAATACATACATACAATAGGTTGAAGAGTTTTTGATTTAACACATAGATGTCGCCGTTTTCAAAAAATCCATATGATTTTTAGGAAGTATCAACTTTCAAATGATACGTGTCAAAATTGCATGATAATTCGTCGATTGATTTATAAGTTATAATGGTTTTAGTGACGCTACTTTTGATATTTTCAAAACAATGGAAAAAATCGAATTTGGTATGTTGATTAAACATTGTTTTTTGACGGGAAAAAATACCGCTCAAGCAAGGCAATGGCTTGATAAGTGTTACGGGGACTCTGCCCCTGGAAATCACTCATCATTTACTGGTATGTTGAATTTCAACGCGGTCGTACAAATACAAATGGTTCTAAATGCTGTGGACGCCCAAATGAGGTGGTTACACCTGAAAACATAAAAAAATTCACAAAATTGTTTTGGATGACCGTAAAGATATCAAAAGAATATGTTGGTCATATTTTGCATGAACATTTGGGCATGAGAAAGATCTGTTCGAAATGAGTACCGCGTTTGCTCACAGTGGAACAAAAACAACAACGTGTTGATGATTCTGAGCGCTGTTTGGACCTATTTAAGAGCAATAAAAAGGATTTTTTCATACGATATACAACAATGGATGAAACATGGATCCACCACTACACACCGGAATCATATCGGCAGTCAGCTGAATGAGCAGCAGCCGGTAAAAGCCGCCCGAAGCGATCCAAGACAAAACAGTCGGCTGAGAAGGTTTTGGCCTATGTATTTTGAGATGCGCATGGAATAATTTTCATCAACTATGCTGAGAAGGGAAAAACCATCAAAAGCGAATATTATATAAAGTTATTGGTGCGTTTGAAGGCAGAAATGACGAAGAAACTGCCCCAAGTGAACAAGAAAGAAATGGTCTTTCATCAACATCAAACGTGTGTAAATGCATTTCAAATTTTCCAGTACACCCTGAATGAGAGAAGTTACAGCAGGAGGCAAAAACATTGCTTTTATTTCCCCACTTTCAAGTTGCTTCGCACTTGAGTGAGTGGGGGCGTTATCTAGTAACAGAATACATTTTCTAGGATATCCGTGTTATTTTAAAAAAAGTTCCACTTTGGGAATAAAATCTTCAAAAAACCAGTCTTTAAATAGAGTCGCGTTTATCCAGGCATTGTCTTGATTTTTATACAAAACAGAAAAAGCATTGCGAAGAATATTCTTAAAGGTTCGTGGATTTGCTGACTTACCAATACATAATAATGGGAATTAGTGTCCTCCAGAAGCATTGCTGCATGCAAGAACTATAATACGTTCTTTGCTACGTTTGTAACCAGGTGCTCCAGCCTCCGTTTTTGAAGCTAAGGTATTTGACGGCAACATTTTGTAGTTCAAGCCTGTTTCATCACAATTATAGATTTGGTCTGGTTGTAAACCATGTTCTTTCACAAGTTGCTCAAAATTCTCTGCAATTTTTTTTGCAGCAGATACATTAGTCGACAATCTTTCTCCACAAACTTTCAGTTGACGTACACCATGTCTTTTTTTTCCACCTGTCTAGCCATTCATCACCGTGTCACAAATCAGTAGTTACGATGGCAGAATTGTATGAATTGGAGTTAGAATTGCTTCCACATCCACTCCAGATATGGTCCCCAGCGACTATTCGCAGACCTCAAAAAAATGCTCGCGGGAAAGAGAAGAAGTTATCGCCGAAACTGAGGCCTATTTTGAAGGCAAAGACAAATCCTTCTCCAAGAAAGGTATAAAAATATTAGAAAAGCGTTGGACTGATTGTATCGCCCTTGAAGGAGACTCTATTGATGAATAAGGTCGAATTTTGCAAAAAAAAAAAATGTATTTTAAGTGGCTAGATCAAGAACTTTTTAGCCTACGTGTTAGATCGAGACTAGAGCAATGTAATTTTTTCCTATGAAGCTTCATTCTGGGTTTATGTTAGCACCCCAGGAGTCTGGCCAATTTTCACTAACCGATTGGTTCAGCGCACCATGAAACACCCAGTGAAGTTCCATATTTGGGAATCTCTTTCGGAAACAGTTTACTTCAGGTTTACAAGAAAGTATTAGTACCGATTGCCAAACTGTGATTCGTCGATAAAAATGAGAATTGAATTCTTCAAGAAGATAATGATTCCAAACATCGGAGTAAAACGTGGAAAGGGGAATCCGGAATCGTCACAATAGATTGACCATGCGAGTCACCCGATGCAAATCCAATTGAGTACTTGTGATCATACATCAAGCAGAAGCTTCGTAGTAAAAATATATACAAATAACATACAAAAAACAAAAGTACACAATGAAGTAGCAGTCACGGTAAATTCGGGCAATTTGGAAATCTTTACCCCAAGATTCGGCGGAAAATCTCGTTGAAAGTATGCCCCGAAGATGCCAGGCGATCATCGATGCTAATGAGGACTGGACGAACTACTAAATCGTTAGCATTTTAATAGCAATCTTTTACTGTCCAACGATGTAAAAACTTTTAAATAAATACGTTTTTTAATGAACAGGGCGCGAGACGTTTCGGCTTGACCGACCGTACATATGCTGCAGAGAACAAATTTGAATTTTTAAAAGTAATTAAGTTGGGAATGATTGAGCAGCGTACTTTTAACCAACTACTTAACTTTTTTAAAGCTAGTTAATTTTTATTTCGCCACAGTTTGTTAAAACTACTTTAGGCTAATATTACTCTAAATTTTAAATTTAATATAGCAAAATATTTCTTCCCAGACTATTGTTCAGACGTTAAGAGTACTGTAGTTTTTAAACACTTAAATTAATACTCAATTGTAATATTACGGTCACAACATAAAACAATACTTTAAGTTATGTCCACTAAATTTAATAAAGTGTGGCTTTGAAAGCCCTTATAAGTTAGAGCAACGTCATCTTTTAGTTTAACGACCTTTAAAGATATGTCTCCTTAATTTTAAAGCTCTTTTCAGAAACATTTCAAACATTCTAAAAGAAGAAAGAACACTTAAAACCACGAACTGAAAAACTGTTCAAACATCACATGTACTTACTGACTACTTCCATCCGAGATTCGCTCTGTGCCGATGCGAAAGATGGCGCCTCTGCTGACACTTCACATCTGTAAAGCCCGCTGGTTTTCCAGTTGACAGAATGAAGGACCACTTTTCTGTTGTCCGACTTAGTCATCTGCAATTAAAAAAAGTCGCTGTTTAAGTCAAGAGAGTTTTTAAAAAGCAGAAATTATGTCGAGAAGGTTGTGTGGATGGGAAGATTGAATTAATTAGAGAGAAAAGGGACTTTATTATACTCCACGTAGGGTAAAATTTTATGAGGGAAAATTCTAGTAGGAATAAGTTTTATGCTTATTAAATTTCGCATGGTTGTTTAATAGGTCTATTTCCTTTAGATTGTTGAAAGTACTCTGTGAAATTAAATCCGTGATTATTAATTAATGCATTCTAAAAGTTATTCTGCGGGATAAATTTATTTGAAACTCAATATATTCTTCATATTTTTGAATTCCTTATTAAGGAGTTATTTGTAAAAAATGTCCTGTTCTGTACTGGCATGGCCTTAAGTTTCTACTTTCCTTACTAGAGGAAGATATTGTATTCGTGAAAAAACCACGTTCCGAGATTTAGGCCTTTCTTCACGTTTTGGGCGTCCTAGATCAAGAAAAACATTTTGTCGGCCTATTTATCGGTCTGTCAGTGTGTCGGTTTATCGGTCTGTTGGAACGATAACTCTGGAACGAAATCAATTTGAAACTTGGTATATATATATATATATATATATATATATATATATATATATATATATATATTTATATATTTATATATTTATTTATTTATTTATTTTATTTATTTATTTTTATTTCCACATATTGATTACAATCATATGATACATAATTACAATCATATACCAGATAACTACAACACCTACAAAAGTAAACAAGTTACTTGCCCGTAGGGCTGGAAAACAAGGACAAAAAAGTATTTTAATATCCTCTCAAACTTAAAACTACTTAGTATAGGTATAATCAACAATTCTATAATACATAAATCACCCGAGACATTAATTCAGTTATATACAATATTCTAACATAATGTAATATAATATAATATGGGGTCATAATAATATATCTACCTGATTTAACAAGAGCTATTTAATCTAGTCCATTTTTTAAATTTTTTTTTTTGAGTTTCCGCATGACTGGTTATATTTTTCAGATTTTTAGACAGATTATTATCCGTTTGGATAGCAATTATGTAGCTATTTTTATGGCCAGTTGACTTAATCATTTTAGGTAATTGCAAATTTTTGTTTCCAGTTACACTCTGAGATGTCATGTATGTACCTCTTAGTGCACTATAGTGATACACAAGAGATCCCAGAACAAATGATTGATTCAAACTTAGTGGATGTTTGAAAGTACTATAATTAATTTTTAACACTATCTTCAGTATTCTATTCTGCAATTTTTGAGTTTCTGTAAGCACCACCCCAAGCAATTATACCATATGTAATGCTGCTATGGAAAAGTGCATGATATAACATCAGCAATGTGTCTGTATCCATAATCTTAGATAACTTTTAAGAAATAAATAGTAGATATTTTGTTTTTTTAATTAAATGTTCTATATGCATTCACGTTGTTCTTGAATCGCTATAAATTGTACTCGGTGGGAAACACAGTCCTGGGCAAATTATTCCAAAGGGATGATGTTCTCCATACAAAAGACTGCTTGAAAAGCGTTGTATGAGGAGTAACAAGCTGAACCTCATACGGATGTGAAGTATCAGCGCGACGTGTATTTCTAACATGCACCGCTCTGGAAGAAATTAAACGAGCCACATCCTCCCAACACTTTCCATGAAAATGGCTCAAGTCACCAACCGTTCTTCGATATTCCAGCGAAACAAGGCCGCCGGTCAGTTCCTGGTCTCCAGTCAGACGAACAGTACTTCTCTGAATAGAATCCAACAAATGCAGTGTATGTTTGGAAGCGGAGCCCCAAACATGAGAGCAGTATTCCATAGTTGGTCGAATTTGAGCTTTGTAAAGAATTAACAGTTGTTGTGGAGTACAAAGCTTTCTGGTTCGAAATAATATTCCCAACTTTTAAGAAGCTCTCCTTGCTATGCCCGAAACATGCTCATGCCAGGACATATTTGATGGTGTGGTTTCTTCTTCTGTGACTTTTAAGCTTTTATTGTGTTCTATAACTTTTTAATTTCCTCTGCATTTTTTGTCTTTTCTATTTTCCTTAAATATATCTCTGTTTATAGTTCTGTATTCATTTGTAGTCTTCTCTACAATTTCTCTCTTTTGCTTCATTAGCTGTTTTACTCTTTGATCTAATTTCTGTTATTTTTGTTGTTTTGTCAATTCTATACTATTTTTGATGTTTTCAAATATGTCATCAACTGTTGAGTCTTTATTGTGTTCCAAGGAGTTTGCGATCTCTCTTCTATAGGAATACACATCCTCCGGGGTTGTCCATTTCTTATAGTTTCTTTTAAGAATCATGTTATTTCTTTCCTGTTTAATAACACTTTTGCTCTGGGCACTCCCAACTAAAAATTTATTTAGGACACTTACGTCTTGGATAATACGTGTATCTTCCCTGTTACTGATTATGAAATCTACTGCATTTTTTGTTTTACCATCTGGGCTAGACAATGTCCATTCTCTGTTTTTGTTCTTTTTGACGAAGGTGCACATTCACATACATAAAGATTATTTTAATGTAGAGAATCTATTAGTATCCTCTCTCTCTCGTTTCGATCGAGCTCATGATGACCTATTGTAGTTACCTTTTCTTCCTCTCTGCTTCCAATCTTATCATTGGAGTCATTGATCAACATTGTAAAATGAGTTTTTCTGTCTTGTAGATATATATATATATATATATATATATATATATATATATATATATATATATATATAAAATATATATATATATATATATATATATATATATATATATATATATATATAAATATATATATATATATATATATATATATATATATATATATATAAATATATATATATATATATATATGATGAACCCATTAGTTTTTGAGCAATACAGCTTAAGAGAAAGGTAGTAAAAGGTATGGATTGTTTGGTCTTAATAGTAATATGGAAATTTTCCCTAATTTTTTGTTGAGATAGTAAACAAATACTTTGCATAAATATTTATAGTATAATATAAAAGGGAGAAAAGGGATGTGGGAGGAAATTAGAGGAGTTGTTTCGTATATACAGCATTATATAATCTTTTCACGGTTTTTGAAGTCGAGGAATTGAAGTTATGTTATTTCATTTTTAATTTTAACTCAAGAAGATAGGAAAGGGGTGGGATCGTTAAGAATTGTACAGGGTGGTCATTTTTAGATGCCCGGCCCCGGTTTATAGAAAAATGTTTTTATATTTATATTTATTTTTTTTTTAAATATAGAATGGCATAATGCACATCAAGGAGTATACTGACGTATTTGACATTTGATAGTAAAAACGACGCTGGGCGCCGCGATGCCAAACAACTTCTTTTTCCATCGGCATACCTTTTGTAAAACGGCATTGGAAAACCATAATTTTTCTCAACTTTTTTTTTTGTTTTTAACTTTCAAACATTTAATTTTATAAATATGTAATAAGTTACGTAAAGTTTAAAGTTATATAGTTTTTTGTGGTTTTTAATAAAAATAATGTTTTCTGGTTTTTCATTTTTCAAAGATATTTTATTAAAGGAAGGACCTCAACAGCATAGTAATAATATTATTATAATTACTATCAAATTAAAGTTTGAAAACCGCCAAAGTGACTACGATCCATGGCAACCGCAATGAACAAAAAATAATATATTAGAGGGTTTTTGCTGCATAACTTTTTTGCAATACAAATTAGAAAAAAAAAACGGTCAAGTGAAAGTTGAACTTGCACAATTAGTGTTCCGTACGTTGATTGTTTTTAAAATAAAAAATTTTGTTAGGGTGGTATAAAATGATCAGTGACTTCACAAAACACACTCCAAATGAGTTTTCAACAAAGTTTGTTTCCAATCTTTACTGAAAACTGGTGACCTTGAATTTTTTTTTTATACCAGATAAATTATTAAAGGTAATGATAATTTTTGTTCAATCTATACCCCGTGGAGAATATTCCAGGATTTTTTTCAAAATTTTTTGATCAGTACTTTTCGAGATAAGGTAGGGGACAGCGATTTTTCACGATTTTTTAAAAGTAATACGAAGAAAAGTGTGCGCAAGTATTACATTATATATATTTTTTTTACTCGTGTTTTCACAAGCGTTCATTTGACACCACACTCGATGACCTAGTAAAAAAATTTTTTTTTTACTTCCGATTTCACCCCTCAAAACGAATCCCTTAAGTCAAAATTTATGTTATGGTGATATAAAATGATCAGTGACTTCACAAAACACACCCCAAATAAGTTTTCAACAAACTTTATTTCCAATCTTTACTGAAAATTGATGACCTTGAAATTTCTGTTTTTTTTTATATACCAGATAAATTATTCCAGGTAATGCACTCGTGATAATTTTCGTTCAATCTACATCCCGTGGAGAATATTCCAGAATTTTTTCAAAATTTTTTGATAAGTACTTTCCGAGATAAGGTGGGTGGACCGCGATTTTTCGCGAATTTTTAAAATAATACAAAGAAAAGTGCGCGCAAGTATTACATTATATATATATTTTTTTACTCGTGTTTTCACAAGCTTTCATTTAACACCACGCTCGATTACCTAGTAAAAATTTTTTTTTTTCACTTCCGATTTCACCCCTCAAAACTAACCCCTTAAGTCCAAATTTAACTTTCAAAACTACATGGCTCTGATGAGGTCATCAATTCCTATGTTAGTACCAAATTTCAACTTTCTATGACAAATAGTTTCGGAGAAAATCGGGTGTGACAGACGGACAGACGGACAGACAGACAGACACCGACGTGATTATATAAATGTTCCGTACGGAACACTAAAAATCAGTTTAAGGGAAAAATGTTGAGAAAAATCTCGGGATTGGTGGTTAAAAACAGGACAAGACCTTTTTGTAGTTTTGTAAAATGTAATGTAAAATTAAAAGGGAAAAATTTACGGCAAGAAAACGAACTATTATTTTTACTAAATAGAATTGAAAATTTCTTTGACATTTATACAACGTTAATTTATATGAGTAACTGTATATTAGTAACTTTAAAAGTCAGTGTATAGGTTTTGCCACACGTTTTGCCACAAAATCACTAAAAGAATTTAAAATTTCTTTTATCAGCGGAAAAGAAACAAAATACCTATGTGAATGGGATTACATACAGACCGAATTTTCAAAAATTCGATTTTTCTTTACGGATTTTTATTCTCTATACTTCTAAGACTTATCTTTTTTTTAATTCCATTTCATTAAAAAGTTTTAGCATTAAATGTGACCTGGCATCGGATTGGAACGGCTACCTTTCAGATACTGTCTGCAATATTACTTAGTCAATTTTTAATATTTGAAATTAAAAAAATGTAATAAACTCTTATGTATATGTACTACAGATAAGAGAAACATTTTTTTTCGTTGGAAATAGATCTTTATTACATTATCTTTGCTATGTTCCTCTCAATGAAAATCTGTCACTTTTTCCCTCAAGTCGCATAAAACAGATCGCAGTAAATTATTATCCAGCGAATGCCAAAATAGGCTACAAATCAAGTGATCGTGACTAACATTTTAAATATTTTTCAAACTTCTTTTTGCTTTCTCTGTTGGCAAAACATGACACCTAGAAATTATTGTTTTGTATTAAAAAGTTTAATATAATTTTGCCGAATAATAAAAAAAAATTATCTACTTTAAAGATATGGAGGCCATTGACTGCATTGTTTTTAATAAGCCTGATTATATTTATTTCAACTATAATATACACAACTTATACTGGGTCTACAGATAACTAGGTTTTTACGCTTCGCCTCGCCTATTCCTGCGCCCTGTGTCTGTTCAAATATACCTGTATACTAGATAAGTCATCCTTTTGAAAAGACAGTTCCATTAATCTCGTATCCCCTGTCTAGTATTAAAACTTGTACGGTTATATGGCTAAGTATAGTTTTATATATATATATATATATATATATATATATATATATATATATATATATATATATATATATATATGTATTTATATATATATATATATATATATATATATATATATATATATATATATATATATATAAATATGTATATATATATATATATATATATATATATATATATATATATATATATATATATATATATATATATATTCTTAGCTTTTCTTGATTTGGATGCATTGATTTTATTTCAGTAGAAGTACCTGTGAAGGGTCATAATTCTTAATTTTTTAATATCGGTATTGCTAAAGAATTGAGCAGTTATTTTTTATTATGGTCAGTGAGCAGTTCCTTGTTCAAGTCATATTTAATTATTCCGAAGACAACGGCAAAATTACGTTGTAACTCTTGTCTTACAATTTAATCATTTCCTAGCGCGAATTTTCTTTGTTATCTTAGCAAATAGCATACTTAAAAGAACTTGTCTTATGCAATTTTCATGAAAATTAATATTTGCAAGAAAATGGTTAGTAGTAGAAATTCTCCCTAAAATTGTATAAAAATTTTCATCACATCTGCATCTTAACAGAATAAGATCATTACCACATTCGAGTGATTAAGACCAATCAAAATAAGAGACACAAACGAGAGAAAAAATAGAAAAGCTAGCAAGTTGGTTATAGCAAGTACCAAAACAAACACACATACACATACACACACACACACACACTACAAATCCAAGTAAGGCGTTAAATGCACATTGTAATTTATATATATATATATATATATATATATATATATATATATATATATATATATATATATATATGAATAGAGCCACCCCCCAATACCCAAAAGCAGGATTAACAAAATCAAAATTCAAGGGTGTCAATTTCTTCATTGAAACATAAGCTTTCAAATGCAACTTGGTCCTTTTGAAAAAACAAGATGGCGGCCCAATATGGCGGCTAGAAACAAAAAAATCATGATTTCTAAGCGGAGTTAACTGAACTTCAAATCTGGGAAAAAATGCAATATTGATGTAATAGAGTAACCAACATAATTTTATGTAATATCAAAATGGCGGATCCAATATGGCGCCTAAAACAGAAAAGTACTCCGGTCAGAAAAAAATGCTATCTCACTGCGAAATCTCCATAATGGCTCACTTTTCGTCTAATTTTCTGTTTCAGGCGCCATATCCGATCCGCCGTGTTGGTATTACATAAAATTATGTTAGTTACTCTATTACATCAATATTGCATTTTGTCTCTTTTTGAAGTTCAGTTAGCTCCGCTTAGAAATCACGATTTTTTTGTTTCTAGCCGCCATCTTGTTTTTTTCAAAAAGGAAAAGTTGCATGTGAAAGCTTACGTTTCAATGAAAAAATTACCATCCTTGAATTTTTTTTTCGTGAATCCTACTTTTGGGTATTGGGATGACTCCGTTGACGCGAAACGTCCCATATATATGTATATATATATATATATATATATATATATATATATATATATATATATATATATATATATATATATATATATATAAATATATATATATGTATATATATATATATATATATATATATATATATATATATATATATATATATATATATATATATATATATATATATATATATATATATATATATATATATATATATATATATATATATATATATATATAGGAGGCTGGTTTGAAAAGTCCGTGCAAAAATAAAAACTACTTGTGTGTTTGGGGTAAACCTTTTTTATTTTTCAACATAGTCTCCTTTTAGGCTTATACACTTCGTCCAACGATGTTCTAGTTTGTTGATCCCTTCCGAATAATAGGATTTGTCCAAGTCTGCAAAATATCCATTAGTGTCTGCAATCACCTCCTCGTTTGAATAAAATCTTGGTCCCACCAGCCATTTCTTCAAATTGGGGAACAAATAGTAGTCTGAGGGAGCCAAGTCTGGAGAATAGGAGGGATGTGAAACGAGTTGGAATCCTATTTCCATTAATTTTGCGACCATAACTGCTGAGGTGTGTGCTGGTGCGTTGTCGTGAAGGAAAAGGAATTTCTTGTGGGCCAATCGCGGGCGTTTTTCTTGCAGCTCGGTTTTCAAACGGTCCAATAACGATGAATAATATTCACCTGTAATAGTTTTACCCTTTTCCAGATAGTCGATGAGGATTATCCCTTGCAAATCCCAAAAGACAGTCGCCATAACCTTTCCGGCCTAAGGAACGGTCTTCGCCTTTTTTGGTGCAGATTCCCCCTTGGTAACCCATTGTTTAGATTGTTGTTTGGTCTCAGGAGTATAATAATGTATCCATGTTTCATCCACAGTGACGAAACGACGCTTAAAGTCCTCCGGATTCTTCTGGAATAGCTGTAAACCATCCTTGCAACACTTCACACGATTCCGTTTTTGGTCAAGCGTGAGCAATCGCGGCACCCATCTTGCGGTTAGCTTTCTCATGTCCAAATGTTTATGCAAAATATTATGTGCCCGTTCAGTCGAGATGCCCACAGCACTAGCAATCTCACGCACCTTAACTCTTCTGTCATCCATCATCATATCATGGATTTGATCAATGATTTCTGGAGTCGTAACCTCCACAGGCCTTCCAGAACGTTCAGCGTCACTTGTGCCCATATGGCCAGTCCGAAAATTTTGAAACCACTTATAAACTGTTCTAATCGAAGGTGCAGAGTCACCATAATGTTTATCGAGCTTCCCTTTAGTCTCCTGAGGCGTTTTGCCTTTCATAAAGTAATATTTAATCACCACACGAAATTCTTTTTCGTCCATTTCTTGAAAATCACTCGACTTCCTTGATTCACACGAATGCCAAACACAAAGAAATAGACCAATATGGTTAAAACTTGGTGTGCGTTCATTCAAGAGATGCTACTAACTAAACATGACCTCGATACGCGCCGGTGGTGCCATCTCTCGGACTTTGCACGGACTTTTCAATCCAGCCTCGTATATATATATATATATATATATATATATATATATATATATATATACATATATATATATATATATATATATATATATATATATATATATATATATATATATATATACATATATATATATATATATATATATATATATATATATATATATATATATATATATATATATATTCCTTTTTCCGACTTTCTCTACCCTTAGGATATAGGCCTCTCTTCCATCTCTCCATCCGTCTCTATTCTGTACAACGTTGTACCAGTTTAGGCCAGTCCTCCTCTTAAGATCGTGACTCCAACGCATCTGGGGTGTACCAACACTTCGTCTTTCTCGCCAAAGTCTCCATCTGGTGATCTTACCGCTCCAAGTGTTCTCGAATCTTGCGACATGGCCGGCCCACGACCGTTTCAGCGAGGCTCTCTACTGATGTCGCGTACTTGCAGCAAATACAAGTATGAGCTCCGTATGTAGAAACTGGCAATACGCACTGATCATACAGTTTTATTTTTAGAGGTATATCTATTTCAGTAACGTCTCTAAGCTTTTCGTAAGCTGCCCACATCAACTAAATATTATGTAGACGTATTAGATATATATAAATATATATATATATATATATATATATATATATATATATATATATATATATATATATATATATATATATATATATATATATATATGTATATATTTTAAAAGAATATGTTTCGCTTATGACCGTTAGCAGAATCTCATATTTAATAATTTTATTAAAGTAGTCTATCTCTGTCTCTCGCAGTTGAGCTCATTTACTATAAAAAATATATATTTCCAGCAATGATTTAAGTAAAATTATTTTTAAGGTATTAATAAATTAACGGTGAAAATTTAGCTCTTGTATTACCATTAATATTACAAACAAAAAGCAGGATTTTATAAGATGATTATACCAAGAACTATTCTCCCTATAGATGGCAAGCCTTTGTTTTGACTTTAGAATGTATTAAATTAAATTAATTTGGCAGGACCGTCACTAATTTACCCCAATATATTCCTTTTCCGTATTTTCTACCTTTTTTTCTAGATATTATTCTCACCAAAAAAAGCAACTTATTTCAAAATAACAATTTCAGAAGATTATATGGCCACGAAGACTTACAATACAAGACGCTTGGAAATTTTTAAGATGCAAGACACGATTTCAGCATTGCAGCATATTTTTGGCGTCCGCTTCGTAGCAATTTAGTGCAATCGGTTAAATGTGACATGAAAGAAGAATAAAGAAGAATTGACATAAATTGTTGACAATGCGGACAGGACAGATTCAAAGGGAACATTTTACCTGCATAGTTATTTTTGTGGAAGTCTGTAAAATTGTATTGAGTTTTTATTCTCTATTGTGAATAGCCATTCTTTAGAAATATTTTCACTTCAAATTACAATAGGTTTTGCTTTTCTTTTATGAAACTTAAACGTTAAGACGTGATAAGAAATGTACGGTATGAAATTAGGATTCAAATCTATATAAACACTACACAGTAGTTCTGAAAACCCTGATCTGAATTAAAGTGAGTAGACTTTTTGATATAATAATCACTGAAGATGAGTAAAAGAAATACCCCTCTGAGTAAGCAGTTTATCCTCCAAAACTCAAGGATTTATATATAAGTGTTTTTGTTTAGTTATTTTGAAATTGAAAAATTAAGATAGTATTCTATAAAATAACCAGTCAAATGCAAGTTGAACTTGCAGAATTAATGTTCCGTACGTTGATTGCTTTTAAAATAAAAAATTTTGTTACGGGGTATAAAATGATCAGTGACTTCACAAAATACACCCCAAAGGAGTTTTCAACAAAGTTTGTTTCTAATCTTTACTGAAAACTGATGACCTTGAATTTTTTTTTTTTTTTTTTAATATACCAAATAAATTATTAAAGGTAATGCACTCGTGATAATTTTCGTTCAATCTACACCCCATGGAGAATATTCCAGAGTTTTTTCAAAATTTTTTGATCAGTACTTTTCGAGATAAGGTGGAGGGCAGCGATTTTTCACGATTTTTTAAAAATAATACAAAGAAAAGTGAGTCCAAGTACTATATTATATATATATATATATATATATATATATATATATATATATATATATATATATATATATATATATATTTTACTCGTGTTTTCACAAGCTTTCATTTGACACCACACTCGATAACCTAGTAAAAAAAAATTTTTTTCACTTCGGATTTCACCCCTCAAAACTAACCCCTAAAGTCAAAATTTTAACTTTCAAAACTACACGGCTCTGATGAGGCCCTCAGTTCCTATATTATTACCAAATTTCAACTTTCTATGACAAATAGTTTCGGAGAAAATCGGGTGTGACAGACAGACAGACGGACAGACACTAAAATTTCTTAGTTGTCAAATTACTGACGCTATTCAAAGTACTTTGGTAAAATTTTAAACAAATTGGTTGAATTTTGCAATTTTCACGATTCTCTTTTGCGAAAAACAAGAGAAAGTAATTTGGAACATGGCGTAGTGACAAATTTCTCACTAGGGAGGGAAAAAGGGAGGGGAAAAGGTTCAAGAAAGAATGTCTCAGGTATACGATAATGACAACTCATCTTGGCTGGTTGGTTGTAGGCGATTGTGCCGGTGCCCAGAAGCTTCTTGGCATAGTGTGCTCCCCTATTTTGGTTACATGGGCGCCTTCCTTTTAAAATTTTTTATTAACTTACCTCCAAGACCTTCGTGTGGTAATTTGACGCTGCGATACAGATCGTTTATATTTGTTTGGAGTTAAACTCGCATATTCATATATGTAGGATGTGTATAGAGGTTTCTTCCACTTCACCATATGGTCTGCATGTCGCGGGACCATTGTCGATACCAATTTTCTGTAAATGTTTCCTCAAATGACATTGACAGTCCTACCACTACTTTGGGATGGGCCCTTGTTAAACAAAGGACGTTAGTTCTTTGAGGGGCAGCCAATTACGTTGCTGGATGTGTTTGGCCAAATGTTGCAAGCCAACAATTTAGATATCGCTGGAATAACCATGCGTTGATTGTCATTTTTACCACCTGTTTTGGTATACCAAAGGCTAGCTCTGGAACCCTGTATAATTTTGTAGCTCTCAATTTTGCTAATTTCTCCACTTTTTTAGTACCTTTTATTCTCGAATGTCCTGAAACCCACCGAAAGTCAACCCTGTTGTTTTCGGAGGGTAGTTCTAACATGTCAGGTTTATACTTCGTTGTGATCTTTGAGTTGGCCTGATAGGCAACTGAGAGAATACATATTTTCTCATTGTAGTAGTCCAATCTAATATTCTTGTAAGCACATGCTTGTATTAGGTAAATTTCTGCTTGAAATGTTATTGCACTTGTCCCTTGTGGATTGCTAAAGCCCCTCTTGGGCTTTTCTGCATATATTCAAGCGCCTACTCCACTCAAGGTTTTTAGTCCATCTGTGTAATAGACCAGACCAGTTGCTTTGTCGGATTCTCCATCTTCATCCATAGATTTGAATCGGATACAATTCTATATGGTCTTTCGAAATTATACGACGTTAACGTATAGTCAGATAGCACACCGAAGAGTTGATCGTTGATTAGATTCATAACTTTTGCGTACTCAAATTGCACAGGTTCTTGTTTCTATTCTCCATTTCTCCTCATCGATAAGCGCTATTAATAACCTCACTTTTTAGTGTAATATCTAAGCGTATAAGTCCTAGGATTATTTCCATAGCTGTGGCGGTAGTGCTACTTATAGCCCCAGTGGAACAAGCAAGCCAACATCTACAGTCGATTTAACTACGCGGTTGTGGTTCTATGTTCTGTTTTCGTCCACTATACTGCAGCTCTTTATGTAACTGTTTAATGACGCTGACGTATACACAGTGGCGGTATGCTTCCTTTGAACGGATATAACTATATCATCAGCGTATTGCTGAGCGTGTGTTTAGTGTAAGTGAGTTTAGCCGAGTCACTAGCTGATACACCACTAAGTCCAGAGAAGCGGCCATAGCATCAGCAAAGAAGATTAAAATTAATATTAACATCACCTTGAGAAAAAGTCACTTGAATCTGATTGCCAAAGCTACCTAAATACTGTTGTTAAAATTGGTTAACTTCACCTCTGGAAAAGGAAATAAAGTAAGAGAAGCTGTACCTAGAAGACATCTTTGTTTTTTTTTTGAGGCAAATGTCTACTGCTTCATCATAATGAATCATGTAAGCAGCCGCAAAAATAATATTTTAGTTTGTACTACGTCGAAGATAATGATAATTTTTAAATTTTTTTGTACGTTTATGTGTATTAATAATGTATTTTTATATATTTTATACATATTCAGCTATAACTTGGCCAAATCCAATTTTCATGTAGTTTTCTTTCACATTACCAAGTTTTCTCGGTATATTTCATTAAAATTGGCTCAAAAATAGCGGAAATATTAAGAGAATAATGTCGAAGAAATTTATTTTCAAAGCAGTTAAAACCTATTCGGAAACTGATTAATGAAGACGCTAAAAAAATAAATTTAGGACTTCTTTAAAGATATTTTGAAAATTTTTACAAATATAATGATATAGTTGGTAGGACGACGAATATATTAACTATCTTTATACTGAACAGTTTTGACGAGGTCGTATCAAGTTACTTAGGCAATAAGGCAGTCCCAAAAAATCAGATTTTTTTTAAACTTAAAAATCAACTTTAAGGCCTGACTAATTGGGTTTGAAATTTTCAGGTTAGACAAGTCCGCAACACATACCCATTTTCTAGTTTTTAAGCCTATTTTTCTACCTGAGTACATCTGTAAGAAATTAAAACGGCATGTAGTGTTTTAAGACGTCATAATCTTATAAATAAGCATAAAAGTGATACCAAATAACCTTATCTCAACGAATTTATATAAAAATGTGCGTGTTTATCGAGAAGTTAGACAGACTGTACGGATCTGGAGTTATTTCCTACAACATTCATTTCGGAACAGGAATGAGGTGCAAGAAAATGAACTTCTTACTTGTTATTTGAACTAGTATTTGTTTGAAAGTCAGCGCAGTCCAGAAAAAAAACTGGAGGGGAAAAATACGCTCGATCCCGGCTAACGAGATCCAGGATGATACATGCTGTTTTATTTCTGTTTGTTATGTTTTCATTTGACTTTAACGAGTTGCTACTGGCTCAGTTATATCGTCGGATGTGGTAACTTTCTTACGGAACTTTATATCGATATACCTTGTAAGACCATGCTTCTCAGAAGAGGAGTTCTACTGAGGCTAATCCAAATGATTTGTACCAAAGGATTCCGCCATGTATTGAGAAATAGAAATGGGATTAAGAAACAGGTGAATTATGAAGTGTAAATTATGTGAAGAAGGAAATGCAAGTAGGAACATTATGAATTAAAGAGCCATGATGTTACTTTGATGGTTGCTTGAAAAGTAATAAATTTTAACAAAACAACTTCCATTCTACCTGTATTAGTAAATGAGAAACGAGGGACTAAAATCATTCTAAACTATCCAGCTGCAAGAAGTAGCGTATGTGGCGGGTTTGCCTACCCTAGAAATTTGAAACTCAATGTGGAGTAACTTATTATATAACTCTTAGTGTAAGTATGTAGGTGATGAAGCAACTAGAGATTAGTGTGGGTTAATAGTAAGTAGATAGATTTATGTATTTACTTCAATTACGCAAGCCGTGTAATCCGCCATTATGAAGCCGACAATACTTCCTAATCTTGAATAACGTTACTACATAAGATAAACAGTAATATTACACTATCGAGAATATTATTATAAAGGACCTAGTATTGCAAAAATAAATTTTAAATAATATCAATAAGTAATACAAAAAAGATTATCCCTGCGGGTATATTTTCATTCACATGTGTTTTTTCTTTAAAATGTTTTCAATTCGGCAGTAAAAGGAACAACAATTTGACGCAATTTAGTCGATTTCAACAAATACCTATGTTGCTAAAACATTTCTTTAAATTACTTCCGCATATTGGTGAAAATCGAAGTCATTTCTTCTTTCAAGACGAATTTAACCGGGCCCCGGAAATTATTATAAGACAGATAAAAAATAAAATGTCTTTTAAAGGAAGTATTATTTTTTAGGAATATCTAACAATAAAGAACCTTGTCCCGTATTGTACCATAAATGTTCAGCTATAAGTTATACGGTGTTAGAGAGAAAAATAACTATAAATATTTTACCACGTTTGAACTATTTCGATCACATAAGTCATATAATTAAAATAAGGGATCAAATTCTTAAGATTTATTTATCATCCTAATAAAACGCCGGTCTCGGTGGTTATAGAGCCTGCAAGCGAGTCGATGACCGCTGGTTCGAATCAGGTGCAAGCGGCTGGGTGTTATATCACCCCAGATATATACCATGTGAGATTAGATTGGCTGCATGGCCTGCCAAAACCAAAAAAAATCGTTATAACGATTTAATTCCCATAATTTTTTATTGTATAAACCCCTACTAATAACGATTGTTAAAATTTTTAATTTCATTAGTTTTCTATAACCAACATTCTGATAGTATCGTTCTTCTAAGGTACCTGTAAATTCATTAAAACAAAACAAAAAAGGGTTTCATGGTTACGGTGAGATTCCAACCCGTGATTTAAGGGTATACGATCCTGCACCAACTAAGCCATAGCACTAGTGCACCTTGGTCTACTAGTCGGAAATCCAGTTCGCCACTTTCTCTACCTCGGGAACCAATTTCAAATTCTCTTAACGTCACATGCTGTGGCATTGTCAATAAATGAGTGTAACCTTACAGCTATCATTTTTACTGTTTCGTCCGTCTGTCTGTTTTTATAACACACGCTAAGGAGTAGGTAAACAATAAAAATAATTTTAATGAAAGAAGATGATGTTGGTTTAGAATACGCCAACTATGAGCAGGAATGAAAATACTTGAAAGTAAAAACACAATCATAAGAGAATTGAAGAAAGTTTTTCGGTGCTGGTGGAAATCAAATCCATGTCTCTGTACTTTACTAACTAAACCATAGCACAAGGTACCTTGACCAGCTACTCAGAGATCTGTTTCGTCACCTGCGCTATCTTAGCTGAGAACCAATCTTAATTTTCTTCATACCCGCGTTTTGGCAACGGCAGTAAAAAAGCCCAACATTTGAATCACCATTTTGATAGTACTGTGGCTCAATTGGTAAAGTGCAGGGGTGTTTATCCTGAGATTGTGGATTGAAATCCCAACGGTAACGAGAAACTTTTCTTAATTGTATTATGGTTGTATATATATACAGTAGAACCTCGGTTATCCGAGGTAACGTGGGGGGCACCCTCCTCGGATAACTGAAAACTCGGATAATCCGGATTTGTTTTTTTTTCATTCAAAAAATAAACACCAATACTTTAAACCCATGTATTAACGTTTTTAACATATAAATAGGTACATACATTATAAAATAGTGAAATAGGTATCTATGCGCTTCTGTTTCATATTGCATCTTCTTTTTCTCGCTGCAATGTTTCTCCATGTATTAAGATGAAGCAAATCCGCTGGGGTTGCCTCTGGTTGTTGTTCGATATACCTCAGAGCTTTCCTGAAAGGCATTCGTTATTTCTTCAATACTCATTTCTTCTTCTAAATCATCTGCTCTAATCCATTCAACAACATCTTCTCTTGTCACATTTTCGCAACCTTTTAATTTTTGCATTAATTTAAATAAACTTTGTTCTTTTTTTCCAGCTGTCAGGCCATCCAGAACTGGCGGTAAACTGATCTATCTCTGGGAATTGACTACTAATCATTATTGCTTTCTGTTGTAAAATTGGACCTGACAGAGGCACACCTTTTGATCTCTGTTGGTTAAACCACGTGAATAAAGCTTCGTTAACCTTTTCATAGTCGCCGGTTTTCATTGATTTTCTTCCTGAGCATGAGGAGGCTTGATTTATACACTATTCTTCTATTTTTGTGTGATTTCTTTTCCAATCTGTTACCTCACCTACTCAATAATCTCGTGCAACAACTTTAATTGTCTCTCGTGCTTCAATTCTTCTGATGGATTTTAATTTTTCTTCAATAGGAACGACGATTTTTTTACGCTTGTTTTGTTCCATTATAATACGACAAACAAAAAATCAAACAAAGCAGTTCGTATTAATTACACTTAACTACCAGAACTCCAACCAAATAAATTATGTGAGTATACTCGTACTTCTCCGTAGTAAACGCTATAACGCACTGCATTCACGCAAATTTACATGCTGAAAGAGTCCAAAAACATAAATAGGGGAACCCCTAACACGGGCCAGGGGGATTCCCCGAAAGCCCCGACGATTTTAAATGGAAATATGTACATACATATTTTAGAAGCTAGGTTAATACGCAGCATAGACGCTCGTACCTCGGATAATCAGGTTGTTAGATTGGCTCGGTTAATCCGGAGCTCGGATAATCACGACTCGGTTAATTGGGGTTCTACTGTATATATATATATATATATATATATATATATATATTATATATATATATATATATATATATATATATATATATATATATATAAATATAAATATATTATAGAGCCTAAATAATCAATTCAGAAATTTACCGTTACATTAGAAATCATTTTAGAGCCAATATTTTCTCCCTTTGAGCTGAACTCTATTGTTGACTCGTGGTATTTTCGCTATAAAACCTACGTTTGTTTGATTTGGGAAAGATTTGTAGTATTTGCCTACTGAAATTGTTGTTGACTAAAAAATTCCTTCAAGAAATAATATATTTTCTCTGTGGCTCCTGCAAACCAATGTTTTTAATCTCAATTTTGATAAACAATTTAACCTACCTATTATTATATTTTAATATTTAACATATTATTTCTTGCCTAAAATTGAAATAATTAACATACTAAACAATTTATTTTTATCCTCAACGAGCGTTTCGCTAACCATGTTATCTTCATCAGGAGCGATGATTGACAGTCAAACATCGCTTCCGATGAAGCTAACATGGCTAGCAAAACGCGCGTCGGGAGCAAAAATAAGGTGTTTGGTATAGTTGTGATATATACTGAGAACTGTCATTGTGTCAGAGATTCCAAATTTCCAACATACTATGTTTGTAAATAAATTTCTTATCATTATTTAAACAGATAATTATGACAAATGCCACCTCCTCATTTTCACATTCCTCTTATTAATTCTCATTAAGGCTTGATCTGCACCTTGAAAAAGCAGTTATCGCCTATTAATTTTTTTTTAATTTTTTTTTTATGGGTCTAGCACACGTGCTACAGGAAGTCCTAAATTGTACTCGGTGGGAAACACAGTCCTGGGCAAATTATTCCAAAAGGATGATGTTCTCCATATAAAAGACTGCTTGAAAAGCGTTGTACGAGGAGTAACAAGCTGAACCTCATACGGATGTGAAATATTAGCGCGACGTGTACTTCTAACATGCACCGCTCTGGGAGGAATTAAGCGGGCCACATCCTTTGAACACTTTCCATGAAAATACTTGTAGAATAGGCTCAAGTCGCCAACCGTTCTTCGATATTCCAGCGAATCAAGGCCGCCGGTCAGTTCTGGGTCTCAAATCAGACGAACAGGCCTTCTCTAAATAGAATCCAATAAATGCAGTGTGTGTTTGGGAGCGGAGCTCTAAACATGGGAGCAGTATTCTATAGTTGGTCGAATTTGAACTTTGTAAAGAATTAACAGTTGTTGTGGAGTGTAAAGCTTTCTGGTTCGAAATAATATTCCCAACCTTTGAGAAGCTCTCTTTGCTATGCCTGCAACATGTTCATGCCAGGACATATTGGCTCCCAAATTAACGCCGAACAAATTGAGTGACGATGTTAGAGGAATGGAGTGCCCCGCCGCCTGGGTTTTTGTAGCGTTAAATTCTACTTGGTTACTGTCACCCCAAGATACAATTTCTTCCAGGTCTTTGTTAAGTTGAATGACTTCCTGCTGTCTGCGGATATTCGTCTGAGTAGTCGATGTCCGAGCGTTCAAAGTGAATGAAAAGATAAGTGTACTGTCGTCTGCAAAGCTGTAGATTGGATTCTCGGTCTTTTCCAGCAGATCGTTAATATAAATGAGAAAGAGAGTAGGAGACAGTATGGAGCTTTGGGGCACACCGGCGTGGATAGTGAAGGTGTTAGAAAGAAATCCGTCGACCGCCACTCGTAAAGAACGCTCTTTGAGGAAACATGAGAGCCACAAACAGAACTTAAGCACGTAGCTTAGCCAACAGCCCATCGTGCCAAACACGGTCGAATGCCTTGAATATGTCAAGAGCAACCGCTCGAGATTCTCCAAAGTTTTCAATTGCGTTGTCCCAAACATGTGTTACATAAGTCAGAAGGTCTCCTATTGATCTATTTTTACGAAAGCCATATTGGTGATCGCTAATAATGTTGATAATGGTGAATATATAGCAACGCAACAACCAAAACGGATTAACGGTTGCACCGGAACAGTCCTAGAGTAAAAGGTAAGATAGATCTTTTAATACTTAACTTTTGAGCAATTTGAAGTGTTTACTTGTTTAACAGTTTTGGCTTATTAGTCTAAAAAGTATGGACATATTATCCTGAAAAAATCCTGTAAACTACTATCTGAGTTGTAATTCTTGACTGGATATAAAAACTTTAAATAAAACAACTGTTCTTAAGTTTGGATTTACTTTCTAGATCCATTCAGACCTATACTTTTACCATTTATTGAAGATAATTTCAGCTTCCCTTTTTGCCACTTCAAGATAATGGTTTCGTAAGTTCTATTTACATTAATCGTTTTGTTGTAACAAATATCATTTAGTACTTAGACGTACATTGAAATAGTAAAACAAGTGGTGATAGATACGTTATTCTGTGGCCACAGTAAGACAGTTTAATTGTAGAATTCTATAAAACAATTGTTTTTAAACGCGTAGTTCTACTATGACCTCCATTACTGAAGTAATAAAGGTCAAATATTTGTCTAATTGATGATGGTTTCTGAAACCCAAAGAGACATCATCTTTTTTCATAAAAAATGGGTTTGTATATTTTAAATTCCATTTGAAAGAATCAATAATACAGTATGGCTGTATCACTAGAAACGCAATAATCATACAACGATCTCCAAAAATGCTGATTTAAATGCTTGCTTAAAATTCCATCTAGTTGCATGATAAAAACACCATGAAATATGAAAAGTATTTACAGACTGAGAGATAACTCCAAGATATTTTATTAAATTATTCAAAATTAAGGATTTGGTAATGTAGCTTAATAATTAAACTTCATTACTCAACTAATTAAAATCTTAAAGTAATTGAACTATACTTTACTACTTATTTTTAGTACGAAAATAATTACACTAACTTACTGTATCCTGAATCGATAACTACAAAAGGTTTTTTTCTGTAACTTAAGGTTTTAAAAACAACTATTTTCTTTCATCTTACTACAACATTTTAATTAAAACGGAGCTTTTAAAAAATTGTTCTTTTTAAGGTTTTAATTTTAGATGTCTGTCTACTGGCATCAGAATTTTTTTTTTCGTTTATTGCTCTCTTGGCGTTTAAGGAATGCCAAAGACAATAAAAAGAAAATGTTTTTTTGTTATAAAAACCAGCCTGTACCGGTAACTTAGCCAGCAATAATATAAACCTTATATATAATTTTTTATGATATTTCATCCTCTTAGTATATTCATTATACTTTTATGTTATCCCAGTACTACTAATGGCTCTTATTCGTATAATAATTTTGTGTTTATATGTATTTAATACTTACTATAAAAAAATATAACATCTAAGCACCAAAATTAAGCACAACTTTTGAAAGAAACTACCTAAAAATTTGTTATTAAAATCGGCCTAGTAGTTCTGTAGATGTTTGAAGACAAACATACATATATTTGCGATTTAAAAAAAAAAATACTAGTTTTCAATTTTGTAAAAAATTGCCAGTAGCGCCATTGTTTCTGAAGGTGGAATACTTATAATTGGTACGAGCATTCTATAGAGATGAGAAAAAAAAAAAAAGATACATGTAAAGAAATTTGAGTTAGATGTTACAGGGTGTTCAAAATAAATGTATGCATTTGGACTATTTTAAATTGAAAAATCTCAAATTTTTTAAATGGCACATCCTGTATATTATTATTTTTTCTGATAGATTTTACAAAACCCTGGAAATTTTCTTAAGTATGTCATATACCTATTTCTAATAGTTTTCGATTTATTTTGAATTTTTCAATTTTTACCCATGTTTTTAATACACTTACGCTATTGTGAAAACATAAACAAATAGTTAATAATAATTTTAATATAGTTTAACTTTTCTAATGATTTTTATTTTAATTATTATGACGTAATAAATGTTCAAAAATATGCCCGTCTACTTGAATGCACATACTTAGTCGTTTTACTATATTTTCCTTCACTTTCCTTAGCATAAAGAGCGTTATTGTCCCATATCCTATTTTCCATATCTACTGGTGTAGCAGGGCGATTCACATAAACACGATCTTTAATGTAGCCCCACAAAAAGAAGTCTAAAGGTGTTAAGTCACATGATCGAAGAGGCCACTGAATGAATCCATCCCTACCGATTCATTTTTGTGGGCAATGATCATTTAAAAATTCTCGAACTTCCCGGTGGTAATAAGCAGAAGCTCCGTCTTGTTAAATCCACATTTGTTCTCTTTCTTCAAGAAGCTGGGGTAATTCGTTTAGCAAAAAATTTAGATATATAGGCTCGTTAAGCGGTTCGCGGAAAAAATATGGACCAATAATTCGAAAATTTAATATTCCACACCATACATTAAGCGACCAATGGTTTTGGTTTTGAACTTCCCGAACCCAAAATGGATTAACTGTGGAATAATAATGTATGTTATGGCTGTTAACTGTTCCATTAGTGCGAAAAGTAGCTTCATCAGAAAACATTATTTTGGATAAAAAATTTGGATCGGCCTCTATTGCTCCATTCATGGTGGTACAAAAGTTTACTCGTCGTTCAAAATCACGGTCTTGAAGTTCTTGGTGTAGTTCCATATGAAAAAGATGACACTTATTTTTTCTCGTGGTGTGATTAGCCGTAGATTGGGATGTGTCAGATAAGTCAGCTAGTTGACGGCTGCTGACCTGTAGATTATCTTCAACATGAAGTAAAATCTCCATTTCGTCTTCCTCATTGGTAGCATTCTGCAACTTTCCGTTTCGTATACTCAACGCTACCACTACCATCAAACCGTTCCATTAAGCACTGAAAAGGATTTCTAGACGGTATACCTCTAGTAGTGAGCCTTATGCCAAAAGACAATTTTTCCCGCCTCGCCCAGTATATAAACCTTATCAATTAATTCATTTTTAGGAAAATCCATAACTATTACCTTTATACGTCACTTACTACAAGAAATTAAACTATTTTTACTTGCTTAATAGACATGTCAAAATTTGACAGTGCCTACATTTTTATTTTATCTTGGCATCATAATAATTAATCATTAGATAAGTTAAACTATATTAAAGTTATTATTAACTATTTGTTTGTGTTTTCACAATAGCGTAAGTGTATTAAAAACAAGGGTAAAAATTGAAAAATTCAAAATAATCGAAAACTATTACAAATAGATATATGACATACTTTTAAATATTAGAAAAACTACTAGGTTTAGGTATATAATATTATTAATAAAAAAATTTTACGAAAAATTTAAAAATAAATTGTATACTATATACTGAAAAATAATTTTAAACTGTGCACTTTAACATTCCCTAAAACTAATGTATTTAACATTTTTGTCATTCCCGAAACAAATGCGATAATGAACTTTACTCTATCGTTGACTCACCCTGTACAAAGCTGAAATTCTACCAAAGATGGAATACTGCTCCCATGTTTTTGGAACTCACAAGCAACCTTGATTCCTTAGAACATCGAGGAACGGTTGCCGACTTGAGTCCATTCTACCAGTATTTTCACTGAAAATGTCCGCTTAATTCTTCCTAGAGCGGTGCATGCTGGGAATACACGTCTCGCTAGTATTTCACATGTGTACGAGGTTCAGCTTTTCACTCCTCGTTCAATCCTTTTCTAGTCTTTTATATGGGATGACGTTCCCTGTAAAATGATTTGCCCAGGATTGTGTATCCGACCGAGTACAATTTACATTGATTCAATACCAATGTCAATCTTCTTTTCGCACATGCGTCGCTCCGGTATTGCTTTAGAGATAAGGAATTTTCTTTTTTATAAACCTGTTCAAATTCGATGTCGCTAACTGCTAAGGAATTTTTTTTTTTGGACTTAAAGCCTTCGTATTTCACCCGAGAACATGAAAATTTTAGAATAAATAAAAAATTGAAACATTTCTATTCAAAAACGAACTTTCCTCGCATATTGTCTATTACAACACATCGTAAAGAATGTTCTTTTTTCATAGCCCTTTCCAAATTTTATATCGCTATTTGAATTATAGTCTTGACCTGAAAAACCAGAATTTCGAAAATTTACGTTAACTAAAACTGAAGCACTGCTATTCAAAAACGGAACATTACAGCCGATTATCTATTACAACACATGGTAAAAGAATGTTCTTTTTTATAAACCTATTCAAATTTGATGTCGCTATTTGAATTATAGTCTTGGCCTGAGAAACCAGAATTTCGAAAATTTACGATAACTAAAATTGAAGCACACATGTGCTATGTACATAAAAAAAAATAAAATACCCCATAAATAAGATAATTTATCTTATTTATAGCATATTACGCTAACGCATCAGACGAAAGGAGTAAAGTGGGGGTACAGAAAGTACCCTTGGTCCTTAGAAATTTTGTAAGTATGAAGTTTTTAACCAGAGTGGCAAGTGACCATTTTATAAAAACAATAATTTGGTGACTATCGCAAGGTGCAATATAAAGCCTTGAGTGTTTAACTAATAAAATATGACTGTAGAATTTTGAAGTAAATGTTTCCACACCTTGAAGACGGCAACTAAAGACAGTTTATGATAATTTCGACCTCCAATAGTCCGAGAATTTAGTGGCGTAAATGTGTCCAGGAGTTCCTTACAACGTTTTCTTCGTGAAAATGTATACTTACTCGCTCATAAGATTCAGCCAGGGTAAAAACTAGAGCTATTTCTCCAAGGCTAAATTTGAAAAATCATTTAGAATGAATTGATATTCAATAGAGGTAAGTTAATCTCCTCGTACCCCTGATATGAGGTCAATGGATTATTTCTTATTCAAATATCTCAGAATTATATTTACAATAACAGTACTTGCGCAATAAAGGGATTTGAAGGAAATATCAGGTAAAAAATGGCAGCCGTCACCGAACTCATAGTAAGTTCCCCGTTTGCTTAGAAGAGAGCCGAAAACATAAGGGTTCATAATTTGGTGACATTGTTTATAAGAAATAGTTTTCCACGGATTGTAATTTAATATACAAAACGTTTTTTTTTTCATTTATTAATTTGTTTTTATTTATTATAAATATTTTAAAAGTAAAGTTTTTATGAGACACTTGTCATAAGATAAAATTAAACGCAATAAAAAAATACGTGATTTAACATCACTGGTTCTGATGACTAAGAAATTATAATTTATTGGACAAAAAAACTGCAAAAAGTAGCTGCAGCTCAAAGGCCTAACCTTTTTAATGTAAAAGCGGACCTTAACCCTTGTCACTGCATAAAACTTTAATATTGTAGGTTGAATGCCCAACCAAGGTTTTTTTATATGTGACTAGGGAGAAATTTAAAAAAAGTTTATGGTTTTTTATTATATCGGTAATAAAAATGAAAATATATTTTTAAGTTACATTTTGAAATATATATCTAAGTATTTTATCATTGGTCTTTAAAATAAAATTGAACCAGTCATTCTTCAGTTATAAACAAAAATACATATACTCTTTGTAAAAAACACCACCGTACGCGAAGATGATAGTTAAGTTGTCCGATGATCAGTAAGCAGCATCTCTTTAATCAGTTCAATTGTTTTCGAATAGGCGACGATAACACACGAGACAACAAGTCATTCTTTAAAATCGGTTATATTAATCCAACTTATATTTCAGTAAGGTCTACATCATCCCTAATACTTATGTAGCGATTACTGGGTAAAATATTGTTGACTTTGTTGATATTTTGGTCTGTGGTTATGGTACATAGCCTTGGAGCACGGGGTACGCCTTCAAGTGCTTCTCTACCGTCTTTTAGCGATTAGTGCCACGTAAAAATTTATTGTTTGGTAAACATTCATTGTATATGTATATATATATATATATATATATATATATATATATATATATATATATATATATATATATATATATATATATATATATATATATATATATATATATATATATATATATATATATATATATATATATATATATATATATATATATATATATATATATATATATATATATATATATATATATATATACATATATATATATATATATATATATATATATATATATATATATATATATATATATATATATATATATATAAACACCTGGACAAAATTTACGCAACAATCTGAAAATTAATTTATCTTTTTCTTATGTCAGTTTTAAAGTTTATCGAGTATTTGAATAGTAGGCTATGCATATTTTGTTTCGTTGTTCATGACAGAAATCAAAACAATTCGTTTAGATTTACAGTTTTAAAAAATTTTTTAGAAGATAAACAATTTTCTGTAATAATGCGATAGATTTTCTTGCTTATAAATTTTTCCCTTTTTCAAAGTAATACGTTTTTTGTGGTACTGTTTTATTTTTGACCCCGAAGAATTAGAAAAATGAATCGAACAAGGAATTTAACTGAACACGAGGTAGTGCGAGCCTCAGTTTTATTGGACGAGGGATATTGTCAGAGTTATGTTGCCAATTTGTTAGGCAAACATCGTTCCACAAAAAGTCGTATGGCAAGACGCTTGAATGAAGTAGGAACTTATTCTAGAAGGCTAGGGCAAGGGCGAAAACGATGCACTAGCGACCTAGACGAACGTTTTATAAGACAATATGCTTTAAGAAACAGGACTGTCACTAATTCTATAATAAGAAACGAACTCGAAGCTGTTCGCAATGTCACAATTTCTTCTAAAACAGTTAGAAGACGGTTAAATGAAGCTGGATTAAACAGTAGGAGACCAGCTACTGCGCCCTTGCTTACTAGAGAGAAAAGAGTTACCAGGTTACGTTTTGCTCGAAATCACGAAAACTGGTCTGTGGATGATTGGAAACAAGTTTTCTTCACAGATGAAATTAGGGTTAGTCTAAAACATCCAGATGACCGTGAGCGAGTATGGCGAAGACCAGGAGAGAGGTTTACTCATTGCAATATCTCTGCAAGGATTCCATTCGGCGGTGGCTCTGTTATGTTCTAGGGTGGCATCTGCTTTGATGCTCGCACAGAGTTAGTTCCTGTCGGTACGAGATCCATAAATGCTGACTACTATCTTGAGAATATTGTAATAGAACATGTGATGCCTTTCGGTCATTTTGTGGGGCCCAATTTCCTGTTTATGCAAGACAATGCTCGACCTCACGTGGCTAGGGAGGTACTCGATTATCTTAATCAAGTTGACATACTGATTATGCAATGGCCACCAAAAAGCCCGGATCTGAATCCGATAGAACATGTATGGGATCACCTTAAGAAAAATGTGAAATGTCATATACCTGCACCTAGAAACCTGAGGGAACTTGAAAATGCAGTTATCAGAGAATGGGACCAAATTCCTCAAGATTTTATCCAAAATTTAATTAGAAGCATGCCTAGGCTCATAAACGCCGTCATCCGAAGTAGAGGAGGCAACACATGCTACTAGTGTCCCAGTTACAAAATTAATTTTGCTACTAGTGTCCCAGTTTATTTTTTTCATTATTACATAACTTCAACGATTTTGTTATTAGGTCTTAAGAATAATTTTAATTCGAATCTTATAGAGAAATTTGGTAGCTAATTCACTTTTAAAGTATCCGAATAAGTTTCTCTAACTTTTAGTGTAACCAATGTTCATAAAAAATTATTAAAATTAATTCATTATAGAAATTTGTATGATTTAATATATTGTTGCGTTAATTTTGTCCAGGAGTGTGTGTATATATATATATATATATATATATATATATATATATATATATATATATATATATATATATATATATATATATATATATATATATACATGTATATATATACTAATACTGGTATTTTAATAATTCAGTTTTTAATTATAAATATGTTTAAACCGGTAATACTCGTAAACAATAACTGTCAAAATCTGCTGTCTATTAGACCGATGACAATTTGCATGTTGAAAGTAGCAACGAAATAATTCGAATATCCAACGAGTGTGCAGTTTAGAGAGGATACCGTTGATATGTTCTGTGATTGATGTTTAATAACTATTTGATACAAATTTTACGCGCAGAAAGGTTTTAATTTGGAGAATTTATTTACCTCCATCCTTAATAAGGATGTAAGATACCAAGATTTAAAACCCAAGATCCAAAATTTAAATATACAGAATTAAAAACTAAATACACAGAATTTATCTCACTTTCATTATGATGTATATTATATACTTATTATACACTTATTATATATCGTATCGTATTATATATTGTATATCTTCTGAGACACTTTAACTAGCACTTATACAATTTAGCGCCTTGAACCCTTGAGAAGGGTATCAATAACCCCTATTCTAAAATTATAAAGAAACTAAAAAATATACAGACAATTTGGTCCATCTTGAGTTTAATATAAGTTATTACTTGAGACATTTTAAGTAGTGGTTACGCAGTTTCCCGTTTTAAACCCTTGGTAAGGATAAATCATTAATAAAATTAAATACATTTGTTCCACCCTGAGTTTGATCAATATAATACCTCTATAGATAGTTCTGTATGTATGTTTCTCATATAAAATTTTTAAATGAGGATAGTTTACTACCTTACAAAGGCTTCAGGATGCAAAGCTGTACAGCCACTAGTTAAAAAGTCTCAAGGAGTATAGCCTAGATCAGACTTAATTGTTTAAGTTCATTTTGTTGAATTTTTATTGTTTTTAGAATAAGGGAGGTTGAGACCGTTATGTAGAGTTTAAGGCGGTAAGTTGTATAGTTACTAGTATCTCAAGAGGTTTACAATGTATCAATCCCAATGGCAAAACGGGCATACCTACAAATAATAATGGAGTTTAAAATTTTTCACATTTGAAAAAAAGGTATTAAATGCGTTTCTTTACTCTCTTACGAGTTATGTATGTATATATATATATATATATATATATATATATATATATATATATATATATATACATATATATATATATATATATATATATATATATGTATATATATATATATATATATATATATATATATATATATATATATATATATATATATATATGCATATATATATATATATATATATATATATATATATATATATATATATATATATATATATATATATATATATATATATATATATATATATAGATATATATATATATATATATATATATATATATATATATATATATATATATATATATATATATATATATATATATATATATATATATATATAGATATATATATATATATATATATATATATATATATATATATATATATATATATAATATATATATATATATATATATATATATATATATATATATATATATATATATATATATATATGTATATATATATATATATATACGTATACATATATATATATATATATATATATATATATATATATATATATATATATATATATATGGGATGTTTCGCGTCAACGAAGCCACCTCAATACCCAAAAATAGAATTGACGAAAAAAATAATTCAAGGGTGTCAATTTTTTCGTTCAAACGTAAGCTTTCAAATGCAACTTAGCCTTTTTGAAAAAAGAAAGATGGCGGCTCAATATGGCGGCTAGAAAAAGAGAAATTTTTTGAAAATAACACTCATTAGACTCGTTTTAAATCGTTTCTTGGACCTCGAGAAACAATTATTCACTGCTGGACGCGACTTTTTTAAGAACTTTTTTTTACAACTCAATATGCATATTTTTGCAACAAAAAAAAAAAAAATGGAAAAACTCGCCAAATTGCTTTAAAAAGTGTTAAAAATCAATACATAATGCACCAAATTATAAGTTTATCTATGCGATTTACTGAAATTATTTATCATGAACCCTGATAACGTTTTCCTCCTTTATATAATGGCCATTTTAGCACATTTTATATATGTTAGTCAAATTAACGTCCGGGTATACTTCTCTTATATTCTCTGACCTGCTGACCTCAAATTTTTATGTACCTTGTTGATATTAGGATATCGTTTCCAAGTTATGGTCAGAAGATAAAAGATTGTACTTCAAAAAAATTTAAAATTTATGTTGTTTTTATAAGCTAAAATATACATTGGCTGTAAGATTAATACTTTTAAATACACCTTTTCTGAGCAAAAAGTGGCTAAAATCATACCATATAACTTGGAATCGATATCCTAATACCAACAAGGTACATACAAATTCAAAGTCAGCAGGTCAAAGAATATAAGAAAAGTGTACCTGGACATTAATTTGACTACAAGATATAAAATGGGCAAAAAACGGGCAAAAATGGCCATTATATAATAGAGGAAAACGTTATCAAGATTCACGATGAATAATTTCAATAAATCGCATGGATAAACTTACAAAACGGTACATTATATATTAATTTTTGTCTCTTTTTACGGAAACTTAGCGAGTTTTTCCATTTGTTTTCCACAAAAAAGTCATGTTCAGCCGTAAATAATTGTTTCTTGAGGTCCAAGGAACGATTTAAATGGAGTCTAATGAGTGTCATTTTCAGAAAAAATTTCTCTCTTTTTTGAACTGTTAATATACCAACAATTTACGGAAATGCTTATATATATATATATATATATATATATATATATATATATATATATATATATATATATATATATATTATAATATATATAAATATATATATATATATATATATATATATATATATATATATATATACATATCAATTCAAGAATTTTAACAGTATAGGCTAAAGGTCCAACGATGGTCTTTTAAAGTATAAATAGAGAGAAATGTAATTATTTTTAAAGTGGAAACAAATTTGGATGTCAGTGCGAACTACTGCCGAAATTTTTATAACCATCAAATTATATATTTAACACACTATATATATTTTTCTTCAACATTAAGAGCATTTAATATTATTATGAAAATTATTTATTTTTAATGTTACATAGCATGAATAATAAAAATGAACAAATATTTTTAATTTACATACATGAAATTCAAATTTATATCGAAATATTTCATAAATCTGGATTTTGCAACAAGTTTTAATCGCTGCAAAATATCTAATATGAACATTTTTCATTTGTTAACTGATCAATAAAAAACTGTGCCGTGAAAACAAAGCATGGAACAGGCACAAACTGCGTAATTATGTATTCCGCGACAGTTATTAGGAAACCAAAATTTAAGGCTTAATAATTGTTATGGTAAGTTTTACATTTTGAATTCAAAATAGCAGTTTTTTTTTAATTTTTTTTTTTCTTATTTATTCCTTGGGTTGTATAATCACGTCTATACACTTTATCTAAAATAAAAATCGAACTTGATTTTTGTGTTCAGTCTGGTAACTGGTTACGGTTATGAAAATCTATCTAATACTACCTGTATGAATGGTTTAAATAATTTTAAAATTTAGGATGATGAAAAGCACGGCCATACAAAAATTGAACTGAACTAAGTTCACATTTAAAATGGTTGTTATTTTATTAAACAAATCCAGAAGTTTGAGGAATAAGGAATTTGAAGGTTCTGAAATCAACTCTGTACGGAGTTTCATCTTGCATAACGACACTGCATCAGCATCGAGTTCATTCTGTACGCAACAGTGTTTGGCAAAGAACTCCAGGACTGTTATCCACCAGAACTTATTTGCCTGATTTGAGACCCTGTGACAGCAAGTTGTTCCTCCAAGATAAAATTAAAGGGTCTGCCTGAAAGCGGTGAAGAAGATACAGCGCGAATCACAGGCAGAGATGGAGACAGTGACGACAAAACAATATTTAACGACCGGAAAAGATGGTGGAACTAGTACATTCGAGTGTAGTTGGTTATTTTGAAGCTGACGAGAATCACAAAGCCTGAAAGTAACTAATTCTGATTGTTTCGCTTTAATCCCGGAACTTTTAGATCGCACCACGTATGCTGTGTAGTAAAGCAATCAAAATAACTTTAACAGCTGTTTTAAATTTTTTTCCATAACATGAAGTCGTTTGAATTTAGAAAGTTGTCAATACCACTGTCACAATCCATACTCAGGTTTTTATCATCGTGCTGATTTTAGATAAATCTTTCTTGAATTACTTGGATATCAAGTTATTTATTAACCTCTCATATTAGAATTTGCTCTCAATGGATTCTCTAGTTTTTCCTAACGTAGTTTTCAGAAGCGTTTAAAACAAAATAATAAAAAATAAGTTGGATTCTAAGAAACAGCCTATACATAATAACATTGTCTACTGGCTCAACTCACCGATTTTATCGCGACAATTTTTCAAAGTTTGGAATTCAACAATTTAAAATTCTGTATTTGAAAATTGGACTAAATTTATTTTAATTACTTCACTTGATATATTAGAATTACAACAAGAAATGGTATGTTTCATAACTGTAGTCAAAGGTCGTCTTGAAAAATCGCGTAATTACTCTTAAGTAGCATCCAAATATTTTTGTAATAATAACTATGTATATGCGTATGAAATACGTTGTTAACGAGGTACACACTTTCATCAGCAATGACGTACATTTTATACACTTAATCAAGTTTTCTCTATTGCAAGCATAACTAAGTTTAAACTTTGCAGGGTTTATGAACTTTAGCAATAATTCCTATTACAATCTGTTATCAAGCCTACAATAAAATGACTTGAAATGTTCATAATCTCATCTGGAATGCTCAGAGGACGCGTTTTTTAATATTTCGGGTTTGAATAGATTTTCCTCAATAGAAAAAATATTCTTAGGACAAAATTTTTCTTTATTTAAAAAACAATAATCCTAAAAAAAAGTTGTTAAAATTTAGAATAAAATAAAAACACATAAAAATAATTATTTTTATGTGTTACTTTATTAATATAATCTTCTTTATGGAATAAAATAGATATAACACAATAAACATACATACTGGACTTAACTTTCATAAGGGTTGAAACAGTACTGTCAGTCTTAAATATAACCTTAAACATTAGTACTTTGTAATATTTACTTACTATGTAAAAATACAAACTTAATTTAACCGGGAATACGGCCAACCACAGTATAAAGACCAATTTTAGTCTTTCCCTTTATCTTCGCAGTATTATGTATTAAAAAGAGCGTCTTGTTGATTTTTACTTTCATATTTCTCAATTCACAGTTGACTAAATGATTCTTTGGTTATTTTTACAATACAAAATAATATGGTTTCAAAAAGAAGAAATGGTATGTTTCATAACTATCGTCAAACGTTTTTGTGAAAAATCGCATGATCATAAAAAATTTGTTGATTTTCAGAGGTTTTTAATTAGTTTTAATTCAATGAACGAGATGGTAAATAATGAAACATATCTACAGAAGTAAAAGTAATGGACACTAAAATTTCATTCTGACAGGGGTGTTGGGTAAAGCGGAGAATATAATGAATTTTAAATATTAAAGAACTTCACATACTTTATATAAAGCTCATGCAATATTTAATGAAGATTATTATTATATAAGTAGAGAAGCAGACAATATTGTCTACCTAATTATTAAATGATAAAATATTTGGAATAAATGAGCGAAACTAAAAACAATAATTTTCGTGTCTTATTTTTTTTTTCTTATAAATGAGACATAATATATTTTTGAAGTTACAATATAGATAGCTAGATATACGTTGACGGCTAGTTTGAAAGTCTACAGCACTTAGGTCTTTTAACGGTCCGTTTAAGCTGCCTTATTTTACTGTTGTTGGAGGCCCCCTTTAAGGTCTTCCAGGTCAAATTTCCTTACTGCCGTCCTAGTTTAAAATTAGTATATTTCTCAGACGACTTTACTTGATTTGTGTGATTGCCGGTTAAGACATAATCAGATTAAGAGCTGTTTCCTCCTCTTCCAAGCACCATGAATTATTATTGATCCTCATGCATGTTAAATGCAGATGGCAATGTCCTATAAGGATTCTTGTTACCGTTTTCTGTTTAATTTTTCCAGAGACCTGTTATAATCAAGATTAGGTCCCCTTTGAGACTCTTGGACTATCTTATCCATGTTCCTTGTTCCAAATTTCCGAAAGAAGTTGAGGTTTCATGGAATTTTCTATCATTTTTGGCGATTGTATCGTCCATGTCAATACCCTGGATACCCTATGGTTAGTTATTCAGATAAGAAGCAGGTTGTTTCTGTTTTACAAGCCTTTATAGTTCTTTACCTGTGGTGAGCTGACCCTGACCGGTTTCAAGGACAACGGGGGAATACCATTGATCGAACAAATGTATAAAGTCATATATATCTCAGCCATACCTTAGTGCGATTTATATATTCGCTTGAAAAACCGGTGCATCTCTATTTAGAGACAGTGATAGCTTTGTCCCTATCTGTGAACAGTATGCTCCTACTTCAACGTCCTTTTGTTTATTTAGATCAATCTCTATACCAATTGAGCTTTTTCGAAAGGCAGTTATATTGGACCAATCTTCCCTCTATGGTGCTAAAACCTTTGGGAGCTTCTCGTTAAGTGCCTTTTCAAGACTCTCTAATCTCATCTATCGCAGAGGGCAGTTAGCCACTGTTTTGGCCTATAAGCTGCGATATTCTAGAGCATTAGGGTTCAGGTACCTCAAACAAGCAGCGAATTTACCGCCTGCGATGCTTTAGACTTTATGTATAAATGTAAGATTGGTGGATTCAAAAGAACCTCCGTCGTCTTGCTAATAGCTGCACTCAGAGTTCGCGTATGCCAAGGCAGCTCCTGCATTTTAACCTTAACCGTCAATTCCATTTCCTTAAACATTTCTTCTTTTTAAATATCTACTTTAAATGAGGTTATCTTGCATTAATCATTTATAGAAAAAAGCATCCCTCCATGATCAGTCAGTAGTAAAGAAGAAACCTTAAAATTCTTTCGAGCTAAAATCTACCTCTACTATTAAATATTAGCTTGAAAATGGCAGCTGACTGTATTCAGTTATTTCTAAATTAAACTCAGATAAAACATGGTCTATCTTCTTTTAAAGCTTAAAACCCTGACTTAGAAATCAACTTAATATACAAATAAATATGCATATTCCAAATGCTGGACCATTTTATTTAGGTATCCTTGTTTATCGTCAGATACATTAAAATTAAAACGAACCACTATTGAGTTCCGCAACATTAAAAATACGTTCAATTATTTACAAAAATCATTTTCGTAATAAAACGCAGTGCGTGGTGCCAGCAAATCGTATGAACTTTGACATATGACAATCGCTTGCTTTCTTCTTCTTACTTGCATATTACCTAGCAATGTAACCCAGAGTCAATACTCTTGACTACTCGACTATATTACTTGTTTTGTCGCAAATTTTTGTAAACCTTTCAATTGTATTTAGAATAATTTAAAAATAATGTATAAATAATTTTGTCTTATTTAGACGAAAGGAATGTTAAACTTTGAATTCTGGATATAATTGTGGTCTTACTTGATAAATATCATCGTCTTTTCCCAAACTTATATAATGTCTATATTCCTAATACGGAAGGTCGTTTTTTTTGTCATTAATAAGTAGCAACGACTCAATCTCTGCTACTAGTTTTTGATACACTGAAAATTTGGTATAAAGTATTTTATTAAGCGATTGGCTGTAAGGCAGAACTGCCCATGCCAAAATAAAATAGAAAAAAACCAATTTCATAATATTCTATATTATTTACCATTATTTTTAACCATTAAAATATTTTCTTAAAATCTGTAAAGGTTGACCTTTTCGATAATGTAAGTTTCCGGCCAATTGCACTTGATATTTACAACAGCGATAAATTGTTACGGTAAATTAGATGTCGCCGAAGAATGAAAATCATAATCAATGGGGCTTTGTTTTCGTTAACGACCTTATTATAGCACTAATATAAATATACACCCTTTTTCCATAAAGAAGGCCAATATTTAATAGAGAATAAAACTAAGGCCAATTATTCTATATTTCGTTAAATCGTTTTATTTATTTTCTCCAGACAATTCATTAGCTTCATGAATATTTACTAGCAATTTTAGGATACTACTGAGAGTTGTGGGTACCGCTGCTTTAACATTTTCATTCTTGCCGAATAATTATGCAAGAAAAGAAATATCGTTTATATATATATATATATATATATATATATATATATATATATATATATATATATATATATGTACATATGTATATATAGGCCTCGCTCATGTGCTTCCATATGTCCCTGTTTTTGACCAATTTGATCCCAATTGAGCCCCCCTGATTTTTTAATATCGTCATGCCAACGTTGTTGAGGTCGGCCAGTACTTCTTTTTTCCCCCCCTGGTCACTTTTCCGCTCCAGATATCAGTATTTCTGGCCACATGGCCATACATATATATATACGAGGCTGGTTTGAAAAGTCCGTGCAAAGTCCGAGAGATGGCACCACCGGCGCGTATCGAGGTAATGTTTAGTTAGTAGCATCTCTTGAATGAACGCACACCAAGTTTCAGCCATATTGGTCTATTTCTTTGTGTTTGGCATTCGTGTGAATCAAGGAGGTCGAGTGATTTTCAAGAAATGGACGAAAAAGAATTTTGTGTGGTGATTAAACATTACTTTATGAAAGGCAAAAACGCCTCAGGAGACTAAAGAGAAGCTTGATAAAACATTATGGTGACTCTGCACCTTCGATTAGAACAGTTTATAAGTGGTTTCAAAATTTTCGGACTGGCCATATGGGCACAAGTGACGCTGAACGTTCTGGACGGCCTGTGGAGGTTACGACTCCAGAAATCATTGATCAAATCCATGATATGGTGATGGATGACAGAAGAGTTAAGGTGCGTGAGATTGCTAGTGCTGTGGGCATCTCGACTGAACGGGTACATAATATTTTGCATAAACATTTGAACATGAGAAAGCTATCCGCAAGATGGGTGCCGCGATTACTCACGCTTGACCAAAAACGGAATCGTGTGAAGTGTTGCAAGGATGGTTTGCAGCTGTTCCAGAAGAATCCGGAGGACTTTGAGCGTCGTTTCGTCACTGTGGTTGAAACATGGATACATTACTATACTCCTGAGACCAAACAACAATCTAAACAATGGGTTACCAAGGGGGAATCTGCACCAAAAAAGGCGAAGACCGTTCCTTCGGCCGGAAAGGTTATGGCGACTGTCTTTTGGGATTCGCAAGGGATAATCCTCATCGACTATCTGGAAAAGGGTAAAACTATTACAGGTGAATTTTATTCATCGTTATTGGACCGTTTGAAAACCGAGCTGCAAGAAAAACGCGCCCGCGATTGGCCCACAAGAAAGTCCTTTTCCATCACGACAACGCACCAGCACACACCTCAGCAGTTGTGGTCGCAAAATTAATGGGAATAGGATTCCAACTCGTTTCACATCCCCCTATTTTCCAGGCTTGGCTCCCTCGGACTACTATTTGTTCCCCAATTTGAAAAAATGGCTGGCGGGACAAAGATTTTATTCAAACGAGGAGGTGATTGCAGACACTAATGGATATTTTGCAGATTTGGACAAATCCTATTATTCGGAAGGGATCAACAAACTAGAACATCGTTGGACGAAGGGTATAAGCCTAAAAGGAGACTATGTCGAAAAATAAAAAAGGTTTACCCCAAACACATAAGTAGTTTTTATTTTTGCACGGACTTTTCAAACCAGCCTCGTATATATATATATATATATATATATATATATATATATATATATATATATATATATGTCAGTGTATCAAAAAAATGTTTAAATAAAAGTTATAGGGTGTTATATGGCGCAAATAGAAAGTCCTGTGTATTATTTTACTTTTGAGTCCTACTAAAATTTTTAGATATTATTTGTCCTAACATACCATATGTCTAAACTGAACTGTTTTGGAATTATTGATATTAGAAATTAAGGAGATCAAATTTTAAAAAATTTAAGCTGGCTTGTGTCAAATATTACCGTCAGGTAACGACTTAACGAGTCGAAAAATGATTTGACGCAAACGTTTATTGCTGCATTTTGTGAAACTGCAATTTGAGCGTAATATCGTAATGGTACATTTAACAGAAACTGAAAGAATCACTTTGTTAATGATGGTTGGTTACAGAGACCGTAGGAGAACACAGTAGGAGTTGTGTGATCTTTTTAACGTAGAATAGCCTACAAGGAGTTCCGACTTTATGTCAGTTGATTTTTTTTTATAGGGTCATTTGAACACCAAAGTTTACCGAAGTCGATCTGAAACTGTAGAAGTTTTAAAACAAAGAATTCAATATGAAGTAGCACAGATCACCCCACATTCTCAGCAAAACTCTGTTCAGACTGTTTGTGACAGATTGGACATTGCCTCGGTGTTAATGGTAGACATTTTGAGCAACTGTTACCTTAAAAGTAAACCTAGAGTATTTATGAATAGTTTTTTTGTCATTTCTTATTTTAAATTTCAAATGACAATAGTTCCAAACAATTCAATTTACACATATGGTATGTTAGACAAATAATAACTAGAATTTTTAGTAGGACTTAAAAATAAAATAAGATACAAGGCTTTCCATTTGAAAAAATCAAGATGGTGCAATTTCTTCAAACTGGCAGTTTAAAATATTTTATTTTCAACGTCAGCGTGTACGCCATATAACACCCTATATCCTTTGTTTAAACATTTTTTTTATACACTGATTAATAAATGCTGTGGAATCATTATTTCATACATATTGGGCACTCTGTGTATATGTGTATATGTATATATGTATATTTATTTATATATATATATATATATATATATATATATATATATATATATATATATATATATATATATATAGATTGCTTGATGAAATTATTAAATAATAAAATGCGTTGGTTGTTAATGTTTCTAAGTGCTTTCAGTATTGATATACAAATGTATATTTCTATTGTCAACTAGAGTAATGTATTAAACTGTATTCAAAGACAAATTAATATTATAGGGACTTGTCACGAGATATATTTTAATAAAATGCCCTATATAAACTTTCATTTAACTGTTAAGAATTTCCATTAAAAAATTATCTGAAAAATATTTCCATATTCATCCATCACTGCTCTTGGAAACACAAATGACTGAGTTATAATTTTAAATACTTTCTGTCTAATTTTACATGGAAACATATGTAGTTTAGTATTTAATTAATTAGAAAAATGGAAAACATTTTGTGTTTTCTTTCTTTTTTTACAAAGGGATTTAAAAATACTGTTTAAAATGAGATTTATCAAACAACAACAGACAGTTGTATTCCATAGTATGCATTTAAATTATGACTGTTAAAAAAGGCAAGGGTGCATCTATATATATATATATATATATATATATATATATATATATATATATATATATATATATATATATATATATATATATAGATGCTTCCATGCAAATACTGATAAAATTACTGAACCAATTTTAATAAAAAAAATTGTAGTCATCCTCAGGGCGGACTCTCGTAGTACTCCATATTTAAACCGCCCTAGATCAAATCGTTCCCCAAATGTCCGCCTAATAAAACTTAAGCGGCTTTTAGGGTATTTATTTTACGTCATATTAGCTCAGCTTTTCTACTAAAAGTTTATGAGAGATACATTTAAAGGCCTTGGTTAAATCAGAAGTACTAATGTCCTCTACTTGTGTCAATTACAAACCTCTAAAACTTCTCCTAGGGTAGACAACCTGGTTCTGAAATCATAATGACGATATTCGAATAATAAATTTCTTTCATTTCGCGGAAAATTTAGGTAGCGAAAAAACGGAAAAGCGAAAAATATTGTACCGCTATCGCTATAGGTAAATGAGGTAATGGCACCACTATTAACTGTTTAGCGGTCGCTACAAAAATAAAGGGACTATTTAAACGGGAACACTGTCGACCCGAGTGTAGATACTGATATTGATACTTTGTATATTTTCGCTATGTTACGAATTCGGAAAACCCTTACGATCTCACCAGGAAGGCTAGTTATAAGTACTTTTTCCCATAAAGCAGTCTCCGTAATAAAAAACTTTTTTTTTTTCTTAATAAAATAATTCCACTTGAAAATGCTACATATGTACGAACAAAAATGGATATGTCATCTCATTTGGGAGGTATAACAAAAATATAATGTGATCTATTTTTCGTTTTTAATACACCTTGCCTTTTTTAACAGTCATAATTTAAATGCATACTATCCAATACAACTGTCTGTTGTTGTTTGATAAATCTCATTTTAAACAGTATTTTTAAATCCCTTTGTAAAAAAAGAAAGAAAACACAAAATGTTTTCCATTTTTCTAATTAATTAAATACTAAACTACGTATGTTTCCATGTAAAATTAGACAGAAAGTATTTAAAATTACAACTCAGTTATTTGTGTTTCCAAGAGCAGTGATGGATGAATATGGAAATATTTTTCAGATAACTTTTTTAATGAAAATTCTTAACAGTTAAATGAAAGTTTATGTAGGGCATTTTATTAAAATATATCTCGTGACAAGTCCCTATAATATTAATTTGTCTTTCAATACGGTTTAATACATTACTCTAGTTGACAATAGAAATATACATTTGTATATCAATACTGAAAACACTTAGAAACATTAACAACCAACGCATTTTATTATTTAATAATTTCATCAAGCAATCTATATATATATATATATATATATATATATATATATATATATATATATATATATATATATATATATATACTACCGTGATCAAAAAATAGTAAGACTTTTAAAATAAAACGCAAACGGGTTATTTATTTTTTTATATATAACAAGGATTTTCTATAGCTGACGCTGTCTTCCTTATCTCAGCCTTTGATTCCATCCGTTTCTATCTTCCCAGTCTCCATCTGTTAGACTCCTGTCCTCCATAGCCTCGTCCACATCGTCTCTCCACGATCGTCTGGGTGTTCCTCTTTTTCTTCTCCCTATAGGGCTCCACTCCATTATTTTCTTTATCCACCTATTATCTTCGCTTCTTCTTATGTGTTCATACCATTTTAATCGTTTTTCTTCAATGGTGTTTATTGCGTTCTCTTTGATGTTCATTCTGCTTCTTATTTCTTCATTTGTTATTCTCTCCATACGTGTCACTCTACAACATCTTATTCAATACTCCATCTCTACCACGTTAATTTTAGATTTATTTCTTTTGTTGATCGTCCATGTTTCTGACCCGTATGTCATTATGCTTTGTATTATTGATTTGAATATGCGTGTTTTGTTTCTCTTTGTAATGTGCTTGTCCCACAGGATCGAATTTAATTGTCTTATGCATGTTCGCGTTTGTCCTAATCTAGCTTTAATCTCTTCTTCTGATGTTGCGTTTTTTGAAATGATGGTTCCTAGATATTTAAATCTATAGGTTCCTTTGATTATTGTTTCGTTATCTACTTGTAGATTCTCCACGTTTCCCTCCTTTGTTGTTAGATATTCCGTTTTATCAAAGTTTATTGTTAATCCTGCTTTAGTGTATTCTTCTTTCAGTTTTCTTACCATATAACTGAGGTCTTCCTCATCTTGAGCTATGATTACTTAGTCGTCTGCGAAACTTAGAGTATATAAGTAATCTTCTCGTATTGGGACTCCCATTCCACTACATTTTTGCTTCCATTCTTTTAATGTTTGTTCGAGGTATATTTTGAATAGTGTTGGGGATGTAGAGCATCCTTGTAATAGGCTTTTTGATGTTTGGAGTCTCTTCCCTATTTTATGTCCTATTTTTATGTTCACTGTGTTGTTTTTGTAGAGAGCTTTTACTGCGTATATTAGTTCTTTGTCAATGCCTATTTCTTTCATTGCGTTCCATAATCTTTGTCTTGCTACTGAGTCATAAGCCTTTCTTATGTCTATGAAGGCTAGATGAACTTCTCTATTCTTTGCCAGTTTTTTTTTCCATTGTTTGTTTTATAATGTATATGTAGTCTATACATGATTTTCCGGCCGTAAAGCCTGCTTGGTCTTCTCCAATTTTTCCTTTTATATTTTCCTCCATGATATTTTTTAATAATTTTTCCATACAAACGTCCCATACTCGATATTATGCTTAGGCCTCTATAGTTTGTGCATTTTCTGCGGTCTCCCTTTTTAAATATAGATACTATATAAGCTTTTGACCATTCCTCTGGTATTTTTTCTCCATTTATCGCTCTGTGGAACATGTTTCTCAGCATTCGATGTAATTTATTAGACCCGTACTTAATCATTTCATTTACCACACCCCCCAGGCCCTGCAGATTTATTATTTTTGAGTGTTTTTATTGTCTTCTTTATTTCTTCATAGCTTAGTTCTATCTCTTTTATTTCCTTATTCTGTTCTTCTTCAGGGTTCTCTTCTTGGAATTCTTGTCTATCTTCTGTTAGCAGCTTCTTATAATATTCTTCCCACTCGCTTTCTGGGATGTACTCTATATACGTCTTCTCTCTATTGTTAGTCCTTAATGCTTTAATTATTCTCCATGACTCTGTACTTCTAGTTCCTCCTACATATATACTGTTCTACATGTTCGCACGATTTTTCCCATCTCTCGTTCTTTTCTTTGTTTATCATCCTCCTCGTTTCTGCATTTTTCTCTTTATATTTCTGTAGATCTTCTTCTGATTTTGTATTCAGCCATTTTTCGTATAGTATTTTTTTCTCCTTTATAGATTCTTTGGTTTTTTCACAGATTCTAATTTTATGTTTCTCATTCTCGTTGTCTTCTTTACTTAATGCTTTTAGGGACGCCCGTTTGATGCATTCTTTTATGTGGTCATACATCTGTTGGAGGTTGTCGTAGTTAAATTCATTTAATTTTTGATCTAATCGTCGTCTATATAGGTCTCTTATCGTTTCGTCTTGCAGTAAGTGTATTTTGTATTTTATTTCTTTGTCTGCTTTTTCTGTTATCTCATTAGTATTTCTGTTTTCTTTATCTATTGTTTCTTTTTGCTTTATTGTCTTGTACCAAGATACTTTTATATTTACTGTGATCACAAAATAGTAAGACTTTTGAAATACAACACAAACGGGTTATTTATTATTCCAAATTTATTTCGTCCCCTTTAAAGTAATCCCTCTTGGATACAATGCATTTATGCCAACGTTTTTTCCAGTCTTCGAAACAGTTGTTGAATTCGATTTTTGGAATGGCCTTTAAAGCCTTCTTCGATTCGGTTTTAATCTCCTCAATCGACTCAAAACGATATCCTCAAAGCGGTTTTTTGAATTTAGGGAATAGCCATTAGTCCGACGGAGCTAAATAAGGAGAATAGGGCGATTGCGTAATGATATGAGTTGAATTTTTGATGAAAAAGTCGCGAAGAACCAATGCTGCGTGAGAAGGTATCATCGTGATGAAAAAACTAAGAGTTATCGGCTCATAATTCCGGCTTCTTGAGACAAATTCGAACGTTTAAGAAGCCGAAAAAAAACCATTTTTAAAATAACATTTAATGCAACTTCTTTGCTGAATTTTTTCACTCATGTTAAAAATCGAAAAATGCACTTTTGTTGTTGAACGAATGCAAGCGAATCTTATTAACTACTGACGCTATGGTCTTAAAATTTGACAAAGATGGCAGTTAAGGTCCTACCAACCTAACGAAAAAAAATTAATCCGATTTGGAAATGTCCAGGTGATTTAAATTTAAAAGTCTTAATATTTTTTGATCACAGTAGTATATATATATATATATATATATATATATATATATATATATATATATATATATATATATATATATATATATATATATGTATATATATATACATATATATATATATATATATATATATGTATATATATATATATATATATATATATATATATATATATATATATGTATATATATATATATATATATATATATATATATATATATATATAAATATATATATAATATATATATATATATATATATATATATATATATATATATATATATATATATATATGTATATATATATATATATATATATATATATATATATATATATATATATATATATATATATAAATATATATATATATAAATATATATATATATATATATATATATATATATATATATATATATATATATATATATATATATATATATATATATATATATATATATATATATATATATATATATAAATAGGTTCAAAGTTTGCTGAGCTTATGAACTTTAGCAATATTTCCTATTACAATCTGTTGTCAAACCTACCATAAAACGACTTGAAATTTTTATAATCTCATCTGGTATTCAGAGAACACGTTTTTTTAATATCTTAGGTTTGAATAGATTTTCCTAAATAGAAAAAATATTCTTAGGACAAGATTTTTCTTTATTGAAGAACAATAACCCTAAAGAAAAGTTGATAAAATTCAAAATGAAATAAAATTTATATTTTATTATTTTGTTTGTTATTAACATTTTTGATATAAAATAGATACAACACAATAAACATACACGCTGGACTCAACGTCTACAAGGGTTGCAGTAGTATTTTTAGCTTTAAATACAACCTTAGTCATTAGTAATTTGCAATATTTATTTACTACATAAAAATACAAACATAATTTAACCAAGATCACAGCCGACCACGGTATAAAGAATAATTTCTTCTTATCTTTGCAATATTACGGATTAAAAAGATCGTCTTGCTGATTTATACTTTCATATTTCTCAATTCACAGTTGACTAAATGCTTCTTTGGTTATTTTTGCAATACAAAATATTATGGTTTCAAAAACAAAAGTCAACTAGAAATCTGGATGTTTTAGATTCCACGATGACTAATCAGGATCTAACTTTTAGGCCCTATTACTGAATCTAGCTGTAAAAGACGAAGGCCATTCCTTTAATTAAAGAAGAAGTAAGAATTCGAGAATAACACTTTATTTAACCATTATTTGAAGTTTTTAGAAGAACAAAACACATAATAATAGAAATGTACTTATTACACTTCAAAGCAACACAACCACGGAGGTAAATACCGCATATTGGAATGTAATTAAGTTGAAATGTCTACAAGCTTTTTAATTTCCTAAACAGCATCGTATATTTTCTGATGGATTTTCAATATGAATTAATACAATTTACTGCTAAAATAGAATTAAAATCAATAATTTTCCTAGAATTAAAAGTAACGAGCTTCAAACATATTTTAAAAATTCTCATTGGGAAATATATCTTCTCGGCTGTTTTTCCACAAAGTGTCTGTTTTTATCATTCAAATATCCTAATTTGAGTGAGTATACAAGATTATCGGTTATGTTTTGACTACTTAGTAATCTTAGGTATTTGAGGAAGAAGTGCATTACTTTTAGAAATGGAATAATTAGAAAATATTTAAATATCAGGTTTTTAAAACAAGATACAGGACGCTTTGGTGTTTGTCGACGAACCCATTAGAGTTGACAAAATTATAATTAGTGGCCAGTAAGAAAACAAAGCCTTAATGTTAGTGACACTAAATAACTTTATTTGTAGCTGTAACAACAATACATAAACGAATAAAGTAGTACCTTTTGCACCACATAATAAGTCCCTTTTATCTCTGCAGTACTTTCATAATCGGCAACACTCCTTGCCACAAACGTGTAAGTACTTCATCTGCGATTATTAACTAAGAAAGGAATATATTTGAGATCAAAAATATTACGCTTTAAAAAAATTTTAAAAGTACAAAATATGATAATATGTTTTTAATATTAAGAAGTTAGTATCTAACTGTTTATAAAAGAAAAAATAATCACCAAACGAAATCTTCATTGTTTGTCGCTCTTAACAAAAATAAATATATACATTTTCAAAATTGAGCAAAATTTTTATAGCCAGCACAAGTCGCTGCCGCTTGTTAACACATCATCAGAGACAAAACTCGCTGGTACTGTTACGAAGCTGTACGCGCGCCTCTTATACCGCTTATCTCTGCGAAGCGTTTACTTAAGAGACCACATTATTTTTTGTACCAGCTTTAAGCGATAAGCTTTAAGTTTTTTTTCTTCAGTTCTTGCTCCACATTCTTGTAAATGTTTTATTTCCTGAGAATAAGTACGGAATGAAATAATAATAATACCATTAGTAGTTTCACTTTTTTTTGTAACTGTAATATGTGTAAAATAAAAATGCTACAGTCTATTAATTTTAAACGTTTTCATTATTAAATTTTCTTGGTAAGAGTTAATTAGCTTTCTTTTAATAGAATGTATTTATGATAATGAACATAGAACATCAAGAAATTTCTAGAACATTCAACTAGAAAATACCTTTGTTACTAAACTGTAAACAGTTTAATATTAAGGTATCAGCTAAGATCAGAGTTCTGCTGTAGGTTTATTATAAGGTTTAATTATAAATCATGTTTTAATATAACAACAACTTATACATTTTACTCTTGCACGTCGGCAGAAGAACTTCGTTTTGTATGTAGTTTTTTAACACTTAAGACAGGAATATTTTACGGAATTGTATGAACTTAAATAAATTATATTTATTGAATATCGTTTTTTGGTTCAGTGTCTAGTTGATAAGGCACCAATTTTTGTAGTACAATAACACTTATAATAATAATAATTGAAGGGGGCGTCCCACCACCCACTATACTTGCGGTAATTTAAGAGTACCTCGAAGGTACCCCATTTAAATATTAATCAAAAGAAATTTCATGGTCATCGATTATTTTCTTGTTTTTATATTCATTAGAGATTTTGTAAGAGATGCCCACCCTATTTTTGGGTCTATGACTCGGTAAAAAATGTTTTCTTCACTTCCGATTTCACCCCCTCCCCCCAAAAAACAAAACTAACCCCTTAAGTCAAAACTTAACTTTCAAAACTACACGGCTCTAATGATGCCATCAATTCCTATATTAATGCCAAATATCAACTTTCTACATCAAATAGTTTCTGAGAAAATCGGGTGTGACTGACAGACAGACACCGAAGTGATTTTATAAGCGCACCGTACGGAACACTAAAAAATAACTTAGCAGTGCATTAAATAGCTGGAATCTAGTCTCCGTGAGGTTTGCGAAGGGGGCTATAAAAATTATGATGCTATCATATATCGGTTGTACAGGGTGAGTCAACGATAGAGTAAAGTTTGGTATACGATATGTTAAGGTGCACGGTTTAAAATTATTTTTGAGTATACAGGGTACTTAAAAAAACTGTGGCCCACATAACATGTGTTTTTTTAAATGGAACATCCTATTTTCTAATTTATTTTTTAAATTCTGCGTAAAATTTTTTATTAATAATGTTATATACCTAAACCTAGTAGTTTTTCTAATATTTCAACTTTTTTAAAAAATAGTAGTTTTCAGTTTTGTAAAAAATTGCCAGTAGCGCCATTGTTTCTGATGATGGAATACTCATAATTGGTACGAGTGTTTTATCGAGATGAAGAAAAGGATATATGTAAAGAAATTTGAGTTAGATGCTACAAGGTGTTCAAAATAAATTTATGCATTTCGACTACTTTGAATTGAAAAAACTCAGATTTTTTAAGTGGCACACCCTGTATATTATCATTTTGTCTGATAAATTTTACAAAACTCTTCAACTCTTATCAAGTATATCGTATCGTATATTTCGAATAATTTTCGATTTATTTTGATTTTTTCAATTTTTACCCTTGTTTTTAATACACTTGTGATACTATTGTGAGAACATAAACTAATAGTTAATAATAATTTTAATATAGTTTAACTTATCTAATGATTAATTATTATGACGTAATAGATGTTCAAAAATATACCCGTCTACTTGACTACACATGTTTAGTCATTTTACTATATTTTGCTTCACTTTCCTTAGCATAAAGGGCGTTATTGTCCTGCACGTATCCCGTATCCTATTTTCCATATCTACTGGTGTTGTAGGGGGATTCACATAAACACGATCTTTAATGTTGCCCCACAAAAAGAAGTCTAAAGGTGTTAAGTTACGTGATCGAGGGGGCCAATGAATGAATCCATGCCTACCGATCCATTTTTGGGGGTAACGATCGTTTAATAATTCTCGAACTTCCCGGCGGTAATGAGCAGGAGCTCCATCTTGTTGAATCCACATTTGTTCCCTTTCAAAGTTATCAACTTCTTCAAGAAGCTGGGATATTTCGTTTTGCAAAAAATTTAGATATCTAGGCCCGTTAAGCGGTTCGCGGAAAAAATATGGACCAATAATTCGAAAATTTAATATTCAACACCATGCATTAAGCGACCAATGGGTTTGGTTTTGAAATTCCCGGACCCAATATGGATTAACTGTTGAATAATAATGCATGTTATGGCTGTTAACTGCTCCATTACTGCGAAAAGTAGCTTCATCAGAAGACATTATTTTGGATACAAAATTTGGATCGGCCTCTGTTGCTCCATTCATGCTGGTATAAAAGTTTACTGGTCATTCAAAATCGCGGTCTTAAAGTTCTGGGTGTAGTTCCATGTGAAATGGATGATACTTGTATTTTCTCGTGCAGCAATTAGCCGTAGATTGGTATGTGTCAGATAAGTCAGCTAGTTGACGGCTACTGACCTGGGGATTATCTTCAACATAAAATAAAATCTCCATGTCTTTTACCTTAGTGGTAGCATTCTGGTTTACTACTTTCCTTTTCGTATACTCAACGCTACCATTACCATCAAACCGTTCCATTAAGCACTGAAAATATTTTCTAGATGGTATACGTCTATTAGGCTACTTCGCTCCGCTTACTGCCAAAAGACAATTTTTTCCCACTTCGCCCAGTATATAAACCATATCAATTAATTCATTTTTAGGAAAATCCATAACTATTACCTTTATACGTCACTTACTATAACAAATTAAACTGTTTTTACTTGCTTAATAGACATGTCAAAATTTGAGAATGCCTACATTTTTGTTTTATCTTGGCAACTATGATGTTATACTAACTAACTATTAGAAATAGGTATATGACATACTTAATAAAAGTTGGAGGGTTCGAAATATTAGAAAAACTACTAGGTTTAGGTATATAATATTATTAATAAAAAAGTTAGAAAATTTTAAGCAGAATTTAAAAATAAATTAGAAAATAGGATGTTCCATTTAAAAAAAAATCATATGTTATATATGCCACACTTTTTTGAAGTACCCTGTATACTCAAAAATAATTTTAAATTGTGCATCTTAACATTCCCTAAAATTATTGTAGTTAGCATTTTTTCGTAATTCCGAAACAAATGAGATAATTAAAGTTCATTATCTATCTATCGTTAACTCACCCTGTACAGCTTCAACAATACAAAGAGTGAAAAGAGAGAGGTTTTTACAAAACACTCGAATCCCGAAAATATTGAAATTTATGACGTAGTACTACCCATACGTAGTTAAAATCACGTGAATAGTGGGATTTAATATCCCCTTCCAAAATGTATAAGGATTAAACACTTACGTCAACGTGCACTCCTTCAACTGTAAACGAGTTAGCTGGCGGTCGGGCTTTTGGCAAGAATCTGTAAAATTCTTCATGTTCCTTATACCACTTGACAGAGTACAGTGTGTCGTTTCCTAAATCGTAGTCGCATTGAAGCTGTGCTATCTCCCCGGGTACTCTGTATTGTGGTACATGAACTCGTACCCATTTAAGTCCGTTTCCAGCTGAATATGTCACTGAAAAAAAAGTATTTAATTAAAAAACTTGAAACCCCGGAAATGGTTTTACAGTGCCGATTGTCGTATGGCGGGATATTTGAAGTTTAAAATCCAAAGGTCACTCTGCTTGTAAAAATATCGGAATCGTTTATTGGGAAAAGTTTCAAAGTATGCAAAATTTTAGATAGAGAGAACAAAAATCGTATTTAGATAGTTTTTGCCCAATAAAAATATGATCACAAGGACATTTTTATTTTGCAATTTATGTTTTACTTTTTTTACAACGAATTATTAAATATTCTGATTTTCGTAAAACCGCCCCTGTGCACAGTGGGGAAAAACGAAAAATCGTGTTTCAAAATTGTCTAGAGCCTTCAATTTTGGTTCGATTTGAACGATTTTTTTTAAAATTGAAGCTTATTAAATTCCGAACAAAGTTGTCAAAGCCGATTTTGCAATTAAACTTTTGTTTCAAAATGGCGGACGTCTTCAAAATGGCGGTTTCTGATTATATAGCGACTGAGACACAGAAAACGCTTACAGTTTCAAACCAAGTTGTGCTAAAATGCGTGTATGTATGTTTTTTTTATGTTGCAGATAATATATCTAATATCACAGTTACAAGATTAATAATAATGAACCCAAAATGGCTGCCATGAACAATAAAAGTATTGTAAATATGAATAAACGTACCATTATTATTTTATATCCATAACATTTTCATAAATAATTTCTTTAAGGTTGTTAATTATAAATAAAATTTACAGCAGCAATATTCTAGCAATAACTGCATGAAAATTTAAATCCCGCAATTAAACATGAATAACTTGAATGATCTGACTGCCACAGTCTAAATGCCACAGAGAAACTTTCTTGCTCGATTCAATTTTGGCATCCGCCATATTTGATTTGTCATTTTAAGTCAATTGTTGAAACATATTTATAATTAACAACCTTAAAGAAATTATTTATGCAAATGTTATGGATATAAAATAATAATGGTACGTTTATTCATATTTATAATACTTTTATTGTTCATGGCAGCCATTTTGGGTTCATTATTATTAATCTTGTAACTGTGATATTAGATATATTATCTGCGACATAAAAAAAAAAACATACATACACGCATTTTAGCACAACTTGGTTTGAAACTGTAAGCGTTTTCTCTGTCTCAGTCGCTATATAATCAGAAACCAACGTCCGTTATTTTGAAACAAAAGTTTAATTGAAAAATCGGCTCCGACAGCTTTGTTTGGAATTTAATAAGCTTTAATTTAAAAACAAAATCGTCCAAATCGAACCAAAATTGAAGGCTCTAGACAATTTTGAAACACGATTTTTCGTTTTTCCCCACTGTGCTGCACACGGACAATTATAAAAATCCTGGTGATAAAGAAACTGCATCAATTTTTTTTTTAAATCTTGAAGATTCTTTACTTAAATCTAAGTATAATTTGAACTTGCATTTTCACTTAAAAGTTGATCGTTTTTGTGCTAAAAATTCTTGAAGTTTAGAAATTGTAATTTTTATTTGCTGAGCACCATAAAAATATTGACATTTTGAAAAAAAGTGTTTCCAATCAAAGTTTTTTATTTTTTTGTGTAACATACAAATTTGTAAAAAAAAAATATTGATTTCTATTTTAAAAAAATGAGTTGACCTTGATCTGACTTTAAAAACACCATTCAAGGACAAATTTGTTACTACCATTGAAGGTCTTTCTTTGAACCCTATAACTTTTGTTTGATACATATATATATATATATATATATATATATATATATATATATATATATATATATATATATATATATATATACAGGGTGCTCCATATATATCGAATAATGATTCCACAGCATTTATTAATCTGCGTATCAAAAAAATGTTTAAATAAAAGTTATAGTTATATACACACATGCTGACGATGCCAATAAAATGTTTTGAACTGTCAGTTCGAAGAAATTACGCCATCTTGATTTTTTTAAAATGGAAAGTTTTGTATATTATTTTATTTTTGAATCCTACTAAAAATTCTATATATTATTTGTCTATACCATATGTCTAAATTGAACTGTTTTGGAATTATTATCATTTAAAATTTGAAATTAAAAAAAAGACAAAAAAACTATTAATAAATACTCTAGGTTGTTTTTTAAGATAACAATTGCTCAAAATGTCTACCGTTAACAGCGAGGCAAAGTCGAATCTGTCAATAACAGCCTAAACAGAGTTTTACAGAGAATCCGGGATAATCTGTGTTACTTCATACTGAATTCTTTGTTGTAAATCTTCTACAGTTTCAAGTCGCCTTCGGTAAACTTTGATTTTGAAATGGCTCCATAAAAAAAATCGAGTGGAGTAAGATCGGGAATCCTCGAAGGCCATTCTACAGCACTTCCTCTGCATCGATTAGGAAAAATCGCATCCAAATATATATGAATATTGATTTGATAGTGAGGAGATGCTCCGTCCTGTTGATACCACAGATTCCTTGTAGGGGTATCCAAATTATTTTCATTGAGAAAAAGATCTGCACAATTTGGAATTACTTGCTAACTGTAAATTCCGCTGTCCTGTAAAATTTCCAACGATGGAAAAGGGACCAATGATATGACGTCCACAAATTCCTGCCCACACGTTTATCTTTTGTGGTCTTTGAGAATGACTGTTGATTATCTAGTGGGGATTCTTAGTAGACCAGTACCGGCAGTTATGCCTGTTAACCCTTGCGTTAAGACAAAATGTAGCCTCGTCAGAATAAACAATATTAGGAATTAGGTTAGGATCATTATTGATTCGTTTCATCATGACCTCACAAATTCAACGCGTCTATCGTAGTCATTTTTAGATAATCCTTGCAATAGAATAAACCCATTCTATGAGTAAAATTGACAGCGATTCAAGAACAACGTGAATCGCTTTTTCCGCACACATGCCGCTCCTGGAGCGCTTTAGGGACTTCCCTGCAGCACGTGTGCTAGACCCATAAAAAAAAATGGATGGGTATGGATGCAATTTTTCTTCATTCAGTGTACGACTTAAGATACCTTTACTTATGTTGTGGTCTAGGCAAATCTGACGAGTGGCTGTATGGGGATTTTCTGTAATTTCCAATAAAGCATCTGACTTTTTGCCATCGCTTTTGGAGGTTCAGATTTAGAATGATCCTTAACATGACCAGATTGTCTGAATCGTTTAAATGTTTTGCTAACTACGGATTGGGTAAATAGTTTCTCGATTCGGATATCCTGCGTTAAAAAGATCACACACCTCCTGTTGTGTTCTCCTACGGTCTCCGTAACCAACCATAATTAACAAAGTGATTCTTTCAGTTTCTGTTGAATGTACCAGTATGGTATAAAGCTCAAATTACAGTTTCACAAAATGCAGCAATAAACATTTTCGTCAATAAATCATTTTTTGACACGTCAAGTCGTTAGCTGACAGTAAATGTTTGACACAAGTCAGCTTAATTTTTTTAAATTTGATCTCCTTAATTTTAAATATCAATAATTCTAGAACAGTTCGATTTAGACATATGGCATGTCTAAATTGAAATAATATCTGGAATTTTTAGTAGTGCTTTCCATTCAAAATAATTTAAGATATAGTAATTTCTTCAAGCTAATAGTTCAAAACATTTTATTGTCAACGTCAGCATGTGCGCCGAATAACACTCTATAATTATATATATATATATATATATATATATATATATATATATATATATATATATATATATATATATATATATATATATATATACAGCACTAATAAATAAAACAGCCAAATTATTTTTTTTCTTTAATGAACTGAATTTAATTTTTCCTCATTAATATTTGACAATGCGTTAGCATGTTTGCGTAAAGCAATATTAAATTTTAAAATTATATGAAATATAATTTAATTTAATACATTAGTGAAATTAAATATGATAAAATACAACGAAATAAAATATAATTTATAGTTTTTGATGAAAATGGGAGTACTAATATCCAATGTAAAACATTTCATATGTTAAATTGTAAGTCCGTATTTCATTAAATAAATAATAATTTGAACATCAACGCAACTATGTCACAGTAAGTATTATTGCGAAATTATTAATAATTTAAAATAAAAATATCATCCAAATACTAATTTTTAAATAGAAAAATTATTATTATTTATATATTTTTTAATAAAAATATATTTCAATTTTATGCGCTTCGTTATTCGAATGCTCTGATGTCTTTCAACATTTACTAATAGTATTTTTTAGGATGAACCATATTTTCTGGTTAATGTCCACCTGCATAAACAAAATTGCCATTAATGGAGTCCGAAAAATTCACAAGCCGTTAATTTTCTCTAACGTAGTGGCTTGAGATATAGTGTCGGCACATAGAATAATCGACTCGCACTGCTTTGAGGATGACAGAGGCCGCACAGCAACTGTTTTCTCGGAGAGATATATTGTAATGTGTTAACTTGCCCGCTTTTTGAGGCGTTATTTTGTACCGTTTGAAAATTTGTTTGCCCCAAGCTGGGGCGTAATTTTCTTGCAGCCCCGCTTTAATTTCTGATAATGAATTGAGTGAATAATGATTTTAAAAGAACTAAAGAAATTAAACAAACACTAGCTCAGTTTTCCTTGGTAGAGAGATATGGGTAAGATATAATTTTTGTACGTCTTTTTGGAATTATTTTCTATTTTTAAAAAACCTCAGCTGCACGAATTTTGGGCACCATTCATTTTAAAATAGAAAGGATCTAACTTCAGCTAAAAAAATGAAAAAATACTGAAAGGGTGTACAGTTGTTATATAAAAAATCAGTTTGGTACAGCCGTCCTTATCCTGAAAAGAAAGATAGGTATTCAGTGAGACACTAGCTTTAATCAACAAAAAGAAAATTTATTCATGATTTTAAAATAAAAGTTCTAACCTTTGTGGTTTTAAGGATCACAAAAAAAATTCTAGCCTAACAGGTAGTTATTATTATTAGAGTCTCTAAATCAGACATTTAAATTCTAAAACCTGACTACCCCCGAAAGCGAAGAATCGTGATTTTCACTTCACCTTTTGTCAGTTCAAATTGTTATTAAGACACTTACTTCGGGAATAGGTCTATTGATGAATGTTCTGGTAACTTACGGTTTTTATTTGGGCTTCTAGGCCTTCGATGGAACACAAAACCGATTTTACACTTTGTAGGAAACACTTAGAGCCCACTACGGCTTTACGTTAGAAAAAAAAACTCGTGCTTTACTTGGCTTTCATAATTGTTGCTATGAGCCTCTACTGCGGCTCGGTCGAAGTAAGCCTGGCTGCGGCTCGATGGAAATTCTCCTACTTGGCGGCTCGGTCAAAATAACCTACTGGCGGCTCGGTGGAAATAAGCCCCACTTCCTGTCCACCGGACTCTTAAATAAACCGTGGGCACTCTCTCGGTAATCTGGCTACGCCGGAACCAAAAAAACCGGATACAAACATTTAACCAATCCCGGCGTATCAAGAGATTCGGTCGCAACCCGCACAGCACACTATATACCGAACGGCTTGGAATTTCTGATTAATATACCGTTCGATACAAAAATGAAAAGAAGTACAATTTAAAGTGAAAAATCAGTAACATTACATGGTCTTAAAATCTAAGAAAAAATGAATGTTACAATATATGGAGATTTTTCAGAAATTCTAATACATTTTTTTACTTTGTCACTCGGGAAATTTTTCCAAATGAGACTAGTTGGTAAGTAATTTTATTTATATAGACAACTAGTTGGTAAGTAATTTTATTTACATAGATAACAGTTTTGTTGGCTGATGAATTTCATTGTAGTTGACTCCTGAAGAAGCCGAAAAAACGTCGGCGAAATATTGAGTATAAACAACAAATGAGTTTTTTAAATAAATTATTAATAATAATAGACCGCTCGCGCTGGCCTGAAATTTCTTATATATAGATACATGTATATACCAGGTGTACAAGTATGAAATGCGAATTTTTTTTTCTAAAAAAACATGTTAAATTCGGAAGAATGATAAAAAGTGCTTTATCAAAAGTATGCTCCATCGCTTGTTATATATTTTTCCCATCTTTCGGGCAATTTGTGAATACCACGCCAGTAAAAATCTTCCCCTCTTGCTGCAAACCATTCATCGAGCCATTTTTTCACATCTTCGTACGAACCAAAGTGCTGTTCAGCAATTACGTGACCCATCGATCCAAACAAGTGGTAATCGGAAGAAGCCAAGTCTGGTGAGTAAGCCGCATGGGGTAGAACTTCCCAGCTGAGTACTTCCAATGTGTCGCGAACTGATTTTGCCGTATGTGATGGAGCATTGTCATGAAGAAAAATGACTTTGTGTTGCTTCTTTCGGTATTCTGGCCTTTTTTCAAGCAACGAACGGTTCCAATCGGTCAATTGTTGTTGGTAACGTTTAGTATTAACCGTTTCTTCAGGTTTTAACAGCTCATAATAGGCCACGCCCCTCTGGTCCCACCAAACACACAGCATCGTCTTTCTGCCAAAGCGATTCGGTCTTGCGGTCGATGTGGATGGTGCACCTGGGTCTATCCATGATTTTTTGCGCTTGGGATTCTTAAAATAAATCCACTTTTCATCCCCTGTAACTATACGATGCAAAAACGACTTCCTTTTGTACCGAGCGAGCATAAAGTCACCCGTGTTTTTGCCCTTTTCCATTTGCCTGTCGTTCAACTCATATGGTACCCATCTACCGGTCTTCTGAATCTTTCCCATCTCTCGTAGCCGATTGGAAACAGCTTGTTGACTAACGCCCAATTGCTCGGCGAGTTGTTTTTGTGTTTGCGAATCCTCTTTGTCCAACAATGCCTGCAATTCCACATCTTCGTATTTTTTTGGCGGTTTTCCACGATCCTTGTCTGCAACATCGAAGCCACCACTTTTGAAACGCCGAAACCATCGTTCACACGTATCTTGCGATGGAGCATGTTCACCATAAGCTTCTCGAAGTAATTAGTATGATTCAACAGCAATTTTCTTCAAATGGAAACAAAAAAATTAATGCTGTCCGCGAATGCTCTTTGTTCGGTATAAATTTCGACATATTGAACACAACAACACAACACTATGCACACACTTTTCCAATTTATCACTCGTGCGCACCATCTGTTTTCTGAAATCCACGTTTTATACTTGTACACCTGGTATATATATATATATATATATATATATATATATATATATATAAGTATGTATGTATGTATATATATATATATATATATATATATATATATATATATATATATATATATATGTATATATATATATATATATATATATATATATATATATATATATATATATATATATGTATATATATATATATATATATATATATATATATATATATATAGAGGGTGTTATGGAAATCACTGGAACTCCTTGTAGCAAGGCCGATTGCAGAAAATTCACCTTAAATAGCGAAACTCAATAATAAAGTAAAGAGACAACCCTAAAGAAGTGATGGAACCAATGAAAGAAAGATATTATTTTCGTTCCGCCACTGGTAAATAAAACAACTAATTAATATGGCAGATTGATAACAAGAGTGTGACATTTATAGTGTTGGTGGGATTTAATTCAGTACAGGTGCATTGGATAGACAGCATTAATGCGCCTGAGATAGTTCATATAATAACGGCCTCTTAGGGATGCTAGTTTCGCTTTTTTTTTATTATTCATAAATTTTCTAACCTGAAAAAAAAGTGTTGAAGGTGCAAAACAGGAAAATATAGCTGCGTTGCAATTAATGACGGAATTGAAAATGAGTTCATTATCAATAATTATCTTTTCATTACAACTCATGTCAGATAAAAGTAGGAGTATTGAAGCAATAATTTTTTTTTTAGATTACTCTAACCTACTTACACAAATTTATGGAAGATAAGAATACGTTTTATTATTTTTTAAGTAAAGTTCAAACAAGGCCTTGGAATCTCATAAAACATTCTTCTGTGCATACATCAAGTCGGTCCTTTAACAACTCACCGCGGAAAATATGAAAACTGCATAGTTAATTCGGTCTTTGTGAGGCTCTCGCTAAGTTGCCGGTGAATACATCATTAATTCTCTTACTTCTGTTCCATGTTTGCAAGCTTTGAACTGCAGCTTTAATTTTACTAATTAATCTCGCTATCTGTGCTATTTAACAAACTAAATCATTTACTTTGGCTAATTACTAATATCTAACTTTCTTTCTCACTTTTTAGAAATGTACCTTGTGAATTTTTATCTATTTTCTTCGTTTATCTGATAACATTTTATGTATTTTTAATGTACGAAACACTTATGAGATCACTTTAGTGTCTGTCCGTCTGTCTGTCTGTCACACCCGATTTTTCTCCGAAACTATTTGACATAGAATGTTGAAATTTAGTACTAATATAGGAATTGTTGGCCCCATCGGAGCCGTATAGTTTTGAAAGTTAAATTTTGATTTAAAGGGTTAGTTTTGGGACGTGCAATCGGAAGTGAAAAAAAAATTATCAGGTCATCGCGTGGTGTGTCAAATGATGACTATGTCTTCCTTCTCTCAGCCTTTGATTCCATCCGTTTCTATCTTCCCAGTCTCCATCTGTTAGACCCTGTCCTCCATAGCCTAGTCCACATCGTCTCTCCACGATCGTCTGGGTCTTCCTATTTTCTTCTCCCTATGGGGCTCCATTCCATTATTTCCTTTATCCACTTATTATCTTCGCTCCGTCTTATGTGTCCATACCATTTTAATCGCTTTTTTTCAATGGTGTTCATTGCGTTCTCTTTGATGTTCATTCTGCTTCTTATTTCTTCACTTAGAATTCTCTCCATACGTGTCATACTCCATCTCTACCGTGTTAATTTTAGATTTATTTCTTTTGTTGATCGTCCATGTTTCTGACCCGTATGTCATTATGCTTTTTATTATTGATTTGTATATGCGTGTTTTGTTTCTCTTTATAATGTGTTTATCCCATAGGATCGGATTTAATTGTCTTATGTATGTCCGCGTTTGTCCTAATCTAGCTTTGATCTCTTCCTCTAATGTTGCGTTTTTTGAAATGATGGTCCCTAAATATTTAAATCTATCGGTTTCTTTGATTGTTGTTTCGTTATCGACTTCTAGATTCTCCACATTTCCCTCCTTTGTTGTTAGATATTCCGTTTTATCAAAATTTATTGCTAATCCTGCTTTAGTGTATTCTTCAGTTTTCTTACCATATAACTGAGGTCTTCCTCATCTTGCGCTATGATTACTTGGTCGTGTGCGAAACTTAGAGTATATAAGTAATCTTCTCGTATTGGGACTTCCATTCCACTACATTTTTGCTTCCATTTTTTTTAATGTTTGTTCGAGGTATATTTTGAATAGTGTTGGGGATGTAGAGCATCCTTGTAAAAGGCCTTTTAATGTTTGGAGTCTCTTCACTATTTTATGTCCTATTTTTATGTTCACTCTGTTGTTTTCATAGAGAGCTTTTACTACGTATATTAGTTCTTTGTCAATGCCTATTTCTTTCATTGCGTTCCATACTCTTTGTCTTGGTATTGAGTCATAGGACTCTGGTAGCCTCTGGTATTTTTTTTTTTTCCATTTATCGTTTCTGTGGAACATGCAGATTTATTATTTTTGAGTATTTTTATTGTTTTCTTTACTTCTTCGTAGCTTAGTTCTATCTCTTTTTTTTCCTTATTCTGTTCTTCTTCAGGGTTCTCTTCTGGAATTCTTGTCTGTCTTCTGTTAACAGTTTTTTATAATATTCTTTCCACTCGCTTTCTGGGATATACTCTATATACGTCTTCTCTCTATTGTTGGGCCTTAATGCTTTAATTATTCTCCATGACTCTATGGTTCTAGTTCCTCCTATATACTGTTCTACATGTTCGCACGCCTTTTTCAATTTCTCGTTCTTTTCTTTGTTTATCATCCTTCTTATTTCTGCATTTTTCTCTTTATATTTCTGTAGATCTTCTTCTGATTTTGTATTCAGCCATTTTTCGTATAGTCTTTTTTTCTCTCCTTTATAGATTCTTTGGTTTTTTCACAGATTCTAATTTTATGTTCCTTATTCTCGTTGTCTTCTTTACCCAATGCTTCCAGGGCCGCCTGTTTGATGCATTCTTTTATGTGGTCATACATCTGTTGGAGGTTATCGTAGTTTCATTTAATTTTTGATCTAATCGTCGTCTATATAGGTCTCTTATCGTTTCGTCTTTTATATTTTATTTCTTTGTCTGCTTTTTCTGTTATCTCATTAATATTTCTGTTTTCTTTATCTAATGTTCCTGTTTGTTTTATTGTCTTGTACCACGGTACTTTTATATTTGCTACTAATAGTCTATGGTCTGTTCCACATTCTGCCCCTCTCTTTACTCTTACATCTTTTATTTTGATAGAGGTATCGTTTTTAATTATAATGTAATCTATTATTGATTTTAAGTTTCATATTTCTTGCATCCAAGTATATTTGTGGATGTCTTTGTATTTGTAGAATCCGTTTGCTATTTTGAGGCCGTTTAGTTCACACAGCTCTATTAGTCTCTCTCCGGTGTCGTTGGTAATGTCTTCTCCGAATGGTGCTACGGTATTGTCAATTGTTTTCCTTCCTGTTCTACCATTCAGATCTTCCATTATTATTAATTCTTGGTTTTTCTTTACTTTTTGTGTTTCTATTTCTAGTGTTTCCATGAAATTATCTTTTTCTCTTATAGTGTTGTCTTTTGTTGGGCTGCATATGGGTTTCCAAGATGTTATTTTCTTTTTCCACTTCTTTTTTACTAATATTCCAACTCCGGCCTGTGTCAAATGAAAGATAATGAAAACGCGAGTTTAAAAATATATAATGTAATACTTGCACACACTTTTCTTTGTATTATTTTTAAAAAATTGCCAAAAATCGCTGTCTCTTAACTCATCTCGAAAAGTACTGATCCTACAGAGTGTAGACTGAGAGAAAATTATCACGAGTGCATTACCTTTAATAATTTATCTGGTATATAAAAAGAAAACAAGAGTTTCAAGATGATCAGTTTTCAAGAAAGATAGGAACCAAACTTTGTTGAAAACTCATGGTGGGTGTGTTTTGTGAAGTCATGGATCCGTAACAAAAATTTTATTTTAAAAGAAATCAACGTACTGAACAGTAATTGCGCAAATCCGACTTACACTTGGCCGATTTATTTGTATTATGACATATATTTTTGTAAATTCAATAAATTATGTTTAGAATAATTTTATATTTATTTCTCTAAGGCTCTGATTTGAATTTATACTTGATTGCTGCCTGAACAGCAGCTGTCTGTATATGTCTAATTATATAGCTCTCCGTGCTAATTAGAATAATCCACATATTTACTTGTCTTTTCACTTTATTTTTTACGTTCAAGTATCCCTAGTTCTGGGTTTGAAAGCATGTTTGTGGTTTAAGACAAGACACCAACTATTTTGCCGGGAAGTGCTGGAAGTCGTCTTCTAGCTGCTGGGTTTCATTGATGCATGGCTGGAAAACAAACCTTTATGTTCACTAAATTATAGTTCGAAACATCTATAAAATATTAGTGTTTTAAAATTAATAGTTAAACCTTTACAATTGCCCGACTCGTCTCCAATTAGAAAAAAATAGTCGCCAATGCCAAGAAAATAATATTTTTTTATAATAAATAATTTCTTGTTCTGATTGGGTGGATTAAATTTTGTTCTATCTTATTCATAACTTTATTTTTAAAGGTTAACTCTTTAATTTAATGCTAGTAGGAAAGTAAATAAAATGCACTTAGCGGTTCCACATATTTTGACAGTAGTATGTGTTGTTCTATTCTGTTTTAAGATAGCTGGATCTTTCTGTTGGATAACGTTTGTTTTCAAATAAATATGTTAACGAAGTACATGCAACCTGCAAAAAAATTCAAAAGATACGAAAATAAGTTGATTATGCTAAATAGTACATAAAGCTATATAGCTAGATATGTTAAAGCTGCTGTTCAGGACATTAAAATATAGACGTAAGAGAATTTAAAAAATATATAAAAAATACATCAAAAAATGATAAAATAAATATAAAGTAAAATATAAAAAAAATAACATAGGAGATTTCTAGAAATTGAGAAGGGAATGTAAATATTAGTAATTACTTAAAGCAAATGATTGATCCTCTTTAAAAGCATGGATAGCATTATTAATGATTGAAATTAAAGCTGTCGCTAAGAATATGCAAGCATGAAACACAAGTAAGAGAATTACTGATATATTCATTGTCACCGGCAACTTTAGCACGAGCCTCACAAAGACCGAATTAACTATGCAGTTTTCATATTTTCCGCTTAGAGTTGTTAAAGAACCGACTTGTTATATGCATAGAAGCAGGTTTTATAAGGTTCAAAGTTCTTGTTACTTCGAAACTGCTAGGTTTCATATATCGAGAGATAAGAAAAGAAATCATCGATAATAGCCTCATATATATATATATATATATATATATATATATATATATATATATATATATATATATATATATATATATATCTATAATATCTATATCTATAATATCTATAATATATATAAAAATGCAACGTCTCTCTGTCTGTCTGTCTGTCTGTCCGTTAGTGCGCTTATCACTGGAGAAACACTTATCCGATTTACGTACTTTTTTTTTTAAAACATACATCTGTTCTCTGGCCAGGTTATAGGCTATATTTTATTACGATAGGTAGCATAAGAAATGAGCAGTGACGATAATAGTGAATGAAGTCGGAAAAAAGTTTGCCGCCAGCGCGTTCCCTTGCAATACACAGCCGAAACCATTAAATATGGAACAATATTATGTAGCAGAGAATATCTATAATCTATAATATATATAAAATGCAATGTCTCTCTGTCTGTCCATTAGTGCGTTTATCACGCGAGAATCACTTATCCGATTTACGTGTATTTTTTTAAATTCATACATATATTTCTTTGGCCAGGTTATATAATAATAACAATAATAATCGATATCTATAATATATATAAAATGCAACGTCTTTCTGTCTGTCTGTCTGTCTGTCTGTCCGTTAGTGCGCTTATCCCTCGAGAACCACTTATCCGATATACGTGGTTTTTTAACTTCATAGATATGTTCTCTGACCAGGTTATAGATATATATTTTATTACATCTGTAATATATATAAAATGCAACTTATCTCTGTCTGTCTGTCTGTCTGTCTGTCCGTTAGTGCGCTTATCACTGGAGAACCACTTAACCGATTTACGTACTTTTTTTTTTTTAAACATACATGTTCTCTGGCCAGGTTACAAGCTATATTTTATTACTATAGGTAGCATAAGGAATGAGCAGTGACGATAACAGTGAATGAAGTCGGAAAAAAGTTTGTCGCTAGCGCGTTCTCTTGCAATACACAGCCTAAACCATTAAATATGGAACAATATTATGTAACAGAGAATATCTATAATATATATAAAATCCGAGTATCCAACATTCAAAGAAACTCTGGTGTAAGCATCATTGCTTCCTATTTTTTTAGTATGTTCTTGGGACAATAAATATGTGTAAATGGAGATTCAAAAACATGGTAGTGTTTGCTACTTTTCCTTTTAAAAGTACAGTATATTCCATCAGGGGGTACTGTGGCTTATGAAAGTTCTTTTCTATAACTTTCAGGTCCTGAAGATGTTGTATGGTTAGGCATCGAAAGCTCGATATTAGAATAAAACTACAGTTACTAAGAACTTTAAGATCTTTTTGTTCATTCTGGTTTCCTAAGGGCTATCCCTAAGTTAAATCCTTCTTGGTTGTTACCAGTAAGCCTCTATATATATATATATATATATATATATATATATATATATATATATATATATATATATATATATATATATATATATACATATATATATATATATATATATATATATATATATATATATATATATATATATATATATTAGGGGCATAGCACAAATGCTGCACGAACATCCCTAAAGCGATATAAGAGCGACGCGTGTGCGAAAAAAGCGATTCAGGTTGATCTTAAAAGTTATACTCGGTAAGAAACAGACCTGGACAAATAATTACAAAGAAATTTTGTTCTCCACAAAGAAGACTGCATGATAAATATTGCAAGAGGAGTACCAAGCTGAACCTCATATGGATGTGCTGTATTAGCGCGACGTGTATTAATAGTATGCACCACTCTGGGAGGAATTAAGCTGGATACATCCATAGCCCACTTTCCATGAAAATACTTGTAAAACAAATTTAAATTGCCAACCATTCTTCGATGTTCCAAAGTATCAAGGTTTCTGGTAAGTACTGGGCCTCCAATCAGGTGAACAGCTCTCTTCTGAATAGAATCAAGCAAATGCAGTGAATGTTTGGGAGCAGTATTCCATCGGTGGTCGAATTTGAGCTTTGTATATAATTAACAGTTGTTGTAGAGTCTAAAGCTTATAGTATTCCGAGCTTTGAGTAGTTCTCTTTGCGATGCATGCGACATGTTCATGTCAAGACATATTAGCTCCCAAGTTAACGCCCAGTAACTTAAATGACGATACTAGAGGAATGGAGTATATGTGGGTGTATACGTGTATGTGTGTTTGTGTATTCGTAGATTGGTTGTTTAGTTTCTCTCTATATAACTGTTATTTAGTTTCTCTCTATATAACTACAGAACAAGGCTTTGAAGATGATCACAAGAGCCATATGGTTAATGCGAAATAACCAATTACACAGAGACCTCATAAAAACCAGCCATAAAGGCACACATGAGACAAACTCAAATGAAGTTCCTGGCCACAGCTGCCAGGACTATTCGGCCGAGTTTTTATTTCAAAAGCCTTATTTGTCTGTTATACTAAAATTTTCCAACAAAGTCCACAACAAAGTGAGTCTGGATTCTATGTTCAAAACCTTGTTGGGATTTTATATTTTAAATATTTAGCCTAAACTTTTCATATAATTCATGGACAATGATAAAAGTTCTCCTCGGGAAACTGCTACTGGTTTTGGATATAACCGTTTTCTGTCAGCCCGTCAGCCCGATTACGCAACTGTCACAAAAAGCACGGCCACACGTGCTCGACCACCTGCTCAAATCACATAACCTCAAGCCGCACAGCGCTTAGCAACCCTCTGCGATTAGAACCCCTACCAAGCAATTTGTGGACCACCGTTTCACACTCCGGAGCCCCAAATGGCGCGAACTTTTCCCTCAGAAGCCCCACCCGGAAACACACGTCCTCGTGCCTCGAACTGTTAAACGGAAGTCTCATCATAGACCCTAGATTAATTTAGGTTAAGTCATAATCATTTTAAACAACTGACTAAGCGCAAGTCGGACTTGTGTAATTAGTGTTTCGTACGTTGATTGCTTTTAAAATAAAAATTTTTGTTACGAAGGTATAAGATGATCAATGACTTCAGAAAATACACCCCGAATTAGTTTTCAACAAAGTTTGTTTCCGATCTTTGTTGAAAACTGATGACCTTGAAATTTTGTTTTTTTTATTTACCAGATAAATTACACAGCCCCACAAAAAAAAAAGTGGGGTATACTTTTGATGCGATATATCAGATCCGTAGTATTTTTGCCCGCTGATCACGAATCTGACGTCAGAATATCGCCATCACATCTCAATTTTTTTTCTAACCTCAAAAAATAGGTAAAAATTAGTAAAAATTAAGAAAAATATACTCCTAAAAAATTGATTCAAGCTTTTTCATGAATCCAAAGATGTATTAATATGTATTCGGACACGCTAAGCTAATATTCATCGGTTAGATTGAGCCATACAGTTCTGTTTTCTTTCTAACCTCAATAAATCAGACAGATATAGTGCTTCTCGAATGCAAAAAAACGAATTCAAATTAAAATTCAACCGATCCTTACCAAATTTAGTACATGGGGATTTTTTGGGTCGCTGATCACGAATCTGAGGTTGGATTTGCAAAATTCAAGATGGCAGATGTTTTCGCGCCATTTTGAACGCCGAGAAAATTCATCGGTCGATTTTTATTCTTCTACCTGCATCCAGGGCACCTCCACGTGGTGACGGTGGGCAACGGTGTTACTCCACTAGCCGGCAGAGTCCCTGGATAATGGCTTCGATGCCATCATGGCAGGTAGAAGAAAGAGAATTACGATGCAGGGACTCGGAAACCCAGTATCGGCGGTTGGTCAGGGTGGGAAAGGGGGGCCCGCAGCCGTCGTCATCCAGCGACCGTAGCTCTTCATGTGTAGGTGACTTGGCTCATGTAGAGTATAATGCTACAAGAAAACGGTCTCACGGTACAAGGACTTTTCATAAGTGCGATAAAAACAGTGATTCATTTTGTTATATTTGCTATCAACACGTATTGAGTAAAATGGGGTCACCGATAACGGATAAGATTAAAACCTTATATAAGGATTGTTTTAACATTGAAATACAGCACCAGGATACAGATTGGGTTCCCCACATCATTTGCAGTTCTTGCAAAATAATGTTGTACATCAATAAGAAGGCGATTAAATATTCCAGACCAGCAATATGGAATAGACCATACAGTGAAAATGATTGCTACTTTTGTATGAATGTTGTATCTAGGCATAACCGAAAAAAATAAAAGCACTATTACTTATAACGATGTTTCGACAGTAACAAGACCAACTAAACTAATTGCGCCTCCTAAACCACTTGATGCTGATGTTATGGAAACAAATGATTTCATCTTATCAGTTCATGCCGAAAACATTGAGACTGTCGAAAAAGATTCAAACACTGTTACTAATGAATGTTCTAGTGACAACCTATCATATACTAGTGACACAGATAAAGAATTTCTACCATACAACCGTAAACCAGAACCAATACTCGTATCACAGTCAGAACTTAGTGATCTAGTCAGAGATTTAGGCTTATCCAAAGATAGTTCAGAGCATCTTGCTTCCTTCTTAAAGAAAAGACATTTACTTAAGCCAGAAGCTACGATTTCTTATTATAGAAACAGAGATGAAGAATTTCGAAAATATTTCACAATGGACGAGGAATTGTCACTTTCATATTGTACCGATGTAAAAGGTCTAATGGATGAATTTCAAAATAACTCATACGATCCTGAAGACTGTTCATTGATTCTTCTAAACGGAGCATTAAGGCAGTTTTGCTGCATAATACCAACGTTTACGCTCCCATTCCGATTGCTCATTCCACAGTTATGGAAGAGCAATATGAAAAAATGAAGCAGCTTTTGATAAAAATAAAATATGCTGATCATAACTAGAAAATTTGTGGAGATCTGAAAATTGTAACAATATTGCTTGGCCAACAGTCAGGGTTTACACTTTATCCCTGTTATAAATGTCTGTGGAATAGCAGAGACAGGGAACGTCATTATAAGAAAAAAATTTGGCCAACAAGAGAATCGTTCACTCCTGGTGAAAATAATGTATTGTTTCCACCATTGGTAGATCCAGGAAAAGTTCTTATTCCCCCGCTTCACATTAAGCTTGGACTTATGAAGCAATTCACGAGAGCATTAGATACAAAGCGCCCATGTTTCAAATATTTGCATAAAAAATTTCCGAAATTTTCTGAAGCTAAAATTAAGCCAGGCCAGGTGACGGGCCACAAATAAGAAAATTGTTTCAAGATTCATTATTTGTTACTAAAATGAATAAAGTTGAAAAAGCTGCTTAGCTTAGTTTTAAAGAAGTCGCAACAAACTTTTTGGGACATAATAAAAGTCCTAAGTACAAAGAAATAGTCGAGAAAATGGTAAAAAATTTTCAAACATTAGGTTGCTTAATGAATCTAAAATTACATTTCCTGGACTCCCACATCGATGATTTCCCAGATAATCTTGGTGACTACAGTGAGGAGCAAGGGGAACGTTTTCACCAAGATCTGAAAATCATAGAAAATCGGTATCAAGGACGATGGGATGACCATATGCTAGAAGACTATTGCTGGTCGCTAAAAAGAGAAACAAGTCCTCAAAAGCGTTTGGGCAGAAAGCCTTTGAATAGGTCATTCGCGGAAAAAAGAACAAGATACAGCCAAAAAAAGGAAAGTTAGGCGCGGGTCTAACCTTCGCAATTCTAGGGCTTAAGGGTCTACTATTTGAGAGTATATGGTTTAAAAGTCCTGGTTTTGAGTTTATTGGGTCTCATTTTTAAAGTTACAGGGTTATTGAGGTCTATTTTTTGAGGTTACAGGGTGTGGGAGTCTAAGGTTTCAGGGTTTAGGGTTTAAGAGTATCAGGTTTGAGGATTCCCCAACTGTATACCAAATTTGGTAGGAATCGGTTGGTTTTCAAAAATTTTGTCCGCCATCTTGGATCCGCCATTTTGAATTTTGCAAATCCGACCTCAGAATCATGATCAGCAACCCAAAAAAACCCCCGTGTACCAAATTTGGTAAGAATCGGTTAAATTTTAATTTGAATTCGTTTTTGCATTCGAGAAGCACTATATCTGTCTGATTTATTGAGGTTAGAAAGAAAAACAGAACTGTATGGCTTAATCCAACCGATGAATATTAGCTTAGCGTGTCCGAATACATATTAATACATCTTTGGATTCATGAAAAAGCTTGAATCAATTTTTTAGGAGTATATTTTTCTTAATTTTTACTAATTTTTACCTATTTTTTGAGGTTAGAAAAAAATTGAGATGTGATGGCGATATTCTGACGTCAGATTCGTGATCAGCGTGCAAAAATACTACGGATCTGATATATCGCATCAAAAGTATACCCCACTTTTTTTTTGTCGGGCTGTGTTATTAAAGTTAATGCACTCGTGATAATTTTCGTTCAATTTATACTCTGTGGAGAATATTCCGGAATTTATTCAAAATTTTTTGATCAGTACTTTTCGAGATAAGGGGGGGAACAGCGATTTTTGGCAATTTTTTTAAAAATAATACAAAAAAAAGTATTGAATTCGTGTTTTCACTAGTTCTCATTTGACACCATCAATCAATGACCTGGTAATTTTTTTTTCACTTTCGATTTCACCCCCCAAAACTAACCCTTTAAGTCAAAATTTGAGTTTCAAAACAACACAGCTCTGATGGAGCCATGAGTTCCTATATTAGTGCCAACTTTCAACTGGTGACGGACAGACACCGAAGTGATCTTATAAGTGTTCCCTACGGAACACTAAAAACACATTTCCTAGGTTAAGTTTAGATTAGCAACACTACCGTAAATATTTAGGTTAAGTTAGAATAAATATACTTTCTCACCATATTAGAACAACGTTCTAAATGAACGTTGTTCTAATATGGCTATGCCTTCCTTGTAAGTCAATAAAGAAAATGAAAATAGTTTCTTTCAACAATTTTGTCGATAATAATAATAACCCTTGGCTTCAAGTCATTAGACGAGTATTATGCAGTTTATTAAAGGCCTGCTCAAGACTCTATTTAGCGACATTTGTCGACAAATTTCCTAAAATTAATAATTTACCGTCTAGCGATTATAGAGCATTCAAAGACTTATTACGCTGTGTAGCTAAAGTGGTTGCAATTTCTCTTCAACATAATGTAATCTTGCATGGTATTTATTTTGCCATTTTGCTTATTTCTAATTAAATGCCTAATAATGTAAAATATTTAGTTTTAATTATACATCCTTGTGACTATTTGTAAATTAACAAGACTTAACAATATTTTAACATTCATTATTAATAATAATATCATTTTGGGTAGTCATTTTCTTTATTTGACTGTATAGCAGAGATACATTATAAATATAATTTTGCAGAAACTTTACAAAAACAGTTATATGTACAAGATATGAGGGCCGGCTTTAAAGTTTTTACAAACGACGCCAGGAGCGGCATGTGTGCGGAGAAATCGATTCACGTTGTTCTTGAATCGCTGTAAATCGTTTTTTTTTATGGGTCTTGTACACGTGCTACAGGGAAGTACCTAAAGCGCTCCAGGAGCGGCAAGTGTGCGGAAAAAGCGATTCACGTTGTTCTTGAATCGCTGTAAATTGTACTTGGCAGCCCTGGGCAAATTATTCCAAAGGAACGATGTTCTCCGTATAAAAGACAGCTTGAAAAGCGTTGTATTCGAAGATGACGCTATTAAGATATGACATTACCATTGTTATAAAATTTGACATTGTCAAAACAGTGGCGGTTCAAAAATTGTCCGAGTAGTTTGTTTACAGTGAGAGTTACAAAATAGAGTTTTGTGAATAAATGGAAATTTCATTTGAAGGTTTTCGTTGAATGATTTTTTACGATGTTAGCAAAGGCCTAACTCGACAACAATGCCTCGAATCGCTTCGTTCAACTATTGGTAATGAATTATCAACAGAAAAGACTGTTGGCTAACAGAATTTCGTCATGGTCGTGCTTCCGTCCACGATAAATTTCGTGACGTGACTGAAGAGGATCGGCATATGATTTATCGTGAGATAAAGGCGTCCTTAGGCATGTTGAAGACTGCAGTAGATTTGATTTTGTATGAACATTTAGCTATGAAAATCATTTGTTCCCAATGGATTCCGCATAATTCAACAAAAACTCAAAAAAAGGCTCGTATCAATTTGTGTAATAAAATGCTCAAAAAATTCGTCCGAGGACATACAAAATCCCTATACAACATCGCAACAGGAGACGAAACTTGGACATATTCTTACGAGCAGGAAACTAAGCAACAAGTAGCTATTTAAGTGTTCCAAGATGAACCGAATCCAACAAAAGTGGTTCGTTCGTGAAGCACTTCCAAGAAAATGATCACTTATTTCTTTGGTTATACTGGACATATTGCAACCAATGCTTTAGAGGATCAAAGAATAGTTAATGCTGAATGGTATACAACAATTTGTTTCCCAGAAGTCATCGAAGAAATCAGGAAAAACAACCGAAGACCTCGCATCATTCTTCATCATGACAATGCCAACCCCGAAGGTCGAAGAAATGCGCGAACAGCGATTTTCATCACCTCAAAAAGCTGTTGAATCCTTCCAGAACCATGTTTTTAAGTTACCAACTTCAGGGTGGAAAAAAATGTTTCGAGAATTGGTTCAAACGCATGCAAGTATATATAAATCTTTTAGGTGAATATTTTGAAATACGATACAACGATTTGAACCAAAATTTTGTTTTCTTTAATTAGATTTGTAAAAACTTAAAAGGTAGCCCTCGTACCATGACATTAGCTTTCTAGAAGTATCAGCCTTAATTTTATCAACCAAGTCATATCGTCATAATCAGAGATCAGCTCTATCACATCAGTTGCATTCTAGTGAATTCCTTAGGTCACTAGTGACATAAGAAATTAATTTCATGTCACCTTCATTGTATTATGTTACTCTAATTTTATATCAAAATGTTTATCAAGAGGTATTAATCTGATATAATTACTTAAATATCCAATTTGATAGTAATTTCCTAAAATGAATTAATTGTACTGATGACATTCAATGCTACTAAAAAATTTATAGCCGCGTTTTTTTCAAAAGCTATATTTAATCTACCCCTTAATATTTCTAAATACGTATACACTAGAATGGAACTTGATTTCGCTCTGCATATTGTATCCTCCCCTTTCGACAACAATAGAACTTTTTGCAGTTTTGAAAGTAAGAATTCTATTATTTGATCTAGACGTTAATATTATGTAATAAAGAATCAGGATAAAATAGAGGTACATATTTTTGCCCTAATGTACATTGTTTATACGCCAGAGCTTTACAAATCACAAATATTCCTAATTAGAGATGTCATGCGACATTTTTTTATTCACTTTATTTACTTAGGTATCGTTGGTCGATAACCAACTTAAGCGAACTAGCGTGTAAATCGAAAAAAATAAAAAATAGAAACTGCTAATGAACGAGAGATAGTTCAAAAGAAGTGCTGCTACATTTACAAGAACATGACAACAATATATCGTGACCTGAATTCCTGACCAAGTACGCCTTACTATGAGCACAGTACCGGTCATCAGGTTTCTTTACAAAGAATTAAAAAAGACAGAGAAACTCATTACAGATTTAGTCGATATATAAATATAAATATATATATATATATATATATATATATATATATATATATATATATATATATATATATATATATATATATATAGCAGAATTGTGTTCTTGGGGTAAGCGGTCTTTGGAAAAGAACTAAAAAGTTTTGGACACCTTTTTAGCTACGCCAAGCTTTCGAAAATATTTCATTTTCTTCATCAGGGCTACAATTACAGTAGAATATCAGTATTTTTGAGATTAAAAGTAAAGAACAACACTATTTTATATGTAACATTAAAGTACTTACTGCTAAGTGGTGTGTTCAAAAATTGTTGTTTGTGGGGGCACTTTATTGCAACTCCACATATTCATCTCTGGGAAATATAATAAAATTTTACTTCATTTTGTTGGAAGAGTACAGAGAATTTTGTGGTCGCAGTCTTAGCTAACTAAGAGATAGAAACACACTGCCCTTAGCAAAATGACAAGAAAACATAACGAAAAAATCCTTTATAGATTAAAATCATTTTGCGACCACAAAATTCTCTGTATTCTTCCAACAAAATGAAGTAAAATTTTATTATATTTCCCAGAGATGAATATGTCGAGTTTTCTTGTGTTTTTTTATGTTTTTTCTGATGAATAAGTGCAATAAAGTGCCCCCACAAACAACAATTTTTGAACACACCACTTAGCAGTAAGTACTTTAATGTTACATATAAAATAGGGTTGTTCTTTACTTTTAATCTCAAAAATACTGATATTCTATTGTAATTGTAGCCCTGATGAAGAAAATGAAATATTTTCGAAAGCTTGGCGTAGCTAAAAAGGTGTCCAAAACTTTTTTTTAGTTCTTTTCCAAAGACCGCTTACCCCAAGAACACAATACTGCTGTTTAACTAGTCGGTTAAGACTACCCTTCTCCTCTATATACATATATATATATATATATATATATATATATATATATATATATATATATATATATATATATATTAGCCGTGCCTGCGGCTCCGCTCGCGTGAGCTTGATTCATTATTATCATTATTGCGATTCTTTATGTTACCTAACGTAATAAAATATATGTTATAAACTGGCCAAAGAATATATGTATTTAAAAAAAACACGTAAATCGGATAAGTGGTTCTTGAGTGCTAAGTGCATTAACGGACAAACAGACAGAGAGACATTGCGTTTTATATATATATATATATATATATATATATATATATATATAGATTATTATTATTATTATATATAATCTGGCCAGAGAACATATGTATGAACTAGAAAAAAAACACACGTAAATCGGATAAGTGGTGCTCGAGTGATAAGCGCACTAACGGACAGCCAGACAGATAGAGAGACGTTGCATTTTATATATATTGTATTCTTTGTTACATGATATTGTTCCATATTTAAAGGTTTAGGATGCGTATTGCAAGACAGTGCGCTAGCGGCTAACTTTTTCCGACTTGATTCACTATTATCGTCACTGCTTATTTCTTATATTACCTAACGTAATAAAATATATCCTATAACGTGACCAGAGAACATATATATAAATCTAGAAAAAAAAACAAGTAAATCGTGATAAGCGCACTAATGGAGAGACAGACAGAGAGACGTTTCATTTTATATATATTATAGATATTCTTTGCTACATGGTATTGTTCCATATTTAATGGTTTAGGCAATGTATTGCAAGAGAACGCACTAGCGGCAAACGTTTTTCCGACTTGATTCACCATTATCGTCACTTAGGTAATAAAATATAGAGTGTAACCTGGCCAGAGAACATATGTATGTTTTTTTTTTTTTAAAAAAGTACGTAAATCGAATAAGTGGTTCTCCAGTGATAAGCGCACTAATGGACAGACAGACTTCTTGAAGATGTGGTTTTTAATTAATTTGCAAAAAATGATTTTGTTAAATTTATATTTTCTGTCAATTTAGTATTGGTTTATTATCATAACCGTTTCGACCTCACTTGGTCTTCATCAGTATTATTTGGTTATCCTAAGAACAATTACATTCTATAAATTATTTTATTCCATCAAGAATACTAAGTTACATTTTCGTTTATAATACACTTAGCCAACTTTGGTCAATTCTTGACCAGAAATTTAGTCTGGTGCTCATATTTGTCTGATTCAGCATATTATAACATTTCACTGCTCCTAGAAATTGAAATGAAGTTAAAAGAACTTATTACCGAGGAGATAAAGACCATTCAAAAGACGGCGATTGCCAGAAGAATTCCTCAGAATTGTCTAGAAAATTCATTTATCTTACTATTAACTCATTGTTAAAAGTGTATTATATTAGAAAAGGAATAAAAAATTGTTTCTTCTAATTTTTTTAGTACCAACCCAAAATAAAAATTATCGTCCTAGGTATAATGAGTACAGAACCAAAAATAAACAACTTTTTATTAAATTTTAAGTCAAATATCATTTTAAATTGAAATAAGCATCAAAATATTTGTAGGCCTATTCTAAAGTTGGATAGTTAACGCCATTAAACCAGACGCATGTTCTGTTATTTAATATTGTAAATAATTGTAATTTTCCATGTTATAAAGGTTCCCTAAATTTTAAGTTTTTATCTCCCAACGCAAAAAGTCACAAGGATGATATAAATATGAATATTTCCTTGAAGACAATATGATCCATAGTGATCAGTCAGGAATTCGGTATCATCCTTGCTCTTTTACGATAACATTTTTTTATTAAACATTTAATAATCAATGTGTGTATTCATGTTATTACACAAGGTGTTTATAGTCGTCAGGTGTACCAGGTGTACAAGTATGAAATGCGGATTTCAGACAACAGATGGTATATCAATGCAGTTTGTGCTATAAAGATTTGACACTGCGCCATTTTGTTATGTCATCAACAAGTGTCAGACGCGCACGAGTGATAAATTAGAAAAGTGTGTGCAAAGTGTTGTGTTCAATATGTCGAAATTTATACCGAACAAAGAGCATTCGCAGACAGCTCAATTTTTTTATTTCATTTGAAGAAAACTGCTGTTGAATACTGATACTTCGAGAAGCTTATGGTGAACATGCTCCATCGCCAGATACGTGTGAACGATGGTTTCGGCGTTTCAAAAGTGGTGACTTCGATGTTGCAGACTAGGAACGTGGAAAACCGCCAAAAAATACGAAGATGTGGAATTGCAAGCATTGTTGGACGAAGATGATTCGCAAACACAAAATCAACTCACCGAGTAATTGGGCGTTAGTCAACAAGCTGTTTCGAATCGGCTACGAGAAATGGGAAAGATTGAGAAGCCGGTAGATGGGTACCACATGAGTTGAACGACAGGCAAATGGAAAAGCGCAAAAACATGTGTGATATTTTGCTCGCTCGGTACAAAAGGAAGTCGTTTTTGCATCGTATAGTTAAAGGGGATAAAAAGTGGATTTATTTTCAGAATCCCAAGCGCAAAAAATCATGGGTAGACCCAAGCGCACCATCCACATCGACCACAAGACCGAATCGCTTTGGCGATGCTCTGTGTTTGGTGGGACCAGAGGGGCGTGGTCTATTATGAGCTGTTAAAACCTGGGGAAACGGTTAATACTAAACGTTACCAACAACAATTGATCGATTTGAACCGTTCGCTGCTTAAAAAAAGGCCAGAATACCGAAAGAGGCAACACAAAGTTATTTTTATTCATGACAATGCTCCATCACATACGCCAAAACCAGTTCGCGACACGTTGGAAGCACTCAGTTGGGAAGTTCTACCCCATGCCGCTTACTCACCAGACTTGGCTCCTTCCGATTACCACTTGTTTGCATCGATGGGTCACGCACTTGCTGAGCAGCGCTTTGGTTTGTACGAAGATGTGAAAAAATGGCTCGATGAATGGTTGGCAGCAAAAGGGGAAGATTTTTACTGGCGTGGTATTCACAAATTGCCCGAAAAATGGGAAAAATATATAACAACCGATGGGGCATACTTTGAATAAAGCACTTTTTATCATTCTTCCGAATTTAACATATTTTTTAGAAAAAAAATCCGTATTTCATACTTGTACACCTGGTATAAATACAGAAAAAAAAAATACAATAAATAAATAAAAATTCACTACATAAATATTAAACCTAATACGATAAACATAAATACCATATTTAACATCGTTACAAGAAAATAGAATACAACAACGTAATTTTGCTAGTGACACATTAGAGACGGGAGGCATAACAGAAATCGAGTTAATATTAGGGATCTACAGTGCTACTAATAAACTCCTCCATACTATAAAATGCCCTCCGCATCAGAAATGCCACAATTCTTTTAGGGTAATTATTTTTAAGTTTTTAACTGGTATGTTTTATTGTAAAACTTAAGAACTTATTACTGAGTTTGCTTGAGTTTAATATGAAAGATTCAGTTCCTTAGTAAATTTTTGTGGTGTATTATGGTTACGGACTCTTTTGACTTGAGACAAGATTTTATGATTGTCATATACAAAAATATATATTTATAAATATACATTGAAGGTAAAAAATATAAGAATTGTCTCTTATTTTTAAACAATTTTTCAAGGGTATATTCTCGTAAATTCCCCTTTATGTCTATTTTTCAACTTTATATTTCATAAGAGTTTCTTTTTAGTCTTTATTCTCTGAAATAGGAAATTGTAGCCGTAGTATTAGGTCGTCGCTCGATGAAAACATTTCTTAAAAATTCGTATAAAGTAGTTTTTTTAGTAGAATGAGCATGATAACATAAATATAGTAATATTAATATCTAGATTGAAATATTGTCATTATTATTATTATTATTTGGTAACACGACTTTCGTATTCCCTCTACGAGGAATAGTAGTTCATAATAGGTATGCTTTAACATCATTTGTGTTTCCTTTAAAGGAGCCCTTTGTAACATGTTGTCTATTTGTAAAAGGTCAAATTATATACCTTTCTCTCACTCTCTCCAGTCGTTGTTCGATTCCGAATACCGTGCTTCATTCATAGTAGTGAGTAACTCTTCGCCATGTTCTCATGAGTGCTGCAACAAGCATGTTTGTGAGGTCCTTGGTTTGGTCTATAAATCTTATAGGCGATTTATCTCTTATTCGTTTACCGTCTACTGTTCCATGGTTTATTATCTTGTAAACACCGTCCATTCGTATTACGACCCATACGGTTTAATAGGACAAACTAGTTCTTTGAGAAGTCAGTGCATTCCGAATATTGTGGTCTCTCCAGGTTTTAACCAGTATAACGAAAGCTTCCTTTACCATTCAATTCTTGGCTCTAATTCTGACTCGGATCCTCCTTTATTCGTTATTTGTGTGCAAAGACACAAATCACTTGTCTTTCTGTCTCTATATCCCGGATATCTATATCTACTTCCCTATTACTTTGGTTTTGCTGCTGACTCTTGCCGAAGCAGAAACTGTATCGGGTCAATTTTTATATTCTTAAGCGACGAATGCCGCTCACCTTCTCCTCATAAGTTGTAGTATCTCTGATGTTTGATATGCATATTTGCGTTAATTATTCTATACAGAGGAAGTAGCAAACAATGTGTTTCAGATAGTTTTAGTCTTCCAAATCTCGAAATATCTTCTACGACGTCAGCTAATAGGTCAATGTAGCGTTATCGATACTCTCCTGACCTTTTTTGATGTTGTCCGTGAGGAAGCTGTACTAACTAGCCTTTCTTGCGCTAACTGGTGTTTTATATTTCATGTTCCCTTATGCGTAATAATGCTAAACTGTCTTCGTGGCATATTCTCCTGTGTAGTATGGAAGATTTGGCAAGCCTTCAGAAATATGAAACTAGGATTATATTATTATTTATTTATATAGTAGCTTAATCCTATTCCTCCTTATTGACGACGGAACGCTGTTCTTTTAGTACTCCGAGAGTGGTGTTTCAGTTTCTCGGCTGATTTTTTCCGGCAGGTTTTCCAGGTCCGACTTGCTGCAGTTCACAGTTCCGAATGAACAGCTGAGTACAGAATATGTATATGTATTGAGTGCCTTGATATAGTTTTACCATTTAACTTAGTTCACAATACATGCCTTACCCTCTTTATATCTCGCCTGTCAATTCAGCCTCGATAGCCAATTCTCAAAATTTGTAGCACACGATTGAGCTTTCCTTTGACTACTTAAAATTTGGCATTTGTTTATACCGAGCTGCATTTCTGTATTCCTTTCGAACTTTTCCACGATTTTAAGCTTATGTTGGTGTTTAGTGTATTTGTAATAAATGATTTGGCTTCACTATCTCCTCGTTATTATTTTTGATGTGATCAAGTTAAGCTTAGCCGGCTAGGCTGGTAGATTCAAAATTGTAATAGATTTAAGAAATCGCTCTAAAATATACCTTTCTTACTGGGATTGTTGTTATGTCCATGACAGAGAGTTTTGGCGTTAGATTACGGATCTCTACATTGACATAATGTACTTCAAAAAGATTACAATGCGGACATAATTTCTATAAACTTTTAGTATATCTAAAAGCCACTTATGATTTACTGAATCGGAAGCCTGGTTGCAGTGTCAATATTCAGTTATCCTTTGTATTTATTTGATTCTTTAGGACATCCCTTTTTGCTGAATTCTGACTACATTGTTTTGTTCACAATGTGGGTAAATGCGCTACGTAAGATAAGAAAATATCGTCTTATATAGATTGAAGAGCCAGATGATTGGGATCTTTGGGTAAAAAATATGTTACTTTCTCTGCAGCAAATAATAGTATTTTCCACGGTTGAGTAGCACATCATTGATTAAGGTATCCAGTTTTAGCAAATGCATCTAAATTTAGGAGTTTTCGAGTTTTGAAGTCCGTTCATAATTAATAAATATCTTTGCTGGGAAACAGATTCAGTTGCATTCGATTGCAAGGCTAGCATTTTCGAGGTTTTTTATTATTGCAATTATCTTATTAGTATATATTTCAGGTGGCTGATGTAGCTAGTTGACCTCCCTAGAATTCTTCAATTTCTTGTACACTTGGGTAGCAAGTATCGATTTTATCAGGTGAAGAATTTCACGTTCTATAGAAAATTTCTAAGCATTTTCTCGCTTTTAGCTACAAAATATGTTTCAAGAAAATTTTTTGCCATCAATGTATTCTTTGGTGTACTAACAACGGCATATTTACCTTAGTAAGTTGTCCAATCGCCTTCTGCATTAATAATCGCGTAACATCCACGAGGCATGCTGTCAACGAGATTTTCTTTGTACTCGCGCACCAACGATCTCCAAATTTTTTGAATCTGAGGAGACAACTAAGACAAAGTCCTCAGAGTCTTTGCTCTTTACAAGGGGCCAAACGTTTTCAATAGGGTTGGTGTCCGGCGAGTGTGAAGGCCACTTTAGTATCTTATCGTGGACCCAAGCGAGCCGCTTCATCGCACGAATTTTTTAATTTTGCTTCTCGACGCAGCGTCAATTTCGGGTTCCGTGAAAACAAAGGCACGATTCATTTTTCGACTTTCCGAGTGACTTTGCCTACCGAGCCACATTTTGGCAAGTCGTCGACATTTTTCATCTGGTGACTGCCTCGAACCGCCGCGCAAACAAGTGACTCATTTTGGATTTTACTAAAATACGCCGTAGGTAAAAGTTCCCTCTACCGATTTTATTGTTGAATCACTAGAACCACACCTATTAAAAATGAATTATCGCGGACAGGTTCTTACTTGACCGACTGTCCAGCTAGTCTTTTATTTCTGCAACAGACAAAGTTTCTCTTTTGGTATATTATACCGCTGTCGGGATGTAGATTTTGTTTTAAGTGGCATTGTTGTAGTACCTCTGCAGTTTAAGCGTTTGTCTCCTTCAATACATTCCATAGATTGTCAAATATATTTCTGAGGCTAGAGCATGTATTGACTCTTTCCTCCCATTGTGGTAATATTAGCTCTGTGTTTGGGTAGCAAGATCTTCTATCAGGATAACTTTAGCTTCTATCGTTTTGGTACGACAGACGTAAATGTTCCAATATGTGGAATTCGAAACATTTCCCAGTTGAATTCTATTATTTATAATGTTTAGTATGATACCATGGTTTCAATGGATTGACAACAGTAAATATATAAAACTAATTCTATCTTCAAACTATTAGGTACTAATTAGAGACTCTAAAGCTTCCTAGTAAAATTATCATAATTCATTCTACAAGCATAAAGTCATATTTGACTACATATATCTACGTACTGGTTTTAGTAATCTTGGGGTGACCAGACAAATCTATATTGCATCGATGGTCTTACCGAATACGTAATAATTCTCAATAGCCGGTATAATTATTAACAAGCTCATGTAAAGTCCATCGGGATGTTATTAGAGATCAATTTGTCCATAACTTGAGCATGTTAACTATGCGATATTAGGTGTGCTATATTATTCTCTAATTAATATAAATTCTCTGCTAAACTGATACAGAGTGACCAGTAGTAATTAGTGGAATAGGGCGTCCTAATTATAAATAGCAACCGTAGTTATTCCATAGGTTAAATTAAAGTTAAATTTTAATCCTCTATATACCGTTCTAAAAGTATGAGATATTTAAAAACTTTAACTTAGTGTAATTAATGGGGGTGTTAGCACACACTGTAGCTTTGATTAAACTATTTTAGAAAAAGTAAGTTTCTTTAGATCAGATAGAAAAGAAATTACTGAATTAAAAATAATACTGTGATGTATTTGTTAAAATTACCTAAAAAAATATGCGTGGATTAAACAGTGTTTTCGCTACTAGCTCAAACTAATCTTCTGGATCCTCACCATATTCACCGAACGTATTGATCCACGTGATACTTGCTCGGAATTTTTGTGTGATTTAACCTATGGAATAACTACGGTTATATTTTATAATTGGGACGCCTTATTCTACTAATTACTACTGGTTACTTTGTTTCAATTTAGCAGAGAATTTATATTAATTACAGGATAATATAGCAACCTAATATCGCATAGTTAACATGCTCAAGTTATGGACAAATTGATCTCTAATAACATCCAGCTGGACTTTAGATGAGCTTGTTAATAATTATATCGACTATTGAGAATTAATGTACATATTCTGTAAGATCATCGATGCAATATAGATTTGTCTATTCAACTCAAGATTACTAAAACCGATACGTGGATATATGCAGTCAAATATGACTGCTTGTAAAATGAATTATGATAATTTTACCAGGAAACTTTAGAGTCTCTAATTAATACCTCATTCTTTTGAAAAGAGTTGGTTTTATATTTTTACTGTCGTCAATCCATGATAATTTTACCAGGAAACTTTAGAGTCTCTAATTAATACCTTATTCTTTTGAAAACAGAGTTGGTTTTATACTTTTACTGTCGTCAATCCATTGAAAACCATATTATCATACTGAACATTAGAAATCATAGAATTCTAACAGGAAATGTTTTCGAATTCCACCACTTGGAACATTTACACCTGCAGTATCCAAAGTAATAGAAACTAAAGTCATCCTGATAGAAAATACCTAGCACCCAAACACAGGGCTCTTATTACCACAATGGGAAAAAAAATTCAATAGGAGCTCGAATCTCTATGGAAAGATATATGACAATCAATGGAATGTATTGCACATCATCCATATATATATATATATATATATATATTATATATATATATATATATATATATATATATATACTCGTATATATATATATATATATATATATATATATATATATATATATATATATATATATATATATATATATATATATATTCATATGATTTTGTGCTTTTTTTTATTTCTTAGGATTTTGGTTCTGCTTATTAAAATAACTTATTTTATTTAGTCTTTACTGGCGTTTCCCCATTTTTTTTGTGGGCATTCTCAAAGTATCTAAAAATTTTTTAAAAAGTTTCAGGACACATTTTACAATTTAAAATTAAAACTTTGGTACAATTCACATCAGTAAAGACTAAATAAAATAAAATAAGTTGTTTTAATAAGTAGAACCAAAATCCTAAGAAAAAAAAAAGTACAGAATCATATACATACATATATATATATATATATATATATATATATATATATATATATATATATATATATATATATATATATATGTATATATATATATATATATATATATATATATATATATATATATATATATATATATATATATATATATATATATATATATATATATATATATATATATATATATATATATATATATATATATATATATATATATATATATATATATATATATATATATATATATATATATATATATATATATGTATATATATATATATATATATATATATATATATATATATATATATATATATATATATATATATATATATATATATATATATATATATATATATATATATATATATATATATATATAACCAGAATCATGAAATAAAATGTGACTCTTTTATTAAATGTGTGGGCATTCAAAAGTAATGAATAACCCGGGCGTACTATCTATGGAACACAAAAACTAGGATAAGCAACGTTTTGCTCCATATCATAGCTAGCTCAGGTTAACGGACAATCATAATACCATATAATCGTAAGAACCGGAGATTTTTAAAACACACGCACCCATAAGTCCCTGTAGCCAAAAAACCTTATTCTTATCCGGTGTTAAACGTCAAAACCATTGTTTCAAGCGAACTGTAGAAAAATTGGCTTTGTACGAAATACACGCCCCTCCTCCCTTTGGTAAGATCAGAAGTACGACCCATTCTGGAAACTGCAAAATCGCGAATATGCCGGGTCGATCAATCCAAAAACTGCACCGAACAAAGTTAACAATCAATAACCGGTTAAGTCCAAGTCGGACTTGCTCAATTAATGTTCCGTACGTTGATTGCTATTAACATAAAAATTTCTGATACGGAGGTATAACACCACACCACAAATGAATTTTCGACAAAGTTTTTTCTGATCTTTACTGAAAACTGACGACCTTGAAATTCTTGTTTTTTTATGTACCAGATGAACTATTAAAGTTAATGGACTCGTAATAATTTTCGTTCAATCTACACCTTATGGAGAATATTCCAGGATTTTTTCAAAATTTTTTGGTCAGGACTTTTTGATATAAGGGAGGGGGACAGCGATTTCTCGCAATTTTTTAAAAGTAATGCAAAGAAAAGTGTGCGCAATTATTACGTTATATATATATATATATTTGAACTCGTGTTTTTACAAGTTTTCATTTGACACCCCACTCGGTGACTTGGCAATTTTTTTTTCACTTCCGATTTCATCCCCCAAAAGTGACCTCTTAAATCAAAATTTTACTTTCAAAACTACACGGCTGTGATGAGGCCATAAATTCCTGTATCGGTGCCAAATTTCAACGTCCTATGTCAAATAGTTGCGGAGAAAATCGGGTGTGACAGACGGACAGACGGATATACATACAGGCACCGAAGTGATTTTGACTTTATAAGTGCTCCGTATAGAACACTAAAAATACTTGAACTTCAAGAAACTCTAAAATTGTCATTAACATTGATTGAACATGAACAGGGTATTCAAAATCAACTCTGCTCAACATTCTGCCGATTACAAGAACTCAATAAACTTTCTATGCAAAAACCAAGTCTGTGTGTTCGATACATTGCTTTTTAATTTGATTTAGCTTTCTTCCTCTGCTAATACTGGTAATTTTTATTCCGATGAAAAAAAAACGCTACGCTACGACACCATTGAAAATGAACAAACCGCAGCAACGACGACTCTCAACAGTATCTCAAAACTTTATTTAAAAAATTGATTTAGTGTAGACTACTCCCTTAAAAGTCACTGCATATATTTCGACTAACATAAATTTTTAATCAGTTAATTTGCTTACGCTGCATTTTCTAATAAAAAAAATCGATTGGTTATTGGACAGAGGACATATATTCAATGCTCTAAATTATGTAAAATATTTCGTTTTTAAGCTTTAGGTGAAATTTAATAAGAATAACACTGGCTGATAAAATTGTACAACATTCCACGTGAAAAACGGTCAAACCACAAAGGAAGAAAAAAAAGTAAACATTTTTTAACTTCTAAAAAAATCTGTGGGTATATTTCAATTATATAATTTTCAAAGGGCTCTAAAACATTTTGTTTGTAAATCAAATAAAATATTTAGTTATTTAATCCTTGGTTAAAACATAGTCAGAATAATTACATTTATTGTATATAATTGCAGATTTTTGTATAAGAAAATTAGTCGAAATATTTTCGTTTGAAATTCTAAAATATTTTACTCACAAAACGAAGAAAACAATACAGGTTTGCACATTTTTAGAATGTTTCCTGTGAAAATTAGTTAAAATAGACAATTCTACAAAGCTCTAGACCACTACACTTGTAAATTAATCCAAATTAACATATTTTTACAAATTTCTAAAATATACCACATAGAAATGAATTAAAATGAACATATTTTATGGTTGTCGAAAGTGTTCTTACTTAGTTAAAAATTGCGTAGTGCCTATATACAAGGAAAATATTATGAAACATATTTAATTTATACGAGTAACTAGAAATAAACTAAATACTAAATCAATGTGTTCAATTACTAACGCATCGGTTCAACTCTGGCCTTTCATCCTCGGTACGAGAATTGGAATATTTCAGGTATAAAAATAAAAATTGGCGTAGTGTAGTGCTTAACTATTAATCAGTTTTGCCTTCCATTAATAATAATAAATAGCCTGGAAACACCCCTTGGGGTAGGACCACCCTGTTGGTTCTCTAGATCTAGTTTATGGGTTGATCAGTCCCGTTTTCCTTGTTGTTATATTTCTCTGCTTAGATGTTTCCAAAGTTTTCTGTTAGACTTCTTCTCCTTCCAGTTTATAATCCCTGCTGCCTCTATGTCTTCCTTGACCTGCTGCAGCCATCCTATTCTTGGCCTACCTCTCCTTCTACAACCCGGTTCCCATTGAAGTATTTCATATATTGGTGCTCCTGGGTCTCCTCTCCATGTATTCCCTAGCCAATTAAATCTCTTCTGTTTTATTTTTTTTTGACTATGTCTTCCTCTACTTCTTCCAAGATTTCTTGATTAGTCCTCCTTCTGTAGACTCCTTCACATATTCTTATTGGTCCTAGGATCGCTCTCAATAGCCTTCGTTCAATTCTTGTCATGTCTTTCTCTTGTTTCTTTGTCATACTTATCACTTCGGTAGCATACATTAGTTTTGGGAGTATTATTGTCTTGTATATCCTCATCTTACTACTTAACGATTTCTTATTGATATGGAACAACTTGTTTGCTATTATTAATCTTTTCTTTACTCCATTTCCTTGTTCCCGTCCCAATACAGCGTCACTCCCAAATTTTTAATCTTCTCTACTCTTCTACGGGTATATTCGTTTATTTTAATCCTTTCCATTTCCCGGTCATTTTGTTTTCCATTTTTCATTATATTGGTTTTCTTCTCGTTTATTTTCAACCCCATTTTTGCTCCTTCTACGCTTATTTCTCTCATCAGTTCCTTCATTATTTTCTGGTTTTTTGCAATAATTACTACATCGTCCGCATATGCCACTATCTGGCTGCCCCTTATTCATATTGTACCTTGGTTTATATTTCTTAGTGTGTTTTGACATTTGCGAATGTCTCCTCCAGTGTCATCATGCACAGTCGTCTTATCTTGCTTGGTACTCCCAGTTCTTTTAGCACTGTATTCAATTCAGTTCTCTTAACCGAATCAAATACTTGCTTGAAGTTAATGAATAGCAATTTCAAGTTTAGGGCATGTTGTTTGTGCTCTTTCCAATGCTTATTTGATCACATGTATTGCATCTACCGTAGATTTTCCTTGTGTAAACCCGCATTGGTATTGTCCTATTACATTCTTTATTACATATTTTAGTTTTTTCGTGTATCATCGTTGTCAAAATCTTGTAGGCGGTGTTGAGCAGGGTAATTCCTCGATAATTTTCGCATACTGGCTGGTCGCCTTTCTTGTGTATTATTACAATTTCACCTCCTTTCCAATCATGTGGCACGCGTTCTTCTTTCCATATCTGTTTAATTAGTACGTACATGCTTTCATACAGTTCTTCTCCACCGTATTTGAACAATTCCATGTTTATCCCGTCTTTGCCTGGCATTTTCCCGTTCTGACTTCTCAGTATTATTTCTTTTAATTCATCTCTTGCTGGTTCTAGAGTCATTTCCATTTCATTTTCTTCTTGCTTGTGCAGTTTTACCAGTACATGGTACTATAGATTAAATATCCCAATTACTGAAAAGATCAAACATCTTCATAATCTTCAAAATTGTACATCGCTTGAGATCACCGAGATACACAATTCTTTTACAAACTGAAGGTGTCTATAAAATTCCCGTTAGTATGATACAGTATATGTAGGAGAAAAACTTGAATAGCAATATCAATTTGAATTAAAAAGAAGTATAAATAAACAAATTGTACAGTCAGTTGTAGCTGAACATAAAGAAACTACATTATATATCATCAATGTAAAAGAAACCAAGGAATTTGCTTCAGTCTCCAATTTTTATAGACAAAAGTTTAGAGAATTAATCAAAATTTTTAAACATTCTAACAACATTACGGAGATTCCAGTTGTAGTCTCTATTATACGTAAATAACCAGCTAGTCGGACTTGCACAATTAGTATTCCGTACATTGGTTGCTTTTAAAACAACATTTTTGTTACGGAGGTATGAAATGATCAATGACTTCACAAAACACTCCCCAAATGAGTTTTTCAACAAAGTTTGTTTCCGATCTTTGTTGAAAACTGATAACCTTGAATGAACACCCCGTGGAGAATATTCCAGAATTTTTTCAAATTTTTCGATCAGTGCATTTCGAGATAAGGGGAGAGGCAGCGATTTTTGGCAATTTTTTAACAATAATACAAAGAAAAGTATGCGCAAGTATTTCATTATATTTATTATTGAATTCCTGTTTTCACAAGCTTTCATTTGACCGCACTCAATGACCTGATAAAAAATTTTATTTTTCACTTCCAATTCCCCCCCTCCCCACAAAACTAACACTTTAAGTCAAAATTTAACTTTCAAAACTACACAGCTCTGATGGGGACATCAATTCCTATATAGTGGCAAATTTTAACTTTCTACTTCAAATAGTTTCGGAGAAAATCCTGTGAGAGACAGACAGACGAACAGACATCGAAGTGATCTTATAAATGTTCCGTAAGGAATACTAAAAACGATTATTTGACTAGATCACTACTCGATGAACACTAGTCAGGATGAAGTACTTCAGTTGTATTTCTTCGAGCTCATTCAGTGTTTCCCCCCGTGTAATCGTAGATAAAACATTAGAAATTTACTCCAATTTAGCATAGTCTAATCTAAGAAGCAAGATTTTTTAGATTCCTTTTCTAGTTCAAGTGTACTAATTTTGAGCTAGAACAGAACGATGGGAGTTGGTAGAGTGTTAAAATCTAGGAGTGTAATTTTTTGGCGAATATAAAACTTCGCTTAACAAGAAAATTAAAAAATTTGATAATGTTATTAAAGTGGGCAGTATAGGTGCAGGTGTTAAGAGAGACAGAGCGTTCTTTACCCTTCCCCTAGCTATAGCCCTAACCACATTTTCTAAAGCACTGAGATTGAGAACGGGAAATTAGCTAACTGAGAACTATTAATATTTTATTTCGTATTCTTGTTAGCTTAACTCCAGTATTAGCAGTTTCATATTAATAGATTATGTATTAAGCATCAGTGTTATCGTAGGCAAATATTATTACTGACAGATTATATAATCCCAGACTACTGTATATATAGGCCTATATTCCTGTTTCCGTTTAATCAGTATGAATTTACTCACCCTTATCAAAACTAAATGCTTATTCATACCCTAAATCAATGAATATTATTTTACTTCTCAATGGTCATAGTAATATTAATATTCGAAAAGTATTCAAAATTTAGGATATTGGTCAAAACTTCTGGTTTATTTTTATTCTTCCTGGTCTAAAAAAAGTTCTGTATTCGTTAATAACAAGGCCTTTAAGTTAAAGTTTTTCGAGGTTTTTTTCATGTTTTAAGGCTCTTAAACCCTAAAACATAATTTTCAATTTCCGTCGATCTTTTACCAGTCATAATTCCCGAATAAAATAAGATATCAATATCACATTGACTGCACATGTACACAGTGTGTCTCAAAGTAAACAGGACTTTTTCAAACTAGCCACTATTAGTGGCGTCACCACTCGGATATAACATGCTTTGGAAACATATATCCTTTACTGATATTGTGTCTAATTTTTATGACAATCGAATGAATAGAAGTTTAGATATTGCGCCTAAAGTGATATTATGTTTTAGCTATCGATCGAAAAACATCAAACAAAGAGCGAATATTAAATTTTGTGTAAAACTGTTAAAAACACTTTTTGAAACATATCAGTTAATGAAATATGTTTATGGTGATGATTGTCTATCCTGTAGCGCAGAGTGCATGAGCGGTATAAAGGTACTAAAGAAGGTCATGAGAAGCTAATTGACGATAAACCTATTCGTCCACCAAAATCCGTGATAACCGAAGAAAACATGGAAATTGTCGGTGAATTCTTTAAAAAGCCAAAAATCTTGATTGCAATACATAAAAATTGAATTAAATATGTCCAAAATTTCAATTTATCGCGTTTTAACTGAACATTTGAAGCTTAGAAGTATTTGCACACGGTTTTAGCATCCAAATTGACTGATAACCACGAATTGCTTCGAAAACAACATTATAAAGATTTGGTTAAAAAGTTAAAAAAAAAGGTCAAAACTTCAAGTATTCCATTGTAATGGACGATGGGACATAGTTTTTCCAATATGATTTAAAAACCAAGCGCCAAAACTCTGAATAGATGCACCCAAGCGAAGAAAAACCGAAAAAAAAAGTCGTTTGGAGAAGTCAAAAGTTAAAACAATTCTACAATTGGAGGGAATAGGAATCTTCACTGGATCAAACGGTTAATGCTGTGTATGAAGCATTTATTGGCGCATATTTGTCGTGTGCGGACACAATATCGTGAAAGTAGAAGTTGGCGACTGTTACACGAAAATGCAATCTCATCGTTAGACGCTTATCACTGATTTTTGGACCAAAAACGGCATTTTAACCATCCACCATTCACCATATTGGCCTGATTTGGCTCCGCGCGACTTTTATCTGTTGCCAATAGGTATCCAAAAGGCGTCGATCAGAATAATGAAGGACATCTCAAAAAATTAGTTGAAAAACTTATTTAACATGTTTATTGACCGTATAAAATACTGTAGTCCAAAGTTGAACATAATAAACGAATTTTGTCAAAATAGTAAATTTTTGCTTTAATTTTGAAGCAGTCCTGTTTACTTCAAGACACACGGTGTAGACATTCTTAGTTTATTTTTTATAAATATTCAGGTATTTAACTAGTAGCAAAAAACTAGTCAGTGGAGAATCTGTATGCTGATTCAAATCCTTGGGGTGAAAAGCTATTCCTGAAACCACATATCATATCGGTAGAACACATGAGTTCTAGATTAGCTGCTGCCTACGTGCATCTGCACTAAGCTGATTTGGTAAACACGCAAGTGAGGTGCAAGAAGACCAGCGATTCACAGAGAAGTTTGTTTTTAAGCATGCTCTCTTAGACTCAAAAATCACGGCCAAACTTTCTTCTGGATCAAATAGAGAGATACTCGCATCGTTAAGAAACATATTAACGCCCTCTGAATATCTTGATCTCTCTCTACCAAATACGATAGGCGAATTAATTAAAAACATTAATTATTTGAATACCTAGTAAGTAAGCCGAGATCGTGATTAACTAACGTGCATGTGGCGTCAGTGTCATTTTCATTAGAGACGTAGTAAATCTGGGTGTTATCTGCGTAAAAATATGACAAGAAATGTCGAAGTACCTTATCAAATTGCGAATTGTATAATGTAAATAAAAAAGATCTCTAGATGAAACCATTGCAAAATCCGACATCTCCTTACGAATTATATAAATCTTGTTACATGCAATAAAAACATTTCACAAAATTAAAAGCCGCTGATACATAAAAGTTGTCAGAAGTTTGGAAAATCATATGGAAGAGAAATGTGTGGAAAGTTGAAAGAAATGAAAGTAAATATTTTTGCAGTGATTCAAATTTCAGTTTGTTTCAAAAACTTGACTGAAAAGTGTATATCATTGGCCGTGATCGTATTGAAATACTACTCTACCAGATACGATCGGCGATTTAATTGCAAACAATAATTATTTGAATGCCTACTAAGTAAGCAGAGATCATGATTACCTAACATGCTTGTAACGTCAGTATCATTTTCATTAGAGAGGTAGTAAATTTGGGTGTTATCTGCAAAGAAATGTGACAAATATTGTCGAGGCACTTCATAAAATTGTGAATTTTAAAATGTAAATAACCAGCCAAGTGCAAGTCGGACTTGGGCAATTAGTGTTCCGTACGTTGATTGCTTTTAAAATAAAAATTTTTGTTACAGAGGTATAAAATGATCAATGACTTCCAAAATACACCCCAAATGAGTTTTCAACAACGTTTGTTCCCGATCTTTTTTGAAAACTGATTACCTTGAAATTTTTGTTTTTTTTATATACCAGATAAATTATTAGAGGTAATGCACTCGTGATAATTTTCGTCCAATCTACGCCCTGTGAAGAATATTCCAGAATTTTTTCAAAATTTTTGAACAGTATTTTTAGAGATAACGGGGAGACAGCGATTTTTGAAAATTTTTTAAAAATAATACAAAGAAAAGTGTGCGCAAATATTTTGTAACATTCATTTTTTCCTAGATTTTAAGATCATGTTACAACACCGCTTTCCTTTCTATAATTTATGTTTTATTACATTTTTATATTTGATTAGGCAGTGAGTTTAAATTTTTGAACAGTGTAACTTAACCGTGTATAACGTGTTGCCGTTTCGTTTGTATTGAATGCATCTGATTTGTTAAAAATTGTGTTCCGGAAGTGAGCCATTTTAAAGATTTCACTTTGAAGAAGGAGCAAAGGATATATAAACGGCCGTATGGAATTTTTAAAGGCTTTTTCCTCCGTGAAGCAGTAACGGCTTTTTCCTCCAGCATGCGGTAGTGGCTTTATGCTTCCGTCATGCCGTAGTGCAGTAATGGCTTTCTTTTTTTTCTCAGTGAGGGAGTAGTTTTTTTCTTCGTCAGGCCGTAGTAGGCTTAGTCTTCCATCTTGCCGTAGTGTAGTGGCCTTTTTTCGTTCTAAAAATATCCTGCTCCTGCTTATCCTAAGACATTTCTAGTCAAAAAGTGATTAGCTACCCAAATGAAAATAGGAGAGTGGCAGGTGAAACAATATCTGGATGAGAATTTCACCAGAAGAGGCCAGGCTGTTTATGAAAAAGGAGAAGCTAAGCAGTAAGTTAACCTGTGTATTCAGCGAAGTCAATTTTATAAACTTTTAGTTCGTGTTTTTTAAAGCCTTTTGTTTTCTTTACACTTAGGATCCGTAATTCATAGAACTCTATTTTAAATGTGTACACTCTCGTAGCCTAAGGGGTTTTTATTTAGTAAAGGTAATTTTAAGAGTGTAATAACTACAAGAATTTTTATTTTTTTAACATACTTTTCTCTGTGTTAATGCGACCTTTTACTGAACTACCTGCTTTTTCTTTCAGGACGTACAGGTCATATTATATTCAATTTTATTTTAACAACTAAATAACTCTTTAGTATTTTTTCGTTTCTTGAGCTGAACTTAGATTCTTTTTATTTTAAAATGAATGGTGCCCAAAACTGTACGACAAGCTTTTAAAACACTATAAAGACTATTTTCAAAGAACGTACAAAAATTATCTCGATCTCCACATCTCTCCAAAAAAAAACGAGCTAGCTTATATATCTAATTTTTAATCTCTCAGTATTAATATCCACTCAATCCATTCTCAAAAATTAAGATATACATAAGGGGCAAATAACGATAATTAAAATATTTATTAAAAATAAAGAAAGTTGAGACTATATAAAATAGTGCTGCAAACGTGTGGCTATAAAATAACCGCAAAATGAGAGATATTATAAAATTGCGCCTCAACGTGCAGGGCCTTATAAGTTTATTATATATATTTTTGAACTCGTGTTTTCAAAAGGTTTCATTTGACACCCCACACGATGACCTGGTAATTTTTTTTTTTTCACTTCCGATTTCAGCCCCCAAAACTAACCCTTTCAGTCAAAACTTAACTTTTAAAACTACACGGCTCTGATAAGGCCATCAATTCCTATCCTTCCTTCCTCTAGCCATTCTCTATCCTTTGGATATAGGCTTCTCTCATATGCTTCCTTCCATATGTCCCAATTTGATACCAATTGAGCCCCGCTGATTTTTTAGTATCATCATACCAACGTTGTTGAGGTCGACCAGTACTTTTTTTCCCACCATACTCTCCATCTGATTACTTTTCCGCTCCGGTTATCGCTATTTTTTGCCACATAGCCAGCCCAGTTCCACTTGAGGCAAGATATCCTTTCAATTATATCGTGGACTCCTGATCCAATCGTTTGGTTTGCAGTCTCTAAGTGATATACCTAGGATTTTCCTTTCCTGATGAACTTGCAATTTTCTAATAACTTTTCATGTCAGAACCCACTATATGTTGTTATTGATAGAATGCACTCGTTATATACTTTACTTTTAAGAAAGACTTTCTTCATTTTACTGTAACGCGCCCGTCCCAGGCGTATCCTTTGATTAACTTTCATTTCTTGATTTACTTTTCCGAATGTAATTCATATATTAGTGCCAAATTTCTTTCTATGTCAAATAATTTCGAAAAAAATCGGGTGTGGCGGATCGATAGACAGACACCGAAGTGATTTTATAAGTGTTCCATTTAGAACACTAATAAAAGAGGTCTCTAGTTGGTGGTTCATGAAACCATTGCAAAATCCGACATCCGTAATCTTGTGGTATACAATAAAAAACATTTTACAAAATTAAAAATCGCTGATGCATTAGAGTTATCAGGAATTTGGAAAATTATATGAAAAAGAAATGTGTGGAAATGTGGAAGAGATGAAAGTTATTAGACATTTTTGCTTTGGTTCAAATTTCGGTTTGTTTCTAAAAGTCGATTAAAAAGTATATGATATCATTGGCCGCCATCGTCTTTAAATAGTTTCAAATTTATCTAATAACTATTGCCGTTCCATTTGGATAAATACCCAAAATATGTTTAATGGTCACGAAGCTATTTATAGTAAATGGTGTGAACTGAGGCGGACTTAAAATAGATAAATAGGTTGAAATTATTACATTAAATATATTAAAATAATATAATTATGTTTACTTAGAAATGGCTTTAAATAATTTACGAATTTGTATTGGATTTGAATTTGTAAGCCTGACTTATATTTGAAATCGCTATTTTGTTCTTTTTTCTTTAAATGGAACCTACAGTATTGTTACGATTCAGTGCCTAAAAAATTTTGGGACACCCATTTTCTGCTATTAAAATCTTAATATTTAATAAAACCCCGTTATGTTTATTAATCAATTTCACAAAATTGACAAACGTCTAATAAAGATAAATGGTTATTTAATTTAGTTTTTCTCCTTCTTAAAGTGCCTATTCGGTTCGAATGTTGGCAATCATTCTGGCTATTATTAGTTTATCCACTGTAGCTCTGAAAAGATCGGTAGTATTTGTTGAGAACCGATTTGGCAGATTATTTAGCCAGAAAATACGTCTGCGTCCTGGTCCCCTTTTTCCAAATATCTTTCCTTGAAGTATTTGCTGCAGTAATCCATATATGTGGGGATTTCTCATTATGTGCCCTAAATACTTCGATTTTCCTACATTAATAGTTTCCATAATTTCCAGTTTCTTGCTCATGTGACGTAAGAATTCCTCGTTCTTAATATGGTCTGTATAAGAAATTTTCAAAATTCGGCGTCAGCGTCCAAGATTCTACTCCATAAAGAAGGACACATAACATCTTAGGAGTCTCATTTTCGTGCTCAATTTTATTCCTGAACTTTTAAAAAGTGATGTCATTTTGAGAAACACTGCTCTAGCTTTTTGGGTACGGCAAGGAATTTCCTGAATGATCCCATTGTTCGCCTGTCATGGTACCTAGATATAAATATTGTGGAGTTCTTTGTATTTGTTGATTTTTAACAATCAATAAGGCAGCAGGAACAGGAGACTTGTTGATTACTATGTACTTTGTTTTGCTGATATTAAGTTCGAACCCGATTACTAACTTCGCTTATTTTTAGGACTTCGTTTATCTTTAACATAAGATGTTGTAGACCCTTTAAGTTATCAGCGATAACCGTCGTATCGTCAGCATAACGAATATTATTTATTCGCTACCCATTAAGCAATATTCCAGTGCCTCTCTGAAGATTTGTCAAAGTATATATTAAACAATAGTGGAGACAGGACATAACCCTGCCTTACTCACGCTCAATCGATATTGCTTCTGAGTGCTCCCCTTCTGCTTTAATAAATGCCATCTGGTTCCAGTAGAGGTTGCCAATAATCCGCATATCCTTTCCATCTAGCCCAAGGCCTTTCAGAATTTCGACCATTTTGTGATGTTGGACTCTATCAAAGGATTTTTGGTAGTCGATCAGGCACAAATATACGTCACAATTGACGTCTCTACATCGCTGAATCAAATCCTGCATAGAAAACAAGGCCTCTCTGGTTCCCATGGCACCACGAAAACCAAATTGTGTAGCTGACATGTTTTCTTCAAACAACTTGTATATTCTTCTGACAATAATTTTCAGAAATATTTTTAAAAGATGGCTTATGAGAATAATTGTTCGATATTCTCCGCAGTTTTTAGCGCCTACATTTTTTTTTTTTTTTTGGGAACGTTATAAACTCATACTTTAACCAGCTTTCTGGTATTCTGTCGAAATGATAGATTTTATTGTAGATCACCGTAAGCTACTGAATCCCATCCCCATCAAAGAGCTTAAGAAACTCCCCATGGAATTCATCGGGACCAGTGGTTTTCCATTTTTTAGTTGATTTATTGCAATGTACACTTCATCGGTGGTAATACAGGGCCCAAACAAGTCTATTGAGCATTGTGACTGATCTGGTTTTGCATCAGGAAATAACTCTGTAATATAGTCTTGCCATATCTTCAGTTTCTCTTCTTTATCGTTCGTTCCCAATTAAGTATTTGCAACTCCTCTATCTCTTTACATCTTTCACCATTCCATCTATCTTTAGTTGTTCGAATTTCTTTCTGTATTTGTGTGTAATCTGCTATATTCCCTTTTATTAGGTCTATTTTTGTGTAACCGTCTTTCCTCCATTAATCTTAGAATATCATCTGTCATCCATTCCTTCCTTTTATGTGTTTGTTGATCCGATAGCAGTAGAAGGATCAACTCGACTGAGACGCACTGTAATTAAACGAGGTGTAGCATTTATACACTTTTGGGCAGACTTTCCGAATGTTCGAGACAACTCGGAACTTCTCGCGAAGCCGCTACCGATATGATGGACGTGACAGAGAGCAATAGAGAGGCATCGATTTTAGTTTTGTCAACGCAGCAGATATGTGTTGCCAAATATGAATAAATTTACTTATTCTTGGTAGTTTGTAAGGTTTGTAATTAAGGTTATAGTGTAGTTTTAGCATCAAAATACTGAAAATACATTATTATTGCATGCATTGTTATTGTATGAGAGGGGGGAGGCGCGATGAAAATTATGTTTGAATTGGGTCGCAAATACTGAAAGGTTGAGAAACGCTGCCGTAACCGGAACGTCAGTCTTCCATCAATCGGCACTTCGCCCTTTTAAAAAAACTTTATCGGAAATACTGAACATTTCACCGAAAGTCTAATAACAGAAAGAGGAACAACTAACGCCGTTTTCTCTTAAGTACAATTGCCCCATTACGGAAGGTTATGTCCGCTTCCTTGAGACAAAACATGTGCAGCTTTAAAACTACTAATCAAAAATTACTAAATTTCAAACACTAGCTCGCGTCGAAAATTAGGTAAGAAAATAACTGGAGGATTTCACTACATTTCATACCCATCAATGGGTATGACTGCGACAAACTGAATACCTTACTACGCTGGCACCAAGTTGGCTCAAGAAGCGTCTAAATGCAATAGACACTTCCAAAACTGTCAGACGTTTGACTTTTCTCTGCCTTCAGTATGTTCAGTAACCTTTGTTTATTCAAATATAATTCAATAGAATAATATGGTAAAAAATTGAAATTTTCCTAATTAATCCCACTGGAGAAATAACGAAGGAAATCATATAATAGTTTCTTAGCTTTTAATGGCAATAATTAAATTGTATTTAGCAAAAGAAGAGAGGTTTGGAAAAACAGTTTCAAATGAACCAATCAGGTATTTAAATGTATAATATTAATTTACATAATTAAGTGTATTTAACTAAATTAAAGCGAAAAATTCCAGAGTCTCTGATCTCCCAATTGGATCTCTGGAGGGGGACAGTTTTAAATGCTGCTAAATCAGAAAAGAAAACATTGAAAAAGCATCAAACTATGCACTTGGAACGTAAAAACTCTTTACCAAGCAGGAAATCTCATAATGCGATCCTAGAAATCAAAAGACTTGGCATATCCATTATTAGAAGTAAGCTGGCCAGATTCAGGTCACTGTAGCAGGGAAAATTACAAAATATACTATTCAGGATCGGCCCAAAATAAACATGAGTATGAAGTGGGAGTTATAGTTAACAAGGTCGTCACAAATTTTACGCCTATTTCAGACAGAATAATGCTCCTCCAAATAAGAACGAAATCTGTTCCTCTTAACGTCATACAAATATCTGCTCCCACTGCAGATAAACAGGATGAAGAGGTTGAGCAATTTTACCAGCAAATAACAGAAATACAGTATCAAAACGATACTTGACAGTCATAATGGGATACTTCAACGCCAAGATTGGAATAGGTAGGTCAGGAACTTCCGTAGGACCATGTGATCTAGATGAAAGAAACAACAGGGGGGAACGACTAAACATTTTCAGTGAATAAACAGGTTATCACTAACACCTTCTTCAACCTACCACCACGAAGATTATACACCTGGAAGTCCACACCAGACTCACCAGACCATATCACCAGAAATCACATAAACTATATTTTAGTGAATAAACGTTTTAGAAATAGTGTTGTATCTGTGAAAACATATCCCAGTGCTGATATAAACTCGGATCATAATGCCTTGGAAGGGGTTCTAAGAATTATCTTGAAAAAGTTAAAAAGGAAACAGAAAAACATATTCGATAAGCGACAACTTAAAGACGAAAATGTAACAAACGTAATTAAAAAAGATCTTAATAAAGAACTTCGAGATACAAATCTAAACGAAGACAGAATCTGAAATAGAAAAGTTAAATAAAATAACAAGGGGGCTAAAGAATAAGTATTTACGTCATTATAGGAAGTATGTAAATGTTAAAAACTTTAGTTTTCAAATTGATCGGGATATCAGAGTTTTTCAGAATGTGACTTATTTTTCCAGTGCCTGTCCATGTCATGCTACTCTACCTGTTCAATTCGGGCGCTCTGGTTTTTCTTATAACATACAGTCTTATTCCATAAACCAGGTCAATTTCACGGCTGTATATTTAAACAAAAATTGTTAGTTTCGCAGGGTGGCAGCCAGATTATAAAGTATTTTCTAGGGCATTCACAAAAAATAATACTCTTTTTTTACTTAGGGAAAGCTTTCGGATATATTCAATCCTTCTTCAGTCACTCTACAAAAGGGGACGGTGGTCATTAAAAAAAGGCTTTAAAAAAATTATTAAAAAACTTACTGTAAGTGAGGTTACAAAGATAAACTAGGCTCTTCCAACATTCTTTCTTTCTCAAAAAAATTTTCTTTAAATGGTTTACATCAATAACCAAAAAAACTACATGAACAAAAGATCAGATGTTCAACATTTAAACGTAATTTACTCTAACCTACTGCAGATTAGTAATAGGAAGGAAGTGAGATGCCTTCAGCTACCCCAAACTTAGCATAAAATATATTTCCCGCTTTTTTCTTCTTTTCCTTTTTTCATCCCCTTTTTTACATTTCTTTTTTTTTCTTTTCTTCTTCTTCTCACTGTGTGTGTAATTAATTTTATTCTTCTCATATATGTTTTTCAAAAATAAAAAGATGGACATCTTATTATATAACATAAATTATAATTAATTTTAAAATAAACCGTATATCCTCTATCTTCTTCTAGAGAGAAATTCCTAAATCTAACAAACATCTTCAAAAAAAGTGCATATTGACCACGACTAGCAGGGCTATACCGCTCTCTGTGCGTCCTGAGTATATACATGTATAATGGTGTTAAATTTTGAATATTTTAATTAATGACTGTTTTTCCTTTTGAATATTTTTATTGTTTACATGTACACTGTGTGGTGAAAGAGATAAAAGGTTTTTTTTTTCGAGAAAGAAATAATGTTGGAAGAGCCTAGTTTATGTTTGTAACCTCACTTACAGTAAGTTTTTTAATAATTTTTTTAAAGCCTTTTTTTAATGACCACTGTCCCCTTTTGTAGAGTGACTGAAGAAGGATTGAATATATCCGAAAGCTTTCATTAAGTAAAAAAAGAGTATTATTTTTCGTGAATGCCCTAGAAAATACTTTATAATCTGGCTGCAACCCTGCGAAACTAACAATATATATATATATATATATATATATATATATATATATATATATATATATATATATATATATATATATATATATATATATTTATATATATATATATATATATATATATATATATATATATATATATATATTTATATATATAAGGGGTGGGCCATTTAAAAGTTTAAATTTAAAAATGCAATAAAACAAAAACGGTTTGATATTTTGCCAAATTTATTTTTTTGTTGTGAAGTACAATTGTTCCGGTTAGAGATGGAATATTATTTCATTCATATGGCTGCCACCGCTGGCCTCACAGTACCCCATTCGATCGGACCAATTTTCGAGCACTTTTTCGAGTGTATGAGGTCGTATCTCGGCAATGGCATCATGAATGTTGGCCTTCAAATGGTCAATTGTCTCTGGTTTGTCGGCATAACACTTGTCTTTAACGGCGCCCCACAGAAAATAGTCCAACGGTGTCAAATCGCAGCTTCTTGGCGGCCAATTGACATCACCATTTCGGCTAATTAAACGGCCATCAAACGTTTGACGCAATAAATCGATTGTGGCATGAGATGTGTGGCAAGTTGCACCATCCTGTTGAAACCAAACATCGTTCACATTAATACCACGAAGAGCGGGCACAAAAAAATCGGTTATCATGGTGCGATAGGTGTCTCCATTGACCGTAATGGTTGCGCCGTCCACAGCTTCGATATTTTTGGGTGTACGCACTGTACGAGCACGCTCACGTCTTGGCGCATCAACAATGAAACCAGATTCACGAACTTTAGCAATAAACTTGCGTATACCGGGCACTGTAGGTCCTTCTCTGCGACCAAATTTTGTACGACATTTTCCTGCAATTTCCGACCAATTGTCTTTGTTTTGGAAATAAATTTACAATAAATCCCAACGTTGCTGAAGCGTAAAATCGATTCATTTCGTTCAGTGGAGATAATACACTGAATTTTGTGACAGAATAGAATTACACAAGTATTGCCAGATTCGAAATAACCTGTGGTTCAAATTTAAACCGATAGATGGCCCACCCATATATATATATATATATATATATATATATATATATATATATATATATATATATATTTATATATATTAATATATATACTCGTATATATATATATATAGAAATATATATATATATATATATATATATATATATATATATATATATATATATATATATATAAATATATATATATATATATATATATATATATATATATATATATATATTAATATATATATAGAAATATATATATATATATATATATATATATATATATATATATATATATATATATATAAATATATATATATATATATATATATATATATATATATATATATATATATATATATATATGTATATATATATATATTTCTATATATATATATTAATATATATATATATAGAAATATATATATAGAAATATATATATATATATATATATATAGACAGACGGAAATGAGTGACTATATTTTTCATGGTCTAGGAAGTCTAAAACGTAAGCAGTAGCAAAAATCTCGGAGAGAAATTTTTGCCACGAATATAATGTTTTTCTTTAGCAAAGAAAATAAAAAATTATAACCTAATTCTACCAATTTAGTTCGAAAATTTAATTGTCCGGAATAAAAGCCCTATTTACAGCAACGAAAACCGTAATAATACACATTAGGTGTTCTTAGTTTTTCCGTAATAATGTTGGTTAAAACGATCTAAAATGAGACAAAGAGATAGTTATCTTCATTACGGTCATTGTAATGCGGTCCTTTATTGTATGGGATTAGAGGTACACTGGTGGGTTTCTAGGCTTTGTTTCTTGTAAAGATAGTTAATAAAATTTAACAACTAATATTTAAATATAATTGAAAATCTTTTGTAGTATGTAGGCAGTAATATACTACTCTAAAAAATCTTTTTGGTTTTTTATTATTTATTGCTTTTGTTAGAATTAATTTTATGTTTTTAAAGCCGGAAATAACCCTAGATATATTTTTGCATTACGCCATTTTTAATTAGTTTAATAATATTTTCTTGAATTTATATATAATCATTTAAGAAAAAAAAATACCTTTGATATATTTTGTCGAGCACGGACTGCCAGAGTTCATAATCTTAAGTACATCACACATCATTCCATGTAATTAGACAATTCCTATATTTTTTTTTTATAAAATTAAATAAAGGCTTTAATATTTTAGCATTTTATGTCAACCTGACTTCTGAAACACTTTCATCTCCCGTTTGCCAAGGACAGGTGTCTATATAAAAAGTTCTTCTTTATCGACCTTCCAATAAGTCTATAGTAGTCATCAGACCCAAATGATGTGTGCAGAAGACTAAAGATTACAACTATTGATAAAACTGTTCCATAACCTCAAAACACACTTCCTTTATTTACTTAATATATTACCATTTTTAGTGTTCCGTACGGAACACTTATAAGATCACTTCGGGTCTATCTTTCTGTCTGTCACACCCGATTTTCTCCGAAACTATTTGATATAGAAAGTTGAAATTTGGTAATAATATAGGAATTAATGGCCTCATCAGAGCCATGTAGTTTTGACAGTTAAATTTTGAATTAAGGGGTTAGTTTTGGGGGGTGAAATCGGAAGTGAAAAAAAAATTTTACTAGGTCATCGAGTGTGGTGTCAAATGAAAGTTTGTGAAAACACGAGTAAAAAATATATATATAATGTAATACTTGCGCGCACTTTTCCTTATATTATTTTTAAAAAAATTGCGAAAAATCGCTGCCCCCCCCCTTATCTCGAAAAGTACTTATCAAAAAATTTTGAAAACATTCTGGAATATTCTCCACGGGGTGTAGTTTGAACGAAAATTATCACGAGTGCATTATCTTTAATAATTTATCTGGTATATAAAAAAACAAAAATTTCAAGGTCATTAGATTTCAGTAAAATTTGGAAACAAACTTTGTTGAAAACTCATTTAGGGTGTGTTTTGTGAAGTCACTGATCATTTTATATTTTAAAAGCAATCAACATACGGAACACTAATTGCGCAAGTTCACCTTGCACTTGACCGGTTTTTTCTTTATACTTCTACAACGTCTAGAAAACGGAAACCTAGTGAGATGACTCAGAAAAAACCTCTTTAGTTATTATAGTTGCTGGTGTAAAAAAGCAGAGCTAGTGTTTCGTGTATCCCCATGTGTTAGTTATGAATTCCTATGTACGAGTATTAGAACCTAAAGAACATCGAAGGGTGAACTCTTAGATAAGTTTTAAATAGTATTTTGGGTTAGATTAAGTTTACTTATTGGTCTATACGGACAAAATTGTAATAGTAAGAACATCCTGCATAATAACGTTGATTTATGTTCGTAAACATTGTGACCCCGAGATTCTCACATTTCTTAAGGCCTTTCAATAAACACAGACAACAGCATTATTAAAAGTGTTTCCATAACCTTTTCTGTTATGTTGAACTAATTAACGAAACTAAAAAACTAACAACGAGGATTAGTATTAAAAACAACTACGGAACATTTTATTTAGAAGTTACAACATTGTTATAAAAATGTAAACAAAATCAATGTCAGAAAATTCTCCATACACTCAAGAACTGCATTAAAAAATATGTTATAATCAGCCGCATTTTATCAAGCTATCTATTGCTTGATAAACTGAAAACAAAAAATTAATTTTCGGCCATACTTTATAATCTGTCACTTGTTGCTAGTAATTTTGCAGTGGGTTTTCAAAGTGGTATTAAAAATGAGCGTGAGAAATTGTGAAATTCCATTTCAAGTTCAAAAAATCATAATTGATTTGTGGAAAGATGGAAAATCGTACAGAAATATAGGAAAAATTGTTAAAAAGTCGCATGCTACTGTTCAGTACATTGTAAACCAGTATAAATCAACGGGTTCCTATAAAATTCGACCAAGCTCCGGTCGTCCCAAGAAACTGACTCCACGTGAAGAGACCAGTATTGTTAGATAAATAATTATAGATCCCATGAAAAATGCACCAAAATTAAAAGAAGAAGTATGGAACTCTTTTCGAAAAATGTTTGTTCACAAACAGTGAGAAATTGTTTACACAGGGCAGGGTATAAGGGGTGTTCAGCCAGGAAGAGGCCATTAATTTCGGAATCTAATGGCAAAAAGCGGTTAGCTTTTGCTAGGGAATGTGTTACTAAACCTCCTGAATTTTGGATCTGATAGCAGAACTAAAGTTTGGAGAAAGAAGAATACCGCGTTCGATATTAAAAATATTTGTTCCACAGTGAGACAGGGGGTGACAGTGTTCTGTTTTGGGGATGCATATCCGCTGAAGGGTTTGGAAATTTACATTTTATTAATTGTACCATGGATCAACATTTTTGTTAGACAATTTAAGAGAAAGTGTCCAAAAATTAGCACTCGAAAAAAGATACATTTTCCAACAGAACAATGATCCGAAACATACCGCAAACTTGGTGCGAGAAAGGATGACCCTTAATGTGCGATAGCAGCCTCATACAGCTTCGCAATCACCCGACCACACCAACGAACATTTATGGGAGAAACTTAAACGGCGCGTTCGCAAAATAACATTTCAAATAGAGAAGAGCTAAAAAACAGAATATTGAACGAATGGGAGAATATACCAGCAGAAGTTACTAGAAAGCTGGCTGCAAGCATAACAAAAAGGTTACAGGAGATTATCAAGGCTAATGGCGGTCCCACTAAATATTAGTTTAAACGAAGTTGTCAAACTATTATTGGTAATTGTTAAGTGTATACAGACTTTTTTGACATTAATTTTGTTTACATTTTTATAACAATGATGTAACCTCTAAATAAAATGTTCCGTAATTGTTTTTAACACTAATCCTCATTGGTTAAATTTCAAATATTAATTTGAACATGTTTTCTCATAGTTCCAATAAATTATTTAAACATAACGGAAAAATAGTATAGAAAGCAAGTGGTGTTTGGAGACTTTTTATACAGACTGTATATATATATATATATATATATATATATATATATATATATATATAAAATATACATATATATACATATACATATATATATATATATATATATATATATATATATATATATATATATATATATATATATATATATATATATATATATATATATATATATATACAGTCCCTGGCCAAATTATTAGACGCACTGCAAGATTTCATGTAAAATATTAATTACCGAGTGATATTGTACCGTTTTATTATTTTAAATTGATTTGTTTTTTATTTTTATATTATCCAATCAATTACCTATTTATTTGACATAAATAAAACAGCATTAATTTAGAAAAGCATAAGTTTATTAAGTTTTAAAGAAAAGTGAAATTAATGTTAGTAAAAGTCAATATTTAGTTGAGCTACCTTTAGCCGCTATCAAAGCTTTAATTCTGCGCGGCATGCTATCAATGCAAGATTGTACTGTCTCCTGCATTTGAGGATGATGATTCCACACATGAATAATCTTTTCTAGGAGCTGGGTTTTGTTGGTAATCACATCTTTAGCCACTTCTCTTTTCATCCACTCCCACACATTTTCAATGGGGTTCATATCAGGGCTATTACCTGGCCAATCCAACAGAGGGATATTTTTTTCTTCCAAAAAAGCTTTAACAGACCGAGCAGTGTGGCAGGGAGCTCCATCTTGCATGAAAGTGAATGGTTCCCCATTTGGAAACCATTCTTTGAGCTGCGGAATCAACCGATTTTGTAATACTTCTTTGTACTGATCTTGCCTTATTATTCCTTTGACGACGTACAGACGTCCAGTGCCCTTGCCGCTGATGACTAACCAAATCATCACTTTGGTGGGATGTTTAACCGTCGGGACGACACAATCAGGATGAAATTTTTTCTCCATGACGACGACGCACATACTGAGCTTTATTCTGCAAAATTTCGAATGTGCTTTCGTCACTGAAGCAGACCTGTCAAAAATAGGAAAAATATATAAACTTCCATGTTTATTTGCTTTATTTAACTGAAAATGATAATAATGTATCAATTATTGATTAAATTGCTGTATCTTACCGATCTCCAGAAGTCCACATCTTTGTCTTGCCATTGTTTGGCCCACTTCAGGCGCTTTGCTTTCATTGCAGCTGTTAACTTGGGCTTTCTGGCGGGGCGACAGGCCTTAAAATCTAATTCTTTCAATTTTCTTCGAACAGTGCGCTCAGAAGCATTTACGCCAGCATCCTGGAGTTGTGATTTTATTACCTTTGTGGTAGCAAATCTGTTTTCTACACAAATTTTCTTCAAACATCTCTCTGACCGTGGAGTGAAAATTGGTTTTCTACCGCATCTTTTCTTTCTTTTCGGGCTTAATTCCATCCCTGACTCAATTTTCTTTTTTATGCGTCGTAGACTAGCTTCAGAAACCTCCAATCTTCGTGATATTTCTCGGTTTGTAAATGTTTTCGCAATCACAAGGGCCTTCACTTCAGCTTTTTTACGTGGTGAAAGATCGCCTTTTCTACCCATAATGAAAATAGTCCAATTACTTTTTTAAAACACTGCATACAAAATAAACTAATAACTGAGTAGTATAAAATTGTTAAACAAACAATCACAGTCCATAAAGCCACAGAAACACGTCCGTACCTGACTCGATTCCGATCGCGACTGATACAGGTTTGTACTTATTTACGTTCATGTATCACTTTGTCAACACAGTGTTGCCATATGTTAAAAATAAATACAAATATGTAGTCTACAACAATTCTTTTAAATAAAAATCAATAATATTGTAGTTTAAATATACCATTATTGCATAAAAACTCTTAAGAAACATAAAATTACTAAAAAAAATACAGTGCGTCTAATAATTTGGCCAGGGACTGTATATGGATATATATATATATATATATATATATATATATATATATATATATATATATATATATATATATATAGATCTATATGTATATATATATATATATATATATATATATATATATATATATATATATATATATATATATAAATTCACTGATGAGCAAATGTGTAGAAATGGTAATTCCAGAATACATCCCCGCATTTGTTTCATTCTCTGTCCCTATTTTTGTATTCCGATGTCCTCTCGAATTGTTCTTGTCTTGCAGTTTCCTACGTGAACGATCTGTTTTATATTCTTTCAGTCTGGCCAGTATTTTTCTTGATTAGTCCAACGTATGTTTTACTGCACCTTTTCGTCCAATATGACACGTGGCAAACAGTCTGGTTTTTCAAATTAATTTCTATCCTTGAGATTTCTTATAATAGATCTTATTGTTCGTAGTGGTTGGTATACAACCGATATATCTATTTTTCGGAGAAGGTACCTGATACTATCGGCGGACCCTTTAATGTACGGAAAATCCATAGTAAAACACGTAGCTTCAGTCAGCATTCAAAAGTAAAATTTTAGAAAAAGACCTGCAAAATTCCACCCTGAATATAGTAAAGGAACGCATGTTTTTCCGAATTAATATAAAAAAGAAGATTGAGACTAGAGGTTTTGCGTTCTGCGTGAATTTTCATTATATATATATATATATATATATATATATATATATATATATATATATATATATATATATATATATATATATGTATGTATAGATATACATACAGATAACCATCATTAATAGCTCGTATCCTCGAAGTATATGTTAGATATTTTCTAATAAAAATTATTACCTTCGGGTAGGTTTTTAGTTGGTACTTAAGCACCGTTTTTTGCGTGATCACGTAAACATTTAAAGAGCTTTGAGCTTACACTTTTAGAGGGTCCGTGTCTCGACGAAAAACACTAAAATATTCACTAAATATTATAATATTAAATATATAATATTAAACCTTTGAAGTAACAATATTACGGTAATTTTCATATATATATATATATATATATATATATATATATATATATATATATATATATATATATATATATATATATGTTTTAAGTAGGTGTATATATATATATATATATATATATATATATATATATATATATATATATATATATATCAATCGGTTTTATAACGTCTTCCGTCTTCCGATGTCTAATTTCCACTCCTCCCGGTTTCTCCATCCCTCCTCCTCCAGATCTCTCTCTAGTACTTCCTTGTTGATTCCTGCTCTCCAGCTTTGGCGTGGTCTTCCTCGCTTTCTTTTTCCATGAGGGTTCCAATTTAAAATATCTTTTTAGGCAGTCGATCTTGTGACATTCTCTGTACATATCCGTACCATACCAACTGTTGGGTTCTGATTTCGTCCACTATATCGTGCTTTATTTCTAAAGCTCGCCTTATCGTGCCATTTGGTATGCGGTCTTTTCTGGATTTTCTGGCTGCTCGTCTCCAGAAATCCATTTCTGTAGTTTTTAGTATTTTTTCTGTTCTTTCCTTTAATGGCCACACCTGGGAGCTGTAAGTTATTATACTTTTCACTATTGAGTTGTAAATTCTCTTCTTATTTTCAATGGTTATGTTTTTGTCCCATAGTATACTATTAAGCATTGCAATCGCTTTTCTTCCTTGGATATTCCTCTCTTCCAGTGTTCCGTCCCTAGATATTCTCGTTCCCAAATATTTATAACTGGCACAGTGTTTGATGGTGTGTCCTGTGGCCAGTTTCAAGTCCTGCTGTTGTCCTCCGACGCACATGTACTCGGTCTTTTAATATTGACTTCTAGGCCCATTTTTCATATTCATCCATAAGTTTTCGTGTCATGTATTCCATATCATCGATGTCCTGAGCGACTACTACCTGGTCATCTGCGAATGATAGCGTGTACAATGTAGTATCGTCATCCAGTGGTAATCCCATACTGCTGCATTTCCTTTTCCAGTTCTTCAGTGCACTCTCCAAATAGATTTTAAATAGCGTTGGGGATATACAGCAGCCCTGTTTGAGACCCTTTCTGACCGGGAACCCTGTTGTTATACCATATTTGGTTTTCACACTACTTCTTGCGTCTTGGTATAAGGATTTTACGGCTTTAATTATTTCGGTGCTTACATTACTCTGTTGTAGTGTTTCCCACAATCTCATTAGGGGCACGCTGTCGTAGGCCTTTTTTAGATCAACAAACAAGACATGGACTTCCTGATCAAATGCGGTTTTCTTTTCTAGGATTTGTGTCAGTGAGAAGAGATGGTCTATTGTGGATCTTCCTGCTCTAAAGCCTGCCTGTGCTCCAGCTTCTACGACCGCGTATTCCGTTTCTATTCTATTTTTAAGTATTTTTCCGAATATTCTGCTAATAGATCCTGTAACCGTTATTCCCCGATAGTTATCGCAATTATTTTTGTCTCCTTTCTTATGAATTGTTGATATGTATGATATTTTCCATTCCTCGGGTACTTCCGATGTGTTAATGCATCTTTGGAATAAGTTCCTCAAAGCGCTAAATAGCTTTTCAGTTCCGTATTTTACTGGGATGTTTCCTGGTCCTGGAGCTCTACCATTTTTTAGCGTTTTACATACTTCTTTAACTTCTGATGTTGTTATCCTTATTGGGGATCCTCGTATAACTATATTTGGGTTTCCATGTTGGGTACTTTTGAACTCTGGTCTATCTTCTGTTAGCATATTTGTCAAATATTGGTTCCATTTTTCTGGTGTTATTGGTGAGAAGATTTCTCTTTTCCGTTCTGCTCTCATATTTTTAAGAAGTCTCCTGCTTTCTGTGCTTTTTCTTCCTCCTATGTAAGTGTTGAGTCTTGAGCATGTCTTTTCCCATTGGTTGTTCTTTTTGTCACTGATCATTTTGCGTACTCTAGCTTGGGATTCTTTGTATTTTACTTTGTCGTTTGTGCTCTTCGAACTTAAGTATTTGTGATAGCTTTTCCGTTTTTCTTCAATTTCGTATTTAATTTCTTCATCCCACCAATATGGTTTTTGCTGTTTTTCCCTTTTCTCTTGGTACCCTAATGCTTTCAGTGCGGCTGCGTGTAGGCATTCCTTTATATACTTATATTCTTCTTCTATATTAACAAATCCCGTCCGTTGTATCTTTTGGTCCAGTCTACTCTTGTATAGATTTCTGATACTTTCATTTTGTAAGCTGTCTGTATTATATCTTATTGTTGTTTCACTTGTTGTGTGCCGTGTACTTGTATCTTCCAACCAATTTTCAACCGGTGCTTAATTGTAAAAAGTATTTATTAAGATAGGGGTATATCTAAAAACCTTAAACAAGTAATGTACAGGCACATAAAAAAAAATCATTGTTATATTATATATGAAAATACTGTAATAAAAAGACCCCAACAATGGCTTCATTAAAAAATATGGTAAGATACAACGAACTGTACCAAATACGCAATCAGAGGCTGACACGGCAGCCACAAGCCGACAGAGTGGTTGGCACAGCCAACACTAAAGGCAGGCAGCGCGATTTGCGAGGGATCAACCTCAGACCTTATGTGGTTTATTGTAAAACAACTGAAAATAGGCATAGCCCATATTTAAGCAGTCTACCCACTGTTCTTTTATTCGTCCATCCATGCCGGGACGCGTTTCGCTGTATCACAGCTCATCAGTCGAGCTAGGATCGACAAACAAGAAAACAAAATCTTACCATTGTATTTCGCAGGTACCGGAATAAGTACTAGAAATTCTGTTCTCTTGCTTGTCGATCCTAGCCCGACTGATGAGCCGTGATACGGCTAAACGCATCCCGGAATGGATGAACGAATAAAATAAGAGTGGGTATACTGCTAAAATATGGGCTTTGCCTATTTTCAGTTGTTTTACGGTAAACCACATAAGGTCTGAGGTTGATCCTTCGGAAATTGCGCTGCCTGCCTTTAGTGTTGGCTGTGCCAACCACTATGTCGGCTTGTGGCTACCGTGTCAGCCTCCGATTGAGTACTAGGTATGCGTATTTGGTACAGTTCGTTGTATTTTACCATTGTGTTCCGCGGGTACCGGAATAAGTACTAGAAATTCTGGAGAGAGAACAGTGGATAGACTGCTGAAATATGGACTTTGCCTATTTTGAGTTGTTTTACAATAAACCACACAACATATGACAACACATAGAGTGTAATGAGACAGTCTCCTGTGTAAATACGACTTTTTTGAGAATGTAGTAGAATTTTCCAGATGATCCAGATACATTAAATTTTGTTTCATTTTTTTATCTCATGACAAGGGCATGAATATTTTACAGTTGTATTTATCTCATAAATATTTTATTAGTAGTAATAACAATAAGAAATTTGATATAACCCCTTTTTCTCAGTATTTTAACTCCCTCTTACCGTAATATTGTTTTTAGTACATTGCGTTTTTTTAATAACCTAGGAGAAGGCTTGGATAAACGAAGTATTTGTGTGATTATTACTGACACATATTTGTATACGACTAAAAATGATTCCATGGATACGCCATAAATAATTTAAAATATGATTAGATTATTGCGCTAACACGACCAACAGAAAGAGCAGGATGAATATACATAACGTAACTCCAGCTTAATCGTTTTATCAGAACGGGCCGTACTTACAGTTCCACACTACCAGGTGGCTTTAATATCAATTACAACTAGCAAATAAGACCACGAGTAAAAAACGGGTGCAGAGATTTCAGAAAACTGCTTCGACTTTAAAGAAATATTTGATAGGGCGACCAAAAACCTCAAGAAGTAATGCAAATGTGAAGTACGTTCGACTGCCAGTACAAGAGAACCGAGACTTAAGAGTATGTTAACCATTAAGCGCCTCCAATAGTTTCTTACAACGTATTATTCGTAAATATTTATATGTGCGTCTCTAAAAGGTGTAAAATAAAAGAATTAAAGGCAACTCAGCAGCTCAACTTCGGCAACTAAATATTGGAACATTTACCGAATTTATCATTTTATGTTCGGATGAGACACATTCTAACGGTCACGTTAATAAACAAGATTGCTGTTAAAAAAGTCCGACAAATCTGAAACCAAGGCATGAAAAGTCTCTACATTCCCCTAAAGTAACGGTTCGGTTACTTCTTGGGGAATAACCGAGACCATACAACAATTGTTAGTTTGAGGAGATATGTATGTTAAAATGAATTAAAATTGCTCACCAACTTTACAAGATTTTGAAGGCTGTAATCAGCGAATTGAATGAATTAATAAAGGAAGGAGATGAACTGATTATACAAATATTGAAAATACTGTTCAATAAATGCCTAAGTGAAGAACAAATACCAACTAATTGGAATATTTCCTCAACAATATTGCTCTTCAAAAAAGGCGACAAGAAGATATTGGATAATTACCGTCCAATATCCCTATTATCGCAGACTTATAAGTTATTTACTGGAATCATCAGTAGGCTTTCAGAAGAAACTTTATCACCAATGATCACTAGTTAACTATCCGAACAATCATTGAGAAAGCGACAGAATATAATGTAACACTTTACCTAATATTTATTGACTATCAAAAGGCATTCGATATTATTGAAACTTGGGCGGTGGAAAAAGCCCTTAATAATAATAGAATTGACTATAAATACACACAGCTAATAAGATCGATATATAATAATACGAAGATGACAATAGAAGCACACGAAAAAACAAAACCTATACCTATAAAACGAGGAGTGCGACAGGGAGACCCAATGAGCCCTAAAGTGTTTAATGCCGCATTGGAGGATATTTTTAGGGGTCTTGAGTGGGATAAGATGGGAATAAATGTAAATGGAGAGAGGCTACATCACTTGAGATATGCCGACGATGTGGTAATAATATCTAACAATGCAGAAGATATACAAAAGATGTTAAATGATCAGAAAATCAGAAAAAGTGGGATTAAAATTAAATAAAAAGAATAAAATTATATAAAAACAACACTATGTTTTAATTTCCAATATATTTAAAGTCACTTGACAATTGTTTCACCATACAATGGCTTCTTCAGAAGTGTATGGTGAAACAATTGTCAAGTGACTTTAAATATATTAGAAATTAAAACATAGTGTTGTTTTTATATAATTTTATCATGAATTTCCAACAAGTATCGGCTAACACAATCAAAGAAGAAAAAATAAAAAGAAAACAAAAAGCCATGACAAATGACTATAACCCGCAAGACATAAGGATAGATAACGAACACTTGATTATGCAGAAGAATATATATATATATATATATATATATATATATATATATATATATATATATATATATATATATATATATATATATATATATATATATATATATATATATATATATATATATATATATATATATATATATATATATATATATATACATATATATATATATATATATATATATATATATATATATATATATATATATATATATATATATATATATGAAGGGTCCAGGGGAAAAACACCTTAAGTCCACAAAATCTAATTTCGAGAAAATTGAAGCGTTCCAAGTCTCTAAAATGCCAGTAAACTGCCGAATTAAGTTTAAATAACCGGTCAAGTGCAAGTTGAACTTGCACAATTAGTGTTCCGTACGTTGATTGTTTTTAAAATAAAAAATTTTGTTAGGGTGGTATAAAATGATCAGTGACTTCACAAAACACACCTCAAATTAATTTTCAACAAAGTTTGTTTCCAATATTTACTGAAAACTGGTGACCTTGAAATTTTGGTTTTTTTCTATACCAGATAAATTATTAAAGGTTGTTACGTCTTTTTATGACATGCTAAACTGTCCTCAGTTTGAGGCATCTTTTTCCGTACCCTGTGAGAAGTTGTTTGTCCCACGCTTGAGCGCAATTTTGTAAGGTGTGCTAATTTTGCTTTATTTTTCGCCCCATGTAGACTGCGTCATTTTGTAACATTTTTAAATACTGGACGCCCCAAGCTTGAGCACAATTTTCTTGCAGCCCCGCTCTAATTTCTGATAATGAATTGAGTGAAACCTGATTTTAAAAGAACTAAAGAAATTAAAGAAATACTAGCTCAGTTTTCCTTGGTAGAGAGATATGGGTAAGAGATAATTTTTGTACGTCTTTTTGGAATTTAATTCTATTTTTAAAGAAACCTCAGTTGTACGACTTTTTTTGGGCACCACTCATTTTAAAATAGAAAGGATTTAACTTCAGCTAAGAAAAATGAGAAAAAAACTGAAGTGTTTTATGGATATTACTAAAAAGAAATTAGTCTAGCACAACTGATCCTGAAAAGAAAAATAACTATTCAGTGAGATACTAGCTTTAATCAACAAAAAAAAGAATTTATTCATATTTTTTAAAAATGAAAATAAAAAGTTCCAACCTTTACAGTTATACCAAAAAATTCTAGCCTAAATAGTAGTTGTTACTTTTAAACTTTAAACTTTTACAACCCCCGAAGGCGAGACATCGTGTTTTACACTTCACTTTTTTGTCTGTTATACGTTGCTGTTAATGCACTACTCTCAAATAAGTCTATTGGAGGGAGTTTTGTTGACTTACTGTTTTTCAGTCCTGCTGTGATGGACTTCGCCCGATTTCACACTTTTTCTTAACACTTAGAAAGCTCACTACAGCTTTTATTGTCGAAACTGGTACTTTTACTTAGCGGCTTCTGAAGAAAATTAGCCTACTTCGGCTAGATGGAAAATAGCCTCTCGGCTAGACGGTACTGCCTGGTCTGCGGCTCGATCGAAAAAAAGCCATTCTGGTAGTTTCTCAGGCCCTTAAATAATCGTGCGATTTTTGCCGGTAATATCCGGACGCTCCAATCAAAACTCCGGGTCAAACATTTCGCCAATCGCGGCCTGGCGGTAGGTTCGATCAGCAACCCGCACCACACAGTATATACTGAATGTCCTGAAACTTTTGTTTAATATACCGGTCGATGTTTTAAAATAAAAATAAATACAATTTGAAGTGAAAAATCAGTAACATTGCATGGTCTTAAAATCCAGGAAAAAATGAATGTTACATTTACCCCCTTCCAAAAAGAAATAGACTACACTAGTCTATTAAACTAAGGCTACTGATGAAAAGGTACAAAGTGGTACACTATCACTTAATACTAAGGTCAGAACTTAAAACAAAATTACAAACTTCGGACCTTACTACTAGACTTAATTCAATTAAGCACTAATATTAAGTACAATGAAAACTAAATAAAAATCTTTGCATGTACACAAGAATCTTATAAACTAGACTTAACTTAATTAAGCACTAAGGTTGAGTACATCAAAAAGTAAATAAAAATCCTTGCATGAACATAAGAAATACCTGTTCAAAATAACAAACGCGGTCTTCTTATATAAAAGAATCAGCTCTGTTATTGTTACCAAAACAAAAAATATAACTTTGTCTAGACTCTTGTCTAAATCAAAAAAAGTGAACTGAAATAAAATATGAACACCCCCCTTAAAATATTTTAAGGATTGTCTGAAAATTTTCTACTTCAGCAAAAGAAATTTATAAAAATTCTTAAATAAAGAAAAAAAATAAAAAATGATTCTAGTGCAAACACTTACACTAAAAAGAAAAAGTCTTGTCAGACCATTTAGCCCTAGGCCAAAAAAAAAAAAAATATCTGGATAAATATCCAGACAAACGCTCGGGAAAAATCGCCATCCATGCTCTAGCTCATCGCTAAGAGAACATTCTAAATCTAGTATCACTACTAATCGCACTCGGAAAATAATCGCACTCTATCGCGCAATGTCGACGTCCTGAGACATCTAGACATGCTAAAATCGCCAAGGAAAATGCTCTGGTTGATCGCCAGAAAACACGTCAGCTCATCGCCAACAAAACACTCTGGTATCGCCAGAAAAAACTTCGGCTCCTCGCCAAGAAAACATTCTGGTATATCGCCAGAAAAAACTCGGCTCCTCGCCAAGAAAACATTCTGGTACATCGCCAGAAAAAAGCCTCGGCTCCTCGCCAAGAAAACACTCTGTAAATAGTCCTCGACTACACAAAGTCCGCGTTCTAAAAAGAACAATCTCGCCATTAATATAGTGAGCAGCTATAAAAGCTAACAATATCACTATAGGCACAGTGAATAGCTTTAAAAGCTAAAATTCACTCTAAACACAGTGAATAGCTATAAAAGCTAAAATTCACCAAACTGAATGATCCTGCTTCAAAAAGCAACGTTCACTAAGAACGGAATGATTAGTCTGCGCGCAACTAACATTCAAGGAAACATTCCCAGCACCACTATGTGAGACAGCAAGTCTCGAAATAGGACCTCCCTAGAGTCATAATCCTATATAGGAGTCCATAAGCAAAACGACTCAAAATCACACATTTTGAGCACATGCCCTCAGGCAACCAACATACACCGAAATATATACAGAAATATATACAGAAATATATACAGACATATATACAGGAGTTCAAATCCCAAACTCTTGGTTATGATAACTCCATACTGAGCTTGGTGAAAGCTCTTAGCAAAAGCTAATCAAATATTCGGCACATCGCACCAAAGTGACAAATCTGCCTAGAAACATGAGCCAGAAGAAACGCCCTCCGTCATTCTTCAGGGTGGCTACACAGAGATATAAAACTTAACCAGCATTGCGCCTCTTCAAGTTGCATGAAGAACCCTCGTGTACTGGTCTCGCCCTAGAACAACAACGAAAAACATTCAATCCATCCCACATAACAGGAGACAAACACCTCACCACGATATACTGAAAGGTGGAGACAATAAAATACGGAAATGGTGACCCTGGAGTCCACCAACAAAAGGGAGTAGATTTATAGCATCCACTAAACTAAAACGGTGTCTACCACACCACCATAAGTCAAAAAAAATTAATCATTAGGGTGTTCCGAAACACACTACTGCCAACAGCCTGTCACCACTAATAGGCTAATTGGAGCTGAGGTCGACTACAGTAGCTAGGCTCTCCTTTGGTTCAAATAGAAATAACCATTGGGTAACAAAACCCCTTAAGGTCCCAAAGGTCAAACGTTCACCCCCCATAGACTACCCTTCCAATCAGTCTGTTCCTCAGGAAGACTATCTCCCTGCCAAACGTCGTAACGGCATCTGTTAGCACCCGGTGCATCACAGCCTGTAAAAACAGATAACTCATGGGATACAACCTAAAAGGTTTACAAGGTTGACTTAACCAAGCTTCTAACGAAATTTTAAAAAACGAAAATGAGCTTAAAAAGGCTACATGAAACAAAAATTGCTCAATTTTCCGGTGGCAACGCAACAAAACTTTTGAAGACGACAAGAGCTTTCCCAGCTTAATCAGAAACAAGAAGAAAACATCGTTGACAGCTAAAATATTCGATCATGGTGTTAATCGTCTCCCTAAACAATAGCCTCTAGAAGAAACTGCTACAGGTATCAGGCATAACCGTTTTCTGTCAGCCCAAACTTCTAGATTACCTCTTGGAAATCTAAAAATTCGGTTAGGAATCTTCCTTCACTGCGCTTAGCCTCTCTTGACAAGGTTCTCATCTCGGTATCAGATTTTGATCATTTCTTTGTGAAACGACTGTCTTACTCTGCTCTCATCTCCTGTAAATGATCAGCCTTTAGTTCTCCCGCAGAACTTCAATTTTCTATCAATCTGATAGTAAACCGAAAAAACTCAACATACGCCTATGAGTCCATGCAAAAAAGATTTTTAAAAAAATTAGTGACTCAAAGGTAACGTTTAAACGGCTCTGAAAAAAAATAGAAAATACCCTCAGTTTGTCAATTCAGAAGAAGATCTAAATCAAAATAATCCAAGTCTTAGACTTACTGGATAAACCAAAATCAATTTACTCTTAATTGCACCCAACATATACCATTAAGGTAATAAAAATACACCCACTCGGGTAACAAACTTTGAAATTGCTCATAAAAAAATTTTTTGACTCAACATCATACTACACGAGCTACATCTTGCGCTTGTCCTAACTCAAGATCACCTTGGATTGCCTCTAATCAAAATTTCGCTTCCAAGTGCCAAGAACTGGATATTATTTGGGGTCATAAGCAAATCAAATCCCGCGACCACCGACATACCAGTCTTATGATATATCCTGAGTGTGACTCCTTCGCAAGCTCGCAACAGCTGAGTCGATGCTAAACATCAACCACAATCAACCTAAGTTTGGGATATGGCCAATACCCAAAACCTTAGCATTAAACAATAAAAGTAAGCTATTCTCTGCTCAACTTTTACAACAGTCAAAAAAAACGAGGTCGTCACCTCTACAGAGCAACATCAAAAAAAATAAAGTAAAGCAATTAAGATAATGTAAATATAAATTATTCTTCTTCTGACAAACTTTCATTAGGGCTAGGTTCATTGAATGGTTTTAAGTCTTTAATATGCCATCGTCCTATTTTAGTCCCATCTAAATTAACTAAACCATAAACTAAATCTGAAATCTTTTCTCTAATCACGCAATGCACATACTTAGGTACCTACTTAGATGTGAATTTATCTGCTGCACTGGAAAGAATTTTATTTTTTCGCCAAACGTGATCACCTATACTAAAGGCAAAATCCCTTTTCCTAAGGTTGTAAGACTTACTGTTCCGTTCATAAGCCTTATGTATCCTACTACGCACGTCGGTGAAAATATCTTTTAAACCCTTTAAATTTTCGGCGTACGCACCCCTGTTATCCGGAATTATTTCGCTGTCAATATTGACATCCAAATCTAAATTTTTATAATACGATCCAGATAGAGGTATCTGTCTGCCGTAAACTAAGAAAGACGGTGTAAACCCGGTTACTTCGTGTTTGAATCTTTGAAATTCCTTTATCCCGAATTATCACGTGAATCAACGAATATTATTTTGAACGAAATTATATTGTAGAGGGCACACGGGATTGAAACGTATGTTAAAACTATATGTCTCACTTAAGCTCTTAAGACACTCAGAAGTAAACTGAGTACCGTTATCGCATATCGAAAGCGATGAAACTCCGTGGATTAGAAAAATATCATTTTCTAAAATTTCAAAAAGCATTCGGCTTTAGAGCTTTTCAAAGGAAATAACACGGTATACTTTGTTAACCAGCAAGAAACCACGAGAAGCCATTTATTTCCCTTTTTTGAACGTGGGAATGGGCCTACTAGATCAGCTGCTATGACTTGAAAAGGGTAATTAACCGTTTTCTCTTTTCCCATCAGTCCCATAGGTAGTGTATTTGGAGATTTCTGCGCTCCACATACTTCACAAGTCCTCACAAACTTTACGATATCAAAACGCATTTTTGGCCAATAATACTGTTCCTGAACCCTGTGAAGAGTTTTATAAAAGCCAAAATGACCAGAAGTAGGAGGAGTGTGACACATGTCTATAACTTCCTCTCTCTGTGGTTTAGGAACTAGTATTTTCCACTCGGGTACATTAATTTTTAAAGGCAACTGGTTTGGGATAAATTTGTACACGAAATCATTTTCCACTTTCCACTGTGGAAAATTTTGAGGAGATTCTTTAATTTGCTGCCGTAAATTGTCGTACCATGGGTCAATGCGATCTACATCTACTGTATCAATTCTTACGCCAAACTGTGCATTAAGACTGTTTTCGTCCGCTGTATGATCTGGGATTCTTGACAAAGCGTCAGGAATAACATTGTGGACTCCTTTTCTATGAATTAAAGTAAACGTGTGTTGTCTCAGCCTAATCGCCCAACGCGCTAGTTTGCCACTAGGGTTTTTAATAGAATTAAGCCACAATAAGCTATAATGATCTGTTATGACCGTGAAAGGAACACCTTCTATGTAAGGTCGAAACTTTTCGATGTTAAAGAGTACTGCTAAACATTCTTTTTCAACAACCGAATAGTTACGTTCAGCCTTTGATAAAGTTCTACTGGCATACGCTATCACCCTTTCCTCACCATTGATTTTCTGTGTTAGGACGCCCCCCAAACCAGTATTAGAAGCATCACTAGAAATATAAAACTGTTGGGAAAAGTCTGGTTGGGATAAAATGGGAGCTGAAACCAATAGTTCTTTAATCTTTATAAAAGATTCTTCGGCTGCCTTTGTCCAATCTATCGATTGTCCTTTTTTTTCGTCCTTTCAAAAGATCATTAATAGGCGACAACAGGGTAGAAAAATTCTCGATAAAACGTCTATACCATGAACACATTCCTACGAAGCGCTTAACTTCCGTAGTATTAGTAGGTCTCGCATAATTAACCATGCATGCTACTTTATCCGGATCGGTACGCAAGGAATTTGAGCCTACAATATAGCCTAAAAACTTTAGAGAAGTTTTGAAAAAATCACATTTGCTCAAATTTATCGTCAGTCCGGCCTCTTTCAATTTATCTTTTACTTCCTTAAGTAAGCGAATATGCGATTCGAAGTCTTCCGATGTTACTAAAATATCATCAAGATAGGTAAAAATATGTGGCTCATATTTCGGACCAAATATGGCGTCCACTAAACGTTGCTGAGTTTGAGCAGCGTTCTTAAGACCAAACGGCATAGTGACGAACTGAAATAGACCTCGGCCTACTACTGCAAAAGCGGTCTTTTCTTTAGAGGATTTGTCTAAAGGAATTTGCCAGAAAGCCTTTCTAAGGTCTATCGAAGATACATACTTAGCATTCCTGAGTGATGTCAAAATTCTGTCGATGTTCGGTAATGGGTAGTTATCAAATTTGCTGACCTCGTTGAGCTTTCTTCCGTCAAAGCACAGACGATACTGTCCATCGGCCTTTTTCACCAATAAGATTGGAGAACACCAAGGACTGTTTGATTCTTCAATCACTCCGAGTTTCAACATTTCGTCTAACTCTTTATTTAATACTTTTGACATATAAGGAGACATGGCGAAGGGCCTTGTCTTTACAGGACTGGCATCAGCCGTATCTATAGACATCTTGATTTTATTCGTTCGGCCTAACCTATCTTTACTACTTATTTCATTGAAAGAGCTTATTACTTTTTCTGCTTTTAAGCGTTCCGTCCGCGAGAGATCATCTAGGGTACATAGACGCGAGAAAAGGTTTTCAAAAGAACTTTCTGAATAACAATCTTTAAAACTTGTTTGAGAATTGACTTCTAGGGACTGTGGATACCACGAATTATTTTTAAAATTTACTAAAATTCCGAATTTTTGTGCAAAATCACATCCTAGAACCAAAGTATGTGATAGAGAAGGTACTACTAGAGCAGAGATTACTAAACAATGACCATTGCAGACTAGCGGCAACTCAACCGTACCTAAAACTTTTAGACGGCTGCCATCTGCAGTGGTAACACTTCTATTTTTGACGTGGCATATTTTTATACTTAAACGACTTAAAATCTTAATACCATTCTGACCTACAACGGAGGCATTTGCACCAGAGTCAAATAAAGCCGAGAAATGGGCACCTAATAGATTTATCTTGATATGCGGTCTGTTGTCTAAATATTTATGCACGAATAAAGGAGACATGTGACCATTTGGAGAAGCAGGAGTTTTAACTTGAGAAGGATAATTTTTATTAGACTTAAAAAAATCAGAAACTTTTTGTAACCATTTAGTCCAATCTGATCTACTGGAATATTTTTGTTCGTCCGTGTTTCTAGAACGTTTTGGATTAGGGGCTTTACTGCGAACGTGAGCTTGTGACTTAGCCGAATGATTAGAGGCTTTTTTGTTGGACTTAGTATATCCGCCTCGGTAATATACCGTCCTTACTCGTTTTTTGTACATTTGGGGCATGATGCTAGTCTCACACCAGTTGTTCCACATTTGAAACAAAATACCCTCTTAGGTGCTGTACAACTTTGGTAAGTGTGATTCGGACCTTCGCAGTTCCAACACGTGGAAATTGCCTTAGGTAAAACCGACTTGTCATTCACTTTAGCTGCAGTGTCGCTAATTTTAGAATCACTATCTTTTCTTTTACCCGTTTTCCGGTTACTCCTAGAGTTCCGATTTAAATTCCCATCTTTATTTGTCGAGACTCCACTTCGGCCATTTGGATTATACTTTACTTGATGTACATTAGTTTCGCCCTTTGGTCTGCTCTTTTCCAACAAATAATCGGACTCTTCAAGTTTTCTACATAACCCGGCGAGTTCGGCTACCGAATTAATATCTAGTAGAGCTAACCGATTGACGAAGCTAGGCAGAACATTCCTACGTATAAATTTAACTTTGGTACTTTCCAGAGGCTTGGTGGATAACCTGCCAAATAAAGATTCCATGTGGGCAATAAAAATCACAGTGGACTCATTCTTCTTTTGTAGCCTCCTCTTTATTTCCGACCACAATTCTTCATCATCATCCCAGTGCAAGAAGTCCTTCTTTAGCCTATCTACCAAGGAATGCCAGTCGTTGACACTTGATTTTATGCTTCTATACCAAATGAAGGCATCGCCAGTGAAAAATTCAACAGCAGAGCTGAAAAGTTCATCTTCCGATACTTTCCTAGCTTGAGCTATTTCAGTCAGCCTCTCCAAAAAAGGATAGAGTCTCTTTGAGTCTCCATTAAATTTCAATTGCCATTCGCTGACAGGAATATTTCTGGCTGCGCAATTCACGATTGGAGCTGGTACGTTAATGACTGGGGTTGTAATAGGCAGCTGTGGTAACTCATGGCCAGGAGCTATCTTTTCGGCAAGATTTGCTTCCATGAGTACGCACGTAGCTATTGTTTCTTGAACATATTTGGAAAACTTCGACGCTTCCTCTTCGTCATCCGGCATGGGAATTCTTTGTACGCGACCCGCTACATGCGATAAACGTGATTTAACCCGGTGTACAAGTGAATCATTTGGATCACCGTCATAACTATCGATTAAGTTTTGGATTGAATTTAAACTCTTTTCGATACCAGCCGTTTCTTCTTTAAAAGACAGGGTGTCATCCCCTATTTTTATCGTTTTTCCCGGCTCATTAATTTCTTTACTTAAGATCCTCGTTAGAATCTTTCTTTTATCTGCGACCGGACGTTCTGAGAAAGTACGACGGATTTTTAGTTCATAGTCTAATTCATATTCCAATAGGTGATTGACTTTAAAATTGAAGGCTTCCATGATAAATGAATACTATAAAATTTAAAAGAATTGTTTAAAAAGCCGTGAAAATATTTCTCCTGTGCTCCCAATAGTCAAAAAAAATAACAAAATCTGTAAAGGCACTTAAAATATGTAAACTTCTTTACCAAACTTTAAAAAAAATCTTCAACAATTTCAAAAAATTTCTAAGTATTGCCTCGTATTAAAATCCTTTTATTAAGATATCTTAAGAATTTCCTATAAAAAAATCTCTAGATATCGTTTCATATATCAGCAAAGTATTTTTAATATTCATGCAAAATATAGGTGAGAAAAAAGAACAGTTTTTTGTTCGGTTATCCGCAAAATAAATCAACAATGCAAAATTAAAGTCGACCAACACATCTGCCAATCTGAACTATAAAGCCAGCTTTTAAGAAAAAAAGTAGGAATCTCTTATCTTAGAGTCAACAACAAAATTCAAATATCTGTATCAGATAAATTGAAATAAAAAAATTCTACAAATTTCCTGCTTTTGTCTTACTGCTATAGTGTAGTTTCGTTTAATAAATATTATGAAATAAAATATCTGCAAAGTTAGAGCTTTTATTTTGTTCGAAAGCTAGTACACTGAACCCTTTTTTTAAAAAATAAAATTCCAAAAGCCCCGCGTTGACAGCGCTATTTTTATGTTACGTCTTTTTATGACATGCTAAACTGTCCTCAGTTTGAGGCATCTTTTTCCGTACCCTGTGAGAAGTTGTTTGTCCCACGCTTGAGCGCAATTTTGTAAGGTGTGCTAATTTTGCTTTATTTTTCGCCCCATGTAGACTGCGTCATTTTGTAACATTTTTAAATACTGGACGCCCCAAGCTTGAGCACAATTTTCTTGCAGCCCCGCTCTAATTTCTGATAATGAATTGAGTGAAACCTGATTTTAAAAGAACTAAAGAAATTAAAGAAATACTAGCTCAGTTTTCCTTGGTAGAGAGATATGGGTAAGAGATAATTTTTGTACGTCTTTTTGGAATTTAATTCTATTTTTAAAGAAACCTCAGTTGTACGACTTTTTTTGGGCACCACTCATTTTAAAATAGAAAGGATTTAACTTCAGCTAAGAAAAATGAGAAAAAACTGAAGTGTTTTATGGATATTACTAAAAAGAAATTAGTCTAGCACAACTGATCCTGAAAAGAAAAATAACTATTCAGTGAGACACTAGCTTTAATCAACAAAAAAAAGAATTTATTCATATTTTTTAAAATGAAAATAAAAAGTTCCAACCTTTACAGTTATACCAAAAAATTCTAGCCTAAATAGTAGTTGTTACTTTTAAACTTTAAACTTTTACAACCCCCGAAGGCGAGACATCGTGTTTTACACTTCACTTTTTTGTCTGTTATACGTTGCTGTTAATGCACTACTCTCAAATAAGTCTATTGGAGGGAGTTTTGTTGACTTACTGTTTTTTCAGTCCTGCTGTGATGGACTTCGCCCGATTTCACACTTTTTCTTAACACTTAGAAAGCTCACTACAGCTTTTATTGTCGAAACTGGTACTTTTACTTAGCGGCTTCTGAAGAAAATTAGCCTACTTCGGCTAGATGGAAAATAGCCTCTCGGCTAGACGGTACTGCCTGGTCTGCGGCTCGATCGAAAAAAAGCCATTCTGGTAGTTTCTCAGGCCCTTAAATAATCGTGCGATTTTTGCCGGTAATATCCGGACGCTCCAATCAAAACTCCGGGTCAAACATTTCGCCAATCGCGGCCTGGCGGTAGGTTCGATCAGCAACCCGCACCACACAGTATATACTGAATGTCCTGAAACTTTTGTTTAATATACCGGTCGATGTTTTAAAATAAAAATAAATACAATTTGAAGTGAAAAATCAGTAACATTGCATGGTCTTAAAATCCAGGAAAAAATGAATGTTACAAGGTAATGATAAGATAAGAATATTCCAGAGTTTTTTCAAAATTTTTTGTTCAGTACTTTTCGAGATAAGGTAGGGGACAGCGATTTTTCACGATTTTTTAAAAGTAATACGAAGAAAAGTGCGAGCAAGTATTACATTATATATATATTTTTTACTCGTGTTTTCAGAAGCTTTCATTTGACACCACACTCGATGACCTAGTAAAAAAATTTATTTTCACTTCCGATTTCACCCCTCAAAACGAATCCCTTAAGTCAAAATTTATGTTACGGTGATATAAAATGATCAGTGACTTCACAAAACACACCCCAAATAAATTTTCAACAAAGTTTATTTCCAATCTTTACTAAAAATTGATGACCTTGAAATTTCTGTTTTTTTTATATACCAGATAAATTATTACAGGTAATACACTCGTGATAATTTTCGTTCAATCTACACCCCGTGGAGAATATTCCAGAATTTTTTCAAAATTTTTTGATTAGTACTTTCCGAGATAAGGCGGGTGGACAGCGATTTTTCGCGATTTTCTAAAAATAATACAAAGAAAAGTGCGTGCAAGTATTACATTATATATATATTTTTTACTCGTGTTTTCACAAGCTTTCATTTGACACCACACTCGATTACCTAGTAAAAATTTTTTTTTTTTTCACTTCCGATTTCACCCCCCAATACTAACCCCTTAAGTCAAAATTTAACTTTCAAAACTACATGGCTTTGATGAGGCCATCAATTCCTATATTACTACCAAATTTCAACTTTCTATGACAAATAGTTTCGGAGAAAATCGGGTGTGACAGACGGACAGACGGACAGACAGACGGACAGACACCGAAGTGATCTTATAAGTGTTCCGTACGGAACACTAAAAATTAATAGATATGGTTCATAAAAGTGTTTTCTGTGTAATTATTCAAAAAATTTCATGAAAATATATAAACAGGGTCCACAGAGGCATTTTTTGTAAAAAACAGCTGGACTTACGTTGTTTTTTCCCTGTAAGTTGGGTGCCTATAAAAAAACTAATAAATTAATGTTTATCACAATTTTTCTTTATTAAAAAACAGAAACTTTACTGTATTACATAAATAATCTAAAAGCTAATTATTTTTTGTATCAACAAAAATAATGTTATTTATTATTTATAACTTTATTTTATAAGTTTTATTTGTTTTAAAAAAGGCAAGCAAATAAAGTTGCTTATTTATTTAAAAAGTTGAAAAAAAATTATTTATTATTTTAAAAGTTAAAAAAAAATCGCTCATTGATCAATGTCAATAGGAGGATCATCGATATAATCATCAGCGTCATCATTATCTTCATGATCATCATGTGGCAACTCCATATAAAATTTTTTTTGATTGCGGCCGTTCTACAAATTTGGATAGGTGGAGTAAGTCCCTATATTTGGCCTTCTTAATGGGTACTTTTTCAGTGTATAAGCTCTTCAGTTCAATATTTTTTTCGGATTCAGAATTAGTACTATTCTCTTTCTTTCCCTTCGGATTTCGAACGGCTTTTCTTTTCTTTACAATGGGCTTATTTTCATAAGGGCCGAAATAGGTGGACTTGTAAAATATCGCATCTTGGTTTTTGTCTTTTAAAACTTGCATCATGCGAATTGGTCTTGTCTGAAATGGACACTTTGGTTTATATAAAGGTGACAAATAATCAGTCCAATTTTGAAAAACAAAATCTTTTCCACAGTCTATAACTTCAAAAGCTGTTGGTTTATCTCGAGATGTACATAAAACCTCTCTCCAGTCGTCTGGGTGCTCAACGTATGATTTTTGGTTAACTAGCCCCATATTTTTATCGCACTCTAAGTAAGAATGCCCTCTAATCGGAAATACCACCTTAATGGAATCAAACCTTTCCTTTTTTGTTACTAAAAAGTGAATCATTCTAAACACTGTGTAATTCTTATTTTGGCCGGCACAGGAGTCATAAAAGATTACTAGTTCTTTGACATCCAAAGGCAAAATTTTGTAAATAAAATGGTATAGCATTGAACATACATCGTCTGCACCTTTTTTAGCCACAGACTCGTCCTACGTATAGAATATAGATCTTGAATTTGACAATATGTGAATGTTGAAGCTGATAAAGTTCAGCTGGCGCCTGTAATATACGTCATTAGTTGTTATATTAGGGCAAGGTAAATTTTTCTGAAAATCCATTGCAATAGCTTGGATAGCTGAATTCTTTACTGATTTTTTGCGATAATGTCGTTTCAAGGAATAGAAACGATCAGCTTTGGTTAAATGAAGCTTATATTCTTGTTCTTTTTGTGCAGTTAATGACTCGGTCAATCTTAAATCTTCATCACCAGACTTAATTTTTTCTTTCAATACTTTAATTTCACTTTTCAGGACATCACAAGTACTACAAGTGTCTTTCCTTGGATATCCAAAGGAAATATTAAAATTGTTTTCGAAAATCTGTCTAAATGTTTCGTACGAAACTTTGTTTTGGGGAAATTTTTGATCGTACATACACCAGACTTTTTTAATATTCAAGTCATCCGGTAGATATAGCTTTTTAGTGTCTTTCAATGAGTAATGAGATTTTCTTCTCCTCAAATTTTTAATGAAATCATTGACTTGATTTTTGGTACCTTCTAAAAGTTTGTGGGGACGGTTATTGTGTTTACCACGTTTATCTTTGGGCGACTGGCCAGTACAAATCAAACTTTTTTTAATAGTTTTAATTCTTTCTTCTGTAACCCCATGTAACGAAATAAATGCTTTTTGGCAAACTTGTATATCTTGGGTATTATTGTTTTCCCCTTGTACTAATCTGACACGATAATTAAAAGATGCTGCCTTAGCCAAGGTAATATCTTTTTGTCTGGGACGCCTTCGGATTACAGGAAGAGTTGTCATTAGACCGCATAAATATGAGTTTTGATCATTATAGCTTTCTAATTCATTAAATTCACGAATAATTCTCATACGTTCGGCATTAGATATAATATCAAAACAGCGAAATCTTTTACATTCACAGTTAGGGCCAGTTTCGTGAGATGCTACTCTAAGTTTTTTCATAACGTCTGTTATCCTACCTGTTTTTTTTTTTCGTTTTTTTGTAGGTCCATGATTTGATTTTAGCTCTTTGTCAGATGAACTATCACAATCACTTATCATAATTTTTAATAATAAAAATGTTTATTTCAAAAGAAAACTGATTGTAAACACACTAAAACTTTTGCATAAAGAACTTTACTAAAATAAATCAATCAAAACACTGACTGACTGAAGTGACAGAAAGTGTCTGACGCAATACTTTAAAGAATATCATAAGGCGCCCGCCTTCAATAGATAGCAGCACTAACTCGATTTTGAAATAAAATGGACTTAAGTTGTTTTTCCCCTGGACCCTTCATTTATATGGACTAGGTTTGATATCCATCAATGTTGAATAAACTAGCTGAAAGCTATGGTATTTCTTCAATAGCTAGCAGCACTAACTCGATTTTGAAATAAAATGGACTTAAGTTGTTTTTCCCCTGGACCCTTCATTTATATGGACTAGGTTTGATATCCATCAATGTTGAATAAACTAGCTGAAAGCTATGGTATTTCTTCAATAGCTAGCAGCACTAACTCGATTTTGAAATAAAATGGACTTAAGTTGTTTTTCCCCCCTGGACCCTTCATATATATATATATATATATATATATATATATATATATATATATATATATATATATATATATATATATCTGGGGCAAATGATACAATGCGGTAAACCGAATCAAACCGCAGAACTAGAAACAAGAATCAGACTGGCATGGGCAGCTTTTGGTAAACAAAGAGACATCCTGAATAACACGAAAAATCCTCTAAGAATAAGAAGAAATGTATATAACCAGTGTGTCTTACCAGTTCTCACTTATGCAGCACAAACTTCGACACTGACTAGGAATATAATAGATAGATTCGCCAAAGAACAACGAGCAAAGGAGCATCAGATGTTGAATATGAGGATAGAGGATAAGATACAGACCGAATATACTAGGGAAAAAACTAAACTAATAGATGTAAAAGAACATGTAGCAAGCCTAAAATGGAGATGGGCTAGACATACAATGCCAAAACCGCACAATCGTTGGAATAGGAAGATGCAGGATTGGAGACCCTGGTTGGGAAAGAGATCAAGGGGCAGACCTCAGACCAGATGGAAAGATGATCTAAAATTTACAGCCTTGCATGGGCAAGAGAAGCACAGGACCGAGATAAGTGGAGAACAATGGGGGAGGCCTATGTCCGACACTGGATGTAAGAAGGTTATGAAGAAGAAGAAGAATCAGCGAACTTGGATTCTGCAGGATGGAGCTACCTCGTATATTTTATCATTAATCCGGTCTTTTTTAGCTTTCTTCACCTTCCAGTTCCCAGTTTCCATCCTCTTCGATCTTCCCGATCTCCGGGTCTTAGATGTCACTCTGACATTACCCTCTGAACACCTCCAAACCATGTCGCTCTTGGTCTCCCTCTTTTCCTCCTTTCGCTTACCCATTTTAAAACCATCTTTGATATTCAATGCACTTCCATTCTTTCCACGTGTCCGTAACATATAAGTTGCCGTTGTTGAATTTCCTCAATAAACGTGGTTTTTACTTTCATTACATCCTTTATTCTTTCATTTCTAACTATCCATTCTTAACACTCCAGCCGATCTTCGCCAGTAATCCATTTCGAGTGCCAGTAGTTTCTGTTCCAATCGTTTCATCAATTACCAAGTTTCACAACCGTATTACACGATGCTCTTAAATACTGCATTATAAATGAGATGCTTTCTCTGTGATGCTGTGTTCTTCGATCACAGAGCAGAGTCTAGGTGTCTTATGTTCGCCTTTCCTTTACTTATTCTACTCTCCACTTCTTTTTCCGTTCTATCATCTTTACTTATGTTAGTTCGGAGATATATAAACTCTTCAGAAGCATCAATGATCTGAAAGTTAAGTAGAGTAAGGCTTCCCTGTTTTCCTCCTAAAAATAATTGTTTTTTTGCAGTCGACTGGTAAATCCCAATTTTTATTATCTTCTAACAATTTTCTAGTCCTAAATTAAAGATCTTTTTTGTCCTGAGCAATTACCACCTGATCGTCTGCAAAATGTAGAGTATACAACTTTGTTTCGTCGGTCAGCTGTATTCCCATTCCTCCACATGCTTTCCGCCGTCTCTCTAATGCTTCACTTAGATAAATTTTGAATAATGTAGGAGACAGACAGCAACCCTGTTTAACACCCTTTGTTACAGAAAAATTTTCGGGGAGAATGTTTCCCAACTTTATTCGGGAATTTGCCATAGTTTTTTCACTGGGACAGTATCGTACGCTTGGGTTAGTTCTACAAACAGTAGATGGAGCTCTCTGTTCAATATTTCAACCACATTTTCCGAATACAATTACTTCCAAGAGAGGTGACCTAAATTGACTTCCACATATTTGATAATGGATTTGTCTTATCGGGATAGAATTAAGAAATTCAAATATTTTTCACGATCTAAGAAAGTGACTTAGCTACCTATACGCATTCAAAATTCAGCAAGATTGGAAAGTGAATAATTTATGGCTGTTTAATGACAAGGCATCGTACAGGGCCGCACTATACCTGATTGTATAATTAAGGGTTTAAAAATTTTATTGTGATAAGACAGTTGAATTTTAATGTTTTATGTACTGAATAATACACAAAATAGTAATTACACAAATATATTAAAACAGTATACAGTGTCCTCCGCGCACCTTTGTTACAATTTTAATTATTAATTAATATCTTGCAAATCAATAATATGTTTTTTACAGGTTCTAAACTATTTATATTTATGTACATACATCTATATGCGTTTTCAATTTTTTTTAACGTGTTGAATACAGTTTCTCCAGTTTTCAACGGTTACATTTTTGACTTCTGTCTTTATCAACTCAATCTCACTACTGTTTAAAGTGGGTGTATTATTGTGAGCACGTATATTAGACTTTATTTTATGCCATATCAACTCGATCGCATTAAAGATAGAATAATATGGTGGAAGCTGAATTATTTCGTGTTGCAATTTTATCACAAACATATTCCTTCGTAAAATTGTAACTTTTTAAAACTTCTAACAATTGTTCAACTGTATAACTTTCATGGAAATATATGTTACGTTCGCACAAGAAGGGTTGTATTTCCCTTTTTCTACTGGTGGAACTTGGTACCTTATTCATTGGCGACTATGATAGGATACATTATCCATCACAATATAGCTATTCGATGGTATATTCGGCATTAATTTATTTTGAAGCCAATCTTCAAAAACTTCAGCGGTTGTAACACAATGATAATCCAAGGTGGAATCTGAAATATTCTTAGCTGCTAGACATTCTAGTATCCAGCCTTCTTCTGACCCCGCATGTAAAATAGTTATTCTTTTACCTTTATTTAATGGAGCTTTGGTGTGGCATTTTTCGGATTTATCAATCCATCCTTTACTGAGTGTGTCGTGGATGTCATACCAAGTCTCATCTAGATAAATTATCCTTCGATTTTCCGATCTAGCTGTATTTGTTTTTTCAAGATATTCCATTCTGAGTTGTTGTAAGCGTCGGGATTCCATTATAATTTGCCTTTTGTTTATTTCTTTGAACAAAAACCTCAAACGACGTAGAATACGCCATAAAGTTGTAGTGGAACATTTTATGTCACAACTATCCTCGGACAGCCTCCGTGAAAGTGACAATAACGTAGGAACTTTTTGTTCTGCATACATTTCATAAATTTTGCGGGGATTAAGTCTTTTTGACAGAAATCAATACATTTCGACACATCTTTGTCTTTTCGTGTTTTTTTAGGGGCGAATTATTTACAATTTTTTCAAACTGTACTTTCAGGGATGCTTATTAAACCTGATGTCTCCATCAATGAAAGGTTCTTTTCGTGGCCTCGCTCTGCTAACTTTAAATAAACACTTTTAACTATCACTTTTGCCTCAACGGCAAACATTTGCGGCTTCTGACGGAAAGGGCGGACATTTTAAGACACTATTGAACTTTATAATACACACTACTTCAGTATAATACTGCAGATAAAATGAAGAATATTCCTTATATTTATAAACAAGAAGTAGCCCACAAAATGTTAGATTGTGTGTTTGTGTGTATGTATGTATCATGGTGTTGGTGTATACCAATTACCATCTTACTTTATCCTTTTATAGATTTACATTTATTTTTCTTAATACTACTTTATTTTCTGACTATTTATTTTTATCATTTCTTTTCCTCTTTCTGTATATATATATATATATATATATATATATATATATAGAGGTAAAAGTTCCGTTAATGTTTTAATTTTGATTGGATTACAAATTCATAGAGCAAATAATATACTCTAGAATCATTGAGTGCAATTAGATAATTTAGATTAATTGGGTGTTCTATTAACTCCTTCAAGTTCTTAAAGAAATTTTTCCTAATATTTATTAGCTATGGGCAGACTAGAATATAATGTTGTAAATCCCCTGTTTCCCCACATTCGCATCTAATGTTAGATTGAAAGGGATATATATATATATATATATATATATATATATATATATATATATATATATATATATATGTATATATATATATATATATATATATATATATATATGTATATATCAATTACGACCCTGTTACGGCCAGGTACGTGCGAAGATCCTAACGGTCGTTTAATGTTTTTGTTGTATCAATTTGCTAAATCACTTTCTTAGATCTTGAAAAATACTATAATAATCCTCGCCTCTGGCTGAAGATTCACTTCAAATGATGAGGTTAAAGCTAAGACAAACACTTACTTCGCAGAGTTGGATAAATCTTATTAAAATATGGGTATCAAAAAGTTAGAGAGTCATTACACAAAATATACCTATTTGCAAGGTGACTACGTAGAAAAAATCTCTTTAATCTTGCTTTGTTTATGCTTGAAAACGTTTTTACTGATATTCGTAAAAGTTTCCATGTATTTAATTTATCACTTACCTCTTAAAAATGCAGCGACGAGAAGACACCACCATGGCTTCTTTAAAAAATATCCCATCTTTTGTGTCGCTCGCTTTAAACCTCATTAACACATAAAAACCACGCGCGCTTACTATTGTTACAGTCTCCTTCCATGTAAATACGGCTTTTATGCCATGTAATTAAATTTTCCAGCTGGAATGGGCGAGTCGAGCTGCCGTATTTCTCTTTTTATGTTTTCAGTTTTCTTTTTGTGTTTTTGCTAAAGTTTTCAAGAATGCGATACTTTTAAAATGTGTTAGTGGCTGAGAGCGGAATGACTGTACAGCAGTTATTTCTTGAAAATTGAAATGACCGAAAATCTGAAAAGAAAAAGAAAACATTAGTGGATATTGACTCATAATCAACATAAAGAAAATTGCAGCTATACAAACAAGTTTATTTTTAATCATAAGAGGAAAATAAGTATTATATTCAACAGTTATTGGGACAAAGTTACGACAACATATTAAATAAATAACCGGCCAAGTGCAAGTTGGACTTACGCAGTAGTGTTCCGTAAGTTGTTTGCTTAGATTCAAAATATTTGTTACGGAGGTATAAAATGATCAATGACTTCACAAAACACACCCCAAATGAGTTTTCAACAAAGTTTTTTTTTCCGATCTTTATTGAAAACTGATTTTTTGTTTTTTTTGTATATATAGCCTGTCCCAAAATATAAGATCCTGATTTTTACCGTTTTAAGTGGGCAATATAAAAATTCTGACCTTTTGTTTATGATAGGTTGCAGAAATGGACTTAAAAAATTTATTCATTAATGCAAATGAATAAAATTATAAGTGTTTTTGGAGATGTTTATTTATAGATGCATGTAAAAAAAATTGACAAGAAGTACAAATATACACTTTGAATGAATGGGGTTTACAAGAGGGGACTTATTGTATAAATAAAAATATATTTTGACTTACGCCTAATTCGGTTTTACTATCACTGTCATCAGCTGAGGTAATTATCAGTGGTTTTATATTATTTACACAAATATATGAATTTTCATCTTTAACAACGTGCTGAATAGATTTCTTCCAGCTTCCATAAGGTATATTATTTATAACTTTTTTTATTAATTCAACCACCGACACGTTTAAAGTAGGAGAAACATTTTGTGCCCTTATTTTTGATTTAACTTGATGGCAAATATATTCAATTGGATGAGACACAGAATAATGCGGAGGAAGCCATAAAACAGTGTGTCCCATTTTCTCAGCCATACTATCACAAACATATTTCTTTTTCAATTTATAGTCTTTCAAAACTTCCAAAAGATCACTTTTTTATAACTAAATTCAAAATAAATGTCATTTTCTAACAAATATTCCTGTATTTCTGATTTGTTGTTGGCTCCATTAGGAACCTTATTTAGTAGGCGACTATGGTAACTTGCATTGTCCATAACTATAACACTTTGCTCGAGAACATTTGGCAAAAGGGAATTTTGAAACTAATTTTCAAAAAGTTCTGCGTTCTTGCCTTCGTGATAGTCCAAACTAGAATCTTTTATGTTTTTTTGCAGATAATAGTAGACAATTTGAAACCCAGCCCTTTTCAGATCCAGCATGCAAAATGGTTATTCGATTACCTTTATTTGAAAGTGCGTTAGTCTGACATTTTGTACTGCTGTCAACCCACCCTTTTTGCACAGTGTCATGGATATCAAACCATGTTTCGTCAAGGTAAATTATTAGCCAATTCTCTGATCGATACTTTTTAATTTCTTGTAAATAAGTATGTTGCAATATTCGTAATCTTTGTCACTCCATTACTACTTGCCTTTTGTTAATTTTTCGGAACGTGAATCCCATTCTTAAGAGAATTCTGTGAAGGGTTGATCGCCCACAATGTATATTGGTCCCGCCCTCACCAGTTTTAATTTTATTTTGTCTAGTGTCAGCACCAACTGCTCTTCATACATAGAATATATTTTTCTCCTGATGACGTCTTTTTCACAATCGTCTACATGATGCATTTGAAAATCTTTCCGTTTTTTCCTGTTCCTGAGTGATGGTTTTCCTGCAATACCCTTAATCGTAGAAATTGGGGTTTTTGTTAGTTCACTAATTTCTTGCAAAGCACTTTGTTTATTCAAATTTCTTTTTACCAAACTGTCGTAAACATTTTTCACTATTTGTTTAGCGTCTAGTAATAAATGTTTTCTCTTGCGATAGCCACTATTGCAATTTTCTCACAGACGCCACATAATTGAAATAGAACCGCTACGTCGAATCTTAATGGGGACCTGTTGTCATTAGGCCTATATTATCAAATACTTAAAGAGCTCCAAACTGGGTTGCCAGGTAGTAAATATATAGGTAAAAATAGATCCAATATGATTCCAGGTGCTAGTGAGGGTGGTATACAAAGCAGGTAAAATAAAAATACGTTTATCGTAATACCTGGCAACTATGCACAAAACCCTAATAGGATCGTTTATTGCCTCATTGAAAAAGCAAAAAGGCAGGATATTATATCTTGGGATTTACTTTACCAGATAAATTATTACGGTAGATAATGTACTCGTAATAATTTTCGTTTAATCTACATTCTGTGGAGAATATTTCAGAATTTTCTCAAAATTTTTAAAAATAATACAAAAAGAGTGTGTGCAAGTATTACATCATATATATTTTGGAACTCAGAAACAAGCTTTCATTTGACACCCCACTCAATGACTTGATCATTTTTTTTCACCGATTTTACCCCCAAAACTAACCCCTTTAGCCAAAATTTAACTTTCAAAACTACACGGCTCTAATGAGATCAACAATTCCCATATTAGTGCCAAATTTTAACTTTCTATATCAAAGAGCTTCGGAGAAAATCGGGTGTGACAGATGGACGGACAGACAGATAGGCAGATAAACAGAGACCGAAGTACGGAACACTAAAAAGTGTTTCTAAATATTGTATCAATATTGATAGTTATTAAGATTGCTAAGCAGTGGGTAGATTTTTTTATGATGCGCAATCATTGTAAAAGAATAAGGTTTTTCACTGAAAGGAATTCTTGAAAAGGTTGGTAGATACTGATAGATTGTGTTGGCACTACGTATATTCCTAGTATTCACCACTCTCGAAGAAACTAAGCGAACTACATCCGTCGAACACTTTCCATCAAAGTATTTGTAGAATAGGCTCAAGTAACCCATCGTTTTTCTATGTTTTAAGAAATCAAAGTTTCTGCCGAGTTCTGCATCTCTAATCCTCTGAATAGAATCTAACCAATGCAACGTATGTTTTGCAGAAGAGCTCCATGCTTTGTACAGAATTAAAAGTTGTTTTGTCATTCCATGGGGGTTCCACTTACTTTGACTTTTAAGGTCTCTGATTTTGATAAAATTTTGTGCATTGATTCGACTTGCACAGAAACAGAAAAATAAAATTTTATTAAAACATATTGATTTTTGGCTAGGATACAGTGTTAAAAATTGATAATTTTTAAAAAGGCCACTCTTTGAAAAATCGCAGAGGCATAAAAAAATAAACGTATTAAAGCCCCAATTGATGTTCTTAAAAGATTATGGTCAGTATTTTTGAAACAAAACTAAAAAAAAAATCAATAATCTTAAAATTTTTTGAAAATTTAGAAAATATTAAACTTAACCTTCACGTTTTTAAAATACTTCTCTGCTCTTTTTTTTTCGTTGTACCTGGATGATTTTTCAAATTTATATTGAACAATCAGCTATATTCCAAGCGATAGAACGATCTCGTTAAAGTTCTAAACGAAGGCCTACTCCTTCGAGTAGGCTCTATCCTACGTAACTCTCCTTCGGACGTCTTTTCTTCCTGTATTCACCCTTTCATTCTGTCACCCGGAAACGCTTTGGGGAAGTCATATTGTATCATTCTCTCCACGAAAGTTGTAAATTTTGGAAACTACATTATGTGTCGTATTTTTCAGTGTATGTAGGGATAAAGTGAGTATTATTTTGAATATTGTAGCGCTTCCGCGGCAGCTGTTTAGAAATACATTCGAACTGATTCAGAGTTTGGCTGTGGTGTTTGACAAACTAAGGAACTAGGTGGGAAGAGGAGCAGATTCCAGCAGAGGTGATGAATTTTCTTTGAATATTTATTTTTAAAAATATTCTTCATAATTTCTCTTAAACATCCATTGTGACCTCTGTATGTTCAATTTAAAACCTAAGATTTTTTTAAAGAGTAGCCCTTACTTTTACTGCTGATTATATCGAAGCCAAAGATCAATTTTTTTTAATGAAATTTTATTTCCAAAAATTCGGAAGCAGCAGGAAAAAAATTATAGAGAGGAAATATTTACTAGAGGCAAGGTATTTATTTGGAAAAAGTAACCCCACAAATAACCTACTAATGGATACTCATAAAATCACAACACTTCCTCAATCCGAACTCTCGTTACTCTTTTGCAAATAAGACATCCTTGTTGATTTTGTTTGTTATCATATTTGTTATTAGTTTTATTATTGTAGCCAAATGGTTTATCGTTTATTGATCGCTGATACAGTTTTATCTGATTTTTCGACCAGCAAAATTGTTGTGCCAGTTCTTTATTCATCTGAAATTTAATTTTCGGTAAGGTTTTTTTTACTTGAGGTTGTTAGTTTTTTGATTTGGTTTTTTCTCCAACATATTTGAGCAGCTCATTACTAATTGTGAACAATATATTTAGAGAAGGCAACGTTTTGGGAATGAAAGTGAACATTATTAAAACAAAAGTAATGATCATCTCAAGAACACCTGGATTGCAAACAAATATTCGCATTTGCGATCAACTAATAGAACAAGTAACTCAATTTAAGTACCTAAGATGCTGGATGACCAATGATCTGAATCCTGAAGTTGAGATATGAGTTCGCACTGAAATAGCCAGAGCTGCTTTTCTCAAAATAATACACTACCTCGCAGACTCCACTCTTTCTTTGGATACTCGTTATGGTTTTGTTAAAGTCTATATATATATATATATATATATATATATATATATATATATATATATATATATATATATAATAATTTTTCTGTTGAACCTTTTGTTTACAAAAACTTGATTGGTTTTTCTTGGGTACTTAGGTTCTTTTGGAAAATACAAACTAGTTTATTTGACGTTTCGCCTTATTTTTTTTAGGCATTTTCAAAAATTCTTTATTTTTTAATATTCATTCTATAATTAGAAAATACAAGGTTAAAATCTTTTAAGTCAAATTACAGGTTTAAAAACATATAACATTTTTACGCACACTCGGACATTTAAAATATTTACACTATAACAACAATATAAAACAAATTACTCACGAGTATATACCTTGAAAGTCAACCATTTTGTATTATTAAGAGGATATGCATGCCACCATGTATGTTTATTTTTTAATTCAATTTGTGTAGATATGACTGATTCCTCTTATGTCAGTCCTATCATTCACAGTGTTTTCATCTTTTTTTTATTTCAATCATCTCTTTGATCTGTAGTTTGGCATAATTCCGTTCTTTGCAGAGGACCTTGGTTTCATTAAATTTAAAGTCATGTTTTTCTTGTGCTTCGTGTTTACTAAGGGCAGTGAAAGCATTCCTAGTATATTTGTGTTCATTCAGTCTATTTTTTAGTAACTGAGAAGTCATTCCAATATATTTCTTCGGACAATCCGCACACGGTATTGCGTACAAAACATTAGATTCATTCATTGTGGGGATATGGCTTTTTAAGTTTGTAAATAATGAACTTAGTTTATTTTAAGTTTTATGGCAAACTATAATGTTATATTTTTTCAAGACCCATTTCAGCGTCTCAGAAAGTTCCTTTGTATAAGGAAGTGATAAAAATTTATCACAGTTTTGTTTACTATTTTTAATGTTGTTTTTTGAGTTATTATTAAACTTGTATATTCTCTTTTTTATTGTTCGATTGATGTCATTCTCTTTAAAATTGTTTTGTATTAAGAACGTTTTTACTTTTTTTAGCGCGTCTGGTCTTAGTTCAGGGGAAGTCAATTTTATTGCTCGGTCTGTTAGGCCCACTATAACGCTGATTTTCTGGGACGTTGCATGATTAGAGTGAAAATTCAAATATCTCCCTGACCACGTAGGTTTTGTGTACCACTCTGTAAGGATTTTATGTTGCTTTCTGATAAGAGTCAGGTCCAGAAAATTTATTTTACCATCCTTTTCAATTTCTGATGAAAATTGTAATTTACAAACGAATATTCCAAATGAACTAGTTAAAACCGTTATTAATGAAAAATGGGATCTACTACAAGAACATACAACAATTTAAAAAAAAAAAAAAATTCTGGACGCCATAGATCTCACATTGACCACCAACTATTTTCAATTTAAAAATAGATTTTATATATACATATATATATATATATATATATATATATATATATATATATATATATATATATATCCAGTGCTTTTGTATGGAGTTGAAGCCTAGACCTTGGGAATACGCTCAGTGAATCCTTTGAAGTCTTTCGAAATGTGGGTCGTGCGAAGAATATTGAAGAGTTCCTGGACAGAGCATGTCAGGAATGAAGATGTGCCGTGAAGAAAGGGTAGAAGGAGAGAGAATTGATGTCATTTGTTAAAAGATAGAAAACTCGCTACTTGGGACATATCTATAGGAGTCCAAGATATTCGCTTCTCCGATTGCTGATGGAGGGCAAAATTGAAAGGAAAAGTGGTCCAGAACGCCGACAATGTTCATGGCTGAAGAATGCATGACAATGTAAGACTGAACAGGCGTGGACACTCAGGATAGAGAAGAATTCGCCGTGATTACAGCCCAACTTGTGTAATGGAGATGGCACTATAAGAAGAAGATTAGTATTATAACATCTTAACTTGAAGTATGTGTAAGTTTTTAAAGTGCTTCTTTTACATCCGCTTTGTTGAAATATCATTATTTATAACTATCTCAAACTTTTTTCTTTGTCTGTTCTTAGAAAAATACTGTCAAATATATACACATATTTCTTTTTTTTTTAGACAAAAATTTCAGATTCTATTTTTAAAGTAAATACTATTCCCTCAGAAAACGAAATAGTCTAAATTTTTTTAGAATTCTATAAAGAAAAAAGTAACGTTTTTTTTTTATCTGACATTTCCATATACTTGTGTGTGCGGTGTTGTGAACTTGCAAGTAAAAACTTTTAAACAAGTGTTAAATCTTAAATTTCGTTGAAAATTTATGTGCCAAGTCATGTACTACGGGCTATCTCAAAGCTGATGTATTCCGAGACCCGGAAGAACATTCTCTCATAAAAATATGGAACGTATATCTTGCAATGCATCATATTTTTGACAGTTTCGACTGAAATGTTTTAACGACTAATGCCTTCTAGAGAAGCATTCAGCTTTTATGGTTCGTATAAATCGATGAGCGACTTTTTCAGGTTTGTTTCCTTAAAATGTTCGAACGACTGTCGGAAATTTTTAAAATTCACTGTTTATCTAAATTTTATTCATTTTTTTTAAATACAAAACCGGTTTCAAAGGAGAAATCATAAAAATAATGACAGAGATAAATATGGAAACCTACCTGCATAATAAGTCGAAAAATTAGAAAGGCAAAGGAGCAGACTGGTTGACTGCTTCAGGCCAAAGGTCTAGACATTAATAAGATAAATATTATTGAAAAACTTTGCTGGCAACAGACAGCTGCTGTTAAAACAGATTCGGGTACAAGTTAACAAGTGAAAATACTAAACGGAGTTAGACAGGGTTGTATTCTATCCCCGCTCTTGTTTAATTTATACTCATAGTGAAGGCAAATGCCGTAAAATTTTCATGATTTTGGGAAATTTTTGAGTACAGCTTGGAAATCGATACAATTGGTTTGAAATAGTGGCAACATAATGTAAACGAGTTTTCTCAGCCTAATTTTAAGCACAAGGCAACTTTTTTTTTCTATTTTAGTGCACTTTTTCACATTTTAACGCTATTGGCTTACTATTTCTTAAATATCCGTTTCTGTTCGTTGTTATACGACAGAAAAAAAATTTTACTAGTCATAAAATTGCCTAAAAACTGCATAGATTGCATTAAAAAATATTAAGTACATAACCTAAAAAAACGTATTTACTACGGCAAACTGATAAATGGTTTTTTTTTACGGGTAACGTCCGTTCAATTCGATATTACGGCTTCAAATTATAGGAAAAGATAGCTTTTGTATTAATTAAAAAGTGTGCTAAATTTTATTAAAGAATATTAAGAAGAGTGGTCAAAATTGGCATTTTAGTAAAAATCTTATTACAGATTATGGGCAAAAAAAATTCGAAAATTTATGCTCTTTAAGATTGATAGAAGGACAAATACAACATATACAAAGAACTATCTTAGTTCTAAATTTTTTTCGTTACGGAATATCCAATTTTTTTTCGCTTTTGCTCTAGAAAAGGTTTGGTTCATCCTTTTTATTTCTATTCAATATTTTAACTAAAATATAATATGAAAAAGTGATTTTAAAACAAATGCTACCCATTTTACAATAAAATTATTATTTAGATAACAGAAACGTATTAATTATTACTATTTTAATGCTGAAATAATAGTAATAGTAATATGACATAGCAGTTTAAAAATAAAGCAACAATATTAAAAAAAAAAGAATATTTGCATTTAGAGGCATTACTTACTTATACCTAAACATGATATAAGGTAATTGGAAAATTACCGCATAGTGCCTCGACGCTACGATGCGAAATAAGTTGCAATACTAACAACCTTCGCAAGTATACAAATGGCACCTGCGTCATAAGCATCAAACATTTTATCGTAGTTAGTCTTATCATAGTGTACTGTAGTTCGTGGACAGCATTTATTTTCAGAGATATGCTAACATCTCTCTGTTTATTTTACGTATGTATCTAGCGTATTCTCTAACTCATTAAACATTTCAGAATATTACAGTTTTGGGATTTGTAATTAAATTTTTAGTGTTCCGTACGGAATACTTATAAGACCGGTACCTGTCTGCCCATCTATATGTCCGTCTGTCTATCCGACTGTCTCTCCCTCTGTCTATTCGTCTGTCACACCCGATTTTCTCCGAAACTATTTGACATAGAAAGTTATAATTTGGCACAAATATAGGAATTGGCGGCCCTATCAGAGCCGTGTAGTTTTGAGAATTAACTTTTGACTTACAGAGTTAGTTTTTTGTGAGGTGAAATCGGAAGTGAAAAAAAAAATTACCGGGTCATCAAGTGGGGTGTCAAAAATGAAAGCGTGTGAAAAAATGAGTTGAAAAATATATATAATGTAATACTTGCGCACACTGTTCTTTGTATTATTTTTAAAAAATCGCCAAAAAGCGCTGCCTTATCTCAAAATGTATTAACCAAAAAAATTTTGAAACAATTCTGGAATATTCTCCACAGGGTTTAGATTGAACGAAAATTATCACGAGAGCATTATCTTTAATAACACATGCCTACAAATTTTTTACCCAGGTACCAGAATATACTTTTCAAAGGTTCTTGACGCGCTAAATTCGAATCCGTGGTCAGAATTTATCTGATGGCTCCGGTTTTCGAGATATTCTAACCTAAAAGTGCAAAAATCACGGTTTTTCGAGATATTTGAGGTTATGTTGCATCGAAAGGTATTTTTTTACACACCATTAATAGGGTTCGAAAGAACTACTCTTCTTTCTTTTCAAAACTCATTTGGATTTGTCTGTATTTTTTTTTTACCTTTGAGAAATCGTATATTGAATTTAAGTAGTTCGACTTATTTCTCGATATTTCAAAAATGAAAGGATCTATTTATTTATTAAACTCAAAATAAACCTGATTTGAAAAATCCTTCACCAAAAATTAACAATCGTTACAAAAGTTAATGCGTCGAAGAATTGTAGTTATTCACCTTTCATTTTCCAAAAATCCAGAAGTAAGTCAATTAATTCAACATACGATTTCTCAAAGATAAGAAAAGATATCCAGATAAATCTAAATGCGTTTTGAAGAGGAAGAGTAGTTTTTTCGGACCCCATTAAAGGTTTGATAAAAAAAAATACCATACAATGTAATATAACCTCAAATATGTCGAAAAACCGTGATTTTCGCACTTGTAGGTTAGAATATCTCGAAAACCGAAGCCACTAGAGAAATTCTGACTTCGGATTTGAACTCAGCGCATCAAAAGCCTTTGGAAATCTATATTCCGGTTTCTGGGTACAAGGTTTGGCCAGATTTTGTCGGCCTGTGTAATTTATCTGGTATATAAAACGAAAAAAAAAAAAATTTCAAAGACATCAGTTTTCAACAAAGATCGGAAACAAACTGTGTTGAAAACGCATCTGGGGTGTTTTTCATGAGGACACTGATCATTTTATAAGTTCGAAAAAAAATTCAACCTACGGAACACTAATGACGCAAGTTCGACTGACACTTGGTCAGTTATTTGTTAATAAGATTTTAAGTTTAAGAAATGTATATAGTGTATTTTAAAATCATTATATTTAAGACAAAATATTGAATAAGAATATATATATATATATATATATATATATATATATATATATACATATATATATATATATATATATATATATATATATATATATATATATATATATATATATATACATATATATATATATATATATATATATATATATATATATATATATATATATATATATATATATATATATATACATATATATATATATATATATATATATATATATATATATATATATTATATATATATATATATACATATATATATATATATATATATATATATATATATATATATATATACATATATATATGTATATATATATATATATA